>OZ010579.1:73034063-73244063 GCA_963932145.1 Acanthosepion lycidas | reverse complement strand
ATGTTTCACGTTCTTATTCTTGAAATAGCTAAATGCAAGCACCACTTCTACTCCAACAGTTTATTTTCTTGCACTTCCCACCTAAGAAACTACAAACTACAAAATTTAAATGCAACGTCAATCGCCATATTCAGCCTTCTTGAATCCTGTTCATCTTTTGTTATTTCCCACAATCGTCCTTTTACTCAATCTTTTCTCTCACTTTTACTCTCCGTAACTCCTTGCGTACTAGTGGCATTCCCGCCTTGCTTGGGGTGAAATGATTAAAAAAATCAACTTCCCGAAAACCGACATATAAAAACAATTAACAGATTTTAATGGTAAAGTGGTTCTTGGTCGAGCAAAGAAATTTTTATCACCACTCGTATATATTAGATTAATGCAAAATTTAATCTTTTGGGACTATGTTAGGGAAATCTTAGATGTGTCTTCTCGGTTGAGTTATAGCTTTCTTTGTGAAAATGATAGTTTTCTCTTTTTGAGAGAATCACGGTTAAATATAGAATATTAATCGACAATTTATTCTTTATGTTTATTCTGGGAAATGCGCAGTAGAAGTTAAATAATGATCAGTAAAACTTATGATTAAATTATTAATGATTCATTAGGTGCAAGCATGTTTATGAAATAATTAATAAAGAAGATTTTCAGTTAAAGTGCGATAAAATTTCTGGATTATATCAGTCCTTGAAAACACGTGAATATTATCACCTGTAATGGAAAAATTTGCCAATTTGAAACCTTTTCATTTGTACCATATTCAGTCAGCTACATGCCCATATGTGATACACGCTTAGGCTATCCCGTATCACTTGTTATATGACTGACGCTTAGGCTATCCCGTATCACTTGTTATATGACTGACGCTTAGGCTATCCCGTATCACTTGTTATATGACTGACGCTTAGGCTATCCCGTATCACTTGATATATGACTGACGCTTAGGCTATCCCGTATCACTTGTTATATGACTGACGCTTAGGCTATCCCGTATCACTTGATATATGAGTGACGCTTAGGCTATCCCGTATCACTTGATATATGACTGACGCTTAGGCTATCCCGTATCACTTGTTATATGACTGACGCTTAGGCTATCCCGTATCACTTGTTATATGACTGACGCTTAGGCTATCCCGTATCACTTGTTATATGACTGACGCTTAGGCTATCCCGTATCACTTGATATATGACTGACGCTTAGTCTATCCCGTATCACTTGATATATGACTGACGCTTAGGCTATCCCGTATCACTTGATATATGACTGACGCTTAGGCTATCCCGTATCACTTGTTATATGACTGACGCTTAGGCTATCCCGTATCACTTGATATATGAGTGACGCTTAGGCTATCCCGTATCTCTTGATATATGACTGACGCTTAGGCTATCCCGTATCACTTGTTATATGACTGACTAGGCAGATTTTTTTCTCGCAGTCAGTTTCCATTTCCGGTTTATACTGCTACGGGGAAGAGAAGAAGAGGATTCATACCTTTCCCAAGGAACGTAAGTGAATGTAATGGATTCGACTAGAATTCGAACTCGGTTCTTCGATTCCTCAAGCCCTACCGCTATACATTACTCCACCGTGCCTCTTGAAAACCAGTGGAATTTTTAAAGGATGCTGCCCAAGAAACAATACATGAACTTGCAGAAAATTTAAATCAGTCTGACATAAAAGATCGTTTATATGATTTTTGAACACATTCTGACGATAGAAAAAAAATTTAAATGAACTACGGAAGTTAATATTAGCGTTAAAATACAAGTCATTCTTTTCTTGCTAGACACAGGTAATAAAGAGATTTTGAAACAAAACAGACGCCGGTTTTTAGAAATGGACGCAATAAAATTATTGCTAAATCCATGAAACCCTTTTACAACACATATTAAACAGAATTTAGTGGTGGTAAAATGTATTCTACATTTGGTGGCATTGGAAAATGAATTCACTATAAAATTCTATTGTAAAAATACTAGAGTGAGAAATTGGCTTTCCTGAATGACGTATTGGAACAGAAAATATTTTTTCAGAGTAAAAACAGGTCAGTATTTGACATGACAATATCTATCTTGAAGGAAAGCTGGATGAAAGGATCAACTATTAATTGTAAGGAAACAGAATGTATGATCGCTGCAAAGAGAAACGACTCAAGATTCAAGTTGCGAACTGTATAGTTATAAAACTATCTTAATTGAAGCCGAAAAATAATACTGAAATCCAGAGTTACGTTCGAATAATGATACCAGTCACTTTCCCCGAACTTTCCACCCTCGGCTAGGAGTTATCGAGATATCCTTCATGCCAATCCTGTACCTTCTGTAAAATTGTATATAACAATTTGATGCAACTTTCCAGCATTATATTTTGAAAAACTCATCGCATGATTAACTCGTCATCGAATAATTTTTCTACAAACTTATGTCAATTTTCAGCCTAATTGTGTATCCTGGCTTCCATAACTGTTTTCAAAGAAAGTTTTCTTGATTGTAAACTGTTTTAAGCAAAAACAATTGATACTCTGAAAAAACGTAGCACTAGATTGGTAGTTAATCTCATAATTTTACAGCTGACATTGTTAAGTGTAAACGTAAGTTCTATTCTGATTTTCTCTTCAGCGCCATTTCGTTCGCTCAGACATGATGCTTGGTCTTCCTGAACGTTGTTCCACACGACAAGAGCCTTTTGCATTACATTTCTTGAAATATTATTAACTTTTTGATGATTAACCTGGTAAACCTAGCAATTTCTCTATTTAATTTGCCACACTGATGCCATCCTATTAATTGCCTTCATTGAAATTCACCAATTTCCTAACTTACGCACAATTTCATTACAAAATATAAGTCAACTATTGTTCATAGATGATAGTAGCTTGATACTAACACGGTATTGTCTGAAAAAATAGAAGAGACATTATTGCTGTAAACAAAGGTGGCTAAAAACTTATCATAGCCCACTATATATGCGTACTTTTTGTTCTCAATTTCCTTAAAATTTTATCGTTACTCATTTGTCTGTCCTTGGTATTCTCGGTATCCTTCTGTAGAACCACATTTATCTTACCTCATGGCTCTTCTTTATCTCAGAGGAGATTGCTCATTCTTTGTTTCTAACGATGTTTTCCTGTTTCTTAATAATTTGCTTAGATTTTTGAAGGCATATTTTACGATTCCAATGTCCATTCTGTTTTCGGTGTCATGTTTACCGTCCTCTGTTTCAACACTACCTAGATATCTAGATAGATTTTAGTATTTGTATGGTTTCGACATTTTCAATTCGTAGCTCCCATGTTGGCCTGTTCCGTTTTCTTACAATAGATGTTTATTCCTTTTTCACTTTTCCTTACTAGCTTTTATAGGACATCCTGTAGTTTCCTTTTTTGTCTCTGCCGTCATATTTGTGCTATCTTCATATCTTATGTTGTGAAGATTGTGTCCTAATAAGATTTATACAGTGAACTTAAAAGCTGATTTTATGTGAAGAACTGTAGAAAACGCAATTATTCACGAGTTAATTTGTCTTTTTTTAAAACTTTATTCACTTGATTTTTAAGTTGATGGAACTGACAAATGTCGTTGACGAATTAAATATTTCGTTAGCAGAAGAACGAAGGCGTAACAAATTTAATGATGGTATCTTTTAGGGCAAATGGCAGAGTAAAACAATATCAACACGACGAGGAAGACAATCTATTGAAACATTTATTAAGGTGCTTAAATGCATTTCCAGTGACATGCGCTAGTTTTTCAACAGCAGAGAAAATTATCGAAAATGGAAAGACCAATAATTGCAGTAATTATTCAAAAAATCGTCAAGAAAATCACTTGTTTAAGTAGTTTTGTAAAAGGAAGAATTTCGCTTTTGAAAATAATTATTTGCAAAGCCTTGTTGAGAATTGCACAAGAGATTGACTTGCAATGTTTTATTTTGTTATACTTTAATAAAAACTTCCGACACATCGATTTAGAAGGAAATATCATGAGCACATCAACTCGCGTAGAAATGACTATGTAATTCTAAGAAAATATTTATTTTAGGAACGTTCTTAATCTTTAAATGGTTAACTTTGTCCCCAAACCCAAAAAACTTTGGTTAACTTAGATTAACTTTGATTAATTTTAACTTAGATTAACTTTAACTTTGATCAATTTTAAGTTTGGTTAACTTTGATTAAATTTATCTTTGATTAAATTTAACTTTGATCAACTTTAATGTAAATTAACTTTGGCTAATTTAAAATTTTATCAACTTTAACTTTGGTTAACTTTGACGTTGTCCAAAAATAGCAACTACATTCAAAGAATATGGTTAACTTTCACTCAAAATGACAGCCATAGTTCCTTCAGTGAGCGTCGCATTCATTAACACCAGAAGAATACACAAAATCGTTAAGCAATCATCATAGTTGTTCAAGGTTATTGCTTTGTTCTAGTAAATTTTTACCACGTTTACAATCATTCGCATCATGTCCTGGAGAGTCCGTTTAACTGATTATTTCCTTTTATAATATAATTTAATACGAGTACATATACTCGCCTATCGCCCTGTTCACACTTCTCTCTGGTATTTTGAACAGGAGTAGAGGTTTATCCATTATTTCGACTTTAGGATTGGGTTTCCTATTCCTTCTAAAGTCTTCTTGTGTCATAGTGGCATTATCTCTTTGCTTGATATGAAGTGATTAAAAAATAAGAATATCAAACTTGGTTTCTATTTTGTGTACATATTAAATGAGAAGACTCAGGAGTGGTTAAATAGTATTGCATATTTTCAAATGAAGAGAAACGTGATAATCAGCATTGGAAATCATGATATTTACTTGGACTCGAACAGCAATTGTTTATCGTTTTCTTTTTGCAGTCTTATGTGAGCCTGTTTAATAAGCCCATTGTCCGGTCATAATTCAAAATGGCGGCTATATTTCGCCCAATAGAAAATCAGGGTAGAGCGTTACAACTGAATGAGCTGTGTTATATGAATTAGGGAAGAGGTGGTAGGAAGTGAAGATGATGAGGATAAGGAGAATGGGTTGGCTCTTGACTTGAGGTTAATAATGTTCACGGAAGAATCCACAAGACAGTCTGTTCCACAAAGTATCAATTCTTGAGAAAATTTTTCTGAGTGAAACTTGCTTTGTAAATTTGGAATTCGGAGGAAAGGAGTTTGATTCGACATCTTGGAATTAGTATAACTTGCACAAACTGTAAACAATTGAACTTATGGAACGAAAGAACGGAGCTAATCTGAATATTTGCATTGGAAATAGCGATCAAGTAGCAATAGGCTTGCGATACTCTGCCTGCAGGGAAGAGCTTGCAAAGTGAGAAATAAGATTGCGTAGACGATAATGAACTCTCTCTAGCTATATTTATCGAATTCTCTGCATGCATTTGCAGAACCACATTGCATTATGTCTCCACTTCATATGAGAAGAAATTGTCCAACATTCCCTGTTATATATCAGGATTGATATTATATAGCATTTGTCATTCTTTTCGGTGTTTCTAACGAACTATTCCTTAGTACTTTAAATTAGTTGGAAGGTAATTTTGCAATTCCAATATATCTATTGATAGGTATCTTATTTCGAGATATTTATTATCTTATATAATTGTAAAATATTAGTGTGTGAGACTATATTGTTAACGAAGGCGTACTGTTGTAACCTATTAGCACGCTTACTGTTTGAAGTTTGAAATATTTTTTTAATATATTCAATAACAGACCTTAAGTGACTTAAAGTGTGATTTACTATAAATATTTTTTAGACAAAATTCTTTGGAGAACAGTGAAGTTGTAGTAGTATACACTAGAAGCAAAATGTTTCGGTCCACTCAACATTTCTTTAATAAAACACGTTAAAATGAGATTTTTAAAAGTAAAAAATAGAATTTCAGCTACTACAATGTATTTGCTTTTATGAACCAGTCTTTCTCCAGGCTCCTGTCACTGCCCACCAAAAGTTCAAATTTTGAATATTCTGGTTGTAAAAGGAGAGTGTATGAATGATGAATGTGTGGTTCCAACAGATGAGCATGGTGGTGGGTCTGTTATGGTGTGGGGTTGTTTAGTGGGAGAAAGGTTTGGAGATTTGATTCAGATCAAGAGCATCATGAAGAAAGAACAATATCATTCGATTTTGAAAAGACATGCTAGGAAACCTATTTTACGCCTAAAAAAAATTCACTTTTCAACAAGACAACGATTCAAAACACTCTTCCAAATTATGAGAAAATTATCTTGAATTAAAAAAAGAACACAATTTTGTAAATTATGACTTAGCCTCCCTCATCTCCTGACCTATCTCCTATTGAATTGGGATGAATTGTTTAGGAGTTTGAAGAGAATACCCAAAGAATAAGAGTGAGCTTTTTCAGTGTTTGAAGAATATTTAGGAAGGCATGCCGTCTACTAAGAATGCCAAAAAAAATTGTAAAGCAGTAATAAAAGTGTTTTATTAACGGAAACAAAATATGACGTAATTGTATGATAATCATTTATAATTAGGTGCTTTTTGATCAGAATAAAAGCAAATACATTTTGATTACTGAAACCTTATCTTTTACTTTAAAAAAATACAAAACCATCTCATTTTAAGGTGATTTTTCTAAAAGAAATTCAGGGTAACTCCAGACTTTTTGCCTGTAATGTAATTACTATAGCAAAGGATTCGAAATAGCTTTTTCCGCTTCTGTTCGAGTTAAGCACGATTTTCAAATAAATTATTTCAATGTAGTCATGATTTTTAAAAGCGTATCAACGATTTTCCAATGGTGTATGTCATGCTCAAAAGAGAAGCTCGATATTCACAGCAAATTAATCGATATTGTACCAATCGTTTGATGCGCCATTGACAAACATTTGGTTCGTTTACATTAAATGACTTTTCACAGTTTGGTTTATTTTTCCAGAGCAAATTATCGCCTCTTCCTTTTTGCTTTGAATAAAAGAAAAATTATATGCAGAAATCCATTTCTGTCTTGCCTTTATTTAAACGAGCGAAACAAAAAACACGAAGTCTGAATTCATGTCCCCTCATTTGACCTTACGTAACACTAATTCTTCCTTGACATAAAATAATCTTAAGTATGTAAGAATTTAGGGAAGATGAAAATTAAGCATGGTCTTTGAAATTTAACTTTAGCGCGCATTGTTTGACATTTGACTAAATGCATCCCATAGTAGAAACCTACTGAAAACCTTTTAAAGATTAGGTATATCCTTACATGGTGTATGTAATACATAATAACGCAACTTAAAGAATAAGAGCAAATATCTTTAATAGCTATATTTCTTCTTCTTTTCTTCTTCTATCATGGATATTTTTGTATTTTATATTTTATACTGGCATGACATCGAGCTTAACGGTCGCATTTTGGCGGGTTTTAAGCGAATATTTTAAATGCAACTTTTAAGAACAAAGCTGTCAATGAATAAAAAAAAAAATAACACCCTCTATAAAAAAATCCGAGTGTCACTGATTTATACGCATATGCTAATAATTATCATTTAAAAACTTAAAACTCAGAATAAAAAAAATGTACAAGTGGCTGTCTGGGATTTAATGAAGAATCCTTAAAATATTCGGTAAATAATCGATTTTAAACGGTCGATAAATTACAACCACAGAGAAGAAAAAGAAAAAAAGTAAATCGAAAAAAACAATACCATTTCAGGAATTAGTTTCTAAAATACATGAAAATCAAAACAAAAATGAAGAAAATGGAAATCTTTGAAAAAATCATACACCAATTGAAACTAATCAATGTTTGATATTAAAAGAAAACAGTCTATAAAGTTGGTTACGTAAATTCCCTGCTCAGACAATCATTTTCTCATAATGATTAGAATTAGATTTTAAGAGGGACCATTAAAAGGCCATTCATTAGATTATCCTTTGACTTCGTCAGATATGGATTTAAGGAAACATTAAGATGCTGTGAAATAACAATGGAATTTTCAAAACCTTTCAATCTAAAATGAAATAACCAATCAGAAATCAATAATGATGAATTTGGCGGGAGAGAAATATAGAAGCAGTTATTTAAAATATTCATCGTGTAAATGACACAGGTTTATTTTTGGCATCTGTGTTATTTTTATTTCAAGATTAGATTGATAAAGCGAGTAACAAAGGGAATCGCTCTACAATATATATATACATATATATATATACATATATATATATATATATATATATATATATATATATATATATATATATACATATATATATATATATATATATATATATATATATATATATATATATATATGTATATATATATATATACGCACACACACAGAGACACGCATATAGATGTATATACAGAGTGTATCCAAATACTCTTCAGCGTTTAACGTATGTAACAGTGAGTTAACTGAAAAAGTGTTCCGTTTAATAATGGCAGGATATTCATATCGTGAACAGACATATATGATTTTACGTACAGCCAGGCGAATGGTAATGGACACGAGACTGCACGGCTCTATGAAATTGCGTTTCCAGACCGAAGTCAGCCGAGTCATTCAATCTTTGCTGCTGCCTATCGTGGCGTTGCTGAAACAGGATCTGTGGCACCACAAACTATGGATCGGGGAAGATTGAGATCCTCTCTTTCGCTTGATCACGAAGAACACATTCTACGGGCTATCGAAGACGATCCAGTTATCACCACACATTAAGTAGCCTTAGCATGTCATACATCTCATAATACCTAATAGAGGGTACTTCAAGAGCAGCTCCTGTATCCATATCATTTGCAATGTGTGTAGGTTCGTTCGCCCTCTGATCACTTACCATGGGAAATGTTTTGCCCATGGTTTATTGCACAAACTGCCGATACGGTGTTTGTCTCTTCAGACTTGTTTACGGATGAGGCAACATAACAAATTTACACAAGCAACATTTGTGGGCGGATCAGAATCGCCATGGCGCAATACAGGCTAGACACCAGCATCAGTTTACGATTAAGGAGTGTGCTGGAATTGTAGGTGACAGTCTAGTAGGTCCATATGTTCTCCCAGCACGTCTTACAGGAACTGTCTACAGGGACTTTATTTCGAACACACTTTCAGACCTGCTAGAGGATGACCCTCTGCTAATACGAAACCGCATGTTGTTCATGCATAATGGAGCTTTAGTCACATTGTTCGCGATGCACTGGCTGATGTCTACCATGAAAGAGGAATAAATTGGGAAGTACCGGTTCCATGGCCTGCAGGTTTCACCAAACCCAATCCTTTGGGGTTTTATCTGTGGGTGCCAACAAAAACAATTGGTTTATGTAACATACATTAATAATGAAGAGACGCTTCATCAACGTGTCATGGGGGCCTGCGAAATCATTCGACACTATTTGGGAGTATTTCAAAGTTTCCGCCAGTCAATGATCTGACGGTTGCATGTGTGTGCAGAAATAAACGGAATGCATATTGAACATTTTTTATAAATTGTTGTGCTGAGGTACTACGATGGGCTTTTGAACATATATTTATGCTGACTTTTTGCCTTGTTTTGGTGTCAGGAACCTGCCCCCAAAGTCTGTAAAAGTATTTTTGGATTGTATCTTGGATTATACATTTAACAGCGTAAACTTTAAACTTAAATGAAGGATTTGTGGACATATGTTTATATTGTGAAGAACCCGCCCCCAAAGTTTGTTAAAGTATTCTTGACACACCCTGTATATCTATCTATCTATCTATCTATCTATCTATCTATAATTTATTCAGTTGTATGGGTATTATTTTGTGAGCCTGGGTTTCACGCTTTTGCGATCATCAGACACTGGTTTATTTTTTTAAAGTTGCCAAAAGTTTAAAACTGTTTCTCATGTAGGTATTTTCCATATTTATAATTGCATGCACGCACGAGTAGACATTTTTGCTAAAGAAGGAGATACAGTTTATATAGGAATAAAGTGTCGCAGCAGACACTTGAAAACAGATCACCAGAGAGCAAACACAGGTGATCCAATTTTGAATAAGTAGATCACGTGATAGTAAAGAAAATGTATATATGGGAATTAGCGCGGCGTCTAATTGATGACTACTTCTACACTATCCTATATTACTATACGTATCACCTTTCTCTTCTCTACGCTATTCTCTATGCTGGTTCTCTACACAGATTACTATTCGCTGGTTACTTTTCGAGCGACTATAATCGAGCAAATACGATTAGTGCCATTGTCTGACACCAGTATTGTTCAACCGCGTTACTATAATTGCATCTGCGATTACAAAGTCTCTACTACAACGAGCATTTCGAAGGTGACAACAAGTATTCGTTGACATTATAAAAATGGCAACGGGTGTTCGTTAACATCTCAAGTTTATTTACATTTCGTTTCAGTATTATTGATACACCCTTTATTTTCGAATACCTTAATATTGTTTTTCGTATACCTTTATATTCTTCTCTTTCTTAAGCTTATGTTACCACAACTCATCCAGTAACCCTTTACCTTGAGAGGCTCTTGAACCTTGTCTTGGGTGAACATTCGTAAAAGAAAAACTTTACAACAATGAAGGAAAACTCGCAGCTGCTCTCGACAATTACTTCCAGTCAGGGTTTTACGACGACAAGGAATGGTTTGTAGATATTTAACGACTCTAAAACAAAACCGCTTTGATTTAATCACCATAAAGAACATTTTCTATATTCCACCAGAAAGCCAGATACTAAACTCCAGAAGAGTAAATGTTTGCGCCATCTTGGGTTCACGTTTACCGCTGACATGTGGAGTAATTATATTGAATTTATTGTTAAGAAATTGAACTAGGTCTACTGTTAGGGCATTTTATTCATTGTGTCTTGCCAGATAATTTTTATCTTCAGAATCCATATTGCACATTTATAAATCTACAATTCCTCCGTGCATTGAAATATCTGGTCTGATGTTCTTATATATCTCCAGATTCTTGATAATATACAAAGAAGTGTCTGTAATGTAGTCGATCCCGAACTGGTATCTGGACTTCAGTCACTTTCACATCGACGTGACATGGCTTCCCTATGTCTGTTCTACAAATATTTTCATGGCAATTGTCCTGATGAGTTTTCTCCCTTGGGAAAACAGCGACAAGAATTAAAGAGTACTACTAGATTGGAACTAAGTCTCATCGTATTACTGTTGAAGTAGCTAGTTATATACTGGAAGTTCTGTTCTAATACTTTCTTTTTTCGCACTTCTTGCCTGTAGAACTATCTTCCGGTTTCTTGCCACCTACAATCTTCAAAAATTCAAGTGCAACGATAATCGCCATCATATGTATTTCTAAATCCTGTTCTTTTAGTGTCCTTTCTCCTAACTAAACACTTTCCATCATTTTTTACTCCCGGTGAGTCTTAGTGGCATTATCGCCTTGCTTTTAGCTGAAAAACGTAATCTGTGAGCGTGAATCATTGAAAATATTTCCCTCTTTACTGAATAAATATTTTCCCCTTTACCGAATAAAAACATTTTTGGTACTTGTTACTTATCTGACGCCACTTTAAGATTAATTTTCCTACTTTTTCACAAATACAGATGTGCAAAAATATACTATCCTAAAGATTCATTTAGCAATCTGAAAAAAGTAATTAAAAAAAAAACATTTTAAATACCACATCTAACATCATAAAAGATCACCAATAAATAAATTAAAAAGTGTTACCCATTGTTTTTTTATTTATTCGTATGGTCAGGTATTGATTTTCATCCCTTCCTTCGACTCATTTTTTTCTGTATTTAACGTTTTTCCCCCTCCTCTTTTTATCTCTGTGAACTCTTATGCTTTTCAATTGCTGACAAGTTTTCATATAGTGGATGATTTCTCTCACAAAAGCAGGTCTTTAGGCTTGGCTTCTAGTATCATGTAACAATGCCGATGCACATGTGTTGACAATTAAGCAGACTACTGTCTCGATTCTATTGAATAAATTCCGTTTAACGGAAACAATTTCTTTTGTTTCAATTGCTCGGCTATGCTAACGTGTCCATAAAACAGCTGATCTGAAACATAATTAAATTCCAGCCATGTTTTTATTTTTGTCTTGGTGTATCTCAACGGGCTTTCCATTCATCTCGTCTCAGATAAAGCCAAATTCTGTTTTTAATTATCCATATAAACAGGGTTGTCGTTGTCAAATCTTCTATTTTACTTCATAGCTTATAGCAAATATTCGTGAGAGGAGTGCACAGCAAGAGGCTAACATTAGACCAAAGACGAATATTAACAATCGGTACTTCAAGGAACGAGGCCGCATAGTTGCACGATGAAAACAAATATCTTCTGACGTGTTTGCTTAAATGACACATCTCGAGGATCAACACGAACGAAAGAATATATCAGTTCATCCCATAAGTTCTGTCCGAATTTTAACTTTTTGTTAAAATGAACGAAATTTAAAGAGTATTTTATAATGTCTAATGGAGCTGAACATTATTTTTATGTTTAGATGCATTTAAACTGATCAAATTTTATTTCAGAGAACAATAAGATTAAATTTTGTTTGATTAAAACCCTGCTAACATGGAAGTACCCAAGAATCATTTGAGGCACATAATGCTTTATGAGTTCAAGAAAGGAAACTCAGCAGCCGAAGCGGCTAGAAACATTCACTCATTTTATGGAGAAGAATGTGTGAATGAAAGAACTTGCAGAAGATGGTTTGCAAAATTCAGAGGTAGAGATTTCACCCTTGAAGGTGAAGATCGAACCGGACGTCCAGTTGAGTTTGATGAAAAGCTTCTTGAAGCAGCCCTTAAAGAAAATCCTGCTTTATCAGTTGAAAAATTGGCAGTGGTTCTCAGTTCAAACCATACAACTGTTCATCGTCATCTTCAACAACTTGGAAAAGTTCTTAAACTTGGAAAATGGGTGCCTCATGAATTGTCTGAAAACAATCTCAAATCCCGAGTTGACATCTGCTCTTCTCTCCATTCTCGCCAACTTGTTTCACTTTTTTTGGATAGACTTGTGACTGGCGACGAAAAATGGATCTTTTATCGAAATGTGAAGCGTTGTAGACAGTAGCTTGGTAAAGGGGAAGGACCCCAGCCACAGCCGAGAAGGGAACTTCATGGTCAAAAAGTTCTTCTTTCAATCTGGTGGGATCGCCAAGGAATAATCCACTTTGAATTCTTACCACCTAATGCAACAATTAATGCTCAAATATACTGTCAGCAATTAGAGCGTTTGAACCAAGCTTTGAGGAAAAAAAGACCTGCTCTAGTGAATCGAAAAGAGATGATGTTTCATCAGGACAATGCGCGACCCCACACAGCAAGAATCACGTCACAAAAGATCGAAGAACTTGGTCGGGATAAAATTCCTCATACACCTTATTCTCCCGATTTTGCTTCTTCAGACTACCATTTGTTTCGTAGCTTACAGAATCATTTGGAAGAAACAGCTTCTGTAACACAAGAAGAGGTTAAAACTGACATTTGTGAGTTCTTCGAATCAAAGCCAAAAGAATTTTACAGTAATGGAATTAGTAAGCTTGTTAATAGATTGAAGGAAGTCATAGATAATCAGGGAAAATACATTGTTGATTGAATGTGTAATTAAATGTAACATTTGGTCACTTATTTTCTTTATTCAAAATTCGGACAGAACTTATGGGATGACCTGATATTGCATCACCTGATGGTCTTACGGGGCGTTGAGTGGAACTTTATATTATAGAGTCAGTTTTCTTGTCACATACCCTGATCAGTAGGAAATCTAATTAATACTGAGAGGAGAAAAAATACGAATACGATATATTTTGACAGATCAGCCAGGAGAGCACATGTTAAAGATACATTGGGGATAAAGCCAAATCCACTCGGCGGTTTTGGGTGGGTACACTCGTAATTCAGTCATTCTTTTATTGTTTACTCTAGATTCGACTGAATAAGAAATGAGAGAAATTTTTCATTTAGGTTGAGTCATAAATAATTTCTGTTGTTGTTTATCAACTTCCTTCTTCCCAGTTAAATAATAAAATTACATTTTATTTAATTATATATTCATCATTATTTATAATGGCTTGCTGTCGTTGTTGAAGAACAGTCCACTCCCAACTCGCTGATAGTAAACCACTTCGAAATTGACCCTCGTCATCTACGCCACGGCCGTGAACCAGAGACAAAGAGGCTCCAGTTAAGACAGCTTTATACACTCAGTCGAACCACTGAACATCATAGCTCCTAGTCAGCTTCTTTCTCTGTGGTGCAGTCACCTTAACAACGTGGAACACAGGCTTTCTTTCAGCCATACAGAATCCCTCCCCATGGCTCTACTGATGCCTGGCTCTTTTGGTCCTGCTTAAATCGCCTCCGAACAGCTGTTGGTCGCTGTAGAGCCAACCATCAGAAATGAGGATATGTCACCGATGTTTATACCAGCTGCCAATGCGGGCAATAACACTCTATGGGACATCTTCCTGTTTTCTCCAGCCTTGAAGATCTAGACACACTTAATAAACTTTAATACCCCAGGCAAGATTCTCTGTGCAACACTGAGGGGGCGTAGTTTAGTGACTCGATGTGAAGAAGCAACTAGTCGGTATTATTAGGTTGGTGCAAAAATAATGTCGTTTTCTCACATAGTAACATATGTGAGAAAACGACATTGTTTTTCCTGTTATTTGGGCAGTGTTGCGTCTTTACTTGTCCTAGAAGAGAAGAACATTTTTTCTTCAATCTACTGTGCAAGCTGTCACTTTCATGCAAAACAATATAATCCTGGGTATGACAATAAACTACATCCGGCAGCAAGGCCCCCAAACAAAAACAAAACCCTTATAAAGTATAAAAATTCATTTTTTATAGTAAAATTACCAGCAATATATTTTTATATGATAAAATTATCAACAATATCTATTTATAGTAAAATTACCAACAATACATTTTATCTGTAGATGTAGGCGTACAATTACATTCAAAATATATTTAGTTGGAGCCACAAAATTGTGTTCAATATATGTACATTTCAGCATTAAATAACTCATAGAGGTGTTGATATGCCGCTAAATAAAACCAGATTATATTAGTCTATGCCAAATTTATTGTTAACTGCCATTGGCAGTTAAGATGATACATCCGTCATTACAGTTGGTTTCCAGAAACGGAAATTACTTATGACTCAATATTATTATCTATCTATCTATCTATCTATCTATCTATCTATCTATCTATCTATCTATCTATCTATCTATCTATCTATCTATCTATCTATCTATTAGTTTACTATTAAGTGCCATGTATAATTAGTGGTTAGGGTGATACATTCGTCATTAAAATTGACTCACAAAATGGAAATTACTTGTGATACAACCTAATATATATTGTATCTACCTCGTTGGTCCAGAGTAAGTATAAGACGGATTTCTTGGCTATACACCGGGAAGTTACATTCTGAATACTTGACCTTGTTCGACATAAATAACATTTTACTTTCACAGTAGGTACAAGCTTTCTAATTTGCCGTAATTGTATACATACATGAGGTATAGTTTTGCGTAACATTTATGAAAAAAACAACAAAAAAAAAAAAACAAAAACAAAAAACACACACACGCATAATTATTAGTTTGGTGTAAAAATAATGTCGTTTTCTCACATATGTTAATCTGTGAGAAAACGACATTATTTTTACACCAAACTAATAAAAGAGACACATATGAGAATGGAAATCATTCTTCAAGCAAAAAGATTCGTGGCAGGCAATAAAAATACTGCAAGTAATGTTAAAGTCGTAAGTGTAGAAAAGTTAAAAATCAATGGATGAAAAAATGTTTTCGAATATCCAAGAATAAATATGAACAATATTTTTTTTTACAGTATTTACATTTTTTGGACTGTTGTCCTAATTTTTGTTGCCATATTCACGATGTTTCGGCCGTTGTACACTCCGGACTTCTACAGGTGATTGGAATTTTGAACTGAACCCTTTATTTTGTCCACCGGGCGGTAGATTGTTCTAGTTCCACGTGCCATGCCTCATACGGATGTCTCAGTGTCCGGAAGAGGTATGGCACAAGAGTACGAACAATTTAAATAGTGTAAATATTTAAAATGCCTCATCTCAGAAATATGTAGACAAAATAATTTATTCAGGTATATGGGATAAGGTGTTTATTAAATGTTGGTGTATCTTATTATTTCTGGTTTCGATTATAAATAAAAGTGTATGTTGCATTTTGCTTGAATAATGAGTCTTGGCACCCAAAAAGAAATCATTGACAATATTTTAAAAATAAGGATTTATATTAGATGCCGATTTGCTAAGCGTAGCTCATGTGATAAAAGGTCGTAAGTATGCAGTACTTAGTGAAAATCGAACTCACTACTCAGTTTTAATTAATCTAATGTGACAAAATCTCGAACACTTACAACACGTCGTAGTGTTATAATAGCTATGCTTATCTTGAATATGACACAAGGACTCAAGTAGGGAGGATCGATATTATATACTGAAAAACAACACGATATTTTGATCATAATAATATATTATGAAAACTTTACAAATGTTGATTGGTTCATATCACTTTTATTGCGAAATCATTGACTTGCATAATAATATCGGACACGGTGTACATTTGAACCTCATCCTGTCTCTTTTCATCAGGATAAATCTATAAGAAAGTCAAATTTGGAAGCAGTTCTCCATCTCCTGTGACACTTTGTTACCTCCTGGGCATCTGGTTTCTCTAGCAGGGCATTGGGTCAGATTGGTGATAATAGAAGATTCCTGGAAAAGCGAAAACAGAACTAAGTGAATCTGAAGGGGGGTGAGTGGCTTTCAAACCAATGATCTTCGAAATTGTCTTGAGTCATAGATGGAGATAACATTTGGAAATTAGAAATTTTGGATTTCATGTGAATAAGAAATAATTTAAATATGGACTGATCAACTAAAATAATAAGACAGATTAAAAAAATGATTTTTCTTTTAGATTAAAACACCAAAACGTGTTTACTTAACATCACAAAGACAAATGGAGGAGTTGGGTGAAGTATTACATGAAAACTGATTTCCTAACATTAACTTTTAATGATGAATATAATGCTATACTGGATAAGCCTGGTGGCTGGAGTAGAGTTTGGGTTTGGAAACAGTCACACGACTCAACTAAAAGGAACAGTGAAGGGAGGTGAAATAATTATTTTGGCTGGCATTGCAGCAGTAAAGTTTCAGATTCTTTCAGCAGTGTCATGGTATTAAATCCATCTTGTACCCTACGTCTGCATAATAAAATTTACATAATAAAATTAAATGTGCTTATACAAGAAAAGTTAAATATTTTAAAACACGTTGGCATAAAAGGATAGCGGTTCGGATTGAGGAATCTGATAGCCGAGTTTGAATCCATTACATTCACTTACATGCTAATACCCTTGGGAAAGGTATGAATCCTCTTCGTCTCCCAGCAGGTATGGGTAAATAGCAGGACAGACTGGGTTCTATAGCCTTGGATGACAACTGGTCCACCGCAGAAAGAAATGGCAATCTACTGCGGGAAAAAAATCTGCCTCGTCAGTCATGTATCAAAAAATGCTGTGGTCGCTTAAGTGTGTATCACGCATGGCATATAACTAAACTGAGTAGCTGTGTTAGTAATTTCATCATTCAAATCTGATAAAAGAAGATATATTGGGAAGTAACCTTGCTATACGTTGGTATTTGAGTAAATTAATTACGAGCAGGAATATATCTCCAGGAAGGCGTCAAGGATTTCGAAGTTAATTGATGGATTTTTAGTTTTTACAGAAAACAATGATGATTCTCATAGTGTTTGTTTTGTATCGTAAGTTAAAAAAAAAATAATCATTTTCTCGTACACCGAACACAAGATTGAAAGTATGGTGCGTCCAGTGTGGATCGAACTCACTACTCAGTCGTAATGGATCTTGCTAACCATTACACCACGCAGAGGTGTCTCACTACTTTTATATTATGCGGTACGTACGCAAGAACTATAAATTATTACATAAAATAGTTGTTCGTTTTCATTGGTTTTATCAGCTTCAAAACATGCAGAAAAACGATTATATTGGGTCAGAAAAAAAAAGTTCGTAATGTTTTATGATGCATTTTCGTCATTTAATGCTCTTTTATTTCTAGAAAGGAAAAAAACGTTGCGCAGTGAACACCCCCCACAAATACCCCCACCCAAAAAAAAACGAATAAAAAACAAAAAAAAAAAACAAAGAATATAGGTGTCATTTATGGCGATGGCGTCATAGCTGAGAGTTCTGTTTATAAGTGGTTCGCTTGATTCCAAGTAAAAATTTTAAACTGAAAGATCAAGAAAATTCCAGTAGGGCTACTGCCATTGACGATGACTAAATCGAAAAGTTGATTAAAAATAATCCTGGTCGTGAGAAACAGGACATCGCAGAGATACTCCACATGTCTAATGTGAGAATTGTAAGGCATTTGTAAACACTTGGCTACGATGTTTGTTTGGCTAACGATTTAATGGGAAAATTTTAATTTTCTTCAGCGATTCTCTGCTCAAGAAAAAGTACGCACGTTTGAAAAGGAGGATCAAAGATGATGAAAAATGAAAAATATTTGTAATATCTGACAAAATTACTAATTTTTATGAATTTCATTAGAAATAATTTAATCAAGAGTTACAAAAAAATAAATATTAACAATTTTAATTGTGTTGTTCATATCAACACTTCTAAATATATCACTGATAAACTAAAAATTAGCAATAGGGTTGGTGAACTTTGCACAAAGGAATTCTATGTTCTACTTAAGAACCATACGCCTACGCCCAAGGCCAAACATCCTACAAGTATTATAAATCCAGCCAGATCGGAGATTAGAAGGATAAGCAAAGTTATCCTTGAACGAATTAATAAACAGATTAAAAATCACCTTGGAATTATTCAATGAATCGGTACCACTGAAGTCATTAACTGGTTTAGAAGTATCAACAACAAAAACAGTTGCACCTTTATCCAGTTCGATATTGTTGATTTCTACCCTTAAATATCCAAGGATCCTTTTACACTGGAATTAGAATTTGCCAAAGTTTATTCCAACGTCTCAAGTGAAGAGATAAATATTACTATGAATTGTAGGAAACATGTCCTCATTTGCAATAAAGAATAGTGGATGAAAATTCTGATAACTTTGACATTTCTATGGGATCATTGGATTCTGCGTGGTCTTCTGATCTGGTTTGTTTATATATTTTGTATAACCTTACAGCTTATGAGGATATCACTCTAGAAAATTAAAGTTGATAAACTAAGAAAAATGATTGATAGGGAATTTAAAAGTTTAGATGTTATGGTTAAAATAAGTAATACTATCAAACAAGTTGATTATCTCGATGTAATGTTGGATCTAGTCCATGAAAATTTTCACCCTTATATGAAAAACAATGCCAACCCAATCTATATCCATCCTAATTCGAATCATCCATCATCCATTCCTTCCTCCGTAGAACGTATAATTAGCAAACACTCATCGAAAAAAATGTGTTTGAGAAACATAGCAGTGTGTACAATAAAGTTCTTAGGAATAGTGGGTATAATTCCACCGAAATTCTGTTTAGATAATGTCAAAATCAATCAAGCAATTTAACTAATTAGGAAGTATTTAACTATTAGGAAGAGGTATCAGAAAATGAGACATTGAAATCCGAAGGCGCAGTGGAATAGCGAATGATGCTTTCTAAAAACGAAAAAAACAAAAAAACATTAAAAATCAGGAACATTTCGTTACATACAAAGAGCGCTGAATGCTTATTTAATATCAATCCTCCTACAAGGCAGTGAAATCGGGACAATTTCCTCACAGATAAAGAAGTCACAAAATGTGGTTCTACAGAAGGATGCATACAATGAAGAGAATATATGATTAACGAAGAAGTTTTGAGAAAAATGTCAGCAAAAAAGACACGTATACATTCGTCAGATAAGAACAATTGAAATATTCGGGAAACATAATGAAGAAAGAGAGGTTGGAGAATATGACACGCGCAGGACACACTGAAATCAAGAGATGCAGAGGGAAACATCAAGTAACATACTAACAAACTTGTGTAAATGGATTGCTGAACCGTGACTGGGAAGGATAGTAACTTGACAAACTTTGCTTAGACCTACAAAAGGTAGAAAGTTGTGGCGAGCTAAGTTTGCCTACATACCGAAGGAATGCAACAGATACAAAAAGAAATTAGCAATGATTTGCGAAATTCACCAAGTATGGAGATATGTATTTAATAAGTTTGGCTTTGTCTGGAAAAGTTACTATTTGTGCTGTCGGTAAATACTGAAGACAATACACTTTTATATTGTATATAGGAGTTAACCTATTAGATAAACGCTCTACTAAAGCTCATAATTTCAGGATGTGAGTTCAATCCCTTGATCAGGTAGTACAGAAATACACAGCCCGTCTGAAGTTAATATGCAAAGCAAATAAATCTCAATAACTGAAGAAGTACTGAACCAATATTTGTCAAATTTAACTAAATCTTCTGACATTTTGAATGGTTAGTTTTTGAGATATTTGCAATTTATTAAGGTGGACTGTTAGTAGGCAGATTAAAAATTGGAATCTAATAAAACTATTTTTTCTTTTTGTCTATATGTTGAAACACTGGACTTTAAATTAGACAGGCGGCGGGGAGCTAGTGGGGGTTCGGGCGATCGTAGCTTGGTCGATCTGATCGGCGAGTTTGGTCTCGTCGATAGATACCGGGTCGATAACACAAAGCAGGTGATGTGGACATGGGCTCGTAAGTGGCCGTCTACCCGGCTAGCCAGCTCCCTGGATAGAATGTTAGCGAGAAGGGTCGATCTAGATCTGCTAGATTTTTCCACATTCCACTGGTTAGGATATTCAGACGATCGAATTCTCTGTGACCGGAGGCCTTAGGTGCTAGTCCTAGAATGGTTGGACACTGTAATTTCAGTCTGTCTTTACTGGACTAGCGGGGCTTCTGGCAGCAGCTGACTAGATTAGTTCAACGTGAACTAGTGGGGCGGTTATTGGGAATAAGTGGTGGTAATGGCTTAAGGATAGCATTAGGTCCTTCACAATGTAGCCAACAACTCACCCGAGATAAGGCTAAGAAGGTAGAGACTGTCACAGATAGTCTGTTCCGGGCAGAGATAGAGTTAGCACGCCTACTACCATTGTGATCAGGTGCACCTGTTCTGGGACTATGTTGGCGAATTGACGGCTCGTATTGTTCCCAAACATTTCGTGTCTATCGCTCTAGCATACACGTGCGATAATGTGTCGCCCTCGGTCTCTGGGTGAAACTAATGGTGTTTATCACTTTGCTAGCCGTGGGTATAATGGTGATATGGTCATCGTGAATGGAGGGAGTCTTGCGATACGAACGCTATTCTCATCGGGTTCTGGCCAGATTCTTACGACATCAGCTCAAGATGAATATCAGAACTGATAAAAAGCTTTGTTATTGACAGGCTTCAGCGAAAGGTGGGTAAAAGTGGCGTGCTTGGTGCGAATTGATTGGGCCAGTCTTGATTTTCTTTATTAAGTCCCCTTTTGACGCAACGGGTCGGTTTCCTGTGAACCATCTCCTTGTTAAGTTAGGCACTCTTTGTTTACCTCTCTAATGTGAGTAAGTGCTGTTCATGGTCTGTTCATGGCTCTTTTTTATGATCTATGTTGAGATTGTTAATCTCCTCACTTTGATTTTGTCCCCTTTTTCCTCTTGACTGGGTGAGCCATTGTTTTTTTTCTCATTCTGTCATTTATTGTTTTAATCCTTCTCTCTCCGCTGGCGAGTGTGCTTCTTGATTCTGTCTAAAGGCAGAAAACAGCAGCCGCTCTTATTATTTTTGTTTGGTGGTCGGGTCCAACTAACATCTGTTATGTTTCATTTGAATGTTTTGTTATACTTTAGTTTCATTTTCTGAGTGTATGCTTTCCCCTGCATGCACTTTGATAAGGTGTCTCGGTAATATTTATAGCAAAGGTCTTGTGATTGGAGCACGAGAAATTATGAGCATATATTTATATACATATTTATAAGAAAAAGAAAGAAAAGGACATTTTAATTGTTTGCGCATATTAAATTTTCATATCATGTTTTTTTAGGTTCCCTGTGAATTTGTGATGTTTTGTGGTGAATGAGCAAATTGTAATGAACGAATAATCTAGGTCTAGAATAGAAAGTGCCGACCAGCTTTTACCCATTTCCTCGTTGGCCTTCTGCCACAATTGTTTTAATTAAAACAATAAACGTCTGTGTTGAGACATAGGTAAAGGGAAGGATCTAAAAACTGCAGAAAACAGAAAAGTAATGTTAACATTAGAGATATCAAAGGAGCTTTGCAGAGACCATCTAATACTGTTGAAAATATAAGTTGAAAACTCGAAGCAAAGGAAAAGACTTCAAGAACTTGCTTCCTCGAGATGAACTTTAACTATAGTGACTTATAGCAAAACAACCGCTTTTGACGAAGAATCAGATCTTTGAAAAGGCTGGAATTAAGGGAGTCAACAAGGATAAAAGCAGTAGAATAATTTGTGAATTGAGATCTGTAAATAAATCTAGGTAACCTCTTCTCGCTAAAGCAAATATTGTAAAGCGTCAAAATTGAGCTCAGAAATACATGAAAATTGACTTTTCTAAACTAATTTCCATAGATGAATCTCGTGTGACATTTGATGAACCTACTGGATGGGCCAAACGATGGATTTTATCCAATTCAGGCGTACCTGTGGCTAAAAGAAGGAAAAAAGGAGGCGGTAGTTTTATATGGATGGAATCGCCGACCAAATCATTACTGGACCATCTAAAGTAGATGAAGGAGTTAAACTAACTATTGCGATTTTATGAACAACACTTTCTTTGCATATCACAAGTCCATCTCGCAGTCTCAAAGGATTATTTTCATGTGTCTAAGCTTACCTGCAAAATCTGAGCATAAAAGGAGAGAAGATAATGTTCTGAATCAGATTAAAAAACTATGGTCAGTTGTGAAGATGAAATTACATTGAGGTGGCAAACAATATACAGTGTAACCCGGATATAAGAGACCCGGATATAAGAGAAACCCGGATATAAGAGAGATTTTATCTGGTCCCAAATTAGAGCCATACTTACCTAAGCAAAATAGACCAAACCCGGATATAAGAGAAACCCGGATATAAGATACTTCTCCGGTCCCGACAACTCTCTTATATCCGGGTTACACTGTAACAGTAAAGCAAACCTATGGGAAGCAAATAAACTACCGTGTCGGAAACTGAATCTGTGAAGTAAAACAAAATGAACAAAATCAATGGATAATTGATTACTGGCTGTTTTTGAGGAGAAGAGTCACTATATTACATGTAAAGGATTCAAAAATTTATGTTTGTTATTCGGTTTATTATAGGTGTTGATCAATGTTTGATGATTTTATTACGTTTTTATTGAAGTAAAATGAGATTATTTGGTTTTACCTAATGACTTCAGACAGAAGTTTTAGAATAACTTCAATAACTTCAATAAAATATTGTGATATTACCTAACATTTTAACTCGTTTTGATATCTAGATTGTTTAAAATTTGACAAAACAAATTTGAATTATTGAAGTTTATATGATTTCAGACAGGGTTTAGATTGAGAAGCTGGTTGGCTTTATATATATAAAACTGGCTGTTTCCTAGGAAGGACCATAGACGTAATATTTATAAGGTGTGACATTTTAATTCCCGGAAATTTGCTTAAATATTCACTGTTGTCTTATGTCTCCTTCAAAGCGCTCCACTTACGAGCCTATGCACTTCGCGAGACGATGGTGTCATTGCTGGAAATATTCTTAGAACTCGTTATTAGGAATTCCTTCCAGTAATGTACTCACGTATTGGTTGATGGAAATAAAAACTTATCTAATCTTATTTAAAAAGTTTCACCGGTAATGACCCCTTCAAATATCTCTTCATCATTCAAAAAGTTGAAAAAGGAAGATTTTGTTTCCCTCATTCGTGATTTAGAGACATTATCTTTGAGGAAATTTTTCTCGTGTTCATTTCCTCTTATCGGTTGGATTGTTTCCCTATTCATATTCAGTCCTGCTATCAGTCGCAATACAACTCAATCTGAAGATATCAGTATTCGCACTCTTTGTGTTTTGGCTACCCATTTCTCGTGTCATTGGGTATATCGTCTCGTCCTTCTTTGACTAGCATCTACCCCTCAAAATGTCCTGATTACTTGATAATTCCATAATTTAGTAGGGCTAACGTTTCACTTATCTTTTGCCAATCTTCACGAAAAAAAATATCTGTTATTCCAGTTTCCTTTGACTCATTTTCCCTAAACTGTATAACATGA
The DNA here is from genome assembly GCA_963932145.1 of Acanthosepion lycidas. Lineage (NCBI taxonomy): Eukaryota > Metazoa > Mollusca > Cephalopoda > Sepiida > Sepiidae > Acanthosepion > Acanthosepion lycidas. The sequence goes on along the minus strand of OZ010579.1, from coordinate 73,219,748 downwards.
ATACGTACAACTTCCTCTACTGCTCGGTAACGAATGACTCATATGGTTTGCGTATCAAGAAAGCGAAAGATAATACATTTCTGGACATGTTTTCGGGTACAAATATCTGTTTAAATTAAATTTTCATACTTTGTGTGTAAATTAGAATAACATCGCTCCATCGATCAGATTCTCAGATATTTAATAAATGCAACGGATTATGGAGAAGGCTGAAATGTACCGATACCGAAACGTTCTGACAAAACATTGAGATGATTGACCCACAAAGCCTCAATGCATTCTACCTGTAGGCACCTGTGCAGTATAAGGCCATCGTCTTATCAAGATAGTGCTGCAGCTGTGGCTCTCGTAAGATGTAGGCTTTTGTTAGTGGAGTTAACAGACTCACGCCCAGTCAGGTTTGAAATTAAAGTTATCTTTCTTTTTGATTGGTGGAGGGCTAAGATGCCATGTTATTTAACCCATAGCTGGGACAGGATCAATAGATTCATATTTTCTCTGAGGCTATTTGAGTTAACGTTAAGGCAACGAATCGAATTTGGATCGGATTGCTGACCCCACATTCCGTGCCGGTAACTGCTACACTAGGCACACACTTATCCTTTAGAAGGGGGTATAATAGTAACATTACTTAGAAATTAAGAACTACAAGCACGAAACATTGTTAAAGTACATAGCTTTGATAACTGCATGCACTCTGTTAAGGTGTCTCGATGATATTATTTATGGCACAGGTTTTGTGATTATAGCACGAGAAATCATTTGAAAATGCTCTTTTTTAAACATTCAGAAAGATTTTTTGTAATCTCGAACATAATTATTCTCATTGTCATTTTGATGTGAAGCTTAAGACTGTTTTTATTTATTTTTATTCCGGTTTTTATTTCAGATTTCAAAATCTAATTCTTCCTTCTGTCCGATTTCCAACTTCAATTTTCTTTTTCTTTTGTTCTCTGGAAGAGGTTCGCATTGCTTTCTATCTATTGTAGTAATTTGATCCTTGATTGGAATTATCTGAACAATTTGAATGTCTGACGTCATTCATTGGCTGATTTGCTTCTTTTTCATTTCAGATAAGACCGGACATATTCACTTCATTAAGCTCTCTGGATAAAAGTGGGATATTCGATCGCCAAAAAATTATTTCAGTATTTACTGTGGATTGACGGGAAAAACGACAAATTGCCTATACATTAAACTAAATTAATTGACACGCTTTTTAGATTTGCAACCAAATAGCAGATAATGAATATTCTTCTTTCTTTGGAGATCATATGCTTCAGTAACTTTATAATAATCAATCAACAAATCGCTTTAACAGAAGGACGGTAACATTCTTCTACAATCATGAATTTCTTGCTTGAAAAATATTTGCCCAAATTTAATTTTAAAATGGTGTTGTCAAATAAAAGTAAAAATGCTGCAGATTATTTCGTCTGAATTCAAAAGGACATTGAGGCATACGATCTGGTCGAAAATGGAGTACTTCTGCCATATATTGACGGGGCTTGCTCAATATTCACTTTTCAGTCATGATAGAGTCCAAAAGCGTCGTCGTAAGTGATTTTTTCCACTCTAAAATAGCATTCACACAGACGAAACGTTGCATGACTCTCTCTGTTCTATCGCTATTTCCATGGCTAATGTTCAGACGAACTACAGTCCATAGTTCCACCAGTTCGTAACCTTCTCGGCTAAGCATTGTAAACATTGTAGAAAATCACGCTCATTTCCCTTCGTATTCCATTGGTGAGATAAATTCCTCTCCAGTACCCTTTTTCCTCAGAACCGCTACTTTGTCGAACTCAAGAGGATGATCCCCCGATCACTACTATCTTAACTTGTTCAAATCTACGTTTAATCGTTATATTCGCCCGATATCCTCATCAACTATGCATCTTACTCCATAACTCTATATCTCAAGTGGCTCTTGAGCCGTGTACAGTGGACATTATTGTAAAAAATGACCAACACTTGACATAGCTTTTTCTTTATATTGGATTGGTGCATTATTATCAGGCGTTTTTGTAGGCGAGTAATTTTTAACAAAAGTTGCTGTTTTGTTTACTTTTTTTTAATAAAAATATTAGTAATCTAAGAAAACCTCTACATATACAGTCCGTCTGAAGTCATTATGCAAATCACATAAACCTCAATAACGAGGATTTTCTTTGAACAATATTTGTCAAATTTTAAACGGGTAATTTAGAGGTCAAAGCAAAGCTTAAGAGTTAATTTTTTAAGTAGTTCAAACATGTTTTATTAATGTTATTAGGTTTATTATAAAAACTGCAATTTGAAGTTATTATGCAAATTAAACAAATATTAATCTAATGTCTCTCAAAATCCCATTGGATTACTGATTAAAAGTAGTTTCAAGCTAATGACCCTTTTAAGTTTTAAATATGACAAACCTTCATCAGAACCTATGGACCAGTGTTACAGAATCACAAAGAGGTTTACCAAATAATAATAACCCCATCACTTAAATCAACTATTTTTCCATATTATATTTTGAAACACGGGTAAGAGAAAGGTTCTAACAAAAGCTGAAAAACAGAAAATAACACACTGGAGATATCATATTAGGTTGGTGCATAAATAATGACGTAATAATGTCGTTTTTGGACGTTAAAAATACGTCAAAAAACGACATTATTACGTCATTATTTTTGCACCAATCTAATAGTAGCTTTGAAGAGATTATCAAAAGTTAAAATATCGATAAGTGAAGAACTAGAAGCAAAGAAGAAACTTTTCAGAAACTGTCCCCACCCCCCCAGAGGAATGTAAACTAAAGCGAGTTAAAGAGAAACAATCAGTTTTGACCAGTGCTCAGATCTTTGAACAGGTTGGGATTGAGAGAGTCAAATTAGGATCTGTCATGAAATACCATAGATAACTCCTATGAATAAAGCAAATATTTTAAAAGTGCCAAAATTGGCTCAAGAAATATATCAGAATTGATTTTCTAATGTAATTTTCACGAACTAAAATCGAGTGAGACTGGATGGATCTGAAGAATGGTCAAAAGGATGGATTTTATTCACGGTGTAATGATAGGAGTTGGAATTGTCAACCAAAGCATTATTGGACCATTCAAAGTAGTTTAATTGAACAGTGCTAACTACTGCGTTTTCATGGACAAGACTTTCTTTGAATGATGCAAGACCCAGCCTCGCAGTTTCAAAATTAAGCGTTTATTTATGCATGACAATGCTCCTTCTCACGTGTGTAAGATTACCAGTGGATTTTTAGCGTCAAAGGTTTAAAAGGAGAGAAGATAATGGAATGTCAACCCTCAAGTTTCGAGTTGAATAAGATCCAAAATCTATGGCTAGTTGTGAAGATGAAATTATATGAAAATGGTAAATAATATGACAGTAAGGCAAACCTATGGGAAGTAATTAAAACCACGTGTCGGAAAGTGAACCTGTTGAAGTAAAAAAACCAACAAAATCAATGGATAATAGATTACTGGCTGTTAATGAGAAGAAAGGTCAGCATATTAAGACGTAAAGGGCACCTGGGGCGGTGTAATGGTTAGCAAACTTGTCTCACTAGAACAATTACGACTGAGTAGTGAGCTCGGTCCTCACTGGGTGTCCCATACTTTCAGCTTTGTGCCACATATAAGCTACGCTTGGAAAATCACTATATTAAGACGTAAATGCTAGAAAGACTTATATATGTTTATATATGTCTATTATAAGTATTGATCAATTGTTGACGATTTTACCTTGTTATTGAAGTAAATAGTGATTTTCCAGTTTTTCATATTAACTTCAGATTGCGGCTTTTATAATAAATCCTACAACTTTAATAAAAAATGTTGAAAATAGCTAAAAATTTAACTCCGTTTTGACGTCTAAAATAATCGTTTAAATTTGACGTTGAGTTGATGCTTGTGACAGATTGTAGATGGTATTTTAAACTGAATGTCCTGGATACGATGCTTAATATCCAGATGAATGTCTAGAGCTTGCGAGGCTATTTAGGAACATGTCTCTCGTTTTCAGGTCAATATTTTTTTAGATGAAAGTTATGACTGAGATCGATGTAGTATGAATCTTCTTACTGTGAGGATAATATCAAATCCCATATCTTTGTCTCACTAACTTACATACAAAGAGCTGCTGAAAAGTTTTCGACCCGATTCCCTTCACAAATTTGACCAAGTCTCAGAGTTTTGTTTGGGGCTCCTATTTGGTCGAACCGAGAAATTTTCATCATGCTTTCTTTACTTCCCGGAGTTTTTTTCCTGTATAGACATAACCCAACAAAGCAAGTTCTAGTTCCACGTGCCATGTCTCTTTCCTTTTAATTTAACTCTCCAAGCTTTTTGGTTTACCACTCTTGTAGATTGGTATTGAACTCACTCTCTTTGAGTCTAGTCACTGGATCCAACCAACACGTTTATCCACTGGGAAATGAGCCCTTGAGGACATATGTATACGAATTTCTGGGACTTTTAAACATAATGACTCAGAAACCATTTTTAACAGTATTCATATTGCAATCTTTCCGTAATTATTATTACATATTTTTTACCAGGGCATATATTGCAATTTTGTGTTGCTTTTCTCTAGCATTCCTTATTACTGGTTTCCATATTGTATTCATTAGTCGGCTCAGGAGATTTTTGTGGCCTAGCATATGTGATGACTCCTTAATTTTTTCAGTGACGCCCTCTGTCTATTATTTCAACCTCATCCCACAGGGTCGGTGATCTCCCTTTTCCCTCCATGTATGCTCAGCTACGCCTGAGTTGTCAGTTCAATACAAGGCTACAGCAGTGGTGAACCAAAAGACTTGGCGTGTTGAGTTAAAGGGAAATAACTGAGACATCCGGAAGAGGCATGACACGTGGAACTAGAAAAATCTGCACTGCGGGCCAAATTATTATCGAGATAACTTTTTTTCTTATATTTCAAAAACCGTCCAATCAATTCATACAAAAATTTCACATTTTTGGCAACACTGACCTGCGCAATCACTGAAATTTTCGTACAGATCTGCGCAATGTAAACAAACTGGCGCCATATTTGTTATTGTCCATATATATATATTTATATATATATATATATATATATATATATATATATATATATATATATATATAGAGAGAGAGAGAGAGAGAGAGAGAGAGAGTCGTATCGCCGCATTTAATAATGTTTTTTTTTGTATTTAGGTGCCTATTGAATGGGGCTTTTGTAAACGCAGTTTGAAAGAGTTGGTATTGGGACTTATACTAAGTTAAATCTTATTTATTTTATATATCCACATTCCTCTCATCTATCTATCTATCTATCTATCTATCTATCCTTTTCCCTATCTATCTACCTATCTACCTATCTATCTCTCTATCTATCTACCTATCTCTTTTTTATTTTTTATCCCTTTCTTTCTTTTCCATTTCTATCTATGTGAGTGATATATATATATATATATATATATATATATATATATATATATATATATATATATATTCACATAAGCACATACTTCAAATAAATTTATGTACATTATATAACATTGTGTATTGCGACTTTCTCCACCTCTGTTGCACGCTAATAAACATTTGCCTGCAAACAACAATTTTTTTTCTCACGCCATTTTATTGTCAATTGTCCATTTTATACCTTCCGATTGGCTTGTTATAACCATTCCTTACTCCCCAATTTTTACCGGAACCTGCTTTGATTGGGCCTTAAAAAGGAACCCAATCAACTTCCCTGCAAATCATTATCTCTCTCGGTTGAAATATTCTGCGTTCTTCCATAGATCACCGACGGTTTTGATTTTTCTATATTATATTGTACATTTTTTTGTCCGTTATCGTCGCTAATTTCTTTGTTTTTATTCTTTTCCTATTTTACTTCCTATACTTTTCCCTTCATTATGCTATTCGTTCTTTGTCTTCTCTTTCTTAATCTACCTCACATTTCTTTCCTTATTCTGCTACTAGTTTCGTCCTTTACTTTTTCTTTTTCGTTTACCAATCCTAACACGTTTCTTCCCTCTTTTTCATTTGCTTCATTCATTATCATTTTTCTTCTTTTTTGTACACTTCTTATTTTTTTCAGCGTATTCTTTATCTTTTCTTCTTTTTAATAATCTTCCATTTTTGTATTTTTACAAAAATTTCTCCACCACTTTCTTCTAACTTCATTCTTTTTCACTTCCAAACTTTTTCTCTTTTTTTCCAGCTCGATATTATTTTCTTTATTCTTTTTGTGTTTGATCTGACCTTCTTTCAAAACTTTGCCTCTTTCTACCTCTACTTTTGTTTTCCTGACTTTTTCTCTTCTTTTTCTAAAATTCTTTTGTTTCTTCCTCTCTTATTTTCTCCTACTCCTTAAATTTTCCCTCCATTCTACATTGTTTCTCCTAATATTTTTGACATATCGTCCATGTTGTTCTGCAGCAAACAAAGATAGAGAAAAGTATAGCGCCCCTGATCTGCCTGCTGGTATTAAATGCATCTTTGAAGTAATAATAATTTGGCTCTTCAGAAGGACCCTAGGCATACCATAGACCGAAGTTTTATAAAAAATGGAAACAAAAGAACATTATGCTTAACATCCGGAAAAGACAGTTGAAATTTCGAGGGCACATAATGAGGAAAGAGTGCTTATAAAATGTGATACTCACAGGCAGAAAGTATGAAGAACAGAGGAAAAAGGCATAACCTACTTATTTAGTTTGACTAAAAAGATAGGGGAAGAAAGTTTAGGAGAAATAACAAAAAGTCAAAATTTATTAAGAGCTACGAAGGACAGGAAATTGTGGAGAGCCATGATCCTCTGTACTTCTTACTTTTAATCACTCTGTGAATATCAGATTTTCCATTTACGAAGGGACACAGAATATAGAAGAAGAAGAAGAAGAAGTTTTTTTTTATATATTTATTTCCATCAGTTCATCGTATTCTTTTACTTTCACTTTCATATTCAAAACCAGAGCCGCTGTTGCAAAGGTAAAGAAATAAAGAGTACAGATTATTAATAAGTTACCTCCTAAAAGCCGTTGATTGTAGGGGCGTTCTTTGTACTATTTCTAAGAAGTCTTCTCACAGTCTGTGCACTTTTATGATAAAAGATGAAAAAAGAGCAAAAGAAAATTTTCGCTTCTCGATTGCTTTACAGTGTACATGGATAAGCAAAGTACTGATAAGAACCAAAAAACATTCTATTTATACACTTTGAAAATTTCAGTGAAAAATAATAAATAATCTAAAAAACATGGTATATTTTAATGAGTTATTCTAAAAATTGTATTTAAAGCAATTAAAATAATTCTTAGTTCGTCTTATTATACCTGTTATTCAAACTTCAAACTCGATAGTTTTAACTTCTTCTGTTGACATGAGTGTATGTTGTAACTAAGCTACCTTTGGAAAACCTTCAGATCGGTTTACATTCTTTACTCTCATATCGACGAGAAAACCGCTATAGCTCGAAGTAATGAAACAGATTTAATATTGCATTAGAAGTTTCTAGAGCGAAAAGGAAAAAAAAAAATATTTATATAGACAATATCAAATCTCGTAAAATAAAACGTTTGTTTCGTTCTGTTTTTTTTTTTTTTGTAATTACCATGTTTAAATAAATATAGTTGTTTGGTGTCCGTGTCTCTGTAACAGAGCATATACGTCATCACATACGAGGGTGGGCTGAAAAGTTCATAGGCTTACTAATAAAGTTATGCTAGAGTTGTGAAATCTTGTCTGAATTAACTTCAACTCTTATTAATAACTGCATTGTTTCTTTCCAGGTAAACTGACACCTGACTATTCAAAGAAGACTTTAAACGCAACTAGTAGCAACTACTCTAGAAAACGAACAAAAACACTTCAGTTTAGCAGGGGAGGGGTTCGTCTTGAAGATAACCTAAGTTCTGAACGTTCTAAAACTGCCATCACTGAGGAAACCATTGATCGTGTTCCCCACATGGTGATGGATGCCTATAAATCAAATAGCCAATGCTATTAGCATATCTCATGAGAGGTTTGAGAATATTTTGCACAATGGATTTGGCATAACAAATGTTTCAGCTCGGTGGCTGTCATACCTTCTGACACCAGATTGGACACATAACGGGCAAATCTGATATTGTTTGAGGCAGATTCAGCTAGTTTCTTTGAACGTTTCTTTACCTAGGATCAATGCTGGGTTCATCACTTTGAGCCAGTGACAAAGCGACAATCCATGCAGTTGAATCACCTATTCTCGCCTGATTCAAAGAATGCCAAGGCCATTTCATCTGCAGCGAAGATAATGGCCACAGTTCTTTTGGGATGAAAAAAACAAAAAACAAAAAAACAAAAAACAAAAAAAAAACACAAAAAAAAACAAACAAACAAAAACACTGTGCTTATCTTTGAAAGTGTCACATCGTCAATGGAGAGCATTATAAACGCCCAGGAAAACTGACGAAACGGGGTTTGTTTCATCAGGACAATGCTCCAGCTTTGTTTTGAATATCTGCTATGCGTGACTATGGCGTTGAAGTGGCTGAACATCGTCCCTATTCTTCTGATTTGATCTAATATATTATCATCTGTCTCCAATCATGAAAAAAACTTCCGCAGTGATGATGACATCATATCTGCTGTTGATGACTTTCTTGGCTAAAAGGAAGAAAGCACTGCGCTGCAACACTGATGGAAGAAGTGTGAGAATCGCAATGTGGACTATGTTGAATAATAACCCTCGTTTGGTCCCATTCCATGAGAGTATCTTGATCAGCCTATGAACTTTTCAGGCTACTCTCTTATTATAAAGTCCAACACCTTTGTGTTAGAGTGCTTGAATAAGCAGCAGTGTGAAATGACACTAACTAGTATAAGGAATGCCTGACGTTTGATTCTGTCAGTTTCAGCTTTAGTATGGAAGCACATAGGCGCCATGATTAAATATTTTAGATTGGATCAATAAAATCATATTTGTCTGTGCATGGGAGATAAGATAAGATTAAAACATGCGACAGTGAATATCGGAATTTGAAGGTTATTTTTAATGCTATAATTCACCCTATATATGACTAGAGAGCCACTAAAGGCAGAGGGTTATTCTTAAAGGCTAATGATGAATAAGTGTGCGATATGAATGAAAAGATAGATAAGAATTGAAGATTATAAGGATAAGTAGGATAAAATGATTGACCTTGGACATGAAATGGTTAAGATTGTAATGTTCTGGCACGCACCCACACAGGAACCTATTTCACAAAGTGGCAGTTCCTGAAAAAGCTATTTGAGTGAAACTTTCTTCTTACATTTCGAATATGGGGGAAACGAGGCTGATTCGACTCTGCGGAAGTAGCAGCGCTGTAAGCGACTTAACTGGTTTGCATTTGTATAGCGATAATTCTTGAAACGTTACATTTATGTAAAGAGGCTATAGATGGGAGAATGTACTTTCTCACAAGACGATGTGAACAAATTTGGAATCCTCTCAAGGCTGGGAAGTGGGGATGACCCACAAATAATTAAATAATTTTTTCCAAACTCATGTTATGTGATGAAAAAAAATCAAAAAAGAAAAGAAACAAATTGTTTGGACAATGAAGGCATTTGTCCTAAAATACGAGCGTGAATAAAAAAAAGTAGTACACTTTTTGTTATATAAGAAATAAGGTACACAATCAAACATATCCTACATCAAGATATAGATATATATAACAGGTCCACAATCTTACTTCCTAACATAGTCACCACCTCTTTCCATGCCGGTGTTCCATATACAAATGAAGGCATGTATCTAATGTAGCCAATTCTTTATAGCAATGCTCACTTCTTCAAAACTACTATAACGTTTATATCTCAGTGCCTCTTTCACTAAACCAAACAGATGGAAGTCTAAGGGTGCTAAAATCAGGTTGTGATGAAGAATTGAAAACTACTGTAATGAAGTAACTACATCAGTACAACTGAGTTTTGCAAAGCTAGGATACATACTCTCATTCTAAAAGAACATTTAAAGGGGTTTTGACTATATTGAGAAGTAGGGACGTGAAACTGTGATGTATAGCTATAGTGTCTTGATGCACGATATGTTTGATTGTGTTTCTTATGTCTTCTATATAATAAATGCGAATGTCAGTGTGTCACAGTTTTATACGTTTTTAATTTAAGGGACACAACTCTCTAACTTTTAATAGCTCATGTTCTTCTATATATTAAATGCGAATGTCAGCTTGTCACACTTTTTCGACTTTACTCTTAAATGCCGTAGCCCAACATATCATATCATTTTGGAATCAGACCCACTCTGTCTACAAATTAAAAACATTCGGGTCGGATCCTGATCCGCAATCCGGAAATTTTCGATTCCCAAATTTTCATTACTGCAATTGTTTTCGACGATTATTTTACGGGATTTTTTTTTGCAAAGGATGGTTTTGTACGATAACAATTTTTATAACTTGGAAATAAATTTGAAAATAATCGAAATCCAGCGGAAATCACCCATGAAATAAAAATAATTGTTTGTACGGAATGTAAGGACCTACGTACATCAAATTGTATTTAAATTAAGTGGAGGCAGAAAAATTATCGTTGAATTTTTAAAAGGTAAGCTTAAAAGCAGCGATCAATTTTGAGTTCTTCCGTAGTTTATTGTTGTCTATCGCATCCACTCCTCCCTAACTATTGTAATGAAGGCCCAATCAAGAGCCCTCCGTAGGAGCTAGGTTGAATCACCCTTAAATTTCTCAGATATTTATGTTTTATAATTAATTTTTCTTCTGTTTTTGTTAGTTTTAAATCCCAAAATATTTTGACCATTAAAAAGAAACAACAGGAAATAAAGAAGTCAGCCTCTACGGGACTTGAACCTGCATCCCGTATTTTGGAATGCGGATTTACATAAACAACAAATGAATGCTATCAGTTACTTGCTAGTGACTTTCCTATGTTCCTTGTTTACTACGATCCTCAGGAGTTCAACCAAAAAGCCATAAATTTGATTTTAGCTCTTCAATTTTAGTAGAAATCATGTTGCTCATCTATTACCTCAAAATACTCCCGGTTCATACAAGTTATTATCCGTATGAACCAGAAACACGTCTAAGTTTAAGAGAAATATAATTATTAGGTTGGTGCAAAAATAATGACGTAATAATGTCGTTTTTTGACGTTAAAAAATACCTCAAGAAACGACATTATTACGTCATTATTTTTGCACCAACCTAATATTTACAGAATTTTCTCATAACATGCATTTTCAAAAAGTTCTTAAATGTTCCTCGTAAAATAGCCAATTTATTTGAATGATCTGTTCGTTCAGTCTAAATATTCCTCCTTGTTTTCTGTGAAGTTATTGGCAAATCGGCAAAACTATTAAATAACAATTTTCTTTTTCAGTCTTTGTACATGTATTCTATTTGGTGAAAGTTATTATTTCCTTTCATAAAGAAATCTTTATTCAAAAACCGTAAATTTGTAATTTAGAGAAGTCTTCTGGTCTTGAATGAATAATTTCTTGCCTTGAACGAAGTTACCCAGATACTTAAATTAGCAATTTCATGTTGAAAATCGTAATTTACAAAGGCACCGGGATATTGACTCCATTTTGAAACGATTTCCAAGGAGGTAGGGTCGAGTTGTGTAAATAATTCATTGAATCCCTACATCTGATGTACTGTATTCGGCAACCTGTTGTTATTAATTTAGTCAAGCCAGATCCCACTTCATGCCGAGAAATGCATCCACGAGGGAAGAACACATCAATTAGCTTGATTGTATGAATAAAACATTCATAGCTTTGCATCTGCCTCAAGGTGGATGCGCTGATAAAGAGGAATGGAGTATGAAATAATCGGCTTTGTTATCTGTGTATCAGTCTCATTTTACAAATGAAGGAATTTTCAAAGAATTTATTTTCTTTTTTTGAATGGCAATCATACTCAATAATTATGATTCCAGATGACAACATAACTGATGAATGAAGATGGGTGTTCCTGTGTTTTTATTTGATATGTAATTGTAAGACAGTGAGTTCGAACTGTACTCTGAATTTTCGAGATTCCAAAGAACGCATTTAAAAAAAAAATTGTATACATATTTCATGTTCATAGCAGATGTATGGTGATTAATTCAGGATACTGATTGACCGTAAGTTCTTTCCTATCATCGCCTTGTTTCTTCTCATTATCTTTGGATATTTCAACGGTGCCGGGTCAATAAATACTTGCTCCAATTTTAGTTAATCTATTAGGTTGGTGCAAAAATAATGACGTAATAATGTCGTTTTTTGACGTATTTTTTAACGTCAAAAAACGACATTATTACGTCCTTATTTTTGCACCAACCTAATAACAGTGGTTATAATATTTTGGTATGACTTCAAGCGCCTCAATGTTTATGGCTACGCCTATTACCTCCATATTTTTTTAGAGATCCTGATATTTATCATTCTCGTCCACCATGCTACAAATTAGGGATGTCTTCTTTTCCTTATTTACAACTATCAATTTCAATCATCTCGCTTGAAAAACGTGGTTTATTTCGATCTCAAACTTCCAGAATATCTATTATATTTTGCCGAACTACCCTGCCTTGTGCTAATAGCAGTTCTTTACATGGCTGAACTGGACATTATTATTATTATTATTATTATTATTATTATTATTATCATTATTATTATTATTATTATTATTATTATTATTATTATTATTATTATTATTTCCTTTGTTTTCTTATGAATAATCATTTCTTTCCGTGTCCCGACCAGAGACAGAAATGGCATGATGACATTTTCCACTGAGCAGTTTTGAAAAAAAATGCGCACATATTTTACATAGATAAGGCCTTTCGTAAGGTGTGGGCTGTATTTATGAGTAAAATTTTTTGTATTTCTTTAAGTCATGGACTACCTGGGATTCGTTCAATGAGTCTATTGGAATTTTTTTCAATGAATCCGAGGGCTCTAACTTTCTTAGTTTTCGATTTCAAGGTCCTTGTATTTTGATAGTTTTTTTTAAAGATCTTCAAAGATACATTGCAGTCTGCAGGGATTGCCATATCAATAAGGATGTGCATTTTGCCTAATCAAGATGTCAGGGAGATTATCTTTGATTGTTCTGCCTGTGTGTATTGTAATGTCCCAGAAAATTGTTAAAGGCCCTATCTCCGTAACCAGTTCTGGGTGGTGTTCATAGCAATAATAATAATAATAATAATAATAATAATAATAATAATAATAATAATAATAATTATTATTATTATTATTTCCTTTGATTTATGGTGGATACTCATTTCTTTACGCGTCCTAACCAGATACAAGGTCACAAATGGCTCATGGCATTTTCTCCTGAGTATTTAAAAAAACAACCTAAGATCACGTACAAGCCCTTCGTAAGATGCGAGCTGTACTTGCGAGTATAATTTTTGTATTTCTTTAAGGCTTCGGTTATCAGGGATGCCTTCAACGTGTCTATCGGATTATTATTATTATTATTATTATTATTATTATTATTATTATTATTATTATTATTATTAACAATAAAATATCGATGCAGTCAAAGTTGAGATGATAGAGTCAATCATCTTATCGATTGTTGAATAACATGTGTTACGCCAGGGGTATATACGGTTTTAAATTTAGAGTTTTCATTCTCCTGGACTGGTTGCCAACCACGATTAGAGATCACAGTCTGCTCTACGATTTTTCCTATAGTTAACGACGTGGGGGAAAGAGATGGACTCATATTTGCACAAATGTGAATGTAATGAACTCAGCTCGAATTGGAACTCGGCTCGCCGCGTTCTTATTCCAAGTCGCTAGCCATTGCACCGTCTACACACCACCAAAATTATTATTATGATGAAGGGCGTAAAGACTGATATAGCGTGATGTTGAGGAGTATCAAAAAGCCGCGACTGAAGGCGAAACCATGAAATGAAGAATGTCGGGTCACATATAGTCGTAAACGAAGCACATTTGTTTCATCTAGAATAACGTTGGAATAACAAATAGGGTCTACACGAATAAATAATGGTCAAAGGGATCCATATAGATTTTTTATAGAAATGTGAAAAATATGTATAAAACATTTACACAGATCCAGAAAAAATAAATGGTGACATTGTTAAAAATAACAGAAACACACTTCTCTGACTTTCTGTATAAAATTCGAAAAGATCCTTCTCAAATAACAAAGGTAATTTTTAACGTACATGCTGGGATTATTAGAAAAGATTATTTAGAGGTTTTCAAAGCAGTAAAATGTTCGCAATATCGTAAGAAGATTCATGACTTATATTCAGGAACTTTTCTAATCTAATTAATGACTTAAGAAAAAACAAAGCAAAAAAAACAACATTCAATTTAAAATTTTGTTCTATTTATAGATGATCAATAGAAGTTAGAAAAAGCTGAGTAAAAGATCGAGTAAAAAGTTGTAAACAAATTCAAAAAAATAGGGATAAAAGTTCGAATGCTTAACTGAAACGTTTAAAGAACTTGTTATCAACATTTTTAACAAAGAAATAAGAAAAAGAATTCTTGCATTTGATAAATTTTAGAATTGAGGTATGTTTTTTAGACCAGTGTTTCTCAATCTTTTTAAGCAACAGCACACCTCGGAGCAAATGAAAATATCACGGCACACTTATCAATTTTTTTAAAGGGTATACATTTAAATGTTATGAGCTAAAACAATAGATTTAAAAAAAACACGCACACAGATAAATATGAACTTTATTTCAATATTTCTATTCGACTATTTGTGCAGCTCATTTAGTAAAATACTAACGCTGTCCCACTACTACTTACACACACACACATACATACATACATACATACATATGTATATATACCATGACAGTATTTTACGGCAAACTTAAGAGGATTGCGCGGCACACTAGTTAGAGTCACTATTTTAGACAGAGACATTTACTTATAAGTAACTCACTAGCGACATAAAGATTCGGTTGGCTGCTTCTTAGGGTAGATTTAAATTTACTGGAGCATTTTTCTGTTTGTGATTCTTAGACAGAGACGTTTGCTTAGAAGAACCTTTCTTTAGTCTATCTTTTTTATTACTATATAGGGATCATATATTCATTTTGATTGGTTAAGGAAGTTGACGAAGAGAGTATCTCGTCCTTTTCAGCCCAGATAGCATTTGAAAGAGAATGGAAGATTCTTGATGAATACTGTTTGTTTAAATGTCACGTCTCTTCAGGACGTAAGCAATCATTAGTCTCCACGGTTTCTTTTTGTAATTATATGTGAATAGTTTTGCATTCTTAGGAAATATAGTGTTGTGCCTGCCTATTGCATTTTCCAGCGTTCAGAGTATTCCATCTCTTAGTCTGTTTACCATCAAAGGCTAATGAATCTCGTCTATTCTACAAATCAACCCAAGTAGCAGAGACAGTTTCATGTCATTTCCTAACGCCATTGTGAACGGAATATACGAGCCTGGGTATAGAACTCTGATCGCCGATTTTACTTTCAAGTTAATATCCGTTACATTATCCACACATCACAGTCAAGAATTCCTTCAACTAATTTAAACTTTGGCATCAAAGTGCGCAGTTCTGCTCTATTAAAGAATCATTTTTGGAAGTAACATTAACGTTATTTTTGTAATTTGAAAGAATTTTTATGGTTTGTCAACCAACTGCAATCAGGAAAATGGATAGTTTCATTTTGAAAGAGCCATTGTTTGCTGATATTAACTGTATTTGACGGTATAAAACACGGACGGCTATATTAGATGCACTACCATTTCAATAGGATATATTCAGAAAAAAAATGTTTTTATCGTATTGCTGGATGGCACATCAAATATTCCTGGAACTTTGCCTATATTTTCTTATTGTGTTCATTTCTTACATATATATGAGATTTATAAAATCCTAATATTTTTATTTATTTATTTCAACCTCAGTACCAATGTCTTTGCTTATTAACCATCCGTTTGAAACAGTTACCTCAATACAAAAGTCATTCTAAAAGAAGATACTATTTTATGAGATTAGACCGCGTCTATATATGCGGTTGTTGGAAGCACAACAATAGAGAGTGATCTTTTTACGTCCGTAATCGACAAATAGTTTTGCCTCGTTATGGGTAGCCAGTGGATTTTTTTAGGCATGATTATAACACTGCGTAACAAAAATGTCTTTTGTCAATAAGTGTTATTTCCTAATTGATTCTGTCCAGACAGCAAAGGAAATTATAACCTTTAAACTTTGCTTTTTGGAAGTGGACATCGATGTTTTGAATCTA
The DNA here is from genome assembly GCA_963932145.1 of Acanthosepion lycidas. Lineage (NCBI taxonomy): Eukaryota > Metazoa > Mollusca > Cephalopoda > Sepiida > Sepiidae > Acanthosepion > Acanthosepion lycidas. The sequence goes on along the minus strand of OZ010579.1, from coordinate 73,203,504 downwards.
ACCTATTTTCTATTATATTCCAGACATATTCAGCACTGATTTGCTAAAGGAGATTTTTCTAAAACTTTCTGGAAATTTCAAAAAGTTTCGAAAAGTTTCAAGAATTTCTAGAACATTCTAGCAACATAGTGGAGCGTAATTTCAACAGTTCAGTTTACTTCTTGCTGTTCAAGTGCAAAAAAGTCGTCTTTGATAGGCGCATTTATTACAAATGGTATAAAGAGGTTGTAAGCATTCGGCAGACGTATTTTGCAATATATTTGGCGGAGTTATCGAGAGCGAACAAGTAATCTGTGGCGACATCTGCTAGAATGTCTGGTATAGTCGCCGGGAATTTCATTTCCCCTGCAAACTCTGCAAAAAGAACTCTTGAAGGTAAGATGTAAAGTTCTGTTTGATTGGTGAGTGGAAACATTAAGTGTAAAACTTTTGGAATTTTGTAATATTTTTTTACTTTTATTTTTAAACCAGTGTTGCTGAATTAAATATATTTCAACAATAGTGCATTAGTGTCCACAGTATCGTGGATGTTTTCTATTCTTTATCACTGTCAAGAGCCATAAAAGTATGCTACATTAAGGATATTCAAGATTCAAGATTCCGTATTTTTGTGGAATTTCCTACATTAAATGGAGTTCAAAGTCAGAATTGATGTCTTCTTTACTGGATCACTATCAAGAGCCATAAAAATATGGAATATTAAGGACGTTCCGTATTCAAGATTCCGTATATTTGTAGCATTTCCTACATTAATTGGAGTTTTACATATCCAGCGTGCGGTTTTTAGAAATTTCATAAAGCAAAAATGCACTTTTTTTTAGAACTTTACATTAACATTGAGTTAAATATTTATATATTTTTATACAGATATTTTTATTTTGCTCTTTTGCAGGATGGTATGGAGAAAACAAATAGAGCCATCATAATCGTAATCTCACGAATTTGGAGGGAACGAACTGACCCTTCGAAAAACTGTTTCTTCTGGATGGTGGAACATTCCATACATTGAGCTGACAAGAATGCGTCTTCTATCATATATCCAGAAATTCTGTTATTCATCATTCCAGTGCTACGCTTCCGTTAGCTCCTCATGCCCACTCTCCCAAAGAGAGATCAGCCGTCCTTAGAAAAGAACAGGAATTCAGAAGAGGAAGAACTCGTTGATAGGAGCTGATGATAGGAACCCATACTGCCACAACCAAAAAGATCTCAGCGACCTGATCAGAAATCATGTCTCAAAAAGTCCAATGCCGAGTTTTTGACATCGAGGCGCAAGCAATGGAATTTGTTAGATGAAAGTCTGCAAGTCGCTGGTCACCAGTGTTTTTCAAACTTTTTCACCCCTTAAAATGGGGTTTGCTTCTGCCATTATATGACCGGTCTGTTCGAGGCAATTAGAATCACCTGTAACACCACTGAATGGCGCCTCTTCACCAAGAGCAGATTCCAGGAGCCGCAAACTGTGCTTTTTCATAACGGGAACATGTATCCATCTCTTTGCCTGGCTCACACGGTGCCGCCCAAAAAGGAATAACGTAGTGTCAAGATCTTGCTTCATGCCTTGAAATATGAAGAGTGCCGTTGGGAGGTTATTGGAAACTTGAAAATAGTGTTCTTCCTGGTGGTTCTCCAAGGTAGCTTTCAGTTTTATCTTTACCTTTGAGATAGCAGAAACACTGTGGCACACTACCATAGACACGACTGGCGACAGCGAATTGAATTCAGTGTGGCGATGAACAAAATCAAGTGGTAGATACTGTTGTTTTTTCCATTGCACTTAAAAATGGGTTTTATGAAACAATTTGTCGCAACCCTAGATATGGAGTCTGCAGCCTTTAAATATCTTCTTCCGTAAACAGTCTGCGGCAAAAGTCATAGACGGTGTCTTCTTCAGACCACAAATAAGGAAGATGATAGAGTGCAAGGAATTCCTCAAGAAGCTCAATAGGATGGAGAAATAAATGTGAAAGAGCCCTTGTCACAGTGGTTCGAGGCTTCCTAGGGAATCACAAACTGTGTGTAGCTTCTTGAGATCCTGATGAAGAAATACAGCAAAATGGGCTCCAGGTTTCCGCTCAAACTTTATATCCTTCCTGTTCATCTTGATGAATTCACGGAGAACATGGAGTCGTACTGAAAGAAGCAATGCGAGCGCTTTCACCAGGATATACGGGACTTTGAACACCCTATCAAGGATCGTATAAGGAAAACATGATAGTAAATTATATATGGAGCCTGATGTGTGAAAATAATTTACAGTATAAGCGTAAATCGTGAAAAATTACTCATTTCTAAAAGTTTTGTGGTCTCTTTTGTGTAATCCTAGAATAAAATAAATGTCGTTTTGTTCCTACTTTCACATGTTCACATTTACCTGTTTTCTCAACAGGAATAGGTAAATTTCAGAAATATCATTATTCTAGTTACAAAAGCAAAGTTAGAAGAAAATGTTAGTCATTTTTCATACTTTATAGGCATAAACAAATAGGAAATAATAGTTGCTACCCAAGGACAAAAATCATGTTACACAGTGTAATAAGTGTTGGCTTGCATATAACATCCGGAGTTAATTTTTTTTGCCATTCTTTTGAAAAAAAAGTGTGTCTTATAGTTCGTTAAATAGGATAAATATTTATTAAGCCCTTCATTAAGCAAAATTTGGTGAAATGAAAGTAGGTGGTTCGCCAGTATTCCAAACAAGGAAATTTCTTTGAAAATTATCATTCAGAAGGTTAGATTTTACTTCGGCTAGGACATGTAGCCTAGTTGTAAAATGAAACACTCTTTTATCTAGGGTTAGTTTTTATACTTGCACGGATCTGTTATTGTAGATTATTCATTTCTACACAGTGTTTAATGAAGAAATTCAAATATGGCTGAAGCAGGGGTTAGAAATATTTTTTCAGAAAATTTCTGCTTATTTTATTTTATGCAGAATGATAAATCAAAGATTTGAGATATTTTATTCGCTGCATATGGAAAATATATAAAAAGAATCAAGTTCTGAATGAAGACAAGAAATAGCAAAAGAATGTTTCTTTTTCTATTTTTATGGATATTTGTTTTGTCTTTGAGTGTCTTTTTATTGACACAATTTCTTTATTTGAAAAAAAAAGGGTTCACTCTAAAAGTTCAAACTGAAGCACGAATTTTAAAATGGCGACATAATTCCTAATTTCGTTACGGCGCAGAAGGGACGCCGTATCTTGCTTTTCATTCGCTTATACAAAAGATAATTTGGCAAGAAAAAGAATGAATTGAGAAAAACAAGTTCCGTTTTTTTCTTCTTCTTTTCACATCACTCAATTCACAACTTGTTTTGCAGCAAGATATTCAATTAGTTGCCATGCCTTCAATATTTTTTTTGTCGGAGTTGAGTTATCAAAATAAATCTTGATTTCAGTTCCGCGTATTTTTATTGATTAAAATATTGTGATATTATACCAGAATATTATACCATAACAGACATTGCGCTAAATATTTTACACCAGACATAAAGAAATCGGCTGCACCAAATGTCACCGAATTTCGAGATACCTGGGCTCACACAGGCCCCGATTGTCGAGGTAACTGGACTCACACAGGCACCGAATGTCGAGGTACCTGGGCTCACACAGGCACCGAATGTTGAGGTACCTAGGCTCACACATGCACCGAATGTCGAGGTACCTGGGCTCACACAGGCAGTCGATATAGCAAGCGTGAAAATAAGAATGTTAATTGTTTAACAGATTAATTGATTTATTTTCTTTTACGGTTTGTCAACCTTTTCTGGGTTATTTTAAGTCGATACATATTTTGGATATAAAAATAATTCCTTATTTGTAACTCAATATTGCATACCAATTTCTTGAGAATAAGAACGATTTCTCTACTTCTACTGTTTAAACCATAGGCAGAGAAGGGTTCATGCCTTTCCCCAAGGGTATTTGCGCGTAAGTGAATATATCGAACTGGACAGGAATACGATACCGGCACTCCGATTTCCCAATCCGTGTCGGTATATGTTACACCACCCGCATATCCACAATCGAGAATGTTGATGGATATATAAGCAAATAACGAAGGCAGTCTCAAACAGTCTGTTATACACAGCAGATGGAGAATGTCGGATCAGGAGTTGACGACGTGATTCACACCACAGAGTGGCTGAGAATAACTGACGAATTGGAGTAAATAAAATGTTAAATAATGAAGATTCAAGTCTGGTATTATCCTTTAATTGATACGCTCACTTTTATTACAGATAGATAGATAGATAGACAGATAATGTCTATCGGACCAGGGCTTTGGGGACCGCTTCCTACCACTGGCCGAGAGTAACTAACGAAATATTGAAGTCTATAAAATGTAAGGAAAATTCAGGTTTGTGCTCTCATTTAATCTGCACGTGAACTTTCTTACAAATCTATAACAGAAATATAGACAAGTTTAAAGTATAATGTTTACATCACTATTTGCTATATTTTCTTTATCTGAATCAAATGAAGGAGTCAGAATACAAATATTAAAATTACTTAAACTGGCACAAGGCCATATAAGTGAGACGATCAGTAAGGTTTAAACAGAATACACTAGCAGTATCATTTAAGCTTAGTTTGCTCACCATCAGTTTGATACAGGCTGTTAAATACTAGTATACGATCCCTCTCTAAAGATGCCCGTAAAATGGTCGGCTATCTGTACAGATCCACTAAGCACCGGACTCCTCGTGCTATCCTCTACGTTTACAAAAGCCACACAAGGTCGAAAATACAGTACTATTGTGATATTTTAGCGGGAGCTGCCCAGTCTTTACTTTCCAGTCTTGATGGAATTCAAAAGCCTCTCCGAGTCTTTGTGTGTTATTTTCTCCTCTCCAACCTCTCTTAGACAGGTGCTACTTTCATGGAAAGTGCTCGGACGAGCTACATTCATTGGTTCCGTCACTTCTAATCCTCACTTTTAGGACTCGCCATACCACTTACATTGTAGCAAACTGCCCACACTTCCTCGTATTCCATCGCTGAGAAGTAATTCCACTCGAACAGCTTCTTCCCGCGAACCACTGCTCTGTGGAAACAACCCTTAAGAGGATATTTTACCAATCACTGCAATTCTAAAGTGTTTCCCGAGACGAGACTCTGCACTTCGACATAGCCTCGCCTGGGGATACTCTCCGCCCAGAGGCAGAAAGCTTAACCAGCACAGCTGGAGATGAATCTCCAACTGCAGACCGCAGACAATATCGACCAATTGCCCTTACTCAGTCAAATGTGGCACAAGGCCGAATTAAATTTAAGGACAAAAATTCAACGTAGACCCCATATAAAACGGGGTCGGGTAGGAGTTTTGTGAGATGAGACTCTTCCCTTCTACATAACCTCGTCTGGGGATGTTCTCTGCCCGTAAGCAGAGAGCTTAACCACCCCAGCTGAAGACGAATCTCAAACTGCAGGCAGGCTGACCTATGCATACAGTATTGACTACTGTATTTATGGGAATAGGGGCATACCTATAATCGTCCGTAGGTATGCTACAACAGCCTCGAGTGTCTCCCGGGCCTTTTACAGGGAGAACCTTCCTGTCAAAAGAAAATTTTCAGTGAAGTAATATCATTTTTGATTCTTGATTAATTGATTTTACTATGCAATGAATATGTTTTTTGTAACTTTTAGGTAACCGTAATTTTCTAAGAGTAGCTTAGATATGGCACAGGGCAGATAGTGTGGAGCACTAGGTGAAGATCGAACTCACTACTTAATAGTAATTGATCTAGCGAGACAAGTTTGCTAACCATTACACTACATCGAAGTGCTTAAAGGGGTTTTCTACGCTTAGATGTGGAACAAGGCCGATAGTATGGAACACCCAGCGAGGATCGAAGTCACAACTCAATCGCAATTGTTCTAGCATAACAAGCTTGTTAAACGTTACATAACGTCGAAGTGCACAGCGTTTTTTTGTAATGAATCTAGTGATGACTCGTTTATTGCACTCAAGTATTGAAAAATAAGAACGAAAGTAATTACAAAATAGTATTAAATATTCGTCGTTTTTTTGCAGTTTCGAATAAGGTGTACCTATTAACAGTATTTCATACTGAATGAAGTTTTCTAATTTTATCCTCTGACATTCCGCGGTCAATGCGTGCAATGATGTTTTTATAATTTGTTCAGTTTTTTCACAATAATTATCAGCGATTCCAGTTGTCGAGAAGAGGGTCCGGATGCAGTCTTCGAAGGCTTCATAGCCCAAACATTAGAAAATACACGGAATACATGGGAATTGTCACGCAATGCTCGAACTGTCGCTATTGGTGTGTTTCTCTTTTGGCTTCTGCATTCTGATTTTCATTTGATTTCAAAGGTCATCATTCTGTAATGGCAAATTCCTCTTCGCGTTAGCCGTCCAAATACAAATATTTCAAAACTGAACGAATTCCTTGGTGAAAAGAAAAAAATATCAGTGGATGTCCTTCAAAAATGTGTTCTTATTCCTACTCTGAGTTCATAATATGATTTGTTTATTTTTTTAGATTCTTTCTTCACGTGGAAGACAAATTTGTTGATAGATTGATTCTTACAAAAACTTGATGTTACGACGATACATTATTCCAATGTTACTCAAAAGGCTTCGCTCAATTCGTGATTTAGTTTTTCAGTTTTTTAAAATTTCTAACGGCGCCAAAAGTCTTTATTCGTCAACCGATATAAGGACGCCACCCCCATGACTAATCGACCCATGTTTTATGGTCAGAACACCTCACTTATATGTTCAATCATATTTGGCAAACAGGCTTTAATCGTAATGAGAAAATTCGTTGTTGTGATAATGAGGTATGATTAAAACTACACAAAGTGAGCAAGTGTTGTGTTGCCAATTGAATCTTAATAATGTAAATAAATTTAATAATATTATTTAACTTCTATTCTAAAAATACCTATTCCTGTACGATCACCGAAATTTAGCAATGTCGAGCCTGGTCAGTACCTAGATGGGTGACCACTTGGCAATACGAGATGCTCTAAGCTTGGATGTGCGTGTGGTGTAATGGATAATGGCTCGAAATTGTTAATCGGAGAGCCGAGTTTCAATTCCAGTTGGGTTTGTTATATCTACTTACGTGCAAATACACATGAGGAAAGGTATGAATCCAACTCTTTTCTCCCCAGCTATAAGATTAATTAGTTAGACTTGTATCACTAAATCATTATTATATGCAAAAAACAAAAAACAAACTTGCAATCTAATTATATATTTTCTGGCTTTAAATAACCCACAATAGACTGATAAGCCGTAGAAAACGAATCAAATTAAATAAAACTATTAGTAATTATTAGTAATAATTAGGGATAATTGCAGATAATTTTGTAGATGAGATCATTGGTTTATAGTGTTAGCACTGGACATACCCTGAGAGACGTAGCGCTTATCTGCTCGGAAAGTAAAATCATCGTGTTGTATTCAGATTTCAGTCGAATTCATTGAGTTCCCTTTCACAATGGTAAAGACAGTATAATCTGTCTCTTCTTCCAACAGCTATGAGTTAAATTACAGGGAAAAATGGACTCTCTTACATTGTTTGGCAACCAATCTAGGAGAAGAACAATTTAAAACTGATTGGATGAGGCAGTAGCTACTTCATCACGTAAAACCAACTTGTAGAGGCGACGTCACCGGTCAGTGTTTCTCTTGGAATGTTGGCGCAGTAAAATCCTCCTGTTTCTATGTTATTCCATTTTGAGCGTTTATTAGGATTCAGCTGAATAAATAGAAAGATTAATCTATAAATGAGATCGACTTATGTACGAGTAAATCCAGTAAATTATTAACATTCACATTTTCTAATATGGTTGATATAACTAGATCGCTAACATGAAAACTTACTTAATTTATCCGTTGATTTTTAATGAAAAGGCGGGATGTACGCATTCTAGATTCCAGTAGAGGAACCAATTTTGAATTCAACATAAGTTTTGTTAATCAAACGAACCTGTTAGCGAAAAGCCCCGAATGACAAAGCACTAAGATATTACGTCTGCCAATATAATCATTATAACTCAGTACCAAAGGCAGACAGATATTAATTAGGTGGACGTTTCTTTCTCGTATACATATCTGATATAAGCTAATCTGACAAGAAAGTAGGATAAATGTATGAAAATAAAAGCACATGGATTCATAAGACGAAATCAATAATGGAAAAAAGGCACTTATTTAGATATTGCTGAGCCTAAAGCACTTGTATATTAATTATATAAATACTTATTGATCATTGCTTTATATATATAAGAGAGAGAGAAAGGTACGCAATATATATATATATATATATATATATATATATATATATATATATATATATATATATATATATATATATACATATATATATATATCTGTGCACACTTATTGAGCATTGCTTTATATATATATAAGAAAGAGAAACCCAACAGTTGAAAGCCAACCTAAACAAAATCAATTATGGCATCTCTACAAATATTCTTAAATGTCTATAATTGGTAAAAGAAACCATTGGTTTATACCAACGGCTTTCCATGCTTCATACTTCTTCAATTCACTCTCGTATGGTCATGTGCGACGTCATGAGATGCAGTGCGATTTTCGCTTCTAGCGTCTTATATGCGCGTGTTTATCGTTGCTTAGAAATCATCTATGTAAACATTGACAGACTATCATCATATGTTGTAATTGACGTCTTTGATAAAGGCTTAAGTAAGCCGATAGCTTAGATTGTATTAAAAAAAATATGGACCAATATTGTGAATTTCTTTCTTCGTTCAACGATAATGTTATTAAACGTATCAGACGTTGCGAAATAAATTTACATAAAATAAATAGACAACACTTGTCTATATTATTTAATGAAACGTGTATATATATATATATATATATATATATATATATATATATATATATATGTATATATATATATGTAAGCAAATATAAATGGATATAAATCCGATAGAATGGAGAAAAATATTTGGAAAAAACAAACAAAAATCCTTAAATGCAATTATGTTGTTTTAATATGAATGAAATGTCAACGTCTGACGTTTCGGTTTAATAAACCTTCTTCAGGACAATATTCATTAAAATACAATTAACATAATCGGTTCAACATGACAAAGACGATGGACATAAAAACAAAAGTGTTTTGGATAAGTCTTGTTTTTATGTCCATCGTCTTTGTCACGTTGAACTGATTATGTTAATTTGGTTTGGTTTGCTTTGGTTTACGGCATATCAACCTCAATGGGTTATTTAATGCTGACAACATTTTCATTATTGGTAATATTTTTTTCTTCAAAAATCTATTTCTGGTAATAATTTTCGTTCGCTGGTAATATTTTTTAAAACAATATGTAGTTGCTAATATGTTTTTTTTTTTTTCAAAAATGTATTACTGGTAATAATTTTTTTTACACAGCATTTCTGGTATTAATACCTATTTTTACACTTTCATAGTGTTTTGATCCCAATTTGGAGGTTAACTATTTGCCCATAGCTGTGAACCTAACAAGTGCTACCACCTCGGGTCCTAGTGAACCTGAGAACACCAGCAATTGAGGTGTTTCCACGCTCCTCAAAACCTCCTGATCAGAGGCTTTACTGTTGGACGTAGTTTATCGTCTTACCCAGGACGGAACAGGGAAACAGCGTATGGAAACAAGAAATGGATGGCAAGAAGAAATAACCACGACATTCAACACGTACGAATATACATACATGCACACGTGTATTCTATTGATAAGAAGAATGTTTCACTCAAAAAATCTTCTTCCCAAGAAACGTTACTTTGTGGAACAGGTTCCCGGGCGAATATTTTCCCGTAAACTGCAATTTTGCCCTCTTAAGGTCAATCGTTAGCTATCCTCCGTATTCTCACTTTCTGCTTCCACCTCTTATGCTCATAACTCACGCCTTATTCAGTAGCCCTCTACCTTTGCTCTTGGGCTTTGTTTTGGGCGAAAAAGTAAAGAAAACTCTTGAAAAATCTAATTAAATCAAAGAAGATTATGTGCATCTCTATCATGAAACCTGCTTGCTCTGGAATCGTCGCCACCATATAAAATTGAAACATAAACGGTGCACTATTAAATTGTCGAAAAATTGGAAAAAAATATCTGTAACCATCAGTATGGTAGCATTAATGGTAATACTAGTTGATTCCTTAAAATGAAGCATTCATCAACCGAGCAGCCAGGTTCTTAAGGTCAGTAGCCCTTATCGCTCTTTTCAGTATTGATGGGTGTTTCCTTCCCAACCTTTTGTTTGAAGTAGTAGGGAATGTCAGTATCTTAATTATGTCATTATTTGCACTTCGAGTTACATGTAATATCTAATTTAATTTTTCCTGCTGTTGGAAGTCTTAAAGTTATTTAGTTTTTGTTATCTGACACAATTCTTTGCGTGTGGTTTTGTGGCGCCAGTCTACAATGTTTGAAGATCAATGTTTGAAGATCTTCAGGCTTCTCTCTCTCAAAGTCATTTTTGATATGACAAAGCGTTATAGAGTTGAAAATTTCTTATATTTCTGAACGTGTTCGGCACTGCACATGACATCCATATGAAGGCCTCGATCTGGCGAGAATAATTAAGAACTCCATTTCATAGGTTTATATTGGATACACATTATAATCAGGTTGAAATGGACAGTGTCCTTAAAGATGTGTAATTTCATTTCAGTGTATATTTGTTGATACAAACTCCAAGATGCATCTAGATAATGAGAGAGAAAGAGAGAGCGAGAGAGAGAGAGAGAGAGAGAGAGAGAGAGAGAGAGAGACGGTGTGACAGTATGAAAGAATGAGTAAAAAAGAGGAATGGAGAAGAGAACTATAGTATGTGAAAGAGGGAAAAAGAAAGAGATAACGAATGAGAGAAATAGAGGGTGTAGAGAGACAAAAATGATACATAGAGTGAGAAGAAAAAAAGGAGGAAAGAATGAAGGGATTAAAAAGAAGGGAGAGAGGAAAAAGCATGGAAATAGAAAGAGAAGGGAAAAAAGAGAAGGAAAAATAGAGAGAAACAGGGAAGTAGTAAAATGTAGATGACGTGAAAAATATAGGTAAAAATGGTGAATGTGAGAGAACAAAAAAAGTTTTTAAAATGTTGGATCTAATCTTTAAGATTGTTATCTAGAGAGGGAAGATACTTAATTTTTTTTTTGTAACACAGGTGAAACAATATTCTGAGGGAAGACTATAAAATTAAAAGGTGTCGCTTGGAATATTGATTATAATCTATTTTGATAAAGACGTTGTCTTGTTAAATTCATTTATTTCAGAGACAATACATTAGTAATTAAGAAATAATTCTACCGAAAATATTTTTGTACTTAAAATACATTTTTGTATTCTTTTTGAGAAATAATGGTGTAAATTTAATCAAATTCGAACAAGTTCAATCAAATGCAACCGACAAGGTCTGTCTGGTTATCTTTTATTTATTTTTTTTATTGTATTTCTCAAATTTTCGAATAAGTTTCATATTTGGATCGCAATTGTCCATAAACTGTCCGAATTTCATTGATTGATTCATTCATTCAATTCTACGGCTTATCAATCCTTTATCAATCCATAAATATATTTTTAGATTGTCAGAATTATTTTTTTAGAGATAATATTGGTTTAGTGATGCAAGTCTTACTAATTAACACATAACTGATGGATTTATACCAAAAGTATATGCGTGTACGTGAATATAACCAAACAGGAAGTGGAATTCGGCTTTCCGATTAAGAATTGTGAGCCATTATCCACTACACCACCTGCACATCCAACCTTACGGAACCTGGTATTCCTTTTAATCTGGCTGCCAATTATGGCTACAAATCCCAGACTGCCCTAATATTCATCCATAGTTGGGGATTTTAAATTCAGGGTTTTCCCTTCTCGCAGACCGGTTTCCACGTTAGGTTAGAGAACACAGGCTATCTTGCTATTTACCCTTAGTGAAGGGAAGAGATGGGTTCATACCTTTCCCAAGGGTATTAGCACGTAAATGAATGTAATGAACTCGACTGGATTTTGAACTGGGCTCTCAGATTCCTCAATCTAGGCCGCAACATATATATATATATATATATATATATATATATATATATATATATATATATATATATATATATATATACCCAAGTGTATGATTGGTGTATACGAATAAATTCAAATCACCAACAATTACTATTCTTAAAAGAGTTCTCAATACAGAGTAGAGCGAATATAAATATTTATTTAAAAATTTATGTTATAAAATCACTACAAAAATAGCCATTTTGTTTCAATATTTAAAATTTAAAAAAAAAAATATTAAAATATTTAAAATATTTTTTTACTTTCTATTTTAGTATAAACCCAACTTTAAAGCATTTAATAGTTATTATAACCTTACTTCGTTGTCAAGTTTTTTGAATTCTCGTATACTTGTATTTTGATTGGTCATTTCAGCTGATGTAACAGCGTTTCCCTTACAAGGGATGGTTAGTTGATTTAAACCTTTTAAAATGTAGATTGTAGAATAAAGGTTTTAAAAGGTTCAAATCAACAAATCAACCTTTGGTGTCTTATCAAGTGATGAAGGTGTTGTAACAAAATGGCTATTTTTGTAGTGATTTTATAACATATTTATGTTATAATATATATATATATATATATATATATATATATATATATATATATATATATATATATATGTGTGTGTATATATATATATATATATATATATATATATTTATTTATTGTGGGCGCTCACTCTGGAGGGAAAGCGTGAATTTGTAAACAGTGACTACTATTGCTCTCTCTCTCTCTCTCTCTCTCTCTCTCTCTCACACACACACACACATTTATTTTAGTAATACACATAAAATAATAAAGTCTGAAGGAAATAAAAAAAAAATCTTTTAATATGACATTAGGCATTGTAACTATTTACATTGTTCTCTATTGTCCTCATCTTCGTTGACATATCAACAATGTTTCAGCCGTTGTACGCCCCGGCCCTATTCAGGCGATAAAAGTTGGAATTTCGAACCGAAACTTTATTTCGTCTACCGGGGTAGATTGTTCTAGTTCCACGTGCCATGCCTTTTCTGGATAGATCAGTTTCAGTTATCGCCCTTTTTATCAACTCTTTGTTCACTTCTGATATGGCCAGGTATTGAACTCACAACTCTTTGCGTCAAGTCCCTGGACTACTTCAACCAACGCCTTTACCCACTGGGCCATGTGCCATTGGAAAGTTGGATCACTATTAAATTCGATACTCACTTGACTCCCTACATTTGTAGCCTGATGGCAGAGTTAGGCCAGTAAAAGATATGTCCCACTCAACCAAGAATAACCAAGAATTTCCGTTAGAAAAATCATGAACCCTATCGTCCCTGCAAACGTTCTGTAATTTACTTAGTATTGCTGCAATGAAAGAGCGGGTTGAAGATCAGCTCCCAAATATCTTTCATTATATTCTGGTATAAGTAGAAATTATAATCATTATCATGTGTCATTTCCTTTCGGAAAAGATCATTGTACTCCACAACTTTCTATCTTTTGTTGCTTTAATTATTCTTCTCCTTCACAAAACTATATTACGCTGGAAGAGAGCTCCTGGCCGTGGTTTATGGATTTTATAGACGGGCAAATTTCCAGGAGGCAATGGTTATAGTATTCTTAGTGAAACGCAAAATCACTAGTAACAGCTAAACAGAAGAACTGACATTTTTGATCCACATAACTTTTAATTCTTTACCATCCCTTCTTGTCCCTGTTGCGACATAAACTCAAACTCATCAAATAGGTTACTTGTGTTTTCATCTTGCTTCTCTGGCCTTCAAGATGTTTCTGAGTGTTAATTTCCCCAAGCCTTCTTTTTACGTTTTCTAGAAATTTCAATTGTCTCTATCTGATTATAACTATCAATTTTACTTTAGTTCCTTTTTTTTTTTTACTTAAAACTTCCTCGTTGCTCACATGCTTTATCGACAGCATTTTCTGTCGTTACAAGTCTCATCCTCATCTATTAGGAGATTGTCGAACATGAACAGAGAATGTTAGATGTATTGAAGATCAAATATTTCATAGCAGTTCAGCGTTCTTTTCTTTGTTTCTAAAGACATTTTCCTATCTCTTCATACTTTGCTTAGTTTCTGGAAGATATCTTTCGCTATTAATGTGCGCTTTCGGTCGCCAGTTATCGGACTACCCAGATAGTTAATGTAAAGTTACATTTCTCTAACTACTTGATTTTGATGTCCCTAATACGTAGCTTACATCCGGGGTGGTCTCTGGTTGACAACCATACATTCTACCTTCTTACAGTTAATAGACTCTCCTTTAAGTTATCCTTTGCTACTTTCTATAAGAGTTTTTTGCACAAGTATCAGATTAAGGCAAGTATTGTCATAGAATTAAAAAAATGAATGACTCCTTCCAATCTCAGCTATTAGATGTGTATATGTTGCTGATATTATTGTTATATGCAAATCTTAGCTGAGGTTTGGCATAAGGCCACACCTATGGAGCACGTAGGGAGAATAGAACTCATTACTAATAATCTAATCGAATACAATACCAGCTTAATAGCCGTTACATAAGGATAAAATAGTCATGTAGTTATTGATTTGAAACTAAATATTTATGGATGAATTATAACATGACTGAAAAATCGATATCATTGATGTACAAACGTAAGAATATATATTTTTTTTAATAATTATGCTCCAAGAAAGGCAATAAAAGCCACTGAGACGTTAGGAGTTACTGAGTTTGAAAGAGAAAACATTATTGAGAAGGAAGGACAATAAACCGGATTCAAGCAGAGAGATGATTATGATTACGTTGAGAAGTGAATCTTCAACGACATATTACAGCAAAGAAGTTTGTATACCTTCAGGAGGACTTTCGTCGGTTTTCTGTAAATCTATGCTCTATCATTACACAGAAAGTTGGTCGCCACTGACTTGAAAGCTCTCCATACACTTTTTTCCTTTCTCCGTAGGACTCAAAAGAAGTTTACGAATCTGGGTTAAAAACAAAGATGTTTTCCCATATTATTTCACCTATCGTGGAAAATTTATTCTGCACATACTTTAATGTGCTTTTGTTGTTAGATAATAATCTTGGCCGGATGAAGCTATCGGTTCACGCCCAGTCGTCCCCATCATTTGACAATTTCATATGATTCTGGTGCTTCTGGGACTGATAGGTTTTCATTATGGGAGACGAGATGCAAGGGTGATGGAATGCTTGGATATGACACAGCCCAATCTTTTTCTCTGACAGTTTTTTTAGCATAGGGGACACCATGCAAAAGTAGTAATCAATGGAATTATCGGATGTTTCTCTCCAAGTAATGGGTACAGCAAAAGAGATTTTTCCTGTTTTGCAATTGACTGAGATTTGTTGCACAGGTATTACAGTAAATGTCTTTCAGGAAGCGTCAAAACAAATGAAACGCCGCCAGCCCTGCATGCCTTTACGCTGGCGGGGGTTTCATTCGTTTTGACGCTTCATTGCCAGTACTCTCATTTTTTTTTTATTGCAAAACAAGCAATGTTTGCACAAAGATTTATATTTTTTGTACATATATATATTTTTATACTTGAAAACGGTTTAAATATATCTTGAAAAAGTAAATGTTGTTTAACATTGTAAAAGGATGTGTTTTTTCTTTTCATTATCTTTTTTTTTAAATCGCCCTCATTAATAAACTGCTAATAATATTAATACTTTTTTTAGTTCAGAATCTCTGAATACATTTTGGTCGTGATTACTACGAACTCCAATCCAAGCAAAAAACATGCATTCTTCTCTTTTTATGTGCCAGGGCGTAGGCGAACATAGTTCTCCACTTAACCCTAACCATTGTAGCTCACACTACCAACTGCCAACTCCCCCAGATCAAATCCCGCCATCCACTAGCCCAACCCAGCCAGTTATGTCATGCATTGCTTTCCCTTGTCTCTTTCCTCCTCTGTTCGACATGTGAGTATCAGATTCTCCTTTCTTACTACGATCCCAGAAATTTCATCTGCCTCTTTCTTATGTTAAGCATAAGCTTCCTCCTTGTTTGCATCCTCTCCAAGAACACATCGTTGCTCACACGCTCTCTCCATTATATCCTTAGCATCCTTCTGTAGAACCCCATCTACGCTGCCTCGAGTCTCTTCTTCATCTTTGGGGAGATCTTCCAACATTCTCTGCCATATAGGGGGACTTAGAAGCTCAGTACTCTTTTCTTTGTTACCAAAGACATCTTCCTGTCTCGCAATACTCTGCCCAGCTTTTGGAATGCATCCTTGACGACCCCAATCCGTCTTCAGATCTCGATGTCGCATCTACCATCCTCCGTTAAAACACTTCCCAGATATTTAAACTTCTGCACATGCTTGATTTTAGTATCCCCGACCTATAAATCGCATTTCGGGCTCATCCTCTTACTGATGACCATGCATTTTGTCTTCTTGTAATTTATGCTTAGTCCCTACTTGCTCTCCCTCGCTATTTTCTATACGAGGTTTTGTAGTTTCTTTTCGGTATCTGCCATCAGTACTGTGTCATCTGTATATCTCATGTTGGTAAGATTGTGGGTGCCAATGATGAATTCCGGTAGGATCTTCAATTCTCTCAGGATTACATCGCCGTATAGGTTGGATAATTCCAGTGAGAAGACACATCCTTACGCCAATTTCTATGTTTGTATATTCGCTGAACTCGTTCTCAATGCGCATGCATGCCGTTTGCTGCCAGTATAGGTTCTTGATTATTCTAATATCTTTCCCGAATATATCAAGGTTGTTGAGTAGTTCCACCCAACAGATCCTTGTGCCGTACTTTGTCGAACGTCTTTTCCTAGTCTATAAAACATAGATACACGTCCTTCTGCATTTGTATTTCTCTTTCTAATAACATTATACGCATCAATATCGCGTTCCTTGTTCCGGTGTCTTTGACGAACCTGCACTGTCCTTGTCCTATCTCTGGCCCGATTCTGCTGCGCACTCTATTCATCAAAATACGGATGATGAGTTTTGTGACGTGGCTCATTAGGCTGATTTTTCGGTGGATCTCGCATTCGTTTGCGCCTGGTTTCTTAGGTAGCGCTATGAAAATAGATCTGCTGTTCATTTCAGTATGTACCCACTGTTATAGATTTATTATTTCTGTGACCTTGTCTATACCAAATTCATCAAAGGCTGTCAGTATTTCCGTTATCATTCCGTCTGGCCCTGCAGCCTTGTTTCTGTTCAATTTTGCCAGTGTAACTTATACTTCCGTTTTTAGCTCCGTCAGTAGTTCTTTGTATTTCTGGTTGTTCTCTTTTGTCGTGGAAGAGTTCAACAATATACTCGATCCAGCGTTGAAGATTTTTTTCTTTCTCTAATATGAGTGTTCCGTGCTTTGATTTTAAGCAGCCTATCGACGAGTATGTCTTCTGTCCTGTTAGTTGCCTTATTTGATGGTACTCAATCTCTGTACTTCTGCATATTTTTTATTTAGCTACTCTTCTTTAGCCTGCCTGCATTTGGTCCTTATTTCATTGTGTATTTTCTTATATTCTGTTCCGTATCGTGGCAGAGTTTTCTGTCTCCTTTGCATCATGTCGAGAATCTCCTCAGTGATCCATTCGTTTTTTCTTTTTTGTCCATTCCCCTTTGGGATGTCCTCGTTTGCTGATGTCACTAATCCGTCTCTTAGTGAGTCCCATTTCGAGTTTCCATTGTGACCCTCGTATATTCCTTTCACATTGTCCGTGTTTTTTTCTTTCAGGTTCGGGTCGCTTAGGAGTTTGTTGTATTACAACTTGGGTGCTGCGTTAGGCTTATTCAGTTTCCGTAGTTTCACTCTTAGCTTACATATAACAGGTTTCACATTATCTAGCTGTCCGCAGTTGTTCAATGCCCCGAGAGTTATTTTATTTTTAATGCGAACTGTCGCAAGATAACGGTCCGGTGACATCTGTCGCTCTTGTCGTCCCTTTCCGGGCAAGGGATAGGTTCTACAGAAGGATGCTTAGAATACCCTGGACGGAACATGTGAATAATGACGCAGTTTTAGAGAAAATGGGAACAAAAAAGAAACCTATACTTAACATCAAGAAGAGACAGTTGAAATTTCTATTGTACATAATGAGACTCAGAGAACAGATTAAAAGCAAGCGGGACAGAGGAAAACAACGCATAACCTACCTAGCGCGCTTGAGTAAATTGCTGAATAAGCTTTAGGAGATAATAAAACGACAAAATTGATTACGAGCTACAAAGGACAGTGCATTTTGGAGAGCCCAACACCCCGAAGGAACACGGCACATAGAATAGAACTCTTTGGATGGAGAGAATAGCAAGGACTTGCTTCAAAATTAAATCTCTCAACAGCTACACATCCTGTTTATAACTAAGAATAAACACTGAGAGTTAAAATAAACAAATGAACGATATTAAAAGAAAAATACAATAATATCAGTATAATAAATTGCTTGGAAACTGACAATGAATTGTAACCCATTCAAAATTAATCTCTTATAAAAAATAATCCTTCTTTCTGACAAACAAATAACGACACCAAAAATTCTGTATAAGTTTAGCAAATAAATTCATTATTCGACGTTTGTAGACACCTTCCTACGTACTTCAGCTAGGAATCTCATTATCTTTCTAAATAAGGTAATAATCGACTTCCCGCTAAAAATGTCTGGACTGCATAAGACAGAAAGCTGATATATATTCTTTATACTTAACACACCACGAGACAAAATAAATGACACGTTTTTGTATTTTCAAAAGTTGGAAATGCGTTCAGAGAAGAAATATGGAAAGCCACCGCTGAAATTTTATTGGAGCAAATTCTGATTAATGACTTGTTTTTAATATATATATATATATATATATATATATATATATATATATATATATATATTTGGTTAAATAATTTAGACGTATTATGTCTTTTTATTTTAGTATTAATCATTTCAAATCCACGAATTAATTTCTTAGTGGTTGTAGAAAATTAATCAAGAAAAATTCCAAAATTTATTTAAAATAATTTTTATTTTCTCAAGTTCTTTCAATCTCAAGGGGTTAGATTTATGGGCGTTGAAGAAGCGTAAATGTGCCTGAGTAAACGTCTGCAACAGGAATTAGATAGCCACCTTATCGGACGAGTATTTTTTAACAGTGAATTTCCCTGGAGGCCACTCGAAGTAGAGAGTTACACAATAGTTTCTGTGGATGGGCGGAGAAGATAATGGTTAAATCATATCCCTGAACAGGTTAAGATTGTAGTGATCGGGAAAATACCCTCTTGGGAGTCGGTTACACAGAGCAGTGATTCACGGGAAGAAACTGTTCGGGTGTAACTCACTTCTCATTAATGGAATATAGACGGAATGAGGGTGGTTTGCTACAATGTGAGTGGCATGGCGGGTCCTGGCCGTGAAAGTTAGAACTGGTAGAACCAAGGAATACAGTCCATCCAAGCAATTTCTATGGAAGTAGCGATAGAATAGCGAGAGGCCTGTACCATTCCGTCTGTGATAGAAAAGTTCGAGACTCTTTTGGACTCTATCGAGACTGGAGAGTGAGGAATCGGTAGCTCCACCCAAATATGACTCTATTTTAGGCCTGATATGGATCTTGTAAAAGTAGAGGATAGTACGAAGAGGCAGGTACTTACTGAAGCGGTACAGAGAACGAAGCGTATGTACGAGATCAAGTTGAGGTCAAGGGGTGAGTTTAAGGTTCAACAATTTCTCAAAGCACGGTGTACAAGCAAACGGCCATTACTATTTTTACATAAATAACATATTTTCTTAATATTTTTATACCATGCAACGTACACAGACACATACAAACACAAATACACAGACACACACACATATATATATATTGCGTCTAGCATGAAACAGACTATCGCCTCTGAATGTTGACTCCATTTATACATACATACATACATACATACATGCATACATACATGCATATATATATATATATATATATATATATATATATATATATATATATATATATATATTACATGAATCATTCATACAAAAAACAGATATTGAAGTTAATGATATAAATATCTGTTTTTTTATGAATGAGTCATGTAATGTAAATTGAACTGCACAACATACTTGATATATATATATATATATATATATATACATACATATATATATATATATATATATATATATATATATATATATATATATATATATATATATATATATATATATGTTCTATTAAATATTCTTTAAGCGTTTTGGTGAATTTCTGCTGGTGCAGCTGGCTTTCAGAAAATGTTCTTATACAGAAATTAATACGATCATAATTTCTAATGAATAATTGTACATAATAAATAGTTGCGTATATATATATATATATATATATATATATATATATATATTATATATACGCAACTATTTATTATATATATTCTTGAACACACACACACACATATATATATATAAATGTTGTCTCTAACATATATATGTGTATGTATGTGTTCGTGTGTTTGTATGCGTGCACGAATATATATGAGGGGCTGCATATACATGTATAAACCAAAGAGAACAAACGCTCTCGGCGAAACATGGCGTATATAAATTTTCTACTTTTACTCATCATCTTCAACTACTATCCTGCAGTATATAACCATCTTGAACCTGATGACGCAATACAGAAATAGTTGTAAATGACACAGGCGTTGTCATTTCTTGTAACATAGCTGTTCCATATACGTTTCAGTTGTTGTACATGTTAAAGAGGATATTGATTATCGCTGGCATGTTGTGGTCGGGAATTATCATCCAAGAGTAGCACATAATCTAATTCAGAAATGATTGTATTATAAAACATTATCGAAAATCATTACTATTCAACATGAGAACAGTGTGATTAAACATAGGTATAGAAAAATATTTGATGAAACCGTGGAATGCTCTGATGGAACAGTACTTTAAGCTAGTTGAAATATATTTGACACACGATAGCTAAGATTATTAACAATGGATTGTACAGAAATTACAGGAGCATAATCTTAAAAATCTACAACAGGCAGAAAACATAAAAATCCCATATGAAATTATAAACATTTTTCAATGAAATAGGATTCGAAATCGATTTTAAAGTAAAGCAAAAAAGATGTAGACTTCATAGATGCAACCTTAAACATTATGCCATAACTTAAATAACAAAAACGTTTATTTAAATATAAAAAAAATGAGAACAAGGAAAATATTAAAAAACGGAACTTAAATATATAAATAAATAATACATTTTAAATAAAAAATAAAATAAACAAACTAATGGTATTAATTTCAAATAATTTGAAATATACAGCATAAACGGAATGTTTGGGTACCTACTTTTCCTCTCTTTCTTAAATCCTTCAGTGGCGTTCATATATCGCCCGGTAAAGGAGTAGTGATACATTTTCTAAAGATTGCTTATGACGTGAAACTGACAGTCATCAATTTGTGTTGATTCCTATTTCTACACCATATATATATATATATATATATATATATATATATATATATATATATATATATATATATATATATATATAATCACCGTATACCTGATATTGTTCACACTTCTCAGCAATTACAGCAAATTTTTAAATTTATATATATTTACGTATGTTCCTCAATAAGTTCCTAGCCAGATGATGAAAGTAACTGACCACTTTTCCCACACACCTAATGTAAATAAAGCAGGAGCAAGTATTGAATAATTTTTATTTTTATTAATCTTTCACTATTGGTGGGTTTGTTTATTTGTTTGTTTGACGACATATTAACACCTGGGACATTCAATGTCGAAATTTAATTGTCTTGGGAGCTTGAGTATTTTTTTCTTTTTACAAAAATCTATTGTTGGTAATTTGTTTTTTAAAAATCTGTTTCTAGTAAAGTTTTTAAAATCTATTGCTGGTAATTTCTTTTACTATGAAAATGTATTTTTATACTTTTAGAAGATGGTAGGCCCGAATAGGGTTATTGTATTAACGTAAGAAGAGGAGGAGGTAACAATTGAAGATTATCAGGATATGTAGGAAGGATAACGCTTGACCATAGACATGAAGAATGTTAGGATTGTTGAGATCGTTGGACACATTTACTCTGAAGTTTATTCAATGAGATGGCGGGTGTTAGGAAGAAGCTGTGTGAATAGAACTTCCTCTTTACGAATGGAATACGAAGGGAATGTCGGTAGTTTCATTAGTAAGAATACGCACAAATATGATACGATTACGGCGCAACACAATCATCGTTCATGTGTTCTGTTCGAAATTAAGCTTAATATATAATATATTGTTATGTATAGTCACGCACACATATACACACAGACATGTACACAAAACTATGAAACACACACACGCATAAAGAGAGAGGTAGAGAGAGTGAGAGGAGAGGGAGATGAGTGACTAGGGAACAAGATTTATCGAAATAGACTAATCAGTTTCCTATTCAATTTGAACTCCTTCACATTTCTTTCTAATTCTAACACACACACACACACACACACACACACACATATATATATATATATATATATAAAGGGTGTTCCAATAACTTGGACCGATTTTAAATGTGAATTGAGTTTAAGCGTCTAATGATTTTTTCTTTTTCTTTCAGATTTGGCGGACATTTGGGCGATATTACTTTTCACAGATAATTGATTTGACTTAAATAACATGATCCAATAGAGAAATAAATAAATTTTTACCAATAACACTGATTTATTTACTGCTGATTTTGATCCGTCTTAATGAAACACCCTTATATACAATCCGTCTTAATGAAACTCTCCCTCCCCTCTCTCTCTCTCTCTCTCTCTATATATATATATATATATATATATATATATATATATATATACAGATAGATAGATAGATAGAAAAAGTTCGAGAAAGAGATAATATATATATATCAACATTTTATAAGCACACGTGTCAAGCATCTTTTAAATAATCACTAAAACATATTTGTTATTTTGAGAAAGAAAATTATTTACGTTTGTTTTTCTGCAAATAACATTAATTTTATTTGAAAATAGCAAAATTATCAATAGAAAGTTTAGAAAGATAAAAAAAAAGACGGTTTCTTTTTCGAAATCGTTGTGAAGATTCTCAATTCAAATAAATAAATGTCTGCTTTTGTTGTTGTTCCGACATTTTCATTTACTGAACTATACTTCCCAAATATTAAATTATAGAGGAAAAGTGAAGTACGTATTTGGTGGTTTCAAACAAGTAAAATAAATACATTTTGAAGTTAACTCTAGTTACTTTCACTTGTCATAACTCTTCATTATCTTTATTTTACGCTATCATTTCCATAGTAAACATTTTAAGTTTACTTTGTGTTGTGATCGGTAACTGATTTATGCGGAAACAGGCATGGCTAGTTACTACTTTACCAGTTGGAAAGAAAGCGACTATTTTAGGTATTAGCTTTGTTGATAGAATGTTTTGTTATGTTGAACGCCTTCGCTTGTCACTTTTGTTATGTCAAACGAAAACTCGTTATCATTTCCAAAAATCCCCATTATATTCGAGATATCTTAGACGTATGTACTAGTAGTAACGCCTTCCAATAATATCCGCCCTAGTAATACTTGTTCAAGTAGTAAATGCCAAATAGTATAATGATCAGAAGAAAACCGTAATCTGCATAGTATTAGAGCAGAGGACGTTAACTTATAGCAATAGTGGATAGACAAGAAGAGTGAACAGTGAAACGTATAGTGATAGAGGAGAAAGAGTGAACGTATTGTCGTCAAGCTACTTCGTATTTATTCACTTCCTTTATGATCACGTGATCTACTTAATGATGGAATCGCCCGTGTTACTCACTGCTGATCTAGTTCCAAACCACAGTGTCGGCAACGACACTTATTCTTATACAACAGAATGGTTATCAGTTCGGTATAGCTGGAATTATGGTCGGCAACTGATGATTTAAGTAGAGAGTGTGGTAAAGTAATGCCAGAAACGCGGGAAAACGAAACAATTAAAAAAAATTTAAAAAAGAAAAAAGAAAAACGAAGAACGAAATAGGGTTTATCAAACAATAAATTCTTATTCAGTGGAAGTGAATAATGTCACTGAGAAATTTAGTATGTCATTTCAGGGATGAGTAATTGTCAATTTATTATTTTGAATTACTGTTCTCATCTTTGATGATATAGATGTTATTATAAAAGCAAAGTTTCGACCAAGTACCCTTTAGTCATCATCAGGTGTTCATTGATTGGCTGCTATGGGATATCTGGTTATTATGATATTTTTTCCTTGTGTTATCATTATTAATTCCTGCAGAATCACCGCTTCACTACCTGATCTAGTAGATATGAATAACACGTGTAATAATCTTCTACATCCTATATATTCACTACACCCACCCCAATGATCAAAGTGATTTCTTTTATGAGCTTTTTTATGTTCAATGTCAGATTCTTTTTGACATTTGGTTTCATAACCGGTTCATATTGCTTTTCATAAATTCGTATTTCATTTCTGATATGAGTAATACTTAATATACTTGTACTATTTCGAAATTTATAGGGTGTTCCGAGAGTCTCGTCACTCTACATAATATCATTTTCTATGGCTGATGGCTGACACGAGCTCCTACACGAAAAAGATGGTGCTTATACAGATAGCGTCAATGAAAGTGAATAAACTGAATCCAATACACGTGCTTTGTATTGATTACTGTATTATTTGTTTTTCTATTGTTCTCATTACTTTTTGGCAGGGTGTGAAAAGACTTTCAGACCATCCTGTAGTTCTCATCTTGTTTGATATGCATATTATTATAGACACGACGTTTTAACTGAGTTTCTCCGACAAAATAGTGCATGTATGCAGTAGTCTTGTGTAAGATCATACGAATTACTTATGAAAGTAGTCTAAGATTTATTTGTTATGTCTATTCTATGGATGCTCTTTTTGTAAGAGTGTGTTCTTTTTCATTGTATCGCTTGCCCTTAATATGTACCGTGAGTTTTAAATTCTCCAAATCCACCTTCCCTATTTACGTATCTAGGAACTCTATCTCGTTCTGATCCTTAGCACAAAATTGCTTTTATTGGGAAAGCATTGACTTGCATAATAAAAACTTACACTATGTATATACATATATGTCTATGCGCATGTGCATATGCCTATATTTAGGTGTATGTACATTGTAAAAAGACTCGTTTTCGAACGTATCTGCTAGGAACATGGGATAAAAAACAGCTTCACAGGTGTTTTTCGCTATATATTGAGACGTCAATATTTTTTATCACATTTTCTTTCCCTTATCTATCTATCTATATATCTATATATATCTATAACTTTCGGTTTCTATCTATCTATCTATCTATCTATCTTGACACGTCAATATTTTTTATCACATTTTCTTTCCTCTATCTATCTATCTATCTATCTATCTATGTATATATATATATATATATATATATATATATATATATATATATATATATATATATATATCTTTACGTTTCTATCTATCTGTTCTAGTTTATGAAACTTTCTCATAGTCTTTTTTTATTTTTTCCTACAAACGACAGACTTATTATCTTTCGATATTTTTAGTAAAGTTTCACTGACTTCCGAATTTGTTTATCGATCGTTCATAATGATAATCAAAAAACTCTCCTTCCTTTTTCTCGCCTCCCTATTATCATCGTTGCAATCACATTCCATTAATATAAAATTAAATGGCCTAAAAAGATTAACTACATAAGAGAGATATATCTTGATCATTCCAATCTTTCTCTCTTCATCAGGGATTATCTTATTGTCGTTATTTGAAAAATCAAATTATCATTTGCATATTATCTTTTTCATTTCTTTCTACAGACGTTGTTTTACCAAAAGTGCGATCCTCTGATGTTAATTGCAGCAAATGCTAGGTTCTTATTAAAAAAATCTTTTCACGAAAACAATTTTGCTAAATTTATTTTAATAGCATTGTCTCGATTGTTATTTCCTATCAAAATTGAATATATACAACAAGTTACTATAAACCTATTATCTATGGATATATGTTTATACAGGGTGATTGAAAAGTAACTCCCTATTTTACGTATGAGTGACCAGCCAGTAGTCCTGGTTTAACACCTTGTGAGTTTTTTCTACTATATCAAAGCAATCCTTTGGAAGAACTTGAATGGCGAATACAATAAGTTATGTCTTTAATACCACAACAGTTCCCGGTGAAATCAGTTGCTGCGATTCCTAGGCGGCCCAAGAAGCTGGTTGCGACATCTGGGGCCCATATTGGTCGCTGAGTTTTTTTAGTATTTTTTACATTCTATACTATTTGTAAAGTTTAGAGTTAGCATTTGAGGCGAGAGTTTCAATATATGACGTTTACTTATAATTTCATGATAGTTAAATTACGAAACAGGAAGAATCTCATCTGCAAGAAAAACAAAGAAAAATGTCTTCTGTTGGTTACTTAACCATATCGTCATCTACGAAAATGGAAAAGCTGACATGACAGCAAAGACATCCGTCAAAAATGAACATTTCAACTTTGAAAATCCCCTATTACAGACTTCAAAGCAATTACAGGGTGATTGAAAAGTAACTCCCTATTTTATGTATGAGTGGCTAGCCAGTAGTTCTGACTTAACATCCTGTAACTTTTTTCTTCGGGGTTTGCTCTGCTATACCAGACCAAGACTTCGGAAAACTTGATGGGTGAAGACAAGTCTAATATCCATTTCTTGCAAAAATTATAATTTATAAATAGATTATAAGTATTTTATAATGAGGAGTTTCCTTTCAATTGCCTTTATATATATATATATATATATATATATATATATATATAT
This sequence comes from Acanthosepion lycidas, assembly GCA_963932145.1. Lineage (NCBI taxonomy): Eukaryota > Metazoa > Mollusca > Cephalopoda > Sepiida > Sepiidae > Acanthosepion > Acanthosepion lycidas. Next base: position 73,176,647 of record OZ010579.1, on the reverse strand, counting down.
ATATATATATATATATCTATAAGCACAGCTGTTTTTAACTAATTTACGAAGTAAGGCAATAATGCCACGAAGGGGTTACCAGCTGTAACAGGGATTCGTTAAGCGGCCATTATATATATATATATATATATATATATATATATATATATATATATATATATATATATATATATATATATATTACTTAACTTTAAATATCAGTTTTATCCCGACTACGAAATTTCTTGATAAAATTTACAGTCTTCAGGGGTTTTTGGTTTTAAACAATATTTTCAATTTTTCTTTTATTTTTTACAGTTTCTTCCGCGTCTCTTTAAATCCGCTTTTTTACTCCATTTTATAAACATTTGTATTCATGAATTTATCTTTCTTTTAAACGCGCACGTTCATGAAATTTTCCTTTTGTTTACAAAAACAAAGTGCCCCATATAATATTACCAATAAATATAGACTGTGTTTAAAAGAAAAATTATCAATTATCTGTAGACTGTGTTTAAAAGAAAAATTATCAATATTAATCAAATTATATTATTAAATAAGATGAATGAAATGAGAGGTCGATGCTGACATATTAACAAATATTTACTTTGTTACTTTAATAATAATACAACATTATCAATTAAAATATAAATTAAAAATCTCATTTAATAATACAAATACAACATAAAATATTATAATTTAATTAATGATACAAATTAACAAATATTATAATTTAATTAATAATATAACATACCAATGTCTATATAAACCATAGAAAATTAATTTCGAAAAAAAAAAAAATTTCAAAAAAGAATTTTATTTCTAAAAAAAAATTAATTTCGAAAAAAATCTACAGCTGAAAAAATTAAAGACATAAACAAAAGCAAAATTTAATGAAAGTTCGCGTGTCGAAGAAAGTTGAATTCATGAATACGCACGTGTACGAAGCCGAATAAAAAAGCGCATTGAAAAAGACGCGGAACAAATTGAAAAAAAAAAAAAAATCGAAAATATCGTTTCAAACCAGAACCCCGTAAAGGCTGGGAATTTTACCAAGAAACTTCGAAGTTGGGATAAAATTGATATTTAAAAGTTAAGTAATTTTTTCATATATTTTTATTAACTCTCTATTTTTAATATTTTTAATATTGAGCACTATATATATAAATATCTGCTGTTTCTTAAATCTTATGTATATATAAATCTTATATCTTATATATATATATATATATATATATATATATATATATATATATATATGTGTGTGTGTGTGTGTGTGTATGTATGTATGTATGTATGCATATCGGGTCTAACAGCAAACTTGTAGAATTGTAAGATTAAGTTTTGAATCGTTGTCTCTTAGAAATTAAAAAAAATCTTACTGGATTTCTTCCAGCTTTTCTTAAAACTGTTGGGCTTTACTTTAAACGATAAGAATATATTTATCTCTAAATTGAAATGATGAACTCTTTACTGTTTCCGTTTTTTAAATTTTTTTTTCCTATTCTCTTGATGGTTCTTCGATGGACTTTGAAGATGGAAGACAGAATATGAATGTTGGTACGATTACTGAAGGCCGGAATGATATTTTTCTCTCATCATTGCTCAGTTGGGAAGACATAGTGGGGCTGACACAACACGATTTTAACCTGTTCGCTTTCTAGTTTAATAACTCAAAGGTTCTTTCAGTGATTCTTACTACAAATGGTGCCATGGTAGCTAAACGTCTGAACGGAAAACATGGAAACAAGGAACTCAACTAGTTTAGTCATGTTTTAGATGTTAAACATTGTGAGATGGACAATTATACCATGTTGTCACACGATTTGGACAATTTTGCTGTTACAAGCTATATATATATATATATATATATATATATATATATATATATATATATATATATATATATATATGTAACCAACAAACCGATTATCAAAAATATTTAACAAAAATAACGTTAAAATCAGTTAAAGCTGCACAAAAATATAACACAAATAATAAAAAGCCATAACAAAAAAGTAAACAACCTGCAATAACGCAACCAAGGAACCTCAATGTAACTTCAGAAATAAAACATGTCCATTCCAAGGAAACTGCCAACAAACGAATATAATATATAAAACAAGGTAAGTGCAAACAACAGCACAATGTACTACATCGGTGCCACTGAGGGACCATTCAAGAAAAGAAAAAACAACCACAACCTTTCATTCTTCAACAGAAAATACTGTACTATCCACATATATATGGCATCTAAAAGACAGAAATATTATACCAAGAATAATCTGGGAAATATTGAAAAACGCACCTGCCTACAACAACATTTCAAAGAAATGCTTTCTTTGCCTACACGAAAAGGTAGCAATAATTTCTCATATCCAACAAAAGAAATTACAAAGCATAAGATCAGAAATAATTTCTAAATGCAGACATGAAAACAAATACCTATTATCACAATTTATCCCAAGCGGATAAAAGAAAATATCAACCAACACTACTACATAAACCACAATTGACCCTATGAATGTGAAAAGAGAAACCACTGACACCATAACACCATCAATTATTTTCTAGTCCAAACGACCATCTTGAGAATTATAATTATTATTACCATTCCACCACCATTATTACAATCACTTCTACCATTTTACAATAACTATTTGCTGCTCACAATTGTTATCATCACCCACTCCCCCATGCTATTACCACCGCATCACAATTACCATTGCTGCATTAGTCCACAATTACTACCGCACACAATTATCATTAACGCACCAGACCCAAATTATACTTCCTCTCCCTAGCAAAATTAATACCACCGCATAAATACTAATAAGTATTACAAATTGGAGTTTCTACCATTTACATATGCGCAATCACCAATAACAAGCAATTAACCGGGTTTAAAATAATAACAAAACAGCATTAAAAAATGAAAAATATATATATTTAAAAAAAATAAATAACGTATAAACAGTATATATATATATATATATATATATATATATATATATATATATATATATATATGTACATATACATATATATATATACATTTTAATTAAATTTATTATTAAAAAATAACGTATAAACAGTATATATATATATATATATATATATATATATATATATATATATATATATATGACAAAATTTATAATTGTTCCAACAAGAGAAAAATGTATATTTTAAAAAAGGAGCGAAACTGCAAACGTTTGTTTGTTATAATATGGATTTCTTTTAGTGCATATATATTTTATTCTTTATATTTCTGCTACACGATTTTCCGGTCTCGTGACCTTCTTCAGGTAATTTAAAGGGACTCAATTTTTAAAGGAATAAAATTTTCTTATGCTTTTTAATAGGTCATTGTCCATTTTATGTATTTGTCGTGAGCCATTTCGACTGTTGGCAAAAGTGACTTTCTACCTAAGTGGTAATAAAATAATTAGGTTTGATGTTAGTGGTGTCGATGACAGATGTTTTGATGATAGATGCCCCCCCCGCTATCCACGCATCACCATTGAGACTGTCAAATCAACTTCCATTTCTGTGTATCGTGTGTGCGTGTGACCGTGCGTGTTTCGCACGAATCAGTACACACACACACGCGCGTACACACACACACATGTATATGCACACACACACACATATTCTTTCTGTTGCATAGGGGTCACATGTGTACCCGTGAGTAGTCTATCTGTTTTTGCCAGTGTACACAAATATATGTATATATATGTATATATATTTTTGTTCTCCATGTTAACTGTTTGCGTACGCGTATGTATGTGTGCGGTCCAAGCAGAGTATTTAGCCTTCATGTGTATATGCTATGTGTCCATGTGTGCGGGCTTATGTTCTGTTTAGCGCTGATTTGAATTTGTCTATGAAGTTTTTTTCTTGAATTTGTAAGAAAGAGTAGTTGTCTGTTTAATATAATTTTAAATTTGCCTTGATTGCATTCGTAGATGTGTTGCGATAAAAAGAGTTTTCTATTTTCGGGTAATTTGATGTTACTTTTGTGAAGGGTAACTCTGTAGTTAAGTGCTTGATGGTGATGGTCACTTCCGTCGATTTCGATGTATGAGGATCCGAAAACCTCACTTAGTCTTAGTCTTAATGTCTGTATCATATGGGACACTTCAGTCCCGATAGTGACTTGCATACAAAGATCTCGGGACATAAGAACAGGAATATTTTCTGACGCTTTTCGCCGTTGTCTTTCGTCTCTTAGCCGGTCAATACGACTGATTTCGGATATCACTCTGGCCCAAATATCTTCAGTTATTTCTATCCAGAGTAACTCCCTTGAAGTTAGTATGAGACACGTTGACAGATGAGAGGTTACTGTTTAGTTTGTTTTTATACCTGAGCCACGGCCGTCCAACATTCCATTGTCCACTGTCAAGATGGCTGTACATGAGGACCGTAGCTATTCTGTCCTTGCAACATGACCAGCTCAGCGAAGTTGTGACTGCATCAGGAAAGTCTCAATTCCCTCAATATTCCATTTTGCGTAATCAGAATTGGACAAACTATCGTCAAAAGTCACAGATAGCGAAATGGAAGGCATCCAGCTGATTGATATGGGACCCATATGGTGTCCACAATTTTATACATATATAATAACAACAATAATAAAATTATTATTTTGCCAAAAATAACATCGACCAGGATAACTGCGGAAGACAACACATTCAATGCAGAGACAGACAGACAGATAGATAGATAGATAGATAGAGATGAATAGAATGAGATAGATAGATAGATAGATAGATATAGATGAATAGAATGAGATAGATAGATAGATAGATAGAGATGAATAGAATGAGATAGATAGATAGATAGATAGATAGATATAGATGAATAGAATGAGATAGATAGATAGATAGATAGATAGAGATAGATAGAGATGAATAGAATGAGATAGATAGATAGATATAGATGAATAGAATGAGATAGATAGATAGAAAGGTAGATAGAAAGATATATATATATATATATATATATATAGATAGATAGATAGATAGATAGATAGATAGATAGATATGAATAGAATGAGATAGATAGATAGATAGATAGATAGATTGTATAGTTTCCTTACAAGTCTGGTTTATGTAATACATTCTTATTCATTGCGTCTACTTTTCGAATAAAAATTAAAGTCATCTTCAGAAATTCACTTCTCTACATATTTTATGTGTCGCGTCCCTTCAAGATGGGGTGGGCGTGACTCTCTACAACTAGAGGGTGTTTCATTGAGACAGATTATATTGTAAGGGTGTTTCATTAAGATGGTTCAAAGTGGGCAGTAAATAAGTCAGTGTTATTGGTAAAAATTTATTTATTTCTCTATTGGATCATGTTATTTAAGTCATGGCAATTATGTGTGAAAAATAAAATTGTCCCGATGTCCACCATATCTGAAAGAAAAAGGAAAAAATCATTAGACGTTTAAACTTAATTCACATGAAAATCGGTCCAAGTTAATGGAACACCCTTTACTTATTCTTTGTAACTCTAATCAATGTTTGTCCTCTTGCTATTCCTCCCCGTCCATATTCTGCCATCCATCCACACAATCTCTTTAAGTATCTTACTAGTTGTGTCTCTCTGCTTTTAGAATGTGCTATAAGCACTCGCCAAGCGTTCTTTTCTCATAGAGTGTCTAAGAGATTTCAACCTTCTCTTTCTGAATTTTTCCTTTAAACCTCTTCTTTGCTCACTTATTTTGTCGATAGTATTCTCAATTTCTTCTGTAGAACCCCATCTTTTTTTGTCTTAGATCTATATATGTGAGGAAATTGTCCAGCATTCATTGCCACATAAGATGTTTAATATTGCACAGTACAAAAATCTTTTTTTTTCATTTATAACGAATTTTTCCTCTTTCCTAATACTTTGTGTAGGTTTTGGAAGACATCTTTCATTATTCTAGCGCGCTTTCGTATGGTTTCTAAAGATATAGCAGAACATAATAAGAGTTAAGAGTTTGTGTCTAACTCTTAAAGGAATCTTATAATGATGTGCAATTAAATGGTAGATGTGAAGAGATCATTATCACTTCTCACGGGCAGAATTGCTATTTTTTTTATCAAGATTTAGATTAGTGGATTACAATCTGAAATAATTGTCTCAAAGCAAAGCTTTAGACCTAAGGACAAAACTGTCTAGATCAATTCCAGACATCTTTCGTTATTGATTTCCAAAATATGAAGTATATCAAATAAACAATAAATAAACTAATCCATTTCAAATAATATTTGTCTGACATTTTGGACTAATATCCTCATCTTTGTTGTCATTATCACAACGTTTTGGTCGTTTTGCCATCAGTTCAGCTATAATGATCAAGAATTTAACTCATCATTACTACGTCACCAAATTCAGAAACCGGTGTTTTAATCTACTAGACTGTGGTTTCATGAGACATTTTTGGTCAAGAACTTGAAGCCTTAAATTTGACGCCTGCTCTTCAACACAGCTTCTTTTTATTATTATTGCTGATACGCATTAATGTGAGATATTTATTTATATTCTAGGTCTACTAATGAAGTTGTAATATCCTACTATATTCACCAATGCTTTCAAATAAGCTATTTCAATATATCTAGAAAATTTTATGAAAAAAAATTAAAACTTCGTCGAAATCTATAGAATACAGGTACACCTCACCCTACGTCGTTAATTGGTTCCAAAGATCACGTCAAAAACGACTTCAGTCAAAATAACCACGTCATAAACCACAAATAAGCATTTCCCATGGCCTATTACGTTATTTATGATATGTATGTACAGTAATCTGAATAAAATACATAATTTCCACCTTATCTTCCAATAATATGGCCTTACGCTTAGCATTAGCACTTGCACTGAGAATTTCTTCATAGCCAAGGGCAAAAATATATTCTAAATTACAATTGAAATGCAATAGTAAGAACGTCAACGGCAGAGCACTGATATAAACAAGTTTGGATTCAAAATCGCTGCTTGAGCGGATAACAACTCCCTAGTGCTACCTGTTGACAGGGATTTGAAATAAGAACATCTGCTGAACATACTTTATTATGCTAATTTTTTTTAATGATTTTATGATATATATATATATATATATATATATATATATATATATATATATATATATAATATTATTTACAAATTTTTTAAAATATGATTTTATATGTGTTTTTTGTTTTTTTAGTGTTTCGACGTTGCTAATATTTTTAACATCCGACGTAAACGCGAGTAATACAACAAAACACGAGTTTTATTTTTCTATATAATATCTAAGAAAAACTGACGTAGCTTCGAAAATGACTTAAATGGAAATGACTTAAGTAGAGGTATCACTGTATTGGGTCAGTTATTTGAATTTGATATTTTAAAACGCCTCTTAACAATTTATTCTTTCAATGCAATCAACGATTATTTTTGTCTTGTTTTCGTGAACATTATAATTGTCATAGTAGTTATATTTGCTGGAGGTAATGTTTTTTGTATTATTGACCTCTGACAGACTTGTGTTGTCAATGCCGTCTCTTCTGTTTAGCTTAATACTGTTTACATTTCCAAAATTAAAGTCAAGTGTTGTTTCATTCTTGAAATTTAGGATAATAAATACGTCTTCCTTTTTTGTGCACCTGCATGTTGTTATCTTCATTAACGAATGAAACAAACAAAACATCGAATTAGGAATTGTCGGAAGTTTTGACCTGTGAATGTATTTTCAGTTTTACTATTTATGTTATTTAAAAGTCGCATAAGTAACTTTCGACTTTTATAAGAAGAGTGTTTAGTCATAGTATAAAGACGAAGGAAACACATTTCAATGAATTCATAACAGATGTCTCATGTGACAAATTAACAATGATGTTTAAAGTTTTCTTTTTATTATTAACATCTATTTGATTGTTGTTATGGTCCAGGTTAGGACCAAGGAAGAACAACACGAACACAAGAGTAGAAATAACGAAGGTATATTACACGAAATAATAATACAAAATGTGGAAGGTGTTAGTATGACTGTCAGTCTGGTTTGGAGTGAACTACTATCTGCTCGACTCGAATCGATACCTAGCCGCCCCCTACGTGGGTTGCACGTGGCACAAGGCCGAGTTTAACGTGGGTTTCCCGAGCCCGTAGGCTCGGCCAAAAAATGCCCGTAGAACCCATATAAACGGGATCGGGTTGGTCAACCTCACCGAACGAGACTCTGCCCTTCGGCGGAGCTTCGTCCTGGTTCCTCTCTGCTCAGAGGCAGAGAGTTCGACTGTCAAGCCGAGCTTCTCTTGAGAGGCGTAGTATACATAGTGTTAGGAAGAGTTCATTCTGTAGTTATATGTAAGGACCCATGACAATTATTTAAAGGAAATACATGTAAAACATACACAAGTAACACTGCAACTGCTTTTTAAAGTTTCCACTGACATGAAGAGGAGTGGTGATATTGAAACAATTGCTAGATTGCTTGCTAGGAAAGTTGGTTCACTGTTTGGTGCCAGACAATTTTTTTCTCCTTAGAATGCATTTTGTCCAGTTATAAATCTACAATACGTATATGCTTGGAATACTACTGCCATATCTAGTCTGGTGCTCCTGATATATATTTCGAGATTCTTGACAAAATTCAAAGAACGGTCTGTTATGTAATCGATTTTGACCTGGCAACTCAAGTTCAGTTACTTTTTTTTATTGGCTGGATGTGGCTTCCCTCCGTCTTTTCTACAAATATTTCCACGATAATTGTTCTGATGAGCTTACCTCTTTGTTTACTCGACTGAATGAATTTAAGCGTGTTACTAGATCAGCAACTAGGTTGCACTTTTTTACTGCTAGAACTAGCTAGATTCAACCGCCTGTTCTATTCAAATAGCTTCTTTACTCGCACCTCTCACCTGTGTAAGTCTATCCTCGTTTCTTGCTTCCCTGTCATCTACAATGTTAAAAAATTTAAATGTATTTTGAAGTACTTACATGTATTTACGAAAATTACATTATCTCGACACATATAGTCATATTCACGATAGCGCGAAATTTTGGTTCATTGAGTTTGTGTTATAAACTATGTAGAAAATAAGGCTATTTCCAAAACAGTGTAAGAATGTAGTAACGAACAATTTATTTTGGGACGTATTTTATTATGTTCTACTGTGGGCTTTATTTAAACTACACTGCAGAGTATTCGATTAAACACCAAAATATTGGAGGCCACGAGAAATTACCATATGTATTTATTTAATGACTAATTTACAGGGTGGTCCAAAAGTCTTGTCACTACTAGATAATATAATTTTCTGTTTCAAATGTCTGACACGAGCTCTTACAGTTTGAAAGAGAGGCTTCTTCCAAGTGTCTGGACACATGATCGTGTGCAATCTAACAAGAGCATAGAGACCGTGTGACGTAGCTTCACTGCAAGATTTGGCAAACCAGCTCCTCCGAAAAGGACGATACTGGTAGGGGATGACAAGACTTAGAGAGCACTCTGTTGATTAAATGGAAATCTCCTAAAACGGGCCAGCGCAGCCATGCAACAATGTTATAACAATGAAGCAATGAAAATGTTAATAAAAAAAAATCCCAGGAACTTTATGATTATGTTGTACTTGTAAAATCCTCTAATTTGTTTTTGTGCATCATTAATCAGCACAAACTGTACTTCTCTTAAAAGTTACAGATACTGATGTGCGACCAATGTTTAGTTCCAGGGACTGGAATAAAAGCAAATCCGGCTATCTTTGAGCACCTTTCCGAGGCCTCGTGCTGTGCGGAATTCTTCTCTTAATGGTAGGTTTGAATTCCTGCAAACGACATCACGCAGCAAGGGTAAGCACTTTAATGCTAAGATTTACTTGTCATTGAATTTATTCTAAATGAAGCTAATAGACAAAGTTACTAATAGTTTCAAGTCAGGAAGTGTTCTACAAAAGTTGGTTTCGATAAGCGCAAGAAAGATAAATAATGTAGACTGGAGAATGTACAATGCAGCGCGGAAAGTGAAATTAGCGAGCCTAGTTCAAATTCGGGGTTTATGCACTTTCGCACAAATGCCTTTCGGAAAGGCATGAATCCATCTCCTTCCCACCAATCCCTGTTGTAAATAGCAGGGAAAACTCAGATCTGTAACCTCAGGTAGCAACCAGTATCTTTTAGTTTTATTTATCCTGTCCCTTCAGGAAGTAGGCGCTCACGGCTCTCCAAAGTTTCCTGTCGTTTGTTGGTCTTAATAAATAGTCTTTTTGTTATTTCTCCTAAATCTTTTTTCCGCCATCCATTTACTCAAGCTCGCTAGGTAAATTATGCGTTGTTTTCTTCTGATTCTCTTGTTTTCAATCTGACCTGTGGGTATCAGATTTTCCAATTCTTCTTTCCTCATGTCCCCTAGAAATGTCAGCTCTTGTCTTTGTGATGTTTATATTTCCCATTTGTTTCTATTTTCTCAAAACTTCGTAGATATTTGGTATTCTCAGCATCCTCCTGTAGAACCAAATTTCTGCTGCCTCAATTGCCCTTTTCTCACTGGACAGCGTCATGATAAGGGATCAGTAACCAGTATAAGAGGAAGGAAAACCTGAATTTCAAACGATGGAGTTGGCATCAGGAAAACACTTAACTAAGTTTCTCAAAAATGAATGGCAATTCACAGATAATAAAGAAAAGAAATCTGAGGAGAACGATGATCGTTTAAATCATGAAGAGAGAAATGGCCTTTTTAAAGAAATATAGACCGGAAAAAGCAATCACTGAACTGTTATTGGCACGGAAAGTTTAATCGGTCTGCCAATTAACATATCCCGTCCCCGTTCGTTGCATTCACTTTCACACAAATGCTCTTGTGAATACCATTAGTTCATATTTTCTCCCGATAGCCATGGATTAAATAGCATGGTAGACTGGGATCTTTGGCCTTTCATGGCACGGTGATGAAAAACTCTGAATCGTAGAGAATGTAACGGGTAAACCCTGTACTTTATTTTCAAGAAATCATAGCAATTCACAGATCATATAGAAAAGGAATATTTAGTGCATCATGATCGCGTATATTCTATAAGCGAATATGGCATTAAAAAGTGGTCGAAATTTAAGCAGTCTACCAAAGTGATGGTAGTGAGTACACTTCCAACCTAGATCAATAAGCCAGCTTTGTTTTAATAATGGACAATTTACCGTAGAATAATGTAGTTTTGCTACAATTGAAGTGACTTCAATGCGAGCATGGCATTCGTTACTGCAGTCTTGTAGTAGGCTAATCAAACCAAGGAAATGGCTAGGAATCTTCTCAGTCGCCTAATGATTAGTCATCATGTCTTGCAGACTATTAATACTAGATGAATTCAATCCTTACAGAAGGATTCGTTAAAATGCGTTTTTGCCAGACTTAGTTAATAATAAACCGATTAGACATGAAACATTGGTCAAAAATCTAGTTTCGTAGGCCATTACAACTGCAATGGATTCGATCCTCATTTGGTAGCCCTTGTTTTTCGGCTTTCTGCCCGATTACTTATACATAGTAGCTACTGGGACGCCACTCAATTAGGTAATGAGTTCGGTCCCCAGAGAGTGTCCTATGGTTCTGCTTTGTTCCATACTATTCATAACTTAAATTAAGGATTCATAGTGAGTCTCATGACAAAAAAGACGAAGGACTATGGAAAATTTATGAAACCCATTTTAGTTCCAATTTTATTAAATGATTATTCTTTTGCTTTTTATTATAAATTTATAACAATAATAATAATAATAATAATAATAATAATAATAATAATGATAATAATAATAATAATAATAATAATAATATAATAATAATAATAATAATAATAATAATATAATAATAATAATAATAATAATAATAATAATAATATAATAATAATAATAATAATAATAATAATAATAATATAATAATAATAATAATAATAATAATAATAATAATAATAATAATAATAATAATAATAATAATGGACATCACCGGTTACAGAGATAAGACCTGTAACAGTTTTATATGACAGCACAACACGCACACACACAACAATCAAGGCTAATCGTCCAGACATTGCGATCAAATACCACAAGAACAGAATGTTATTTCTTATTGACATGGTAGTCCCTGCAGATTGTAATATATCTTTGAAGATCTTCAAAACAACTATCAAAATATTAGGATCTTGAAGTGGAAATCTAACAAATAGGGTACATGTGGATATCAGTAATTCCAGTTGTAGTTGGAGCCCACGGATTGATTGGAAAAGGGTTCCGATAGACTCATTGAAGGGATTCCTGGTAGCTCATGTCTTGAAACACAAAACAATGTACTCACAAGTGCAGTTCACACGTTACGAAGAGCTTTATCTAAAAGGAAAGAAATGCGTATACTACAGAAATCAAAGGAAATAATAATAATAATAATAATAATAATAATAATAATAATAATAATAATAATAATAACAGGAAGTGATAGAAAACGACCAGATTCCAACTTAAGGCTTTATCGTTCCTTGGATTTGTTTAGATTATTTCTTAATCGAGTTCACTCCAAGTAAAGCAGTAAAGCCACAGAGACGCAAGGAGTTTCTGGGCCTGGAAGAGTTAGAAAGACGAACATTGCTAAAAAGCGAGTACAGACGAAGAGTAATCAGGAGGACAGCAGATCGTGATAGATATTGCATTAAATGTTTTTCAGATTAAAGTTAGCTGGAAAGCATGGAGCTGGAAGGGAGTTCCACAAGCGAGAAGGGCGAGAAAAGAAACTGTTAGCATAGAATTTACGGTTACATTTAACCTGCTCAACTGTAAATTAGTGAGACCTCATCGCCAGTCTAGTACTGCGCTTAAATTTGAAGGCACCATAGCGAAGAGCTCATTCTAATAATTACCATGAAAATATTTATAGAAAAGGCAAAGGGAAGCAACGTTCCGATGGTGGGAAATTGACTGAAGCCGAGACGCCAGATCGAGACCGTTAATATTGCTGATTCTTCTTTGGATTTTATCAAGAAGCTCTAGATAGATAGCAGGAGCACTGGACCGTATGTGACAGCTATATTCTAATCATGGACAAATAATAGACTTATAGATATGGAGAGAAAAACAGTTTAGCACGACCCAGTGAACCACCCTTCCAGGCAGCTGACCTGAGATTCAATATAGATTCAAAATAGTGTTTCCATTCAAGAATGTTAGTTCAAGAAGGCGCTGCTAGTCACTCTTCTAGAGGTCAGCATCAGCCATGCAGAAAGGGTTCTTTTAGATGATTAAGTGAAAGTTTAGTTTTGAAAGCGTTACAATGAATAAGCCATCCTTTGCTCCACTTAACAACAGACTGAAGGCCGTTTTGGATATCAGTTGCCATTTTGAGCTTGTCGAACTGACCAGGCTTACTATCGAGACAATAGTAAATGGTTGTGTCGTCAGCGTAGATATCAAGTTGAGAGCTGATATAATTAGGAAGGACATTTATCCATTTAATTCCTTTTTTACAGCGGGTTTCACCTTTTACAAGGCCGCGGAACCATTCGAGGTAGAGGGTTACATTTGGGGGCCATTTTTGTGTATAGGATTGGAAGATAACGGCGAACCTTGGCCTTGAAAAAAATTAAGATTGTAGTGATCGGGGAATCTTCCTGTTGGGAGTCGATTCCACAGGGCAGTGGTTCGCTGGAAGAAGATGCTCGAGTGGAACTTACTTCTCGCCGATTGAATATGGAGGGAATGCTACTATGTAAGTGTCATGGTGTTTTTATGTTCTTAAGTTTTGCCTCGGTCGGACCAGAGAATATAGTTCGTCCGAGCACCTTCCGTGGGAGTAGCGGTAGAGCAGGGAGAGGCTTACCCCATCCAGCCTGTGGGAGAAGGGTTGAAGGGTTGAAGGGTGAAGAATAATTTGTCATCCACAAGGGCTAGGAGACGTTTTTGAGCGGATTTTTATTGGTTTCGGTGAGATATGGCTGTATTCAGAGAAGTAAGCCTTTGTGCAACACCTTGTCAAAGGGCTTTGAGATATCTAGTTCTCTGATCCTCAATGCGCCAAGAGCCTCACTTGTTCTGTGAGTGATGGTAGTTAGGGAGTCGGCAGTGGATGGGGCCGACCGAAACTCATACTGCATGTCGCTGAAGAGTTTATTCTTTCCTGGGTGCTTCTTGACTCTCTTATAGTCGCATAGAATTTGCTGATGATACCGAGGAGACTGTCGTTCATCTCGTATTTTGTCGTATAAAGCGGAGATTAATAAATCTGTCCGATTATAATAACTACCTAAGTTGTACTTGTTTTTATTTGCTGCCATTCATACCGAAGAGTGACATCGTACTAATCACGCATTATCTCGTTCTTGATTGAGACATTTGATCTCTGTTTCGTCCCAAATGGTCATGTAGTTCGACTTTTGTAGATACTCTGTGCGAAGTTAACGGGAGTATAGTCGTAGCCATCTTCTTCTTTATATGCCGTGTCTCTTCAGAACTTAATCGATCATTTTCTGCTCTTCGTAGCTCTTAATAAATATTGTCTTTTAGTTATCTCTCCTAATCTGGCATCCATTTATTCAGCCTCGCTAAGTAGAGTATCCGTTGTTTTCCCTGCCCCTCCTGCCTCCAATCTGTTCTGTGAGTATCAAATTTTCCAAGCCTTCTTTCCTCATTATGTGCCCTAGAAACCTCAACTGTCTCTTCCTGATATTAAGTATAAGTGTCCTTTTTGTTTTCTATTTTTTCTAAAACTTCGTCCTTGCTCACATATTTGGTCCATGGTATCCTCAGCATACTATCGAAAAATATCATGAATGATTACTGGCTCTTCGTTCCTTTTGCACCAGTTCCAGGACGTTCTTTAGTGTTTCAAAATGCTAAAATTGATGATGGTTACATAGAATTGTAAAAAGTTTACATGTGAAAATAAACTTCTTTCATTTACCATTGTACATAAGAAAAAAACTAAACGAAAACTGAATATTGAAGAAATTTCTTTCTTTTTTTTTTTTACTAAAATGCCATCTCTTTTTATTGCCGTCATGTGCAAAATACAAGCGAATGTTATGAAATGCATCCAATTTTCTCATCATTTTATACAAGTTCATTTTAACTCATTTTAAATTAACTTTTGTGTGTTGAAAAGAACCCAGCTATACTATCCCAACAAAAATAAATGAAACTGAATCTATATTTGTACAGCATTCCCAACTTTTTCCATCTTTGGAAACGTATGATTCGTTAATGACTACATTCATTATTTACAGAAGATGGGTCAGTTTTGTTTTTAAACTTCAAAGGAATGAGAAAACGTCGGAAATTCACTTATTAATTTTATATCAGACTCATAGATGTAATATGTGTAAAAAATATGCATGGTATACTAATGTTTTGTTTTTGAAAAGCGGACTGGCAGACTAATTTAAAGTTCAATATCAATCGTCAATTCGACAGATGCAGCAATAAGCATAATTGATTTAAATAAACTTTTTGCTATCAAAGAACTTATGTTGGCGAAAATTGCTCAGTTAGGATAGCGTTAGGCTAAAGATCTGTCAGTCCTTGGTTCAATTTTCGTGTTCAAATCCCATTCAGGGGATGTTCCGCTAATGTGTAACGTATCGTCACATGAAGTAAAACAGACAAGCCGTATTTACAGTTCTGTATTATTTTCTCCAGCTAAGATTTTGGACAGACTAGGCTCCCTAGCCTTGGTGGGTAATCAATCTAAGAGATGGAAATATATTGCACCAAAGGAGTGGGGATGATTTGTTACCGTGAACCTTGCATGGTTAGTCCTAGCTGAGAAGGTCTGAGTTGGTGGGATTTATGAATGCAGCTCGATTGAGCAGTTGACATAGTAATAAATATTAAGGTAAGTAGGTGGTAGGGTACAGATAGAGTAGTGGGATAAGGGGGCGTAGGGTAGAGGGTAATACATTACCCACAATTCCTTTGTTAAGGCCGGACAGATATAGTCCAAATATAGCAGCGATACTCCATTCTAGGTCTGATCTCACTCTTCTAAACATAGAACATGGCAAAAGGAGTAACGTATTTTCTGGAGCTATAAAAGTAACCTATAATTCTTTTAGAATCCTTAGCGATAAAAATGCATATACAGGTTCTATTTGAGGCCTAGAATGAGCTTTAGATGCTCAAGGCAAGAGCATTATTGAACGTATAAATCCATACTTCATATAGGCCCTAAGCCTATGGCCGTGTCTCCTTGAAGGGTCATTTTTTGAGTAGGGGCGAGTAGCTATGATTGTGAAGCTTTGAATTGGAATAGAATGGTTGCTTTCCAGTTTCGGATATGAACAGCTCAGTCTTAACCCGCTGAAAATGTTTAACCTCTGAATAGTTGGATTATAGACCAATTATTTTAGTATAAAGATAGAGAAATTCTGGTCTAATTTTGGTATGGATGGTCGGAGTTGATTCTAGTATGTGTTTTTCCTTTCTTTGTCTTTGGTATGGGTAGAGGTGCGCAGTCGAAATAACAAAATAGCACCACCCCAGGGTATATGTATAAAAACGCCACTCGAATAAATTACCACAACGTACAGTTATAGTCGTACACTTCATCGTGGCATCGAGTGTCCCTACAAGAAACTGTTTCACGGTCCAGCTATCGTTCACAAAATGGTAGTATATTAGCCCCGATATGCTGATAGGAAAGCCTACTTAGGAGTTACTCTAAGGTTCGGATCCATGACTAACATGCGGATAACGCCAGTCAAGAGAAGCATTTATATCGAGCGCTTGATGAAGAGGGAACCAATTACAGATTTGGAAGAAATTATAGGCCTGCCGCCTGAAGTGAAACCATGGCGTTTGCTCATGAATCAAGCAGCAGAACATCTCCATGTCTAAGCTAGGTCCAGGCTCCGAGACAGTATCGCTCGGATTTGAGGATTAAAGGAACCAATAGGACAGGTGGGGTTACAAAGGCTCCTCAGGGGTGAGTTAACATATCCTGTCCCCATTTTATATAGAATTACTGAAGTACTGATACACTAGGGTATATTGACATGGGGACTAGGGCTCACTAACTAACCTTGAAATGGATAATTTTCTAAGTACATAGATGTATTGTAGGGTTTGAAAAAGTAAGGATGTCCTGTACAAAAACGAAAGGGGAGAAAATTCTTGAATCGAAACGTAGGGGAGGAAATTATTTGCTAGACAGCAACGTGTTAGGCAGGTAAAGAGGAGCGCTACGGGAAAAAGCTAGCTTAGGGGTGACGAAAGAGTCCATTAGGCAATAGGTAAACGAAGAGACACTACATTTTGTGTTCCATTCTAAAAATGTTTCCATTAACAGGAATGAGAAACAGAATTGATAAAGACAATATGAATTTAAAAAATAACCTTCCCAAGCCGTAACTAAGCCAGGCAGCTTCAAAGTATGAATCAATTCTGTTTCCATTGTAAATTCGGCTCAAATTACACGACGATGGGGCTGATTTCCTCTTCTTTAAGAGATGTGTTATCTCAGGAAGTAAGCGATCATGACTCTCCACAATTTCCTGTCCTTTGTAGCACTTGATAAATTTTGTCTTTTTTGTTTCTAAATCCTCTCCTGTCAGCTCATTAACTATGTTCTGCTTTGTTTTTCTCTATCTCTCTTTCCTTCAATCTGTTCTTATGAGTATCAGAATTTCCAAGCATTCTTTCCTCATTAAGTGTCCCAGAAATATGTCTTCCTGGTGTTATCATTTTCTTTAACACCTCGTCGTTGCTCACGTGTTCGATCTAAGGTATCCTCAACATCCTTCTATCCAATCACATTTCTGTTGTTTCAAGTTTTTTCTTGATCTTTGAGGAGACTGTCCAGCATTCGCTGCCATACAGGAAGTCAGATATCATATACAGCTCAGTACTCATTTCTTTGTTTTTAGCGAAATTTATCTGTCTCTTAAAATCTGCTTAGCTTTTGGAATGAATCTTTGGCCATTCCAATACGTCTTCGGATCTTAGTGTTGCACGTTCCATCCTCTGTTAGAAAACTCATTTTAATTGTTGATTTTAGTATTCCCGATATGTAATTTGTATTTTGGGTTCATCCATATACTAAAAATACGTATTCTGTCTTCTGGAATTTTATGATTAGTCTTTTCTTCTCGCTTTCCTTCGCTACCTTCTATAAGAGCATTTGTAGTTTCCATTCCGTGTTTGCTATCAGCGCTGTGCCATGTGCATATCTTATGTTGTTAAGATGCAGCCGCCAATAATTAATTGTAATAGGACTTCTAATTCTCTCAGAATTGCCTCACTGTATAGGTTGAATATGTCCGGCGAGAAGACACATCATTGTCTTACACACATTTCTACTTTTGTATAAGAGCTGAACTCATTTTCTATCCGTTTGCAGGTGGTTTGCTGCCAGTACAGGTTCTTGATTATTTTAATATCCTTTCCAAATATATCAAGGTTGCTGAGTAGTTCTAAGAGATTATTTGTGGCGCACTTTACCGAACTCCTTTGCGTAATTTATAAAACACAGGTACACGTCTCTCTGCATTTGTATTGCTCTTTCTGATAGCATTCTGAGTATCTGAAATAAGATTCCTTTCATTTAAGACACGTAGGATGGTGGAAACAATTGTTCTATGTTTTTCTCTTTCGGTTTCTACCAATGCAAAGAAATTATTAAATAAGTACATAATTTAAATTAGGCTGAATATGAATAAAATATTTTTTCTCGGCCGACGTATGACCATGGCAAGCAGTGTCAAATTTTTGATGCGATATTGATTCAAGCTTTCACACTGCCTGCCATCGTCACTTGTCGGCTGAGAAAGATATAAAAAAAAACTATTCGTTTATTTATGAATACAGTCAATTAAAGCTATAGAAAAGCGATTTGTTCCAAACTTTCTGATCCAAAGTTTAACTGGTCAAATTTTTAATGAAAAAAAAAAAAAGCGGTGAGCTCGTTTGGAAATTTTGGCCAGTACTTTAGTCAATTTCACGCAAGAAACTCCTAAAAAGAAAAGAAGATCGCTTTGCCTTCTTTTTCGACGATAGTCATCCTGACCATATTTTTCTGTTACGTCACAATTGAACGAATCTCTGTACACGCTTTCTTTTGCGCTCTAACAATAATGTGCAAAGACAATAGTTGAAAAACGGCTTCGTTATCCTTTGTCACATCTACGCTTATAATCAACACTAATCATTCTTCTCTTAGCAACTTTTAAACAATAAGTAGATATAGTTATTTTGGGCCAAGCTAAGCCAGGGTTAAGAGTTAACGAATTTATTTTAAATCCGACATTATTACCGCAAACGTTATTTTTAGTGGATACTCGGGTTTGAAATAAACAAAAGGAGCACCCCCGGTAGGGTTTGAACCTGCGTCCATCTTTGTAAGTGAAACAACCTTTTAATTCGGCCTGATTTAGATCGCTCGGGCTCAAAGAACTTCGCAGCCCAGCACGGTTGTCTTTTCCCTTTTAGGGAATGCAGACTTCTCAAAAGGGAAATGTAGACGGGGCGTCTATTTCATACACGAGTATCCACTGAAGTAAAAAAAAATGTCAGATTGAAAATAAATACATTGAATCTTTAGAAATGGCTTTGTTTACGTTTCGGATACGAAATTGGGCAGGGAATAGACTTTGGAGAAAATCTGAATGAATGTGTATTCCTTAAATGAAAAAATTGAAACTTGCTGGGCCGGGACGGTCTCTATGGTCGAACGGTCTAAAACATACCGGATCAAATTAAGGTTTCTCTTACAAAGAGGGAGGGAGGCAGGTTTGAACCCTGATGGAGCGCAAATTCTCTTTATTAAGTTTTGTTGATTGCACAGACCGTCAAACGTAATACACATAGTTTAAAATAAAAAAATTCTAATATCCATTTCAAACACTGTTTTTCCACAAGAAATAAGGTTTGACGTAATATATATATATATATATATATATATATATATATATATATATATACAGACGCACACACACACACACACACACACATATATATATATATATATATATATATATATATATATATGTATTTGTGTGTTTGTTGTAACTGAAGCTAATAACAGAAAATATCTGAATTAATTGATATATGGAGTTTACATATTTCTTATATATATGTATATATATATATATATATATATATATATATATGTATGTATGTATGTATGTATGTTACAGAGATGAAAGCACCTATCCAACAGAGGACATGAACTCATCCAAATACATATAGACTGACGCCGAGAATCGTCAGGAGAGAAAAAGCAGAGAGTGAGAGAACAAGCTTATCTGCTTACTACCGATTTCTTCAAGACTACGTCGTCTGCAAGTGACATTCTACTTGGTTGTGTTATCTTCATTCAATGGAATGAAGACACCAGTGTCGACGAGTATTCGAATTCATACGAAAAAAAAAATTCCACTCTTTAATGATGTATTGAGCTTTTCCTCTGATGTATATCATATTGCTCTGTATACATTGAGGTTTCTTCATGTATCTATCTTTTTAATATTTTTATTAAAAAGACCTATTTGGTTTATCCTTACCATTTACGGATTATATATATATATATATATATATATATATATATATATATATATATATATATATATATATATATATATAAGCAGAAGCAGGGCGAAAAATACATGAGAAATGTGTGTGCGTGTGCGTACGTAAGGACGCTATGTTTTCAAATTCATTTCTTTGAAAGATATCATCGAGAATAACAAGTTGTTTTCTTCTCCGTTAAATATGTGGGCATTTCTTCGAATCGACTTCGTATAGAATAATTTCATCTGAAATCTGTTCATTGCTTTGAACACACGATACAAGCAAAACGAAACCTTCATATATTTGGACACTATTATTATATTTTTATTCGAAAATCCTTTTTTTCTGTGTCTAAATTGATTCGTCATGATATATAAATTTTTCTTTCTTTCCTCCACTATCCTGAAGAAGAATACTGACAGAAAAGTATGCGTCGTCTCAATTGGAAGTAACTCGTCTGCTATTACGCAGTCGTTAACCACATTGTGAGTTCAATCTTCAAAGTCTGCGGAATACCTTGTAAGACTAGGCTAAAAATGGTAAATATTTAGTTTCAATTGGTTGCTGTGTCGCTAGCCTTTATAGTCCGCTCTCAAAAGCCAATGCTTTACAAAACCCTTACTACTACTGCAATTTACTATCGTCATATGAACCCAGTTCCTTATGTTTTGAAAGTTGACATATTAAAGAGTCTTTCCATACGATACCTGTGTGGGTTGTAAAGTTTAAATGTTTCTACCTTATTATTAGTGAAAATATAGCAACATGAGCAGCATCTTTGTCATTAAACACACTTTTATTTCTAGAAAGGAAAAATGTTCAGATAACAAAAAAGATGTGCTGTTTATAGAGATGGTACCATAGCTAAGAGTACTGTTTATAAGTGGTTCGTTAGATTCAGAAGTGGAAGTATTGATCTGGAAGACCGAGCACATTCTGGCAAGCCTTCAATCGTTAATGAAAATGATCTAGTTCACAAAACACGGGGCATCGCAGTGATACTCTACATACTTCAGATGAAACTTGTAAGGCATTTAAAAACACTTAAATACTGGTGCAATGCCTGTGTACCTCACAATTGAACGGTAATAACTTAATGGAGTCTATTTACAGCTATGATTCTCTGCTCTCATGTAGCAAACGAGTCATTGCTGAAAAGAACGATTACAAGCGATGAAAGAAGGATTTTCTACAACAGTGTTAAGCGAAAGAACTCTTAGAGAAAACAAAATGTCGGTCAGCATCGAGGTTTTGCATTTAGTGGAACTGGAAGGGGATTGTCCATTACAAACTCCTCCTACAGAATCAGACGTTGAATCAAGAGAAGTAGAGATCTCATTATTATCTACGAAAGGCAGCAATTGATGAAAAGGCAATCGTAATGGGATCGGCTTCCATTTTAACAACACTCGAGCGCACGTATCTTTGAAAAACCCGACAGAAATTCGTTTAGGTTGGCTGGGAGTTTACCAGACATTGCACCTATGGATTACCACTTATTTCAGTCCCAACAAAATTATATTAAGGAGAAGGGTGGCAATTCTCTGAAAGTCTGTGAATACAAAATAGAAGACCAGTTAAGTTCTTGAAAGTTTGAAAGATGAATCTGCCACAAAGATGGCGATAGTTACTGGAATGAATAAATTCACTTTAAAAAAAGCTATGAGCGATTGTTCTCACCTATCCCTCTCATCATCCTCCGCAGATATCTCCTGTATGTATTATGCTGGCTTCATTTTTATTCTATATTTTTTGGGTTTGCACATTATCAGACTTAACTTCGAATTGCCTTTTTATTTGGGTTAAAATATTTGTAGAATTGTCATATTTGTGATTGGCCACTGTTGTTTTTGTGTGCACTTTACAGGTCATGATTTAATACTGATTCTATGAAAATTTGGTACACACATTGATGTGGATAGGGGCTGGAAACATGGATACCATATTACTTTTGAATAAGTTTATATTAATCATTATTACCAGTTTTTAGAATGGAGCTATCACATAGTAGTTAAGAGAAACGATATTAATACTACTAATAAAAGTAGGATCAGAGCGATCTCAGGCAATATTGATTGGACTTGAAGGTATGAAAGAGGCTAGACCCAATCATACTTCGATGCTATCCTGGACTATGCTAAAATATAATCAAGTATATTCTGTGATTGGTTAATGTGGCCTGTTACTCTGGAATCGTTCTTTTACAACAGAATAAACAGTTTTTTCTTAATTATGAAGACGAGTTTATAGAAAGTAAAGAAAAGACATTGATAATTGGATATAAATGCTTTACATTTATAAGAATAAAAGAGTTTTCAGAAATGTTGGAAACATTTAAATCAAGCAAATAGAGCTAATATTTATCATGTGAATAAAATGTTTCTCCCAAATTTCTTTATTATTAAACTATTGTTACCAAGATTAAATTATCTCGATCTGTTTCTCTCAAACTTGTAGGCGTGTTGTATTACTTTCAAGATGATCCTTCCCTAATCACTACAATCTTAACCTTTTCAAGTCTAGAGTTAACAGTTACTTATCCTACATATCCGCATAATATGCACTTCCTGTTTCCTTCATAACGTTCCCTTAATGCGATTGCACTCACTAACTTTGAGTGACCTTTGCACTATTTTTCCAATGTCATATAAATTTACTAAAAGGTTTCATACACTTACAAGCAAAGTAGACATTTAATACTTTATTAGACGACACTTTAGAGAATAGGTCTTTTTCAATGGCACATTTTATTTTACATCATTATAAGTAAACGTAAAATCATTTTATTTTGAACTGTTATAACATTTTCCAAAAAGAAATGAATTCAAAGATTAAAAAAAACCCCAAAAAGCAACCAATGTTGAGTTTATTTAAGAAGACACTCTTAATTTATTTGCCGTTTAAAATAAATCGTATAAAGCTATTGGAATGAACATAATGCCCATCAAAAATGACGGAATTAATGTTTACCAACATTAGTGCCCAGGATCAGTGTACCTATGCCTTCTACTCAGGATCTGAGTTTTCCTTCACGGTCTTTTGGTTGGGACCAGTGTATGGTATGTACACTCCTATTTAAACCATAAGGAAACTTGGTTCATGGGATTCTAACTATGTGGCAGCATCTCCCTCTATGCACTAAAATGGAAGGTTGGTAGACACCGAAGCCAGCATGACAGCTATTGCGGGGTCGTGGTGATTTTTGCCCTCGGTTCGTATATACGTGTATGGGCACCGGGACTCCATGTGGCCACGGGAGGTGCTTAAATAAAGATTTCCTGGCTTTTATGCTCAGATTATAGTGTAGTATTGTTCTTCTCAGCCCTCTTCTCGTTTTGGAGCGAGACGAACTATCGTTTTTTTTTTGTTATCTTTAGGTAGTACACGTCAGAACCGGAGGTGAATATAGTCATAGATATTCCGACTTTTTGACAGCTCCGCCTTTGCTCAAAATTAGAGAAATCGTAGTAAACCGACACCTCGATGTAGGAAGTGAACGACTTCGGTTATTCATAGAAAAAAAAATAGTAATAGTCAAATTTGGCATTTTTATTCAGAAAGCATTCGGTATTCATTGATTTAGCGTTACTGTCAGATGAAATTTAAAAAATATTTTTATTAAAACAGTTTCTCAGTAAATTAAACTCTAAATCATTAAATATTATAACTCTCTCTAATACTGATGTTTTTTTTCTTCTAATTTCTTGATTTTGGTAGCGCTGAGAATTAACAACGTGATTATATAACTATTTTCTCTTCTTATTAAGTTTGCTATCTATTTTTGTTGTTGCAGTTGGTGGAAGTGCTCACGTGATGTGTTATTGATATTTGGTAAAGCTCTTCGTTTGCGTCAGTCTATAGGATCTGCTGAAGGATAGTCTTCTTTAAGATTTATTCGATTAATTCGTTTGAAGCCATTTTCAACTATTGACCAAAAATGCGTTTAGAAAATCAAAGTCGACAAAAGAGACATATAATAACCTTTGATACACCGGTCCAGGCGCGCATTGTAACTAATACCTTATTTATATCATTCGAACTGCTGTCCTCATTTTTATAGCCATATTGACGACATTTCAACCGTTGTACGCTACGGCCTTCATCAGGTGATATATGTTGGAATTTCGAATACGGTCACTGGGACGAATCATCTCCATTCCCTTTGTATTCCATTAGTAAGAAAGAAGTTCCACTCAGACAGCTTCTTTCCAAGAACCGCTATTCCGCGGAACAGACTCCCGAAGGTATGCTTCTTCGATCATCACGATCTTCACCTCTTCAAGTCTCGGGTTAACTGTTAGCTTTTCTAAATAACCTGCACTTCATACAGCTTCTTACTTTTACATTCATAAAACAGCTTAATTCAGTAGACTTGAGTGGCTCTTGAGCCTTGTATGAAAATTATTAGAAAAAGATGCTCTTCCCGCCTCTGCAATGATTAAGAGATTTTAAAAAATTCAGTTATCGGGAATATTTTTTCAGGGTGTGAGTATCCAGGTTGCTCGGGGGTAGTTGTTTTCTTTTTTGAGTGACCATCTCTAGATAAATTGTCAAGCAAGACCGAAGAGCTTCAATCTGTATATTTGTACAACCCTCGACAACAACCATTTTCAATTACAAGACTTGAGTAACCCTTCCTCCCCTGGAGTATCTTTTAGACACTTCTCAACAGTGCTGTATGCCGGGATCCTTTCACCAAAAGAATATTATGAAGAATTCAACTTCTTGTCTTTGTCGGCCATAGTGAAATTCAAAATGCGGATCTTATGGTCAAAATGCTA
Source organism: Acanthosepion lycidas (assembly GCA_963932145.1). NCBI lineage: Eukaryota > Metazoa > Mollusca > Cephalopoda > Sepiida > Sepiidae > Acanthosepion > Acanthosepion lycidas. The sequence goes on along the minus strand of OZ010579.1, from coordinate 73,151,379 downwards.
ACATTCTACTACGATCTCCCCCGTCCAAACAACCCAGATAATGAATTGTTAGCCTTTAATCAACACTTTTACAGTGGCACGAATAAAAAAATCAAGAATTATATTATATTAAAATACTTGAAATTTGAGATGACATATTCTCATCGTTAATTTTTAGTAAGTCTTTTTACCCTGTTGTGGCTGTTTTATTATTAGATTCTCGTTCGAATATCTTGAGATGACATATTCTCATCTTTAATTTTTAGTAAGTCTTTTTACCCTGTTGTGGCTGTTTTATTATTAGATTCTCGTTCGAATATCTTGAGATGACATATTCTCATCGTTAATTTTTAGTAAGTCTTTTTACCCTGTTGTGGCTGTTTTATTATTAGATTCTCGTTCGAATATCTTGAGATGACATATTCTCATCGTTAATTTTTAGTAAGTCTTTTTACCCTGTTGTGGCTGTTTTATTATTAGATTCTCGTTCGAATATCTTCCGAGTTTTATAATAAAAAGCGTGAATCAAGTAAAAAAAAAAAGATTTCCGATGCGATTCGAACTCGCGACTCATATCATAGGAACCCGTCTTTCTTGAGCCCTAATGATAAGAGAATACCAAACCTAGAAAATTTTGATAAAATGTGTGTAAATTACTTTCTCGAGTAGTTTGTAACGTGTTTATTTATAATCTCTCAGTTGCGTCACTGTCATTGGGTAGAGTGCGTTCAGGGGCGGCTCCGTCGGGGGACAGAGTCGCAATTAAGGAAAATCATACTGAAAGGTGCTCAGCCCTGGGGAATAGCTGCTCGAGGCCGCGCCATCTCATTGCACCAGAGAGAGGCATCGATGCTCGCACCGATGCCAGCGCAACTAGCGGTTGCTGGAGCTCGGGCAATTTTTGTTCCTAGCCCGGGTGTACGCGCTCCGGTTCCCCACATTAAACCGACCTTGTGTCACAACATGACCTCGTAGGGGGGTTAAATAGAAATCGTGATAAAAACGTAACAAGATAAAGAAAACACTGACCGAACAATTACAACGTAAATAGTTATTTTTGGTATTCCATTCAATTAAAAGATTTTAAAAGCATTAGAGATGCCAGAAAAGAAACATTTTAAAATATAGAAATGAAACATTGTTAAATATGTATTGTAAAAAAGATTTTGTTTTTTCTTTATACTTAGGGCACTAATTTAGGCTAGTGGTAATAAATTCTACCCTCAATGGCTTCGATGGGTGAGCGATGTGGGTATTGTTCTATAACACCCCAAACTGTTTTCTGTTGCATTTATGTTCAAGTGCTGCTCGAATTTATTTCAGTGTTTACATTCCAGTGTTTGTCCTATAGCTCTGTAATCTTATTAAAGAAATGTTGTTTTTAAAATGTTGAAGTTAACCTTCAGAATAAAAAATGATTTGTAAAGAATTATATCTTATCTGAAAGTGAGATATCCAAAAAGTGCCATGGCACGTGGAATTAGAACAAACTATCCCGTGGACTGAATAAAGAGTTTGATTCGAAATTCCAACATATATCACCTGAAGAAGGCCGAAACGTACAACGGTCCAAACGTCGTGAATATGGCTATAAAAATGAGGACAGCAGTCCGAACGATGTAAATAGGGTAAATAGTTAAAATGCCTCATCTCAGAAATATAGACAGAATTTATATATCTGCATCGATATTTGGGAAGCCCATCGACATTGGATCATAATGTTTCAATGGTAAAAGCAACTTGTATGTAAGATTTTTAATATTTTTTTCATTACTACTTCACAATGTTTTCAGCTTCCATACAGAACAGAAGATGACTTACATTAAATAAATATTGCTGCGTGTTGGTCTCAATACTTTTATATACGTATATGCAAATATTGTCGTTTGCATATCATGTAGAGAATAAGAGAGACAGATGTTCCTATCAATTCTGGCAAGATTACACTAAATACGCCCAATTTTCTTTGCGAATCAATTGACAAATCTGCAACTGAGTTTTAAAGAAAAATCCCGTGGCATGCAAATGTCAACTAAAGTATATGAACATTTCCTTCTGGTGAGACATAGTTAATTTTTTATGGACCAGTTAATCTGTCGTTCTATTCAGAAATATCTAGTAACTTAGAAAATGAATAATAACTTTAACTCTGGCCTCACGTCTTCAATCCAACAAAAGAATTGAAAGATATTCTTCAATTAGCACACTGGCAGTGTCATCGTCCATATTTTCTGAGGAAGTCATCTTTCCACTTCGGTAACTCTCATAGTGATATAATATATTAGATTAACAGGATGCGAGAAAAATTCCAAGATGTATATTTTTAGTGTTGGAGAAAAATACAATGGATATATGGATGTGTGGGTGGTGCAATGAATAGTAACTAGAAATCAGAGAGCCGAGTTCGAATTCCTATCGAGTTTCATTACATTCTTGTTAAAGATATGGATGCTTCTCTTTATCCCCACCGATTTTGTGCTAAATAGTAGGACAGACCAGGCTCTTCCGCCTTGATTGGCAACCTATCTAGGACATCTTTGAATTAAAAAAGCTTATGGATCCCTGGCGAAGCATATACCATTTAGTTAATGAAAGGATGGCGGAATTTACAATTCTTCTGATGCCGGCTGTGGTGATTTATTACAATAGATATATATTAATAATATATTGATTGACAGACAGAGATTACGTTTTATCTATTTACTAGCTTAAAAGCCGCTCTCCATCAATACGTTTAAGTTAGATCCGACGAAGCGCTAATTGGGCCTCAGGCTTAAAACTAAAGGAACCTCTAGAAAGCAATGATAATTTGGAAGAAATAATTTTGAATTCCTCTATTCACTCCATTGAACTTCAAAGTCCAACTTCAAGTCTGATTCAGGTTATAAACCCAATTCCGGCCAAAAGAACGATTTGGGCCGAAAGTTCGAATTGGACCGAAACTTCGATTTGTACCGAAATTCCAATTCAGGCCGAAAATTGAGTTCTTCAAATCACAAACTCCATGGAAATCCAATTGAGTTTAGTTCTTCAAATCACAAACTGCGAAACTTCAACTGAGTTGCGTTGTTCAAATCACAAACTTTATTGAGGTTCAAAACCACGTCATGAAACCTCTCACTTTAATTTTGATTCCTTGGCATTTGGAAGAAATAAAAATTGATTTCCTCAATTCATAAAGTTTTGGAGATGGTTTAAACTGAATTTAAAACAAATTTGTTTTAAATTTACAAAGATTTTTGTGTTACTTTAAACTCAATATAAATTAAAAACTTTTAAAATCATAAAAGGTTTTCAGTTACTTTAACATTTGAATTTTGAACTGTTCCCTCCTCATTCGGACACAAATCCCAATACTGGATGTTCAAGCACCAGATGAAAGTCAGATTTTCAATTACGTGATCATCTTGATTCCAAAAAGGTATAATATGTCTATGTAGTATAAGTGGGACGCGAGTTAAAGGAATTTCAGTCACACGGACAGAGAGAATTTTCCGTTTATTTATTTAGAAGATATGCATCTGTACACTTAATAAAACTGTTTTCCCTGAACACGTGAAAAATATTTCTGTTCTCTCCATCACAGATACTATTGTTTTTTGTTTACAATGCACGATTACTTAGTTTAAAAAATATAGAAAGTTTTTTTTTCTGTAGTAAGTAACATATAACCTTATCGTGATTTTGATATTAGGTTTTATTTATAGACATAGTTGAGACGGGAAATTATAGATTTACCTTGTTCTCTAGACCTCTCCTTTTCAGACTATTATTTATTGCACATCACGCAATACTCAAACTGGGTATACTGCTAGATTGAGACATACAAGATACCCGAGTAATACAAACATTGACCATATTCTAATAAAAACATTAATTAATATAGCTAAGAGATAAAGTAAAAGGAATAACAATAATAAAAAAAAACAGGGAAATACTTTGAAGAATTTGGAAAAAAATAAAAAATGGAGCCTTTTTTAAGTACGTAATAAATAAAAAAATCAAAGACTCTGTATTTAAGACAATGTGAGGAAATGTTGGTAATTAACTGTATCCCACCGGAGACATTAATGAAGTATTTGCAACGTTTGCAGTGCTTGATAATAAGACAAAACTAAATTTTTAAAATGTAAAATAATTGTTTATTCACTTCTGGACTCCAACAAATTAATGTTGAACTGTCTGATGAATATATGAAACATGTAATGCTATTTTACTAACATCTGATAAGAAGACAAGACTGAATTTTCATATATGAAATAATTGTTTATTCACTTCTGTACTTCATCAAATTAATGTTGAACTGTCTGATGAATATAAGGAACATGTAATGTTATTTTACTTACGTCTGATAAGAAGACAAGATAAACTTTTTCATATATAAAATGATTGTTTATACACTTCTGGACTCCATCAAATTATCGTTGAACTCTCTGATGAATATGTGGAACATATAATGTTATTTTACTAACGTCTGATAAGAAGACAAGACTAAATTATTAATACTTAAGATAACCACAATAATAATAATTATTATTGGTTCTTTGAAAAGTATCATCATTACAAAATAATGTCGATATTTGTACCAGTAAGTCCATCATAATTATTACTCCTCAAAACACTCCAATCATTAATCAGCTGAAGACAACAAAATAAATCAACAGACGTAACCGAAAGAAAATAGAGAAAATAGTAAAAAACTTTGGAAACATACCATTAAGGCAGATTAATATTTTCTCATTATACAAAGAGGCTATAGAGAATGTTTAGCAGAGGAATGGCTGCGATTGTTTGCTTTACGCTCAACTCTACTGAAATCCAGTAAACTTTTCTCTAATGTCTATATATTTTGCCTGTTAAAGTCTGCTTTCACTTATTATTAGTTAAATACACTTTAGACTCCCTTCCTGCATATACCTTAATAAAACAAGGGTGCATCTAATATGTTTATGCTTCTTTTATGTCGATAAATAATGTATTTATAAATGTTGATAGTAAATTTATACACAATTCTGCAACATGCATTTCTATATATAAATGAATATAAATAAATATTTATTGCCATTAATTGGATTAATCTCTCTCAAGGTTAGAAAGGTTGATAGCTTTTCGGAGCCGATGCTATGGACGAGTTATTCTTATAACGACATCAGATAGCTTCTGATCAGGCACTTATCGGCGTGTAATATCTTTCTCGGGCACAACAGGGTAAAACGGATGGTAATATGACCGAAATCCAACTTGCTTCGTCGATTCCTATTTCTATAAAGCTAACCATTCAAGGATATTTTGATTTGATTACAATGTAGCAGAATGTAACACAAATTTTAACATGAGACTAATCACAACCAATTCTTGAAGGTTTCGAACTCACATACACGGGAATGTGTATGTGTAGTAGTCTCTCCGTCGATTTCGACGTATGAGGATACAGATCGAACCGGTTAACTATCCGTAGACTAGATTACAGTGATGTTGGCTTGTGCTGGACCAGCCGCACTTTTCAAAAGAACTGATAACAGAAATAGTACACTGCGCCGAGTGAAATCTCCAAACATCCCTCCTCAGGTTTCAGTTCACGTACACTGGCTGATACCTAAGTCAAGAGGGTCCCGCCTATACAGCTATTTAATCCAAAACTAGAGTTAAATAGATTCATGCCTTTTACAAGGACATTACTGCGAAGTCAACGAAACAAAAACTGTTGGATTTTGCATTTGGCGATTTAACTTTCCATGCCAATATCCATAAACATAAACATACACATAAACATAAACACACGTGTATGTATGTAAACATATAGATAAAGATTTCAGATGTTCGCCAATATTCAATAGAAATAATTTAAAAATAAGTTATTATTGCGTAATAAATAAGGAGACATTGATACTTGCCCATAACATAAGGTTGTTGAATAAATACAACAAATAAATGAATAAATACAGGTGCCGAAATGGAAAAATGTCCCTTTAAAGTTGAATGTTTATTTAATAACATTGTATACAGAGCTAATGTTAACCATGATAACCAGCTAAAGTACTATTTTAGTTCTACAGAAAGAGAATCCAAGCAAAGATTTTGTCACCACAATTTAAGTCTCAATATTTTCCCATCGCACATCTTCGCGACATTATTTTTGTTATTCCTATTTTTTGTTATTAATTATTTTATTATTCATTTTTCTTCTTGTTTTAACATGTCCATTTTATCGCTTTCATAAAATTTATAACCTTGTAAATATACATCAACATATATTTGTGTATTTAGGCAGCAAATTCTCTTTTAAGCATATAAATTACAGACATTAAGTTTTCTTATTTTTAACATAATCCTATTCAATGTCGGCTTTGATTTTTAATGTAGATTGCTTCGAGGATCAAATTTCAACAGGAATATTGATGCAACAACATTCATGTCCATATTCACAGTATAAAAAATACTGATAGATAAGACAAATATCCTTCACCAAGAAAATAATAAATTCAAACTGCAGATGCTCGAAGCAATCTACATTAAAAAATTAAAGCCGGCACTGAATAGAATCAGCTACGAATACTATAGTAATGTTCTGAAATGTCTATAAAAGGAAAGTTTTTCACGCTTTAATGTGCGCATGACTATGACATTACAACATAGAAGAAAACATTCCATAGTTGAAAACATTTTTCACGTCTAATGAACGCTAAGCATGACTTGTTATGTATTGGTTTCACAGTGGAGGCTTGTATTTGTACTAAGTCGGTCCTAAAATAGGTTCGACGTACAAAACGTTAGGAACTTGATATAATAGGTAATGACGCAGTAATCTAGTTGTGGTGGCTGATACTTTAATATCCGACTAACGGTCGTCCGACATCGACTGACTGACCAACTCTCTGCCGACTCGCTGAGCGACTGCTACTACTACTCCTACTTATTATAGGTGGGAGAGTCTATTAACTATAGAAGAGGTGTGTTCCATTATAACACAACTGTTGCATTTAAAAACAAATGGAAAAGAATACTGTAATTGATAGCAACACGCAGGTTTGTATTACTATTTGCACTCTGAAGATGATCTCGGAAGAAGATGAAAGTACTTGGGGAATGAAAGCAATTTTCACAGTTATAGCACATTTCTCACATAATTCAATTGCGATAAACGGAAGATTATTCGTGAGTATGAACGAATTATACTAAAAATAAGCAGACCTAATGTCTGTAATTTATTATATATATATATATTCAAACATCAAACATATTTCATTGAATAATATAGGTATATTGTGTCTTTTTATTTTTATACTGATCCTTTCCAGTTCGCTATCAGTTTCGTGATGTTAAAATGAAATTCATCAAAGTAGGTACCGTAGTTTTTTCTAACCCAAATATCTTTCCCAAGATTATCGTCAAGCATAAATAAAGGAGACTCGTAAACAATTTCCGGTCACCTCCCTTAAAATGAAACGCTTGTTTTGCAAATTTTCCATAATCATAACGAATAAATTATATATCTTAAAATAACTGTAACAAAGATCGTTCACGCGTGTTTTTTTAAAAATCCCCATCACACTTGAATGCATATTTTATTGCAGTTGCAATACGTTTGTCTTTGTAATTTACCCCTTTAAAGTTTGGCTGGTCCAATACAAGCCAACATCACGGTATTCGTACATTGCAGATTTTACAAGCTGGTGAATATTTCTAACAAAACATTCATTGTCTGATTAGTTAACAAATTTAGACTTAAACAATGGAACCCTAATTAACGAAGTCGTGTCAGAATCAGATGAGCTACTCCATACTTCATTAGTAGAAGCGAGAAAGCCATAAAATTGAATGATATCTAAAATTTGATTTGAACGCAACTAAAAGTTATTAGAAGACTGATTAAAAATTCAATTATATATCACACGTTCCATTTGCTTTTATTTGCCGACTGACTGCGATTTACTCTCGGGAAATAAAGTTCCTCTGAGTCAACGCAAAAATTACGTTTCCGTCGCGAAATCTACGTAATTCCCTTATGAACGATTAGGTTATGTGGCTAATTAACAAAAAATGATTTTAAATAACATTTTGAAATTTTCGCAGCCGTAAAGCATCGGTCAAGACAGAGAGTCTGTTTGTCTTGAATAACTGACAAGCGCACATAGACGCACAAAATTGAGTATACTCATAGTTGGAGATAGACAAGACTGCAAGAGTAATAAAAATATTGACCATATTCTAATATAATAATGAATACACACACACATATACATGCACACACACACACACACACACACACACACACACACACACATATATATATATATATATATATATGTGTGTGTGTGTGTGTGTGTGTGTGTGTATGATAATAGCGAAAGATAGTCCTATTATGATTCTAATAATATGTAGATTTTATAGGGCGGTTAATGAAATTCGAGGAATAAAAGACAACGAAATGATAAATATATTGTCAATAAGACCAATAATATTTATTTTATATTAATAAACTGAAGGACAAAGAGAAAGATTTTAAAGTAGGAATTTTCGGACACACATCTGTACTTTATCCTAGAGACAAGAAATAAACAATGAAGTTCGATTCTCTTTTCTGGAGAATTTGTTGCTGTTATGCTTTTTCCTTGTCTTGTATTACCGTGAGAAATTTGATAATATATATATATATATATATATATATATATATATATATATATATATATATATATATATATATATATATATATATATATATTATACAATTTGAGTAAGACACCATTAATTAATGGTCATTTTCCCATGCGAATTTTAAATTTAAAATTCACAGGATCCTTCAAACTCAGAATGATAGTAGATTAGTGAAATAAAAAAGGCTAGAAGGGGAAAGACAGAAATAGAGGGAAGTTTGAAGAATCCTGTGAATTTAAAATTTAAAATTTAAAATTCGCAGGTGAATATGATTATAAACTAGTGGTGTTTTAATTCCAATTGTATGAAATATTTTACTCTGTTTAGAAAATAAACATTGACCGCTTTTTGGTGTGTCAGTTTTAACATTTAATATTTAAGTTTTAAAATTTCATATTGTGTTAATAGGATTCACTTAGATTATACCAACGGATTACTATATATATATATATATATATATATATATATATATATATATATATATATATTAGTCCGACATATTTTTATTATGTCAGAGGTTATTTTTAGTGGATACCTATATTTGTGTAGACGCTCCGTTGATTCTTTAGAAATTGCTTTGTTTAATTTTTTACACTATTTACATTTAATTTTTGAATAAGAAACTCAGCGGACATACCTTTTGAGAAAAATCTGAACATGTGAGTGCGCTTTAAAGGCAGAATTAAACCCTGCTTTCTTGTGAAGCTCTTCGTAGCTGAGTTCTAAAAGTACAACGGATCAGACACTGGTTCCTGCCGAAAAGGTGGACGTAGGTTTTGATACCGAAGAAAACATTATTTATTAAGCTTTCTCGTCTATGCAGGACGGTAGATGAAATAAATACGGCTTATAATAATCGGAGCGTCTATTCCAATACGGCTATCCACTAAAAATAACGTTATATGTAATATATATATATATTTATATATATTAGGTTGGTGCAAAAATAATGTCGTTTTCTCACATAATAACATATGTGAGAAAACGACATTATTTTTGCACCAACCTAATATATATATATATATATATATATCTGTGTGTCAGTCGAATGATGCTTACTTCTTAATGTTGCCTTATTCCTGAATGGCAGCTAGAACGATACTCTGATCTCTTCATAGCTACCATTTCAAAGCTCTTGAATGGTATGTTGATACAAGAAAAGTGGGTTTTCAGTTTATCTTTATATCTGAGCTAAGGTCTACAAACATTTCTATGTTCACTATGGAGTTCACTGTAGAAAAGAACTTTTTGTATGCTATCATCCCTCATACTTGCCACATGACCAGCCCAACGCAGTTGTGATTGTATTATGAAGGTCGCGATGGTACCAATCTTGCATTTCTCGAAAAGGTCGGCATTTGATACTCGATCATCAAACGTTAGGCCACAGATTGTACGGAGACAGGCTTTACGGAAGACATCTAATCAACTAGTTTGTCATCTATACGGTGTCCAAGCTTCAGAGCCATACAAAAGAGTTGACAATATATATATATATATATATATATATATATATATATATATAGATAGATAGATAGATAGATGAACGCGTCACGCGAAAAACTGATCCACTTAGCCATAGATTATCCTATTATATATATAGTCGATACACGTGTTTGAGTACGAATTCCTGTATCTTAAACAGCGTAAATTTACATTTACCGTTCTGTGCATCTGACACTATTCCTGCCTTCCTGCAGGGTTTGAACCTATACTGTAATCAATTTCTTTATCTCGTATAAGCAATTCTTTTTAACTAGGTAGCGGCAAAACATTTTCTAAAAAATAGCATGCCATAATAAAAAAGCCCCAATCTTGGTAAAAACAAAGTTTTATCGTCAAAATATTTATATAGGGTGTTCCAATAACTTGGACCGATTTTAAATGTGAATTAAGTTTAAGCTTCTAATGTTTTTTTTTCTTTTTCTTTCAGATTTAACATCTTAAGTTCATGGAAAGATTGATAATCAAACAACGTGTTAAAATCATCGAAGCCTATTATGAAAATGTACTTAAATTGATAAATCTGAAAGAAAAAGAAAAAAATCATTAGACGCTTAAACATAATTCACATTTAAAATCCGTTCAAGTTATTGGAACACCCTATATTATTATTAAGAGGAAACACTAAAGAATTTTTTTTTTATTATTTTATTAAATTTTTTTTAATCCTTTCGAGCACGTTCGAAATTTTGGTTAAAAATCTTGTTTGTCTTGTCTATGCAGATGATCCAAAAATTAGTATAGGGATTTTTTTTCCTCAATTTATGTTTTGGAAATATTTTAAACTGAATTTAAAACATTTTTTAGACTCAATATAGATTAAAATCATTTTTTTCAGTTATATTAAAATTTGAATTTTTAACTGTTTCCTTATCCGAACACAAGTCCCAAATGCTGGATGCTCAAGCAGCAGATGAAGGGCAGATTTTCAATCCCAACATCATCCTGATTCCAAAAGGGTATCATGTCGATGTAGAACAAGTATGACCCCAGTTAGAATGGTTTCAGATACATGGACAGACAGAATTTGCCGCTTATTTAGCTTTTATATGTGATGAAACGTATCTTTCTCCTTTGTCACCCAACTACAAATATCGCAATTCAATAGGGCCTATTTTTCAGGCTTATCAGACGGCAGCCAAGTATGTAAAAGCTGTTTTAAAATTTTGGCAACCGTTCCGATAACGTTGGTTTTTCTTCCATAGAGTTAACCCTGTTACTGTATATAATGCTAATGATAATGGGGAAAATAACCGTTTCCACGCAGGAAATATTTGTTGACCAAACAGTTTACGCCACTGTTGGTTGAAATTTATAAAATCTTCCAGTTAAAAGAGTTTTTCAGAAATTTCCTCGTCTTACTTTTCTGTTTATCGTGTCCCTCCAGGACGTGGGCGATCATGGCTCTCCACAATTTCCTGTCCATTTTAATCCCGAGTAAAGTCTGTCGTTTTGCTATCTCTCCTAAACCCTGTTCTGTCAACCATTTACGCAATGTCGTTAGTTAGCTTCTGCGCTGCTTTCCTCTGTCCCTCTTGCCTTCAATATCTCCTGTGAGTTCATGCTTTCTAAGCTCTCTTTCCTCATTATGTGCATTAGAACTCTCTCTTTCTGATGCTATGCATAAGTGGTCTTTGTGTTTACATTTTCTCTAAAACTTCGTCCTTCACATGTTCAGTTAATTGTATTCTCATCACCCTTCAATAGAACCACATTTCTATTCCTCCAAGTCACTACTCTATCTATGATGAGATCATACATAACAGTTCAGTACTCTTTTCCTTGGCTTCCAATGAAATTGTCCTGTTTCTTAATACTTTTCTTAACTTTTAGAAGGCATCTTTCTCGATACCAATGCGCTTTCGTATTTCGGTGTCGCATTTCAAATGGAGGCGTATTTAGAGTCTCCCACACTTTACACTAAATGACCATTGATTCGATTTGTTTGTTAAAAAGCCAGGAAAATGGAGAAAATTTTTTTTTTTGTTTTTCTTTTGTCGTATTTTATTTGAAACGCCATTCTCAAAGGGTTTAAATAAGGTCATTGAAGTCACCTTTCAAAGTGACTACGTCTTTGTTTGACCTCCCATCTCCTTAACCCATCCAACCCAGCGCATTTGGTCCCTGAAATGGGGACGTATTTAGAGATTGCCACACTTTTCAATAAATGACCATTGATTCAATGTTAGCAAGATTAACATGAAATTATAAGTGTAAGTATTATGAATCGTTTTTTCCATATATATATATATATATATATATATATATATATCGTGTGTAGTCTAGCTTAATTCGTGTTTTGGTAACTAGTGAGACACTAATGCAGTGGTTCCCAATCACTGTGCCTCAGCACATTAGTGTGCCGCGAAATGATTACTGGTATGCCGCGAAGAGATAATACCTAGAAGCCATTTAATTTCATTTTGTTTAATAAAGACATTCAATTTCTTAATCATGATTACACCGCTCAATTGCATTTAAGTAATATTGATTAGGAATCGGAATCGTTAAAAATTTAGGTATTGTTTTATCACCAGTTTATATCGTCTATATATCTCGTTCACAATATTTATAGATTCTTTGTAGATATTTTTATTAAATATTTAGGCATTGTAAATTAAAGTTTTAGTAAGACAAACAAAAAAGAAATTAAATATAATAAAAATTCTTTTATTTTTTCAATTTTAGATTCAATTTACCCTTAATTATGGACAAGTTTCTGAAAAGAAAAGGCGATGATGACGAGAATAATTCTACGTCGTTATTTAAAAAACCAAAAGTTCACCGATTACTTGAAATTTGGATTTCACTAGACTGGAGATTCCTTCTCCGTATTGTGAGACCGGAAACTACCTACACAATAGACTCTTGCTGGCCTATATTAAGTAGGAGAGAGAGAGAGAGAGAGAGAGAGAGAGAGAGAGAGAGAGAGAGAGATCTAATCCGTGTTTTACTTCTGTGGGCCCAACTTTGGCACCCACATCACTATGCGTTGTTTGCGGCCAAAAAGTAAAAAAAGAAGCTCAATTAGCTTCATATGAGGTGGCCGAAATCATGTTCTTGCGGAATCAGTGAGCCTTCCAGCGTGCAAAAAGATGGTGGAAATTATGCTTATTGATAAGGCCGAACAAGAAATTAGCAAGATCCCTCTTTCAAACAATACAATTCAGCGAAGGATTCTTGACTTGTCTGATAATATTGAGGAAAGTGTAATATCCAGATTTCAAAATAGTCTATTTTCTCTCCAAATTGATGAATCCACTGACATCAGTAATCATGCACAGTTAATTGCATTTATATGTGTCATCAATGAAGATGCCATAATTAATCAATTTCTATGCTGCAAACAGTTACCCACAACTACAAAAGGTCAAGATATTTTTCATACAATCACAATATGCCTCGAAAAATATGGCTTATCCTGGGATTTATGTGTGGGAATATGTACCAATGGAGCACTATCAATGGTTGGTTCTGTAAAAGGTTTCGCATCTTTAGTAGAAAAACAGAATCCTTACATCATGCGAACTCATTGTTTTTTACACAGAGAGGTATTAGTTTCAAAGATAGCACAAAATGAACTAAAAAAGGAGATGAATCAAGTGATTGAAATGGAAAATTTCATAAAAACTCGGCCTTTGAAGTCCAGAATTTTTGAGTTGCTGTGCAAGGATATGAATTCTCATTATGTTCATTTGCTATTGAACACAAGTAAGGTGGTTATCGAATGGAAACGTGCTATCTCGCGTAATTGAGATTCAGAAAGAACTTTTTATTTTTTTAAAAAATGAAAAACTTTATAGATTTTGTAAATACCTTAAAAATGAATTGTGGATGTCTAAAATAAAGTACTTAAATGAGATATTTAGACATCTCAATAGTCTGAACAGCAATATGCAAGGCAGAAATGAAAATATTCTTACGGCAACATAAATTAGTTCCTTTTAAGAAAAAAGTTGCAATATAGAAGAAAAGAATGAAGGTAGATGATTTGGATATATTTCTTTTAGTCCGCAAAACTTGCTTTACCGAGATGATTCCCATTATTAGTGAGCATTTGACATGTTTAGAAAATAAAATTGAAGAATATTTTCCCTCAATCAGCATTGAAGAATTTGATTGGATTCGCAATCTGTTCCTAGATTTATCAGTCATCAACCTTTTCAATTTTGAGTTATGTGAAGAGGAAGAATTAGCAAGCATTTCCAGTGATCTTGGTCTCAAATTGATGTACCTACAACTGCCATTGGACGCCTTTTGGATTTCTGTTATAGAAGAGTATCCAACTCTAAGTAAAAAAGCCGTCAAAATCTTACTGCAATTCTCAACTTCGTACCTATGCGAACTGGGATTTTCTTACCTAAACATCATTAAAAATAAAAAACGTGAAAGACTTAAAAATATTGAAGAAGAGTTAAGAGTGTGTGTCTCTCACATTCACCCAAATATTGCAGAAGTAGTCAAGAAGCATCAAGCACAACTGTCCCACTGACATTCACCATTATTATTTTATACCCGATACTGAATACAGGATTTGTTGATTTATGCGAATAAAATTCTTCTTATATAATATTCTTTGTTTTTTATTATTTTATTGCAAAAAGGCTTTATGAGTGGAAAATATTTATTTTTTGTGATAGGTGTGCCACGAAAATTTAAAGAACTCAATAGTGTGCCGCCATGTAAAAAAGATTTGGAACCACTTCCCTAATGTAATTCCTCGATAAAATAAAAATAAAAAAAACGAAAAAAAAGAAGAAAAAGAAGAAAAAAAAACACGATTTAAAACTTTATAAATTATCATAATTTAAATTTTAAAAAAATGAAAACAATTCTTGCATAAATTTGTTATTTATTGAATATTTGTTTTGTTAAGACAATAGTGTCCACAACATATCTTATTCATAAAAGCAATTAAAAGCTTTTCTAATTAAATAATGTTTCATTGCATTTTTATTTTACGATTTAGAGCAGATTTTCGATAACAAGGGAATAAGTAAATAAATAAATCAATAAAATAAATGAATAAAAAAATGAGGTGTAAATTTTCCAAAAACTTGGCTTATGGCTAATATAAGCATTAAGCTCTACAAAAATGGACATGATGTTGTTTGTATGTATTTTTATTATGTTTTGTTTCAGACCTATTAGGTTAATGTGTATATTTAAATTTTCGACATGTACACATATATATCCTGTGTAGTCTGGCTTACTTCGGGTTTTGACAACTATTTTGACCCTAAAATGATTCTTGGATAAACGTTTATTGTTTTAATAGTGGGCAATGTAACTTATACTAAGTTAAAACTTAAAAAAACAACAAAAACTTAATCATTTTATTCTATTCCCTTACCTTACTAACTCTGCGTGTAAAAGGTTTGTGGATCAAACAGATTTGGTTGGGGGTGGGGAACTCATATATATATATATATATATATATATATATATATATATATATATTGGGTACGTATTCCACAGTCAAAATGTCGGGGATTAAACTGACTACCCTACTCCAAGTGAGTGGGGTAGTTTGTTAGCGAGCCATTAGGACGAAAAATAAGACCTAACTTAGGGCGGAAGAACTCTCTATAAATCAACGACCAGCTAGAGGTGGTATCTCCATAAACCACTTCACTATTAATCCCAACATATATCATGGCGATTAACACATAAAATATGAAACATAACGGCGTGAAGGGGGTTAAGTCTATGGGAATTAACTCCTCGCCCGGTAATGACAGACATTTGCAACAAGTGTCAACTGACCGTCATCCAGTGACTGCTAGCGTAAACGGCGTAAGGCGGATAAAATTCCTCGGAACTTATTCCTCGCCTCTAAAGGAACGACATGAGTGACATGTGTCACCGGAACGTCACCCAGTGATAACTCGCATCATAAAAAAAAAATAACTCTCGGGACATAGAACGTTCGGAAGTTGAACAACTGCGGCCAGTTAAATAATCTAAAGCAAGAGATGAGTAGGCTAAAAATCAATATCTTTGGTGTATGTGAAACTAGATGGCCAAACAATGGAGATTTTGTCAGCGTCAATCACAGGATTATTTATGTAGGCGGAGAGAAAAACGACAAATGAGTACGACTGATACTTGATCCTGAATTGAAGAAATGCCTCCTGGGATACTACCAACTCTATGTAAGAAATCTGGTAGTCAAGCTGAAAGGAAAGCCTTTCAATGTAGCTATCATAATAGTGTATGCACTGACAGAACAAAGTAAGGAAGAAGAAATCGAATCTCTATTCCATGCTAGACAATGCCAAGGATCTTTGCAAATCGCAAGAAGTCACAATTATCATGGGATACCTGAATGCCAAAGTAGTCAGGGAGAGGACAGGGGAAATAACCCACAAAATTCGACCGTGGAGAAACATGACTCCAAGCGTTCACGGCCAATGACCAGATAATAGCCAACACATGATTCCAAGAAAATCCGCGACGATTATGGACATGGAGGAGCTCATGAGGATAAACTAACAACCTAATTGACTACATAACTATCAACAAAAGATTCAGGAATGCAATGGTTCACTGCAAAACCTACTCAAGTACTGCGGAAGCGATCATCGCCCTGTTATATGTAAACTAAGAGTGAAAGTGTGGAAACTGAAGAAGCCCAATGCAGTGCCTAAATTACAACACAACAAATGCCTGAGCAACCCGTACCTGAAAGAAAAATATATGGGCAATGCGAAAATAAAATACCAGTTGACAAAATGGTAATGGAAACTCGAAATGGGACGCACTAAGAGAAGCTTTAGTGACATCAGCAAACGATATTATCTGAAAGGAGAATGGACAAAGAAGAAAAAACGAATGGATGGCTGATGAGATTCTCGACATGATGCAGAAAACTCTGCCAAGATACAGAAAGGAATACAGAAAACTACATAATGAAAGCGCAAACGCAGGCAGGCCAAAGAAGAGTGAGTAAACAAAAAATGTGCAGAAATAGAGAGATTGAATACCATTAAAGGAGATATGCATAAGCAAATAAGCGAACAGGACAGAAGACATGCTTGTCAATAGGCTGCATAAAATTAAAGGAAACAACTCTCATATTAGAGAGAAGGAAAAAAATTCTTTAACGCTGGAGCGAGTATATCGTAGAACTCTTTCACGACGAAAGAGAACAACAAGCAATACGTAGAACTACTGATGGACCTGAAATTCTAAAAACCGAAGTAAATGCTGTATTGGCGAAATTGAATAGAAAGAAGGCGGCAGGGCCAGACGGAATTGTAACGGAAACAGAAAGACGTGCACCTGTATTTTATAGACTACGCAAAGGCGTTCGACAAAGTACGCCCCAAAGATCTGTCGGATTTGGTTACCAACATTAATACATTTAGGAAAGATATTAAAATAATGAAAAACCTATACTGGCAGCCAAATTGCCTGCATGCGGATAAACAAAAATAGAAAGAGGGGTAATGCAAGGATGTGTTTTCTAACCCGACTTATTTAACCTATACAGCGAGGCAATTCTGATAGAATTGGAAATCCTACCATGATTCATCATTGGCGGCCACAATCTTACCAACATAAGATACGTAGATGACACAGTGCTGATAGAAGACACGGAAAAGAAAGTACAAAACCTCCTACAGAAGGTAGCGAAGGAGAGCAAGAAGAAGGGACTAAGTATAAACTACTAGAAGACAAAATGCATGGTCATCAGTAAAGGGATGAGCCCAAAATGTAGATTTGGAAGAGTTCTGACAGAGGACGGTAAGTGCGACGCTGAGATCCAAAGACGGATTGGGATGGCCAAAGACACATTTCAATAACTAGGAGACAGGAGGATTTGGTTAGTAAAAAAGAAAAGAGCACTGAACTGTTACGTGCTATCTGCCCCCATTTACGGTTGCGGATGTTGGACGTTCTCCTCAAGGGCGAAGAAGATACATGAGGCAACGGAGGTATGGTTCTACAGAAGGTTTGGTTTTGTTTCTTTTGTTTTACGGCATATCAACCTCAATGGGTTATTTAATGCCGACAACATTTTTATTGCTGGTAATATGTTTTTCTTCAAAAATCTATTTCTGGGAATATCTTTCCTTGAAGAAATCTATAGCCGGTCATTTTTTTTTCAAAGAATGTATAGCTGTTTGTATTGCTGGTATTAAAAAAAAAATATGGCTGATAATAAATTTTCCTTCAAAAATTATTGCTGCTAATAATTTTTTTACTTAGAAAGTATTCCTGGTATTAAAACCTATTTTTACACAAGTTTGGGTGTTAACTATTTGCTCTGAGCTGGGACCCTAAGAGATGCTACCACCCCGGATCAGGGTAAACCTGGGGACACCAGCAATTAAGAGGTGATTCCACGCTCCTCAAAACCTCCTGATCAGAGGCCTTGCTGCTGGATGTAGTTTATCGTTATACCAAGGACGGGGTTCAGCAGAAGGATGCTAAGGATTCTATGGACCGAACATGTGAGCAGCGGTGAGGTTTTGAAGAGGATGCAATCAAGAAGGAAGCTTATACTTAACATAAGGAAGAGACAGCTGAAATTTCTGGGACACGTAATGAGAAAGAAGGCCTTAGAGAATATGATACTCACAGGTTGAATAGAGGGAAAGATGCAAGGGAAAGCAACGCGTGACATACCTAGCGGGCTTAAGCAAGTGGATGACAGAACAGGGTTTGGGAGAAGGACGAAACTTATCCTACAAGGGATAGGGAAAAGTGAAGAGATATGATCGCCTACGGCCTGAAGGGAAACGTCGCATAAAAGAAGATATTTAAATTTTTGCACTTATTTAATTTTGGTATCTCAATTCGCATGTTGGACTGTTTAGAGCAACTTATCATATCCTCAATTTCTTTTATTTCCTATACGCAATTTCTTATAAGTAACCCATAGGCCAGGTAATTGAAGTGTTTATAATTTATTCATTGCATGGGCTATTATTTTATGATGGATCTAGGGTATGAGACATCACTAATCTCAATTCCCATTCCAAATAATAGTTTTTGTTTTGGAAAAGTTTATTTTAAGAATTAAAAACATCAAAAGGATGCTAATTGTTGTATAGGAATAAAGTGTCGTCAGTGAGCAAACACAGGCGATCCCATTATTGAATTAAAGTACACCACGTGGTCATAGAGGAAACGCATAAGCAGGAATTAGTTTTACGTCTAAAGCATCTCTATTTTTACTCTATCCTCTATTAGTATACGGAGCTCTAATCTCTATAATATTTCACTATACGGTGGTTACTATTCGAGCGAGGATTATCGAGCAAGTACTATTATTGTGAGTGTTATATGAATGCGTCTGACACCAGAATTGTTCAACGGCATTACTATAGCTGTATCTGCAATTACAAAGTCTCTACTACAACTAGCATTACTGAAGTGACAACGAGTATTCGTTGGCATCACAAAAGTGGCAACAAGTGATAGTTGACATCGCAAAACTAATTGGAAAAATGTATTAAAAAGGTATTCTTGTTTCATTCGTATGAGATATTCCTGTAAGACAATCAGAGAGTGAAATGTCGGATGTAAATAATTTTGTTAGAACGAACACCATAAAGAAACTCGTCCGAATAAATTCAATTGTCTCGCTTGTCAGTAATGACAGTTGTATCTCAATGTAATATATAAGTAATAAAATCTATATTTATTTGTAGAAAAAAATTCTCTGTGATTTATTTTGAATATCAGGAGAAACAGGAGGCACAAAATTCGAGTTTCGTTTTTTCCGTCGCCTGCAGGATTTCGAAAACAAAAATTTTTAATTCTTGAAATAAAAGAAAAAGAACTTCTGTGTTGGTGGGATATATCCGGTTGTATAAAGATAAAAAAAGAATTGTGGTGTAATTTAAAAGAAAAAAAAAAGAAGGTTTTTCAAAAACTCAAAAGAGGATTAAGTTCCATCATCTTTGAATAAAGAAATTCTAATCAAGCAGATTATGACTTGCACAAGTAACTTTGCAGATTTTCTAAGTCGTGGCTTTAGGTATATTTCAAAGAAACTTCATTTTAGCGAGAAAATGAAGGATTTTAATCATGGACGGATCCATCTTTTTAACTGAAATATATAAGGGATATAAAGGGAAAAATAAAATACTCAAAAATAACAAGGTTCACTACAGAGTCCACAATTTTATAGATAGTAATATTTTGTACTGTCGACATTTTCCCTTATTCATCTCTCTCTCACTCTCTATCTATCTATCTATCTATATATGTTTTTGTCAATTTAATATTTCCTATTGATGTCTTCTTACCTTTTCTTGAACATTTATTTATTTCATATATATATATATATATATATATATATATATATATATATATATATATATATATATATATATATATATATATATATATATATATATATATATATATATATATATATATATATATATATATATATATATATATATATATGACGGTTCCGTGTAGGATACAGTTTCGATTCCTATCGGAGGACGCATACTTTCTATGGAATTTTCTCGGATAATCAGGCCGGTAAATGTTTTTAATACTGTTTATTCTAAACAGAGCATTTACTTAATTATTTGTGTAAAGTATAACAATAAAATACATTAAAATAATTGTCGGACTTAATACATTTCATTATATATATATATATATATATATATATATATATATATATATATATATATATATATATATATATATATATATATATATATACTTTCGTACTAAATCGTGTTAATGTAATATAAATTTGATTTGATTCGGTGCATTTGATGAGGATTTCTCATTTTGGTAGTTACCAATTTTGGATTTGGCAACGCAGTTTAAAAGATTTGGTATTTGGACTTTTACTAAGTCAAAACTTATTATTAAATTGTATATTTTACACGCCTACAGCCCGGCGCTCATGTATGTATACATGTTTGTGTCAGCAGACCTGTGGGCCACAGCTTGATTCAGAAGTCAAACCCGAAATTATTTTTTAATAGGAGTAGATAAGCTCTCCTTCCGGCCAGTCCATACTGTTCCTTCTCTTGAACAGTGACTCATCTCTTGTTTCTTGTTTCCTTACCTTTACTTAAACTTAATAGTGCTGCTGTCATTAACTTTTTTGTGATATGCGTGGATAGTGGCAACGTCTGTTTATTGAGGGTACCGGATTGAAATCTTTCTGGTTGCTGTTCCTGGATGGTAGTTAGAGGACAGAACACTTGCGTGGAGTCTTGAGGGGCTCCTCTGGTCAAGACATACATAATATCGGGGTACTATGTCGCGCATAAAAGGGTGTCTCCGCAGGCAAATCATGTGTGTCTTTGTGAGTCAACTAGGATTAAGCTAATAAAATCACCCTTAACGACTCCTCCACACCCAGTAAGGCGTTGCAGAAAAACAACATTGTTTATAAATTTAAATGTCCTCTGGGAGATTGTATTTCTAACGATAAATATAACATCTATGTTGGACACACGACAACAACACTTTCACGTAGGCTAATCCTTCATTAGAATAACACCTATAATATTTCTAAACATTTACAACAGCATACCTGTCCATATACACAATTCAGGAAAATCCTAGTTGAAAATACCTCGATACTTTTCCAAGAAAAGAATAAACACAAACTAAAAATCCTTGACGCTATTTATATAAAAAATTGAAACCAAACCATAATAAAATTAATCATGAATACTCTACAAGCATTTTAAAATGTGTACAATAGATAGTCGTTAGTGTTCGTACTAATAGTTCTCTCCTCTATTTTTCGACTATTCACGTCGGAAAATCTGCTATAACAATACCTAGATACCACCCCTTAATCGGCGCTCGTTAGCCACAGTATGACACAACACATTTTGTCTTCCACAATCAAGAACAGTATAGTACTTTCCCTATAATTAACAATACTCTGATGATGACATTATGCTATGCCGAAAGTACTCGGAAATAAATACAATATGAACCAACACGGCGTTTTCTTCTCGTCTTTCAATAACCACACAAAAACTCATTCGTGAGTATGAAATGATCCTATCGAAAATAAGTAAACAAAAGATGTCTAAATTATTTAACGTGCAAATTTTCGGGATAACAGCTGAGACATTACTCTGTTTATTGAACAATTTAGTTCATGCCACATTGACTGATAAACTCCTACAACAAAAAATTTTCTCAAATTACCATATTAGTAAAAAAAGCACCGTCTTAAATTTAAAAAAAATTCAACCTTAGCGTTGCGACTGCACGTTCCAAAAGTTTTTATCCGTTAACAATAACACATTTCTAAAAAAACATATTTCTATTCGCATTTAATCTTTCGTCTCTGATGCTACCTGGATTTACCAAAAACAAAATAATTTCCATGCCTGAGGATGACTGCATGTACAGTTGAAAGTACTAGCAGATTAAATAAAGACCTTATACAGTCTGTAGTTATTAAAAACGAGGATTATAACATTCATCTAGTGGTTCTTAGGTTAATGCAACTTTAAAATTTTCGTTTCTGAAGAGATTTCGCCATTTTATATCATTAACTTTACTAATCTACTTTTTGTATGAATGATTCATTGTAACATAAATTGAACTGCACCACATATTTGATATATATATATATATATATATATATATATATATATATATATATATATATATATATATATATATATATGTATATACTACTCATATCTATGTCTCCGGTGTTAGCTTGTTCAATAGGTAAATACCTGTTCTATATCAGATGTGATATTTTAAAAAAATTTTTCGGAAAAATTACACTCCTTAATTATTTTTTATGTTAAGAAATAAAATATTATTTCTCGGATGATACACTCAATCTGTTATTCTATTAATCTTACAATATTTTTCAGGTAATTATGGAAAGTTTTCCAGCCTTGTAGTTTAATGAGTAAAAATTTGATCATAATGGCGCTCAAGCTGCGATGAATATCTCCGGTGTTGTGAAGGTGAGAATACCCTGTGGGGAACAAATAGTAAAGTTGAAAGTGACTTTTGAAAGCTATGAGAGAGGTCGTCCAAAACTCTCAGTTAGTTCTAAAAACGTATTGATAAACAACTTCAGTATCGCAGTAAAGTTTAATGTAATGATGGCAAATATTTGAAATCATTTGGAACACATATATTGCAGGGTGGCCAAATTTGCTTAATGTATAAGCTACATATGATAAAGTTCAGATGTCTGAGAACCTCAAGACATGAACAAAATTTACACATACGTTTTTGTTACATACACGTTAACATTAAACTTACGCTTTAATCCAAGGGGATCTCTAATTCATGCCTAGTAAATAACCCTTGATTTTTTTAATTATTTACCTCGTTATATTAACTGATGAAAAAAGAAGCTCAGCCAAGATTTCCGCGGGCTGCATATTAAAAACCGTCCTAGTGACAAACGTCGATATTGATTCAGTGAAGTGGAACTAAACTGAAACTTGAAAGGAAATTCCTCTTTACACGCTTCGCAAAGCTGCTACCTCCTGGTTATCACGCTTCCAACTTTGTGTTGAACATTCAGGCATGATTGTTCACTTTGTACATGAATCATGATAGCTAAATAAATTTCTTTCTGAATTTACCGCTTTTTTACTGGACAACCTGTCTTAGCCTTGAACTGTATTTTCTTCAGTAAGTATGGTTTGATACATCATAACTTCTTTCAACTGGGCTGAAAAATGCTTAGTGATAAGATTACTGTATTAGACGGAATATAAGGCTCACTCTTTTTTTACTAAAATATCTTTTAAAGTTCATCTGCGTCATATATCCCATATATCGGTTTACTAATTTTATTAATTACTAATTTTTTCTTGATTTGCCCTGTTGAAATTGGTGTGTGTCTTATATATCCGTGCGTCTTAAATGCCGTCAAATACGGTAGTTTAAAAAGAGTCTTATAACACTAATATCTCTTAGTTAATTGAACAGGAGTGACTTTTGCTGAAGGATATCAATTTGATTATAGGGATCGAATTGAAGGAGCTTTAATGTACTTATCAGTTCTTTCTTGAATTATTTTCGAAAAGGTGTACAGAAGCCGAGTTT
Source organism: Acanthosepion lycidas (assembly GCA_963932145.1). Classification (NCBI taxonomy): domain Eukaryota; kingdom Metazoa; phylum Mollusca; class Cephalopoda; order Sepiida; family Sepiidae; genus Acanthosepion; species Acanthosepion lycidas. The sequence goes on along the minus strand of OZ010579.1, from coordinate 73,127,205 downwards.
GAATTTATTGATTACATAAACAACTTCTCTCTAAATTTCTTTATCCGGTTTATTTATGTTGATTGATCATTTTATGTTAAATAACTTCATATACATATGTTTGATGTTGGGAAACATCAACAGCAGAATTGCAAAGAATATTCGCCAAAGATCTTTGGTCAAAACTGCACGTTGAAAATGTTGACAGGCAGGTTGCCATAAGATCTCGCTGTCCATTGTATTTAATATCAATATGGAAAAAAAAAAATTAAGAAACACAAAACTAATGGAATGACCGCTAGTCGCTCCATATATTAATCCAATTTTAGACCTATTTCTTTCTATAAAAGGCCGGTTGTGTGTGTGTGTAACGAATGCAAGACCGCAATTTTCGATTGATTTACACCAAAATTTAGATGCACATGCTCCAATTTAGCAGAAAGGCCAAGACCGACGTTGCATTTCCCAACTCCCATCGATAGTGGAAATAATTGATTCTTTCATGCTTCTACGACAGTTTTCATGTAATTTGCGGCCATTTTCTACTGGCCAGGGTAAGAGCCTATAGCTGGCTGACACGAATAGGCAGGAAGATTCTATTGGCCAGCGTGAGAGCCAACAGCTGACTGACACGAATGTTAACTGGCATGCTAGCATGCAAAAAAAAAATAATCGATAGCTGCATTCGTCCCAAGTGGGAAAAATTTAAATCTGCATGGCACTTTACTCCAATTGGCTCATTCGCTTGCTTAAACTCAACGTTGATTCTGATTCTGCAGAACTGGGTTAGATGTGAAAAAGTATTTGTTAACATTCTTTTTTCATTCGGTTTTTCCAGTTACGAGTCCTTTTTTAAAGCTGATCGTTTTGTGTTCATTTTGTTTAGTTCTTTTTTCGCAACAGATTTAATGTTTAGTATAGAGCTTAGAAAAAATTCGCAGTGTGAGATAGGCAAGAAGTAAGGCATGTAGCAACATCAACACGGCAAAGTGCACTCCTTTAAAGGCAAGGAAGGGCAAAAATATTTTAAGTCAAGTGATAGCGATTGTTGTATGAGCCGTACGATTTTTGAATCAAGCACGGGCAACGCCGGGCCATGCTGGTAGTAGTACATATTTAAAATAGATGTATATGAAGTAGCCATATCAACTGTCAGCTGATATCTTACCGAAGGCCCATGTTGCGTTGCAGCTCAGACCAAACACCGCATTCGTTGACAGGGTGCAACGTCTTCCAGTCAAACGATTATGGCATAAAAACGTAGCTTCGGCCAGATCGATACCCACGAGTGAAAAACAATACAATTTCTAGAAGTAAACCAGATTTTATTCTCGGGTTGTAACTTACTGCTATAAGCGAGCGAAGTTGAGATGAGGCGTAGGTGAGGGGTGAGTGAACAGTTTAACTGGCCTCTTTCTTGTCCGATCTACGAGGTTCGCTTCGTCTCTCTGTGTGTCTTTTTGCAAAATGGCCAGTTTTATAGATAACGATTTTCTTTGTCTTTTCATTTCATCTAAAAAAAGTAATTTATCTTCAGTCCGTGAATTTCTCTCTGAACTTTGAAGTCGACTTCACTTACTGAAAACCATCGGTTGAAAGTAAATATTCCGAATCCATTTTAACGACAGGCCCAGCTGTTTTCGATTTAACAAGACCTCAGCTGATTGATATTTCTATATGAACCTTCCACGCATCAGAGAAATCGCTTTGACAGGTGTGTCTTGTTAAAGAAGGTCAGCTTAATGTAGTGGACCTCCAAAGAAACAGGTCAAACGATCCTGACAAAGGAGTCACTGGGTGAAGCTAGACTCTCAGTTCTTGGTGAATGATTTTTTAATAAAGCTTACAAAACAAAGAACTTTGACCTCAATAAGACAGTGGTCACCTGCAGACGATCACTGAAAAAGACACAGAGACCGAGATAGGGAAGGAAACCGCCTCGTCGTGATGTGAAAAGACGGTTCAACCCTCTCAACTACATCCGCCTCGCTCGTCTACAGCAGAAGTTTACAACCAACATCAAATTTGCCGACTGCCACAATCTCTCTTATGTTTTTCTTACGTGGGTAACGGTCTGGGCAAAAAGTATTTTGTAAGCACCAAGCGTTTGACTGGAAGAAGATGAACAATCACAATGAACCTGGTTTCCTGCCTGAGCTGCAACGCTACAATGGGAATTTCAATAAATTTTCAATCAGAGTAAAAGATTTTGGAGAGGAAATATAAATTACTGCAAAGTTGAAACAGTAGAGTGATTGGTTCGTTTTTGACGGTTTATCAATCCTTATTTAAAGAACGAGGGATATTTTGGGCCGTAAGTATAATTCTTGTGCAGATGAATATTAAATAAGCATTTTTTAAAGATGATTTTTTTCGAGATATAAGTCCTAATATTTAACCCACAGCTGCGGATAGAAGAGATGGATTCATATCTTTCCTAAGGGTCATTGTGCGCTTAAGTCAATGTAACGAACTAGACAAGAATTTAAACATGGTTCCCCGATTACTTATTGCTATGGGGTCCTCCCCTTTTTCATATAAGTGGACTCGACCAAAGTGTTACTTGGACTGCTGCCTTTAAATACTCAGAGTCAGTCAGACTATACTGAGAGATATTGAGAGTGAGTGAGCAGATTGTGATTGAGTTGGAGGTAGTGTGAGGTAACCGCTTGTAGAGGTCAGTTACAAGCACGTAGACTCTAAGGAAGTCCTATTTCGAGACTGTATATATATTAGGTTGGTGCAAAAATAATGACGTAATAATGTCGTTTTTTGACGTTAAAAATACGTCAAAAAACGACATTATTACGTCATTATTTTTGCACTAACCTAATATATATATTATATATATATATATATATATATATATATTATTATTATTATTACGACTAACCGCGTTCCTGGATTTACTAACAGAATTACCCTTTGTATTATTGTGTCAATACATTTAATTTCTTATATTTATTTCTTGCGTTTGTCATTCATTGGAGACCGAATTTCGCCTCGGAATCCACAACACTTATTCCGAGCCACTATCCATTAGATACTGAAAAGGAGTAAGCGTTGTCCTTTTTAGAAAAGGATAAACAACCCTTTCATATTTTGATTCAGCTTTGTTTCCAAAGATGACTTGTACAATCCTTAATGCGCATTTTCTTTTTCATATTAACTAAATCTTTATTACTGACAAGTGTTTTTCTAAGTAATTTTTTATTATTAATGCGTTGGCGAGTTTGCTCGTTTCGTGGTTTTTCTGAAGGCATTTTAAAAATGTATTGAAGCGTTTAAAACTGGAGGAATTATATCGTTTAAGCCAGGGACTATTCACTCAGTTGAAATCAGCTAAAAACCAAGAATGTTTAGGGATTGGCCAGAGTTCGCGGTATAAATGCCGAAAGCAATTGGAACAGTTGACATTTTAGAGTTCCAGGAGATTAGCAGATCATCTTGATTGCAGCAGAAATAGCGCTAGTCAGAATTTGTAAGCGAAGTAAACCTTTTGGTAACAGAAGCAAAGATTACCAGTGATTTCATGATCGGCAGCTAAACATAGATTCGTTTGCAAATGTCTACATGTCCTTGAGAAAATCTTATAAAATGGCATGTTATTCAGAAATTATTTTCAAAAAGATCAAATTGTGTATCAAATAATAATTTCCCCATTAATAAAAATGCAAGGTGAAACACTGAGTTAATTTATTGAGAAATTATAATTATAAAACATCGCTTCGCAATGTCCGCGCTCTCTTACACTTGAGGCAGTAAATTTGTTCTGTTAACTAAAGATTTTAGCGTCATGGACGCAATATAGTTCATGTTAGTTTCTTTTTTCTATACTTCAACGAGGACAGCTTATATAATATTGACAAATCTTTCTGAGGTGAGTAAAAGCTTGTATCAACAACAATTGCATCTAAAAATTCACAACAATGTCAAAAACATATGGGTGCCGGATTGAATTTTTACTGAGCAAAATTGGGCTTCTGTTTTGGTCCCAGTTTACCTATTTTTTGATTTCAGGTCCCAAAATGCTAAGGTAAATTACATTTATGATAATATATATGGCCACTTATAAAATATAACAATAGAAGATATAGCAATGTAAAAATGTAGGGACACCCCAACATATGTAGTTGTTGTAAAAGAAATAAAAAATATAGCAATATTTGATCGTCTTTCAAATAATATATACTTGGTTAGAAAAAAATTCATAGCATTTTTCAATAGCTATTTTTGAACACGAGATTTCATTTCACACGTGACTGAAATTTAGAACATATATACATATTATGAAATTACAAATGAGTAATGAGTTCAATCCTCAATGAGTGGCCCATACGTTTGTCTTTGTGTCACATCTAAGTTACGCTTAGAAAATCATCCTATATACATAGTATGAGAAATGAGACATTGTTGTTCCCTACTAGTGTGAAAATGGACTGCTCATATTTATAATTATGGCAAGTAGGCACATTAGAGTAGGATTTGAGTTAACTTATTTAGTTCCCTGTATGAGTATTTAATAAACCTCTTTGTTTTCTCTACATAATCTTCTATTCCTTCGATATGCTCTCTAACTACGACCTTGCTCATTCTCGGCTATTTTGAACAAAGACAATATTACAACACTTATTGATGTGCCTTTTTTGCACACATAATTCGTGTGTAGATTATGACTTTTATAGGTTTTTACTTTAAAAGTGAAATGGAGGAAAATAAAATGCAGTAATACTGGTACGGTCGATTTCGAATCGTTCAGAAGGCCTGGCAGACTTTGTCACATGTATCTTTTTCAGAATCTTAAAAACACAACGTGGTGTGTGAAAGACCGACATGAAATTACCGAATCAACAATCAACTGGAATAGAAAAGTAGTGACATAGTAATCCATAAGCAAAGGCCAGAAGGGATAAGACCCCCAGCAACCATGGGTTGGAGAAATCGGGGCACCATCATAATACAGAAGACTGTCCCAGTAGTAGTGTAATTGGTACCATGACAACACTAGCGCCCGAGCAATAGAGTTATAGTGATTGAGGTGAAAGTGGTGATATATCTGATGCCGTGTTAGCGAAGAGGAACACCTCATACCAACCAAAAAACAACTATAGTATTATTAGCAGTTTGCTAGGTTTCAGAAATGGAAATTATAATCTAGAAGGTCGAGAACGTTCTGTTAGGTCTGCAGTAATTGAAATAACCCAGGTAACACAACACGAGAAATCGCTGAGATACTCCACATATCTGATATGAACGTTGTAAGGCTGTGGCATACATGAATCACGATTTAGGGGGAAAAATTAATCGACTAATTTTCGATTTTCTGCTCATACGTAACAAAAACGATCCATTTTTGAAAAGAACGATTAAAAGTGATGAAAAATGGATTGTTTACAACAATGTGAAGCGAAGCTTTCATTGCGGAAAATAAATATGTCACCCATGACCACTCCAAAATCTGGTCTAAATACAAATGATGATGCTGTGTATCTGGTGGGATTTTAAGGGCATTATGTATTATGTGTTCCTCTCGCAAAATCAGAGGTTGAATTAAAACAAATTTTGCGGAAATTTAAATAGCTGGGAAGTATTTTAATAGAGGACGGAACCCGTGACACTGAAATCCGAATGGGTATTGGGATAGTCAAGGAAGCATTTCAAAGGCTAAATAGAGTACTAAGAAATCGAAAAACTTCGCTATAAACAAGGAAAATACTACTAAACTGTTTAGTGATATCTCTCCTCTTGTATGACAGTGAGTGCTAGATGAAGACGAGACTTGAAGTAATATAAATTTGGTTTTACAGAAGGATGCTGAGGATATCATGGATCGAACATGTGACCACAGCATAACAGATTCAAGATTAAAATAAATAGGAAAAGTCATAGACCATTTTTTTTGGGAAAAGGAACGTGTTTCAAAATGGTCAAAAAATTAAAAATAAAATAACGATTAGGTGCTTGAAGAAAAACGTCGTACGTAACTGTAGAAAGGCATTGTGTTTTTGTAGGACAGTGCTCCTTCTCGCAAGGCTGGTAATACAATGGATACTCTAAGGGTGCAGACTACCCAACCTTCTTGCAAGATCTTGTTCTATCTAACCATTTCGTGCTTCCATAACTTAAAATAGGTTTAGTAAGAACGAATATTTTCTACTGATTTTGAAGTAATAGTATCAGCAGAGCATTTTTCAATTGATAAATATTACAACTTCTGATAGGTTTTAAAAAAATCTTTTATTTGCAATGTTCTTATACTTTCAAGTAGTTATGTTTTGGGATATATAATTTGTAGATCATAAAATGTATTGTTGCTAGTTTTTCTATAAAAATGTATTTTTTATTATTTTTTCTTGCATTGATTTTCATTTTGATATAAAAATGTATTGTTCTTCATTCTGTCATAAATGACACTGCTGATTTTTGTTTGGGGGTTCACTATTTATCCATAGATGGGACCCTAACGGATCCGGGTGGTTCTGGGAACAAACGCAATTAGAGGTTGTTCCACGCTTCTCAAAACCTCTAATCTTCCGATCAGAGGTCTTGCTGCTGGATGCAGTTTACATCATAACCAGGACAAGAACTCCAAAGGAAATCCATGAGTGTATGGTGTAAACATTGAATGATAAACGCTATTCATACTCAGTTGTAAAGAAGTGGTGTGCTTATTTATTTTTTTAGACCGTAGGTCTTGGCCTTCGAAGGTGTCATCCTCTGAAATTATTGATCATGTTTACGTTTTATGCAGAATGCGACCAACTGAATATTTTGCATGAATTTTAACCCTCCCAGAAAAAAATAGCTGTGTATAGTTGAACCTATCAATGAAAATACATGGGTTTTAAACTCTTTATAGAAATCACCTGTGTATAATGCGACTCTCTATTTTTAAGTAATAAAAACTGATCATAGTCGCACAATAATCGAGTCTGTATGGTAATTGTACAAAGCAACCACACCCTGAGCATGGCGATAAACCTCATCCGGCAGCAAAGGTTCTGATCCAGAAGGTTTTCAAGAGCGTATAACCACCTTTTAATTGCTTTTGATCTGAAGTCAGAACACGAAAATATAAAAACAGATTAAGAAAATTTACCAAGAATACATTTTCATAGAAAAAAATAAAAGAATGAAAAATTACCAGCAATACATTATTGGAAAAAATTACCAGTAATACATTTTGCGGAAAAAAATTACCAAAGCTCTCAAGAAAATAAAAATTCGGCATTAAATGACCTATAAGGAGTTGATACGCCGTTATGCAAACCAAACCAAAGCAGTTCCTAATATGACTTTCACAACATTAGAAAAAGATGAAGACGTTAACTTTTGTATCATATATATTTGGAAAGAATATGCGTGGTTTAAAATGAAAAAAAAAAAAAGGTTCTTATATTGAAATCCATTTAAGTTGGATTTAAAAAGGACGTCTTATTTCTGTGATAATCTTCTTGGGCTCCTTGAAAACTGCCACTTTTCTGCAAATTGTGATACCAATCCTTTATCCTTTTTGGTCACTTGACTGGCAGATATAATTGGATATCGACAAATAAAACAAAACCCACACATCGGATTGTTTCGAAAAAGAAAATACTTAAAACAGTGGCTAAGGCTTATAGATTCGACTAAGAACGAACAAAAAGTTCGAGTGTTATTCTTTCTTACATCATTGAATGAGACAGATTCAATCAAGCCTGTTATTTTCTCTCGCAAGATAGAATAAATGCCAAATCTCGGGCATCATAGCGGCGAAAACAGTAATCCCTTATTGTAGAGTTGTTTTTATCCTTATCTGACATTCATTTACATCATGTCAGATCTTAATAGGCAAGTCAACGTTTTCATAAAATACGTATAAAACGGTAGAATTTTCAGGGCATACTTGTAGCTATATACAGAAATATATCGTGTGAGTTTCAGATTATATCATATTAAAAACATTGATAATAATTTGATTTGGGGTGCCAGATTTAATTATGCAAAGTGAAATATCAATTTTTATTTATACATAAATCAAGTACAAAGGAACACAGTTTTGACAAACACAATATTCTTTATTTTTTTAAAATCTTTTCACCTCAAGGAAGGCAATAATGCTACTAAGAGGCAAGGAGTTACATGGTGAGAAAAATATGGAGGACTGAGGAAAGAACAAAAAAAGGAACACCGTTTAAGTAGACACAACAGGGTGATTGACGTTGCATTTAAATTTTTGAAGATTGTAGTTATCTAGGAAGCAATTAATTGGAAGGTGGGTAGTGCGAGAAAAAAAAACGTTTGGAGTAAAAGTCGCTGTTGCATCTAGCTAGTTCAACAGTAAAACGGTGATACCTAGTTGCCAATCTAGTAGCACGCTTAAATTCTATAATATATATGAATAAATTATTATTTATTGTGTTAATATAGACTTTTTTTTAGCATTCACTAACCCTCATCAATTTATCACGTGTGCTTCAAAGAAAAGAGTATTTAACTTAATATCGAACGAACTTCTCACAGATAGAGAAAAGAATCAATCGAGATGTCGACCTACAGAATGAGGCTGATTTTTCTATGGACTGAACATGTAAGTAACGACAGAGTTTTAGAGAAAATGGAAACAAAATGAACACTTATTCTTAACATCAGAAATAGATGGTTGAAATTTCTACGACACATAATGAGGGAAGGGGGTTTGGTTAGGTTTAACGGCACATTAACTTATGTAGGTCATTTTAGTACCGAATCCTTTATTTACTATAGTAAACAGAAGATTTGGTACTCATAGGACAGATTGACGTCAAGAGGGACAGAAGAAAACAGCGCGTAACCTACTTAGAGAGCTTGATTAAATAAATAACAGAACATGGACCTGAAGAGATAACAAGAAGACATAATCATAAAAGGTCACTTATATAGTATCAGAAAGAGAGAGTTGAAATTTCTAGTGCATATAATGAAGAAAGAGTGCTTGGAAAATTTAACACCCACAGGGCATAATGAAGGCAAGATAGATATAGAAAAGCAGCGAATGACCTACCTAAAGAGCTTGTGTAAATGGTTGGCAGAACATGGATTAGGGCAGAGAGAGAGAGAGAGAGAGAGAGAGAGAGAGAGAGAGAGAGAGAGAGAGAGAGAGCAAAACAAAGAACTTTACTCAGAGCAACAATGGACGGCAAATTGTGGATCGCTAACGTCTTCTAGGAACACAGCACATAGAAGATTTTTTATGTCCGCTTCATAATTTTTGTAACTTCCCCGAGATATTCTTTGCTTAGATATTATTTTCAATACTCATATAAAGTTCTTAATTATGAATTAACTGTTTTCTATTGGATTATATCTGAAGTGGCTGAAGTCAATTCAATTAAGATTTGAATTTTTTGCCAAGATATACAACAATCAGCTTTTGAGTAATGTAAGCAAGAATTGTCCTGTATTAATCTAATCTTTAGCTCAAAGATTCTTCGCTATGCCCAATACTATTCGAAATATACAGGGTGGCCCAAAAAACGGGAAATTTTGAAGTGCGTATTGCCAAACATGAGCAAGTGACAACACTTCGAGACAGTGACCTTGAGCAAGTAAACATTTCGCCATTTAGAATTCAAGATGAAATTCACAGTATCCCAGCTGAGATGTTGCAGCAGTCAATGAGGAATCTCAACAGCAGATTTCAAGAATGCATTCGTACAGGAGGACGTCATCTACAGGACGTAATTTAAAAAAAAAATGAAAATTCCACCATTGTTTCTTAAATAGCATGATTTAAGGTTTCAATTACTATGAATAAAATATTTTTCTTCTATCAGTCTTGGTTTTATTGGATTGTTAAAAAGTTCCCGTTTTTTTGGGTCACCCTATATAATCAGCAAGATTCACTGTATTTATGTTGACATTAGCATCAACTTTGAAGAGATCTATAATTTGACTTCCTATAATACGAACCAATAAAATTACTCCAACTCTTTATTATCATTCAAGTAGTTTTATTTGACTATTTCCACGAGGAAAACAATCACTACCCAGTCATTAAATCTATCCAATATAGCTCGACTTTAATCACTAAAAATTACTAATTAGATTTATGTACTAATTTACCTAATTTATATTTCTCACTGTAATGCTTATAATCTTACTAAAATCATAACCTAATGAAGTCTAGGATAAACCGTTATCTGACTCACATATCCGTATAAACTGTGCTTCTTATTCTACAACCCTCTACTTCGAGTGGTTTTAGGGCCTTGAACAAAATGAACAGCATTGTAAAAAATGGGTTTGTGCCTTTCGTGAGGACGTTAATGTAAAAGCGGTCGTAATAGACTAGGTGAAAATTTGAACTAGGCACGCCTATTCCAATTTGCACGTGGATAACAGTTAAGCTGGCCGCATCTCCACATAAATAGTATTATGGCTGAGGAAGCTTAAAGAAAATGTTTAGTTTGTTGTTTCTGGTTGTTATTGATAAAAATCTCTACCTTGTTTTTCTATTAACCATATCAGCAACTGATATGGTTAATAGAAAAACAAGGTAGAGATTTTTATTTCGAAAATACTGATTGCTTATTTATAGGAAGAGAATAGATAAAAGACACCAGAGATAAAAAAAAAAAGTAATGAGGAAAATTTCGTAAAACAGCCGCTTAAAAATATGTGAACTAACGTCTAAGGCAAAAATAAATTAACTTTGGTTTTTAGCGCGGATGCAGAAGAGATGAAGATCAAACAGAACTTTTCTAAATCTGAGACTATGGAGCATTTATTTAAGCGTACTAAGGAGACCTAGTGAAGATCGAACTCAATACTCTTTCGTAAATTGATCTAACTAGACAAGCTTGCTATCTAATACACTATGCCAAATGAATCAATTCAGCAAAAGGCTTTTAAAAATATCTCTTCAAAAGCGGAGTTTATAACAGCCCCAAATTATGCAGCTTCATGTGTATACATGAATTCAATTTCAGAGGCCCTTTCAAGGGGATATTATCTCTTTGTCTCTCGTTCAAGATGATGCACGAAGTTTCTGTGTTGTCAGATTAACATGTACTCTCTTATATTCCATACCCTTCATCAGTCTTAAATTTATTGATTTTATTGACTTTCATTAATTCCTTGCATATCTTTATGTAATCTCCAACTTTGAAAGGACCTAGAATTTAACCATCTACAATGCTAACAAAACATTAAATCAGCTCTGTGTGCAGTTATTTGTCTATTATTTCCATGAATGACATATCCAATAGGCCAATCATCAGGTTCATCCAATGTAGCTCTATATTCATCACTAAATATTACTGTTAAGAAATCAGGCTTCATGTACTACTTTGCTCAATTTACACATATCTATTTGTTATGTTTACTTAAACATAGTCTAATTGCTTCCATATCTTTAACCACTGTTCTTAATATCCATCCTTTCTGTTGACATTTTCAATACCATCTTCAAATATTTTCTTGTTAGCCAACTCACTTTTCTTGCTCATTACACTTTGAATTTTTCTCAAATTCCTTTTTGGAAATTTTCTTAAAAACAGCTTCTTGTTTTGGCAATGTTTAATTTGTTTCTAACGAAAGTTTCATGTTTCTCAACACTTTTCTTAACTTTTAGAAGGTAACTTTCGCTATTAAACACTAGCTTCTTCAAATATTTTCTTACTGGTAAAACAATTTTTCTTGCGAATTACTCTTCTCGAATCAGGTTCGAATGAAGTCAGCGTTATAAAATATGAGAGCTATTTTGTTCGTTAATGGTGGATTGATTGATTTTTACAGCTTATCAACCTTTTGCAGGTTCTTCAAAGCCATGAAATATTTTTAGCCTGTAAGTATTTGGGGGAGATAATAATAATTTACTGATATAAATCCTAGTAATTGATTCACAGCTGGGGGAGAAGTGGTAGATTCATACCTTTTCCAAGGTTATTTTTGCGTTTTTGCGTAAGCGAATATAACGAACCCTGATGTAATTGGAACTAGGTTCTCCAATTTCCAATTATTAGCCGTTACTCAATACACCACCTGCACATACAAGCATACTATTCTCTTAATGGTCACGCATCGAAGTACTGACTATGTTCGACGTTGATTAACTTCGGTGAACGTACCCGTGTTTTCAACGTGATATGGCCGTAAACCCGTTTAATGATAGATTTTATATGTTATGATAGATGTAATGGCAAATTAGGGCAAACTTGCTTCTTTTTTTTTAGGTCTGTTTAAAATGAATTATATCAATTATATCAATATGATATTACATGAGCCACTAACTAAAAGGTTTCCTTTTTTAATTATTTTATTTTACTTCATTTTACGCATGGATTAAGCGCGTTTGAAAAGGCTGACAAAACTACGCGGGAAGTAGACGCTACCAAACCGCGCGTTGCAAGGCGGGAAACCTGGAAGAACTGTCATATTTTCTGCTAATGAACTACGGTCCATCCTTTCTTGACTGGGTAAAGTTATCCGGTTCATGATTCGCTGATTAAATTACGATGCTATTGTTTCTATTCACTGTTCTTCGAAGATCTACGACTTTGGAACCATTGTGTATAGAAATAATACCGCTCTAATTTAAAAGACAATAAATATTCTGACATACACTGAACAAGAACCGGTTCGCTAATGGCGTCATTCGAATGTATAAGAAGCCGTCAGCTGTTGACTAGGAAGTTTGTCTCTCAAAGGTATTATCCAAATACATTCATACTCAAATTATCTGATTTTGTAGAACGGTAGGATTTTCTTTTATTGTGTCAGGCAGCGGTAAGATATCTTTGCCAAACTATTAATCGTGACTGATCCGTAAAATAAGGAAGCTTTCATATTTTATTTTCTCAAGTCCAGCATCTTTCACAGTGATTGAATATTCAGAGTAATTTTAATATTTATTGGAAAATATTAAGAATATATTAAAAGTTAACTTTTCTGTTAATAGTTATTTTGTGAAAAAGATATATAAAATTACAATATAAAAATAATAGCAAAGCTGCTAAAATATATGTAATAAAATAATGATTGCATTGCAGCTCACAAAAGACACAACGTTCTTTGACTGTGCAGCTTCTTCCAAGCAAACGCTTGTAGTTTAAAAATTTCCCTTTGGCCAGATCATTACCCACAAGTGAAAAACAAAACAATTTCTAGCTTTAAAACAGATTTTGTTCTCGGTTTGTAACCTAATGCAATAAGCCATCAAAGTTGAGGTTAGGCGTAGGTAAGGGGGTTGAACAGTCTAACGGGTGTCTTCCCTGTTCGTCGTTGTTTCATAGCAGATGAACAAAACATAATTCCTAAGTTGTTTGGTTCTGAGCTACAGTATCTTAATTCAGTGAAAATAAAACTTGTTAAATATATAAGCGTGCTGTATTAGAGACTGAAAATTTTAGTAATTCTAATTTCGTAGATTGTACTTTGTTCCATCATTATCTACTAAATTAGCACGTGCGTTACGTCCTGTAATAGGTTGTCTGTCTCCTTCCCATAAATCCTTTGTACAGCAACGGAGGATGAAGTAAATCCTTACTCTTTTGTTTACTTCCGGTCAGCTTGATTTTGGCGTGTGTTGAAGCTATGTATGAGTGTTGCTAGAAATAAGGGTATAAAACAGTGATGAGTACCTAGTTATTTCACGCCTTGTCATTATCTCAGATAAAAAAAAATGGATAAATTGATTTTGAGTGCGAGCAGCAAAGACGGAAGAGAAAATATATATTGAAAATGCTGTTTGGTTTAAAGAGAAAAGAAAAAGAAAGAAAAAAGGAAAGATAGAGGAGGCGATAACGCATGAATTTACCGTCTGCTTAAGTGAAATCAGAAGCCTTGTCAATTTTTAATCTTTTTATTTGTAAACTCTCACCTCTATTAATAATGATCTGAAATCCTTCAGGCCATTACTGATAGATCAATACTACGGAGTTTCCGGCGTTTTCCACTTGAATTAATAGTGCAGTAGTAGTAGCAGCAGCAGCAGGAGTAGTAGCAGCAGCAGGAGTAGTAGTAGTAGTAGTAGTAGTAGTAGTAGTAGTAGTAGTAGTAGTAATAATAATAATAATAATAATAATAATAATAATAATATGTCTACAGGAAATAAATTATGTAGAAAAACTCACATTTCCTCCCTCAACCACACATTTTCGTAGTCGGGGTCTGCCATATAACATCCGAAGGAGAGTTGAGAAGTAAGGTAGTCACTCTGCAAAATGAAGGAAATACAGTTATAAACAGTTTTGTATCAGTATTCCAAGTAAGGAAACTGTTACCTGTTTCGAACATTGGTAACAGACGAAGAAATACGCGAATACTAACACCACCAGGCAGATCCAATTTGCAATGATCGTTGTAAATTTTTGACAAGAGGTACTTTTATTTAAATATTTCCATATAATACTTTTATCTTTCTTTTTCCATTCTAGCGCCTCTACCGTCTATTCGACTTGATTGTGGTTTGTAGTAACAGGCAATCATTTCGAACGTCTTGTATTTCCTTTGGGAGAGAAGGTTGCTTTCATATTTTATTTTCTCAAGTCCAGCGTCTTTCACAGTAATTGAACTCGTAAACATTCTTGTCAAACTTTGACTCGACAGCTCTGACTGGGAAGAAAATAACAGATACAAACATGCTAAACGATATCCTTAAAAATTATGAAATAGATTCGAATCTTAAAGAATAACTTTGCAAAATTATAAAACTGTAAGTAAAACTGCTCTCTATTAATCACCACAGAAATCCTTCCCTGTCCTACATTAGAATGTCTGACGCTCAACTTCTCGAGAGCACCTCTCTGCGGCTGCTCGGTCTCACGTTGACTGCTGACCTGAGATGGAACAAATACATTGAGTCAATTGCTTCGTCCACCTCAAGGAAAGTTGGCTCCCTGTGCCGCGCCAGGAAATTTTTTTCCCTGGAATCGCTCCTCCAGATCTACAAATCAACAATTCGCCCTTGTATGGAGTATTTCTGCCATATATGGTCTGGAGCCCCTTCTGCTTGCTTCGGGGTTCTTGATAGGCTCCAGAGGCGGATATGCAATATAATTGACCCTGTTCTGGCATCTCGTCTACAGTCGCTCTCTTACAGACGCGTCGTCGCCTCTCTCTGTCTGTTCTGCAAATACTTTCATGGAAATTGCTTCGAGGAGCTGCATTCGCTGGTTTCTAGACTTCATGAGTTCAAGCGCCCTACGAGGCTGGCAACCCGCTCTCACCCTTTCACTGTTTAAACTGTTAAATTTAGCTGTCTCTTCTACTTCATGTCTCGCACCTCTCGCCTGTGGAACTCCCTTCCCTATTCCAGTTTCCCTGAGAGCTGTAATCTCCAACTATTCAAATGTAATGTCACTCGACATCTCCAGTTGCCTTGATCTATCCACTATACTTCTCCTCATCCTTTCTTCTATCACTCCTATCTGATCTTGCTCTAAATCTTCTGTAACCCCTTGCATCCTAGTGGATTATCGCTTTGCTTGGGGTGAAACGCTTAAAAAATATATATATATAATTTCTCTGTTGCAGAACGATGTTTACCAGTTTAAATTTACATAATTTTCCCCCGTATAAGGTTAATCTGTCTGTCACAACCTCTAAAATAGCCATACATTGACTGATCGAAACCAAATTTGGGGAGAAGTGCAAACAGGTAAGGGGGTACAAATGTATTCTTCATTGTTAAAAAAGAAATAGAAAAAAATTTTTTTCTTAAAAATATTTTTTACCATGAAGTCCTATAAAATTAAATTAAATTAATTATTAAACCGCAAAATGGGGTCCTTGTCAAAGTATTTTTTAAATAGGGTTCTTGTCAAAGTATTTTTCTAAACAAATCAGTTTTTTGAAATTTCTTCGACTGGTTTACGAAATTGAACGAAACGTAGAGTTTTAAAATCTCAACAAAAATGTAAGCAATAACTTCAACAATACTAAATACTGTGAGTGTTTGCAAAACATTCCAGTGGTTCAAAATCAAGTAAGTATAGACATTTAAATATTTGGGAAGAGTTTTAATAAACGTTGGAAAATATGGCATCGACATGTAATGTCGCATAGAAATAGTGAAAGATGCCTTCTAAAACTAAACAAAGTATTAAGAAAAAGAAAAATTCCGTTAGAAACAATGAAAAGAGTGCTGAAGCAGCTACATATGATCTATCCCCTTGCATGGAGGTGAATTCTGGATAATTTTCTCATCGATGAAGAGCCGACTTGAAGCAACAGAGATGTGATTATACGGAAGGATGCTGGCCGGAGATTGTGAGTAAAGAGGATTTTCAAGGAAAATAGAAACAAATAGTACAAAGACAGAGCAATATAATGAGAAAAGTGGGCATGAAGAATTTGACACTCACAGGAAATATTGAGGAGCACAGTGAAATAGAGAGTAACGTACCTAACGAGTTTTATAGAAATGGATGGTAGGACACTGACTGGGAGGGATATTAAAATGATACAAATTGATAAGAGCTACAAAGGATAAGAAATAGTAGAGCCATGATCGACTGCATCCTGAAGGGCCACAGCAAATAAAAGATGCGTATATATCACTTGTGACTGTTGCTGCAACCATCAGTCACAATTGAAAGGCTTTTGGCCCGGGTGTATGCGTTATATACCCGACCTTGTGACACATCATGTATTAGTGGGTAGACCAGGGTAAATAACCGTAAAACTAAATTACTGTCAAGCGCGTGCTAAACGGAATAGAAAGAGTTTCAATGAAATCTTTAATACTTGCCTGGAATTTTTTTTATTCATTGCGTATAACAAAAACCAGAAATAATATTATTTGTTGTATTTCAATGACTCTATCAAACAGAAAATCTAATTGAAAACGAAATAATAAAATGGCCGTTTCACTTAGTTCTACGAGTGAACATGACATCCAGCTGATAATACAAGAACCATTCGAAATACGAATCCGGACGCTCAAATCGAATAAACACAAAAGCCGAGAGATATTAGTTTTTTTTTTCGTTAAAGCAAAGAATCCATTGAAATGCAACCTCTAAATTTTATTTGTACCCAAAAAACAAGGCGCGTTACTTGGCATGATGTAAAAGTAAGCAATAAATAGCTCTTACAGAGGTAAGATTTTTAAAGACATAACATCTATTCATCAGTCCTTTCTTTCTTTTTATTTCTCTCTCTCTCCCTCTCTATCTCTGTTCAAAATCTATCTATCTATCTATCTATCTATCTATCTATCTATCTATCTATCTATCTATGTGTGTCTGTTCATTATCTATGTATCTCTGTTCATTATCCATCTCCGTTTATTATCTATCTATCTATCTATCTATCTATCTATCTATCTATCTATGTGTGTCTGTTCATTATCTATGTATCTCTGTTCATTATCCATCTCCGTTTATTATCTATCTATCTATCTATCTATCTATCTATCTATCTATCTATCTATCTATCTATGTGTGTCTGTTCATTATCTATGTATCTCTGTTCATTATCCATCTCCGTTTATTATCTATCTATCTATCTATCTATCTATCTATCTATCTATCTCAGTTTATTCAGTATCTATTACATTCTGCCAATGTGAATTTTGAATGAATAGATTTTTTTATAAAGCCATCCGTAATAATTAGCCACTTGAAGAATGCTGCAGAATCTGTCTGAAAACCACGCTAAAAATGAGTTCAATACCATGAACAATGAAGATTTCCATCTCCTCACTGTTTATAATTACATACACATTATTCTCCATATTGATCACACTTTCACATAAATATAAATATATATATATCTATATATATATATATATATATAATATATATATATATATATATATATATATATATATATATATATATGTATATATATATATATATATATATATATATGTATTATTAATATATTATATATATTAATATTGGTTATATTTATGGGGAAAGTGAGATCAATACTCTTATGATGTTGCTTTTCGCGACTTAGAATTCAATCTGGTCATTTAAATGTTGGTAATGTTGTTTCATAATCCTCAATCAGTAAGAGTAACGGGTGACTCAGTTCCTTGTTCAATAAATAACTGAGTATCTCTTATTGAATAAGGATTTTCCCGTTACTCTTATCACCTGAGGATTGTGAGACAACAGTATCGACATATAAGTGTCTGTATTAAACTTTAAGCCGCGAGAGCAAGTAACATATAAGCACTGTCTTTATGGCGTAATACTATTTGAGCACCATCTTTGGAGCGTTAAATACGCTATTTGAGACACTGTCTTTATAGCGTAAATATACGCTATTTGAGACAGTCTTTATGGCGTAAATATACGTTATTTGAGACACTGTCTTTATGGCGTCAATATACGCTATTTGAGACAGTCTTTATGGCGTAAATATACGTTATTTGAGACACTGTCTTTATGGCGTCAATATACGCTATTTGAGACACTGTCTTTATGGCGTAAATATACGCTATTTGGGACACTGTCTTTGTGGCGTAAATATACGCTATTTGAGACACTGTCTCTATGGCGTAAATATACACTATTTGAGACACTGTCTTTATGGCGTAAATATACGTTATTTGAGACACTGTCTTTATGGCGTAAATATACGCTATTTGAGACACAGTCTTTGTGGCGTAAATATACGCTATTTGAGACACTGTCTTTATAGCGTAAATATACGCTATTTGAGACACTGCCATTATAGCGTAAATATACGCTATTTGAGACACTGTCTTTGTGGCGGAAATATACGCTATTTGAGACACTGTCTTTATGGCGTAAATATACGCTATTTGAGACACTGTCTTTATAGCGTAAATATACGCTATTTGAGACACTGTCTTTGTGGCGTAAATATACGCTATTTGAGACACTGTCTTTATGGCGTAAATATACGCTATTTGAGACACTGTCTTTGTGGCGTAAATATAAGCTATTTGAGACACTGTCTTTATAGAAATGTAAAAAGGAATATTACTACTACTAATAATAATAATATGAAATGGATAAAGTTCGACAATTATTTTAATATATTTTCCATTTATACGTTATTTTTATAGATATAATTTATTTAAATAAATAGTCTGTTTCGTTGAAAATATGTTCGGACTTTTCTAACCAGACGCTTCTTTGTGGCTAAATCTTTAACAACACATCAGATCAAATGCTGGCCCCCATTAAGGATTACAGGTTCGATTTCTGTTGGAGAAACACACATATTAAATAATTGTCGTAGTTAATGCATTTCATAATATGTTTTAATTGTTTATGTTAAGATATATTTCGTGAGCAGATGTGATCGATCGAGAAAAATCGTCGAACGTGTCTGTTTATAAACAATAATTTGGACTTTTCTAACCAGATGCTTCTTTTGGCTGAATGATTAACAGCACATCAGATCAAATGACGGTTCCCATTAAGAGTTACAGGTTCGATTCCTGTCAGAGAAGCACATATTTTGAACGAAATTTCTCGAGCATTCAGTGGCGAAAAATGTAATTAATACTGCTTAATTTTTAAAAAAATCAGAGCATTTATATCTGTAAAACTAACGTATTAACGGAAAATATATAAAATGATAATAATAATAAAGAAAAACTTCAAATTCTCGAAGCCCTCAATCTCAAAATCAACCAACACCTAATAAAAATTATTACGAATAAAGCATATTAAAGTGTATATAACGTCTAATGTCATTTTACATTTCTACCATTTTCCGGTCATCTCTTTTATAATGAAACGTTTATTTTGTAAAAATTACATAACTACAACGGATGAAATAAAATTTTTAAAATATCTATAAAAGTGCGCATTCGCGCGTATTTAAAAAAAATCACCATTACAACCAAATGCAGATTTTATCACTACTGCATTAAATTTTTCTTTTATTTTACAACTGAAGATGATTGCAGAAAAGATCGAAAGTACTTGGGATAAAAAAAAACAAAAACAAACTACGGCACCTCCCTTGATGAATTTCATCTTGACATCAAGAAACTGATTAAACAACTGGAAAGGATCAGTATAAAAATAAGCAGACACAATATGTCTATATTATTCAATGAAACACACACACATATATATACATATATATATGGACTCTCTCGTTGGTTTAGACGTATGAGGAACTGACAACTTAATTGATTCAGTTATGAAATTTTGTGTGATAATCTTAAGTGGCACTTAAGACCTGCTAGGGATTAACAAAGGAGGTCGCAAGAGTAAGGATTGTGGGATGAGATCACTGTCAGATTAGCTGACCTTCATCAGACATTCTCAAGACATGACCAGTCTACCCTAACTGAGACTGTATGCGAAAAGTTTTGATTCCTCCAATATTACACCCGGTCTAAGTTAGATGTCCTATCTTGAAGTTTAACTCCACAGAAGGCACAGACAGCTTTTATGGAAAACATCCAGCTGTCATATATGGTACCTATATGTAGTCCACGAATCTGAGCCATACAAAAGGATGGCAAGGACAACAGCTACGTAAACCCGAATTTTCGTATCCAGTCGAATAACCCGCTGATTCCACAAGCGATGGCGAAGTTTGCCGAAAGCCCTGGTAGCCTTAGCAATCCGATGCATGATTTCATCATTTAAAGTTCCACTGTAGTTGACTTTGCTACCAAGATACGTGAAAGACTTTACATAGTACAGGGCTTTGTCTTCTACTTTGAATGGTCTCTCTGGAAATTTGTAGACTGGTGGTTTTTGTTTCTCACAACAGAATTTCTTCGGGGTGGGACAAGGTTGGTGCACTACTTCAGTTTTCTTTATGTTAAGTATTAGACCAAATGCCTTACATGCAGCAGAGAAACAATTTATTATATATATATATATATATATATTTATATATATATATATATATATATATATATATATATATATATATATGGTAAGTGAGAGAGAGGGGGAGTAGGAGAAAGAGAAACTTACAAACACATATAAATTAAATAAAATATACATCTGTGTTCATCCATATAAACTTGTAGCATATATCAGGTCATCCCATAAGTTCTGTCCGAATTTTTTGTTAAAATGAACGAAATTTAAAGAGTATTTTATAATGTCTAATGGAGCTGTTTTGTGTTTAGATGCATTTAAACTGATCAAATTGTATTTCAGAGAACAATGAAATTAAATTTTGTTTGATTAAAACCCTGCTAACATGGAAGTACCCAAGAATCATTTGAGGCACATAATGCTTTATGAGTTCAAGAAAGGAAACTCATCAGCCGAAGCGGCTAGAAACATTCATTCAGTTTATGGAGAGGAATGTGTAAATGAATGAACTTGCAGAAGATGGTTTGCAAAATTCAGAGGTGGAGATTTCACACTTGAAGATGAAGATCGAACCGGACGTCCACTTGAGTTTGATGAAAAGCTTCTTGAATCAGCCCTTGAAGAAAATCCTGCTTTATCAATTGAGGAATTGGCAGTAGTTCTCAGTTCAAACCATACAACAGTTCATCGTCATCTTCAACAACTTGGAAAAGTTCCTAAACTTGGAAAATGGGTGCCTCATGAATTGTCTGAAAACAACCTCAAATCCCGAGTTGACATTTGCTCTTCTCTCTATTTTCGCCAACTTGTTTCACCTTTTTTGGATAGACTTGTGACTGACGACGAAAAATGGATCTTTTATCGAAATGTTAAGCGTCGTAGACAGTAGCTTGGTAAAGAGGAAGGACCCCAGCCACAGCCAAGAAGGGAATTTCATGGGCAAAAGGTTCTTCTTTCAATCTGGTTGGATCGCCAAGGAATAATCCACTTTGAATTCTTACCACCTAATTGTCAGCAATTAGAGCGTTTGAACCAAGTTTTGAGGAAAAAAGACCTGCTTTAGTGAATCGAAAAGAGGTGATGTTTCATCAGGACAATGCGCAACCTCACACAGCAAGAATCACGTCACAAAAGATCGAAGAACTTGGTTGGGAGAAAATTCCTCATCCACCTTATTCTCCGGATCTTGCTCCTTCAGACTACCATTTGTTTCGTAGCTTACAGAATTATTTGGAAGAAACAGCTTTTGTAACACAGGAAGAGGTTAAAACTGACATTTGTGAGTTCTTCGAATGAAAGCCAAAAGAATTTTACAGTAATGGAATTAGTAAGCTTGTTAATAGATGGAAGGAACTCATAGATAATCATGGAAAATACATTGTTGATTGAATCTGTAATTAAATGTAACATTGGGTCATTTGTTTTCTTTATTCAAAATTCGGACAGAACTTATGGGATGACCTGATATATATTTCTAGTAACTTGTAAGTGTCTTTACGGATACTCTTGCGTATCAAGTATCGGCAAGATTAGGTTTATTTCCTTTAACCCACTCGAAAGAATACTTATTTAGTAGACACGTTTATTACTTTTTCAAATAATTTTCCACACAGCACTATTATTTTTTCCAGACACACACAAAAAAAAAATCTCTTTTTATTCCGTAAGTTCAAAAACTCCTACCGGCTGTCTTTTCCGCTTCTATTTCTTACAAAGGACTATATATCTGTATTTCTCTGCGAACATCTATCTGTGTGTGTTGATATTAATATGACTGTAGTTGTACCAGTTCCCCGGTTTCAAACAGGTTTATATCTGTCAATCTCTGTCTTTGTATTTGGATATCTCGCAACCGTAGGAATTTACTCGTTGATTAAGGTAGTTGAAAGTTTACCGCCGATGCCAGCGGTAGGTGTTCGAGCCCGGAATTTTGAATGCTGATTTTCAATGCAAACAGGTTCCCAGATTACAAGATTAAGATTCGACAGTTATTTTATACTCTGCTGTTCTTCCTATTTGTGCCACACGTAATTTAGCTTAGCAAATAATTGCATCCAAACCTGTTTACATATATCTAAGCAATATATATATATATATATATATATATATATATATATATATATATATATATATATGTGTGTGTGTGTGTGTATGTGTGTGTGTGTATGTATGTATGTGTGTGGAAATGAGTGTATTTAAAGAGAGAGAGAGAGAGAGAGAGAGAACGAAAGAAGTAAAGAGATTAAGTATGACGTTACTAGTTAGTATTTGCCAGTTACACACACATCGTTCGTTCTGTGCTGTTTATTCTAAATATGTTATATTGACCAAAGTGTGTTCGCTCAGAAATGTGCCTGCTTCCCCACAGCAATTGGGAGTGTATCATATCTTGTCAATATTTGCCTTAAAGTACATCAAACACACGCACGAAATTACAAATCTTACAGAAAGAAAATATCGACTTCCTCTCTGCTACTCGCAACACTGCACATTTACGACTGTATTTCGCACAGGTCGAGTATTGTGTATCCATCAGAAAGATTTTACCAATCCTTAAAGAACTGGATTATATTGGGTTTGGACAAAAATTCACAGCTTTTTTTCAATAGGTGGCGTTTGAAGACGTTATTACGTTTCCCGCTTGATTGAAATTATGACATACTGTGTTGTGGCAGAAGGTTTTTCTCGTCAGAGTCCATCTTACCCATCTACAAATATATCATTCGTCTATGGAATGAATATTGTTGCCATATCTGGTCTGTTTCTCCGGCTCTTCGTCGAAAAAATGCAAAGAAGGATCTGCAATGTCATCGGTCCTGACGATATATCGATTTCAGTCAGTCTCTAATAGACATTTATGCGGCTTCCGTCTGTCTTTTCTACAAATATTTTCATGGCAACTATTCTGATGAGCTGTCTTCTCAGATGCCCCGGCTAGATGAATTTAAGCGTATTTTTACTGTTGAAATAGTTAAATGCAACCCCCACCACTTCTCTTCCAGCAGTTTATTTTCTCGCGCTTCCCGACTGTGGAACTCCCTTCCTATTACAGGCTTCCCTGATAACTACAATTTTCAAAAATTTAAATGCAACGTCAATCGACATCTTCTGTTGCCATGATCCCCGTTCTTCTTTTATCCTTTCCTCAATCCCCCCTCTATACACAGTCTTTTCCCTCATTTTCTGTAACCCTTTGCGTATTAGTGACTCTCCCACCTTGCTCGGGATGAAATGCTTAAAAAATGACTGTCCTGTACGTCTTTTTAAATGTTTCGTGTGTGGATTGAGCATTTTAAACTATGAAACATCGGTGTAAAACCTTCTGCAGTTCTGTTGCTCGTTCTACGAGCATTCTGATCATAAAAATTGCATTTCTTGTTCTAGTATTTTGAACAATGCTATACTGTTCTTTCGTTCTTTATGATCTAATTATGCTACGATTACTACTCATTTGACTTATAATTATTATTTTTGCTATGCGTCTAATCTTATTTGCTCGATGGAGATCATATTTACTTGCTTCTGATTTCTTTTGCAATGCTGTGAAGATGGAAGTACTGAGAGGACTTCCAACATTTTGCAGCTCTCATTTATCATTGCAGTAACATTTAAAAATATAAATAGTTGACCACTCGTATCCAGGTTTGTCAATGTGCTAGGGCGGTTAGCCAATCCCTATTGCAGACGCCTGCTCAGGCACATTTGTATTTGTTCAAGACCTACAGAGCCCACCTGTTGTTAATACTGCAACTATGCTGAGCGGACCTTAGTTACAGTTTCTGGGAGAAAGCGTATTTATCTAGTGTGATCAACAGTCTGAACAAGGCCAGCACGTTGAAACCCACGCACACCATGACTTGGAACTTAGCACAAACACCGACAGCTCCTCAAAGAGTTCAATCTACCCAGATTTCAATCTCGACGCTTGAATAAAGACGCGGTATGGGTTTCAATCACTTTCCAAAGGGTCCGCCTACCAAACCAAAGAAGTCACCTTACTGACAAATCGAACATAGTGTGATTCGAACCCTGGTCTCATAGTCAGGAAGTAAATGTTCTAACCACTGTCACGTGCTCATAATTCGTGCCCATAACATTA
The DNA here is from genome assembly GCA_963932145.1 of Acanthosepion lycidas. Lineage (NCBI taxonomy): Eukaryota > Metazoa > Mollusca > Cephalopoda > Sepiida > Sepiidae > Acanthosepion > Acanthosepion lycidas. The sequence goes on along the minus strand of OZ010579.1, from coordinate 73,102,392 downwards.
ACAATTCCCAAATCGTCCCAGGCTGTCAACATATCAATTATAATCTCATCTGATCTTGTTGAATTGTTCTACATCTTGGCCTGGGATGACCTAACCTCAGATTTTGATATTATCGCTCCTTACATGTATTTCTGCCTTATAGGTTTCATTCCGGTGTTTTCATAGAAGATTACTACAGGTTTAATATCTGTTGTGATGCCCTCCCTCTAAAGAGTCTATATTAGACTCTTCCGCCTACTATAAGATTAGTAGGAGAGAAGGCTTTGGGGGAACAGTCGAATAGATTGAACGCTGGGTCAACCGATACGCACTCACTAGTCGTGTAATACTCTTCTGTTGTACTTACTGTTTAATATATGATATATCTGCAACTTATTTCTTTAACCATTTACTTGGTCACAACAGTAACCTTTAACCGAAATTCCCAAATCAGAAAGTTTTCAAGTGTTGATGATTTGCCATGAATGCAAAATATCAAAATGAACTGAGAAAGCTCCTAGGTGATGTACAGTTGGGTGAGGGTTCACAAGACAAGCAACGTAGCCTAAGCTGGCCCCATTTTTTTGTGTTAGCGATCGCCACAGCAACAGCTTCGTTCATAGGTTACTTAACAAGTTTTCGCTTCAGTGTAGATATTCAAGGTTTCAAAAAGTCCTGCACTTATATATTTTTGTAAGTAGTGATCATTATTTTTACGCGAAATCTTAATTTCACCATTTAAAAATCCATGTGAGTATTACATGTCTAGTGCCACTATTTGTATTTGCATGTGCATAAAATTTATTACATTTCATATAGAACTACCTTCAGAGTATGCATGTATGAACTGTGTTATGAAATGTAAATCCATATCGTGTTTATGTTTGGGTTCCATTCCCAAACTGCTCCATTTTGTAGGTGATCTGTATAAATGATGTGTATTGTGATGTAATGGATATCGGCTCGAGAGTTTGAATTCTAATCGAATTTGTTAGATTCACTTACACTCAAATGCCCTTGGGAAAGGTATGAATTCCTCTCATCTCCCACCCCCCATCTATGAATAGCAGGACAGACTGGATTCTATAGCTTTGGTTAGTAACCAGTATACTGCAGAAAGAAATGGTAACCTACTGTGGGAAAAATATTCTGCCTCGTCATTCATATATCGAAAGATCACCCAAGCGTTTATCACATATGGCACTTAACTGACTGACTAATATACAAATTAAATAATCTGTATTCTCCTAAAATCTGAAAACCGAAGCACTTCTAGTTTGTATATTCATTCATTTTAGTATTTTTCTTTCTTGCATTATGATTCTTTTTTTTTTTTAAATGGTTGACTTGGGCAAGAAATGGCTTTTAATGCCTCCAAAACGAAACTGATGTCATTTAACCACCATAGAGAAACATCCCTGCCCACTAACAGCTTGGTTGATGCTCGACTTCACGAGAGTATCTCCTCCTTGGCCTCGCATTTTCCACTAACTTGAACAACTACATTGAATGAATAGCTGAACCTACCGCAAGAACAGTTGGTTCTCTGTGACGTGCCAGAAGGTTTTTCTTGTCTGAATCCATCTTACAAATCTACCATTCGTTCATACATTGAATACTGTTGCCATATATCGTCTGGTGCCCCTGCTGTTCATCTCGAGGTTCTCGACAAAATCCAAAGACGGATCTGCAATGTGATCGGTCCTGACTTGACATCTCCATTTCAGTCTCTCTCATAGACGCTTATGTGGCTTCTGTCTTCTCTACAAATATTTTCATGGCAACTGTTCTGATGAGCTATCTTTCCTGATGTCCCGACTACATGAATTTAAGCGTGCTACTAGATTGGCATCTAAGTCCCACCCTTTCACTGTTGAAACAGTTAAACTTAACCGCCGCTTATTCGATGACATTTCCGGTCAGTGGAACTTCCTACCCCTTACTTGCTTCCCTGTAAATTTAAATGTAACGTCAATCGTAATCTTCTAATACCTTGATCCTCGTTTTTCTTATTATCAATTCCTCAATCCCCAACTATACCCAGCCTTTTCACTCACTGTAACCCTTTGCGTACTAGTGGCACTCCCGCTTTGCTTGGCGTGAAAGGCTTAAAAAAAAAAGATTTTATATGTGTTGTCTGTTAGCTTGTTTCGTGTCCTAATTTTATGCGCATGCCTGTTTCATCTGTGTTCTTTAAGTTACTTCACAATTCATACCAAGCCATTCTTTTGCTTTTCTGTATATATTTCCGATGCCTTTTGTTTATTTAACCACTGATATTCTCTACCATTTCTTGATATCATCTACAGTATCTCTTTCATTAGATTATGAATTACACCTGTCATAAACTTTTTTCTTCTCTTGTTATCCTCCAGATGACTTTAAATATTGTCACTCGAGCTTCTCTCAGTGGTAATTGTAACAGTTAAAAATAGCCGACATTCATTGGCTGAAAAGATAGTGTTACTCTCTGTTAAGATTTATAGAATCTTTCTCTTAAAACAGATTTTCAGAAAAATATACTTCTCAAGTCGACGAACTATTATAGCTCTTTCTAGTACTGACGAGAGTTCCCATACAAATTTTCGTGTATTGACTGACCAACATCCAGCAGTTAGGCCTATTAATGTGCTAATCAACGGATAGGAATAAAATGAAGGGCTATATAATAAACAGAAGTAATCTCTGTCGACATGCAGCACTGAATGATCCATCGTATCCCTGAAAATAATATGCATCCAAAATACACAGGGAAAACGAAGCGCGTATATTGATCTAGTATTATTCTAGCTTTGCCTAGCTTATATCCTGAGATATAAACTGGCGAAGACTAAAATACTCCGGATATATAAAAACTAGCCTAGAATAACCTCTATCGTACTCTAGGATGCGGGCATTTTTTAGGTTAGGGTTATACTCTGGGCTGGGGATATTCTTTGTCATGGGGTTATAATCTGTGGTGGAGGTATGCCTAAAGATAGATGTACGCTCTAGGTTTTAGGTATGCTCTGGGATAAGGTATGCTCTAGGGTAGGAGTATATTCTGCACTGGGTGTATGCTCTGGGATAGAAGTTAGCCCTAGGATAGAAGTATGCTCTGGGCTTTGGGTATGCTCTGGAATGTGATTATAAACTAGGCTGGAGGTATATTCTGGACTGGCGGGCATACTCTAGGCTAGTGTATATCCTGGGCTTGAGGTATAATTTGGAATGCCAGTATACTTTAGGCTCGGGATATAGTCTAAGCTGTTACACAGTGAAATTCCAGCTATGACAGTGTCTTGTTTTTTCGTATTCTTTTACGTTTCTCAGAATGCTTATCATCTGCTTTTCCCGATGACGAGAAAATGTTCCTCGTGTAACAATTTAGTCGTTCACCTCTTCCTAAATAAAATACATTTTTATTAATCATTGATAATCTTCTTTTAGTGATTCCGACGGTGAACCACGGCTCCCTACCGTTCAAAAAGCCTCTTTACTGGTTCCCGCAATAAATGAAAATTGTAATAAATTATTTTCTACAATCAAATATCTAATAACTGAACGAAGGCAAAGATTTTGCTAAACAATCTAAAACTTCAGCTTTCCTATTTTGTTACACATCCTCAAGCAATATCACCCAAGCCATGGTATAACATATATATATATATATATATATATATATATATATATATATATATATATATACTCACAGACGTTAATGGTCTCTGATATATAGCTAAATTACGACTCATTTAAAAACACACAGAAACATACCAAACTCCATCCGCAACATACTTGTAGAAAATGCAAATATAATTGTCTCATCCACCTGTACAAAAAGATTAAAAATAATGGAAGTACGAATCATAAAAAAGCCAATACTCAATAACACCAATTAAAGGGTGTTTCATTAAGACGGATTATATATAAGGGTGTTTCATTAAGACGGATCAAATCAAAGTCAGCAGTAAATAAATTAGTGTTATTGGTAAAAATCTATTTATTACTCTATTTGATTATATTATTTAAGTCATGACAATTATGTGTGAAAAATAATATCGCCCAAATGTCCGCCAAATCTGAAAGAAACAGAAAAAATCATTAGACGCTTAAACTTAATTATCATTAAAATCGGTCGAAGTTATTGGAACACCTTTTATAAACATGGCCACAGTATGCTGACGGTGTTTGGAAGATAATAAGACATTCCTATCACTCTAGAGTTTTATAAAAATCTACGCATTCAGTTAAAAATACAAAAAAGAAACAAAGGAAAACATCCTTGATGATGGCTAATTGAATAGCCGAAGGATATACAGAAAATTTAGACAATTTTACACACTTTATATCCGGAAAAGAAAACGCTTATACGAACACAAGAAAAAGTAAATAAGAACCTTAATCGCAGTATCTTGTCAGTCGTCTTTAATGAAACTTTTTTGTATATCAATTTTCTTGACATGTAATAATAACCCACAGACCTCCACCCGGTGAACTTATTTTTATATTTTATCATAGACCTGATTTTCAATGGTTAATCTAGACATACCCATAAGTATATTTTAATTCTGACCTTATGTCCCACTTTAACTTACGAAAAGAGGTAAAGATTTATTTTTTAAATTTCCCTAATAAATCATTTTATAACTAGTTATCTACATAGTTCATTTATATTATAGAAGTAACATGTTAGTACTGAAACATGAAACTTTTTGTGTAGCGATGTAAAATATTTTCATTATAATTTATAATAATAATAATAATATATATATATATATATATATATATATATATATATATATATATATTAAACTTTGAACTGTTGTATCTTAGAATTTTATAACCCTAATGGACTCTACTTTGAACAATAAGAATGTATTTAGCTCTAAGTTGAGATGATGATCCCTCTTCCTGTTGTGACCTCCTGATCAAGTTTAGCTCTCTATTGTTGCCTCTTTTTTCAACTTATTCACCGCCGTTCTCTTGATGGTTCTTGAATGGACTTTGAAGAAGGAAGCTAGGGAATGAATGTTGGTGCCATTACTGAAGGCCTGAATGAACTATTTCGTTTTACTATTTTCAGTTGGGAAGACACAAGGTTGACACAAAACAGTTTTTAATCTGTTATCTTTCTAGCTGAACAGCTCAAAAGGTTTTTTTTTCATTGATACTTACGTAAAATGGTATCAAGATGGGTAAACATCCTGTCAGAAAACCTGGAAAAAAGAAACTCAATTAGTTTAGTGGTTGTTTATATATTAATCATTTCGTAGGATGGACAATTATCTCATGCTGCTGCAAGATTTGGACAATTTTGCTGTTACATCCGATATATATATATATATATATATATATATATATATATATATATATATATATATATATATATAAATTCACTGTTCATGCGCTGGTGTAATCGCCCGTATATAATAAATTCTGTCTGCTGAAGCTCTAAAAAAATTTTTTTACACTTTGTCATACATTTTTCTCCAATACATATATATATAATTTATGGAAGCTTCGTTAAAGGCCACCGACATTTCATAGTTTACAACTTTGATTTAGCTCTCTGGGAAGAATTTGAATATAATTGCGTCTATCTTAATATCAAGGTTAATTATGGAGGGTGCTAAGGGATGTAACTTAATGTATAATAAACGGAAGTGATTAAATGTTATTATTATTGGTATTTATGCACATTAAATACGGACTTTTTTTTTGCAATGTTTTCTAAGAAATGGATAAAAATATTCAAAATTGTTGGGTCTCCGAAGAATTTCTTCGTTGACTCTAAATAAATCATTAACAAATGAGTTTCGTTGGTTAGTAACCAAACGTATATTTTAAACATGCCTATATATATATATATATATATATATATATATATATATATATATATATATATATATATATATATATATATAGTTATCTCGTATATATATATATATATATATATACATACATACATACATACGAGATAACTCTATATATTATATCAAGAACAATATTGGGAAGGATATATGACAAAGGGGGAAAATTTTAGTGTGACGTGTTTCCTCCTTTTTTCGGTCTAAATTTGTTATGTTGGTTCGACTACAAATGCACACGAACGAAGGATGCTGGGAATTTTTAATTTGTTTTCAATATAACCGTTTTCCTTTAGATTATTTTTTTTTCTTTCCATCATTTTTATTACTAGATATTCCATACGGTGATAATAGAAGTTCTGCCAGGAATGGTGAAATATTGTAAGAGCCAGGGCACAAATTTACTGTAGATGACCTTACGATCGAAGAACTCTCTAGACATTTTCGTCGTAGTGAATTATTTTCTTCTTTGATCACAGTAACATTTTTTATATAAAAATTGTGTCTAGTTACAGTGGGAAAACAATGTATTTGATGTATTGTTTTGTAAAATGTCCCTTTTGTGTTCATTTTTGCATCTTTTATGTAGATAGATGCCTTACGATGCTTACCGTAGAACGAATATTAGTAATCTTTTCCCACAAACCATTGACTGAATTTGACTATTATAACTTAAACTAAGATTATTAATATCTACACAAAAAGCATTTGATACATGGCGATAAAAATTTTCATCAATGGAAGAAAATGCCAATACATTATTGCAGCTTTGGGTTTTACAATATACTAGAAAACGTATTGAACATTATGTAGCACGACACAGACAGAAACAAGCACTATCGACCTATATCAATACATATATTCATAAGAACTCTTTCCTTGTAACAAAGCTGCCATATTGCATCAGACCACGGTAAATAAAAACCACAATAGAGAGCGAGAGAAAGAGGAAGAGAGAGAGAGTAAAAAAAAGATAAAACTGAAGGGAAAACAGAATTTGGTGAAAGAAGAATCTTCAATATCACCAGGACAACGAGAAAAGAATTAAGCCGCTGAGAAAATCGCACCGGGCGAGAAGATTTGGCTTAAGTAAGGATCACACAAGAATCAGACGCAATGAAGCAATGGCGTACGTCAAAACGGAAGTGGTGGCTGTTGTATCACTTGAAGAAGAAGGTTGAGGGGGAAACATAGACAGAGGAAGACGACGAGGAAAAAGCTGGAAAGGCCGTTTTTTTTTAAGTTCTATATATCTAGGTTACTGTAAGAGTTATCGACCCTGGAGCCCAGGAAAATTAAACTCAGTTAATGCTTACAAAGGAAAAGATGGCGATCATAAATCAGGTGTTTGTTTGTTCATTAGCAAATATGATAAATTAGTACGCGCACGCGAGAAAGTGAGATGGAGACCGAAGAGAGAGAGAGAGAGAAAGAGAGAGATTGAGAGAGAGAGATTGAGAGAGAGAGAGAGAGAGAGAGAGAGAGAGAGACAAATCGATTTGAGGTAAAAACAGAGATAGGATGAAATTGTGTAGAATGGAAAAGAAATGAAATATAAACAGTAAAAGAGAAAAAAGGTGTTTGAGAGAACAATAGGGTCATGGTGATATCGGATGAAGCATGAAAAAAAGTAAGTGTAAAAGCAAGAGAGAGAGAGAGAGAGAGAGAGAGAGAGGGGAAGGAAAGAGGGAGAGAGATGGAGAGAGAAAATGAGATAGAGTGGAGCTTTGAAGAACATACAAGAATTAAATAAAGGAAAAAAGATTTTTAAAATTTGGAACGGAGAAAAGAAACCGGAGAGAAAGAGAGATCAAAATAAATAAATAAATGAACGTTCATAACAAAACTGATAAAACGATTGGAAAAAAAAAAAAAAAAAAAACAATACTGAGAAAGAGAGATATGCGATAAATATATATTAAAAAAAAAGCTAAATATCAAAGGAATCCTGTAATATGTGAATAAGAAGTAATAGATATATATATAGATAGATAGTGGAAAAAGAGTGATAATTATAAAGATGGAGAGAAAGTGAGACAGGCGATAAAGTTTTTTTTGTTTTTTTTTGTTTTTAATCATTTCGCCCAAAGCAAGGCAATACAACCACTAGGACGCAATGGGCTACTGAATGTTAGAGAATATGAGAAAAAACTACAATTAAGGAGAGAGGACAATAAAAGAATAAGATTTAAGAAGACAAAATATAACAATTGACATTGCAGTTAAGTTTTTGAAGCTCAAAGTTGAATGGGAAGCAAGAAAGAAGAGAGTCCCACACGCGAGAAGTCTGATGGAAGAAACTGTTAGCATAGAACTTACGGATACATCTTGACATTTCAACTGTAAAATGATGAGACCTTACCGCCAATCTAGTACGGCGCTTAAATTCATAAAGTTTAGGTACCATAGCGGAAAGTTCGTTAAAGCAATTACCATGAAATTAGTTATAGAAAATTCTCAATGCTACGACAGTGGGAAAGGGGCTGAAGCCGAGATGTCATATCAGGACTAATAACACTGCAGATTATTTGGATTTTATCAAGAATAAAGAAATGTCATCTGCCAAAAAGAAATCTGCAACACACACACACACACACACACACACACACACACACACACACATTTTTAATTTTTAACGTCATTACCACATACCTAGCCGCATCATTACCCCATACCTACTCACCAATTACAGCATCATATCCAACCATGAATTACTCCAAATTCTAAAAAGTATAAAATCCACCCAAGGCATCTCAGCGTCAGTAGAAGTTGAAAATGTTTTCACAAACGTCCCCGTCGATCAAACTATTGACATTATCTTTAACTCCGTGTATACAAATAATTCTCTCCCCGCTCTATCCGACTCGTTCAGTGATTTCCTCCGCGATGTCCCCTGGAATGTTGTCTTTACGCTCCCCGTCCGAGAATGTGCTTCTGCGGTCTCATCCTGGGTTAAAGCTGGAATCGACGCTTTCATCCGATCAAGGAAATATAGGGTCAAGTCGCGCTCCCCCCCTTGGTTCTCCGCTGCTTGCTCAGCCGCCATTGCCCATAGGAACCACTTCTTTGACCTATTTCGTAGCGATATGTCGGACTGCAATAGACGTCTCTTTGCCTCCGCCCGTAACGAGTGTAAGCGTGTCCTCAACGAAGCTAAGTCACTATTTGCTGCTCGGATAAAGGAGAGTATTGCATCTCGCAAATTTGGCTCCAAAGATTATTGGCTTCTCTGCAAGAGCGTACTGAACAATAGCAAACCCTCTATACCTCCAATGTTCAACCATTTCGAAGTCCTGACCTCCTCTGCCGACAAGGCGGAAATTTTCATTCAACTCAATGCTCAACTCTTCCGGTATACCTATACCCGACTTCCCTCTTAGAACTGAGGCCCTATTGAGTGGGTTACACATAACCCCGTCTTTGGTATCGGGCATTATCTCCAATTTAGACCCCAAAAAGACTAGTGGTGCGGATGGGATACCTGCCGTTGTCTTGAAGAAATGCGCGCCTGAACTGGCGCCCGCCCTTTCTAAACTATACAACTACTGCCTCAAGGAATCTTGTTTTCCTGACTACTGGAAATCCTCTTCGATTTTTCCTGTCTTCAAGAACTCTTGCGACCCCTCTGACCCTTCTAATTACCGTCCTATCAGTCTCCTACCCGTCTTCGGCAGAGTCTTCGAAGCCCTAATCAATACCGAAGTGGTTAACCACCTTACATCCCATGCTCTGCTCTCAGACAAGCAATATGGCTTCCGCTTTGCCCGATCTACAGCTGATGTGCTTACGTCCATCACTGAAACTGTCTACCAAGCTCTCCAAAATAACGGAAAAGCTCGTGCCGTGACCCTAGACATCTCCAAACCGTTTGATAGGGTTCGGCATACCGGCCTTCTTCGCAAGCTCCAGGGTTATGGTATTACGCGTCGATTGTTTGATCTAATACAATCATTCCTGTCAAACCGTGAATTGAAGGTCGTTCTCAACGGATTCTCCTCCAGTTTCTATTCCATGAACGCAGGTGTTCCCCAAGGCTCCATCCTTGGCCCCACTCTATTCCTTATTTTCATCAACGACCTTCCTGACGTCATAGATTCCCAAGTTGGCATCTACGCAGATGACACTACAATTTACTCCTGCCTCAAAAACAAATCTAGTGTCGCTGACAAAACTAACCTGGCCGTGCGTCTCGAAAAGGACCTCCAATCGGTTGTGAACTGGGGCAGGAATTGGCTGGTTAACTTTAATACCTCCAAAACAAAACTGCTCTCTATTAATCACCACAGAGATCCTTACCTGCCCTCCATTAGAATGTCTGACACTCAACTTCTCGAGAGCACCTCTCTGCGGCTGCTCAGTCTCACGTTGACTGTTGACCTGAGATGGAACAAATACATTGAGTCAATTGCTCCGTCCACCGCAAGTAAAGTTGGCTCCCTGTGGCGCGCCAGGAAATTGTTTTCCCCGGAATCGATCCTTCAGATCTACAAATCAACAATTCGCCCTTGCATGGAGTATTGCTGCCATATGTGGTCTGGAGCCTCTTCTGTTTGCCTCAGGGTTCTTGATAAGATCCAGAGGCGGATATGCAATATAATTGGCCCTGTTCTGGCATCTTGTCTACAGTCGCTCTCTCACAGATTCTCTCTGTCTGTTCTACAAATACGTTCGTGGTAATTGCTCCGAGAAGCTGCATTCGCTGGTTTCTAGACTTCATGAGTTCAAGCGCCCTACGAGGCTGGCATCCCGCTCTCACCCTTTCACTGTCGAAACTATTAAATGTAGCCGTCTTTTCTACTCCAATAGCTTCATATCTCACACCTCTCGCTTGTGGAACTCCCTTCCCTATTCCAGTTTCCCTGAGAGCTATAATCTCCAACTATTCAAATGTAATGACAATCGACATCTCCAGTTGCCTTGATCTATCCACTATCCTTCTCCTCATCCTTTCCTCTATCACTCCTATATGATCTTGCTCCAAATCTTCTGTAACCCCTTGCATCCTAGTGGCTTCTCGCTTTGCTTGGGGTGAATAGCTTAAAAAAAAATCAAATATCCTCGAAAAATTATTGCATGCTCGCATGCATACCCAGGTGCTTCTCCAGGTACTACATGTCCCATGTAGAAAACATGATATCCAAACAGGTTAGTAATGTTAAAATATATGCCCTCTACGTAGACGATATTTTTATTTTAGCGAAAAACACAAAAGAAATAGACACTCTCAAAACCACATTTGAAAAAACTCTGTCCTTAACTTTAAGTAAAAAAAACAAACAAACTCCCATTCTTAGACGTCCTTGTAGAATAAAGTAACAATACTTTCATCACCTCATTATATAAAAAACCCACTAGCAGAAACTCTTGTCACCTTAATTTTAAGAATGAATTCACACTCAGATACAAAATAGCAGTGATAAAAATCTTCCTAAAGAGAGCACACGGAAATTCATCCTCTCTTTTCTTTGAAGAACTCAACAATGCAAAACAGACGCTAGTTAACAATGGTTTTCTCAACCACCTCATCGACCACCAGATTAAACTATTTCTTTCCAAAGTAAATAATATCGATACTGAACATACAGACAAAAATAACATGAATATCTTCTACAAAAGCCAAATGCACGTCAACTCTAAACAAGATGAATCTTCACTTAGAAATATCATAAAGAAATACACTACCTCCAGTTGATCCGAATAAAATAAAAATTAAAACAAATTATCTATTACAAAAAATTTAAAACAGCTAACCAACAAAATCAAAACTACAAAGAACGAATATTATTTACGAGTTCAAATGCCCCTTAAGGAACTGCGTTCCTGATCAAACCAAACTCATGGATAATTACATCGGTCAAACTACTACATACCTATCCAGACGACTAACGTTACACTTCTCCGGACAAATCTCCATTAAAACACACACACACACACACACACACACACACACACACACACACACACACACACAAAACTAGTCGACTCCATTTAAAACATACTAGTAGAAAATACAATACATCCACATGTAAAAAAGCCTAAAAATAATGGAAGCCTTAATAATAACACGGTCATAATGTGCTGACTGTGTTCAGAAAATAAAACATCATTATAACTCTAGATGCATACACGCAACCCATACATCCAGCTAAAATTAAAAATAAAATCATCCTTGATAATGGTTTAAATATAACCGAAAGCGCTCGGAATTACAGAACATTTGGACAGTTTCTACACACTCTGTGTCCAGAAGAGCAAACACTTGTTCCAACACCTCTTTAATGAAACATGTATAAAAGAAGGACTGCTACCTAAATACATTATATGTATATATATATATATATATATGCATATTTGAAGATATGTCTCATTAAATAAAAAATAATATATATATATATATATATATATATATATATATATATATTTGAAGATATGTCTCATTAAATAAAAAATAAAATAATTAATATAAAATTTATATCAGAATAATAGTAAATAATTAACAAGACGAGAAACTGTGCTACGTCGTGTTTAGTTCAGAAAAAAAAAAACGTCTTCAGCCAACGGTTTTATTAATGGAAGACAATCTGCAATAAACACTGCAACGTTAAAAATCAACATCTTTATATAAATTGTAACATCCGATGTATCTAAAGTTTACTCTGAGCCTATCTGATTCAGTTTTAAATACTTTTATTTTTAATAGAACATACCCGTGAATATATGATAGATTTCCTATTTAAATTTTCTGTTTCATCGTATTTGATAATTGAATAATCTCCTTCCGAAATCTCCGTATATGTAGTTAAATATTGGAACGTGACAACTTTAGCTAAATATAGCAATAAAAATTATAAATAAGAATGCAGATCATTATTTAAAGGAATAATAGGATACAATGAGGTACGGTCGATAACGGCTCGGATTGAGGAATCAAATCCATTACATTCATTTACGTGCTTGAGAAAGGTATGAATCATCTTGTTCTCCCCCCTAGATATGGGTAAATAGCAGGACAGACCTGGTTCTATAACCTTAGATGGTAACTGGTCTATCGTAGAAAGAAATGGCAACCTGCCTCGTCAGTCATGTATCGAAAGATGGTATTTATCAATCCACCCACGAGGATTGAATGTGGCACAAGGCCTTTTTAATGTGGGTATATCCGAGCCCGTAGGCCCAGCCAAAAATAAATAACCATCCAAACCCCCCGAGGGAGGCCAGTTCCGTCAACCTCCCCCAACGAAACTCTACCCTTCGGCGGAGCTTCGTCAGGGTTCCTCCCTGCAAGCAGGGAGTTCGACAGACACCCGACCCGGCAGCTCACAAAGCACAGATACTACACTTTGATCCTAGCCACCGGGCCGAGTGGGTATGATTTTTTTAGATACATCATCGAAAGATACATGATCGCCTAAGCGTTTATTACGCATGGGACATAACTAACTGAATAGGGTACAAATGAAAGATTTCAAATTGACAAGTTTTTCCATTACAGGTGATAATAATCACGTGTATTTAACGTATGCTGAAGCATATTTTAAATACACATGAGTATTATTATAATTCTTTTGCAGAAACCAAACAGCGTCTCTGATATGCCTTTACTGTATTTCCTCGCGTAAATAGAGAATAGTCCATTGTTTAGTGGGTATTGGCACGGCGTAAAGTACTTGATAACGACTTAAGGAACAAAAGAATAAAGAGAATTATAATATGATTTTTATTTTAAAACAATAAAAATAGAAGTGATAAAAACTGAAAGAGAAAGAGAACAGATACTACATACTGATCCCAGAGCAAAGGCTTTCATCCTAGATAACGCCTACATTTTTTTCTAATCCTAAGCAGAAGTGTTGATTCATACGTAAACTATTTTGATGGGTACTATACATGTCTATACAGAAGCTTTAGCTAAGTTTAGGGTAGTTTTATTCAAGGCTACAAGCATGAAGTATTTACTGAGTATGAAACTTGCTGCGACAGTTATAGTTTGCGAGACGAACTTTGTAACCTCTACACACGGCAAAGCAATCGTCTGAGTTTCCATAAGATCTTCTGATTTACAACGAGGAAATGTGACCTCAGTCCGCGCTGAAAAGACGAAAATTTTCTAAAAGTCCTTTTCTCTATTTTTTTTTTTTTTTGCAATGACTCTTGCGTTTAGTGAACATAGTGAATGGGGATAAATTGATTCACTTTTCAAATATCCTTAAGTTTCTTTGTGGGATTCTGTTTCTTCATGTGTTTATTTTTATTATTAATTTGATAAGTATCTACATATATCTTTGGCTAAGATCACAACATCTTTTACACAATACATTCTTCAGCCATTAAAGGATTTGTCGAACTCTTGAATTGTTTGTTGATAACAATTATACAGTCACGAGTATTCCAAATATTGGTTAGACCAATAGTGGCACAAGATTACATTTCGGCAGCATTCAGTTAAATCCTAGTTCATCCTAAATGCTTTGTAAATTCAACAATGTAACCCTTTGTCGACATTAGTGTCGTATTAAACGATGTGGCTTTTTTTTTTAATCATTTCACCCCAAGGAAGGCAATAAGGCCACTAATACAGAAGAGGTTACTGAGCGAAGAATAAAAGAATAAGAACTAAAAATACAGAAGATAAGTGCAATATTTCGAATATATACATATATGTGGAAAGATTATATTGAATCAACTGCTAGGTCTTCTGCTAATAAAGTTGGTTCACTGTGTCGTGATAAACAATTTTTTTTCTCCAGAATCTATCTTACAAGTCTAACTTTCGTTCTTGTTTTAATATTTCTGCCACATTTGGTCCGTTTTTCCCGCTTTATATTTAGTGATTCTTTATAAAATTCAAAGAAGAATTGGCGATATTATTGGCCCTAATTCCTTCCATGGTAAATATTCGAATAACCTCTTCGCTATGATACGTAGACTTTATGAATTTAAGCGCAGTACTGGATTGGCGGCAAGGTCTCATCAATTCACAGTTGAATTGGCTAGATGTAACCATAGTTTCCATGATATCATCTTTTTTTCAAGCATTTCTCGTTTGTGCAATCCTTTTCCGGCTACATGCTTTCTAACCAACTTTGATCTTCAAAAGTTTATCTTCAAAAGTCACTCGTTATCTTCTTGATTACTCTTCTATTGTGCTCGTTTCTTAATAATGTTTCTCTTTTTTTTCTTATTCCTTCACACTCAGTAACTCCTTGTATCTTGATGGTCTTTCTCTCTCTCTCTCTCTCTCTCTATATATATATATATATATATATATATATATATATATATATATATATGAATATAATCAAATGGATACGAGCAAGCGTTCGTATACAAATACATATACATATATACCCTATAGTTTAAGAAAAAAACAGCGCTCAGTGTTAATTAACAGAGCTATTTAATATATTATATATAATTTTCAAAAAATTTTTTCTGAACTTTTATTAAAAAGTGTGGTTGTTTGTATTTACAGCTGATGTTCTGCTAGGCATAGTAATTGAAAAGCATAAACAAATTGGAAGTTTATATAAAACTTTTTCTGATATTTTACATATCGTTCATTCCTGAGATGTAATAAGATGATTATTTTTTTTCTAATTAACAAATTCATTAATTTATCTTATTGAAATGTGACTTGTAGATAATTGTCAATGGAAGATTACTCCTGAGAAATTAAATGAAAAAAGTATCAAATAATAATTTTCGAATACGCATTTAATTTCAAGCGTTTGTAAGACCTAACTTTGAAATAATTCTAGACGTTAAAAAAAAAAAAAAAAAAAAAATCTGTTATAATTTGGCCAAAGGTTCCAAGGGAGGACCGCCCTGGATATGGCGATAAACTACATCCGCGTCTTGGGTAAGACTATAAACTACATCCGCGTCCTGGGTATGACGATAAACTACATCCGCGTCCTGGGTAAGACTATAAACTACATCCGCGTCCTGGGTATGACGATAAACTACATCCGCGTCCTGGGTAAGACTATAAACTACATCCGCGTCCTGGGTAAGACGATAAACTACATCCGCGTCCTGGGTATGACGATAAACTACATCCGACAGCAAGATCAGGAGGTTTTGAGGAGTGTGAAATCACCTCTTAATTGCTAGTGTTCTCATGTCCACCTTGCTTTCAATAGGAACTAGGTGTGTCAAATTTTCTAAGTTCTCTTTCCTCATTATTTTTCCTAGAAATCTCCATTATTTTTTCTGATTTGAAGTGTCCTTTTTGTTCCATTTTCCCATAGTTTATCTACTATGGAGCAACCTAGAGCTAAAGAAGTCGCCTGTCACGCCATTTCGTTGTCCCTTTGCCATTATGACAGAAATATCGGATATTAGACACCAGCAAAGGGAAGCCACTTTATTCATAGCTGAGATCATTAAAAAAAGAAAAAAAAATTAACTCGGTTTCCTTTCATGCACTATTTTTTTTATCAAACTATTCTAGTTAAAATTCAAAATTTATTTTATATGATATAACTTGTGAATACCGTTTGTCATTCGACTACAAATATCGCAATTCAGCAAGGTCTATCTCTCAATCTCAGCGGGTAGGCGCCATGTATGCAAAAGCTCAGTTAAAATTTTGGTAACGGTCCGGATAAAGTTGGATTTTTCTCTATGAAATTGGTGAGAAAACACATCGTTTCTATTTTTGTATATTTGCTTAATTGATTTTCTGTTCGTATGCAGGCGGTTTGCTTCCAGTATAAGGTCTGGATTATTCTAATAACCTTCCCCAATAAACTACATTCAGGAGGTTTTGCTGAATGTGAAATCACCACTTAATTGCTACTGTTGCCAGGTTCACCCTGACCCGGGTGAACCTGATAAGAGCAACCTGTTAGAGTCCCAGCTATGAGCAGTGAAACCCTAATCTGGGCTCTAAAATACTGAAAGTATACAAATACATATTCATACTAAAAATTTTTCAAATGAAAACAATGTCAGCTGTAAAAAGAATAAATAACTCCCAAGAATTTCGGTATTCAATGACCCATACAGAATTGATGTGCCGTTAAACAAACAAAAAAATCTTTCCCAAAAAGGCAAAAGGATGTATAGGTATGTTTTATAGAACATGCAAAATTGTTTGATAAAGTTTTTACTATTGTTAATATGTTGATGGACTCTCCCGTCGTATTTGACGTATGAGAGTCAAGCAGCTCAGTTCCTGGATATATCCTGAATAATATGGATACTATTATACAACCTATAAACATACATCCTACACGTACGCACACTATGAAAAAGCGTGCATGTACACACACTATGGAAAAATAAGACTTTACTAATGATAAATGTATAGAAAAAAAAAATCAGGAAGTATAAGCATTTGACTGGTGATACCCCTTGAGTGGACGGATGGGTCCGTCTAGGAAACTCTGGAGTCGGGAAGCTGAAGATTAAATCAATCAGCTAAGTGACAACACATTTACTTAAATTATTTCTATCTATCTATCTATCTATCTATCTATCTGTGTGTGTGTGTGTGCGGCTCTGACTTTCTAGGATGACGCGATATTATTATTTACATTTTTTACAGTTAGGCTAATGTTTTCCTTTTTCTTGTTATTACCACAAAGTTTCTGTCGTTTAGTACTCCTTTTTCAGGCGTCTGTCGATCCGGGTACCCTTGAATGAAATTCAAATTCAACCTTTTATTTAATATACGCGGATAGTTTTCTGTTGTTCCGCTGTCCAGTCGAGTCAAGGTCATTTGGTTTAAGACCCCATGTTCTACCTTTAGTATTGTCCTAAGGGGCAAAGGCCTAGAGGATTAAAAGTAATTGAGAGTTCAATCCCTGCGCAGGGTAGCAGAGACGTAGACTCGGCAGAAACAGCACTATCAGTAAATCGGCAAATATTGAAAACAGAACATGTCGATATATCCATAGACATGTAAACAATCTATCTCCGAATATTCAGTTAACGTTTATCTGTATGACAGATACATGGAGAAGGCCAGAGGAAAAATGTTGAAAATGTTGAAACACTGAAATAATAATTTGGACATTAATCCAGTTGTAAATGATGTAAATAAGATAGAAATACTCGTGAAAATGTCGCAGTTTCCCAATTTGAATTTTCTGCTGAATTATAATTTTTAAGTTAATGATTAAATAAACTCCCTATGAGTTCTGTGACTACAAATTACTCATAGGAAATTTGCTATTGCATCGATAAATATTTCAGCACAGCAAATTTAAAAAAAAATATTGCAATAACATTCATAAATATGTATAAAGGTCATTATATAAAGAAGTAAGGGGATACAAATGTAAAGATTTAAAAGTGACAAGTTTTTTTCCACATGAAAAATCGCGTACTCTTTTCTTACTTTTACTGAAATCAAACAGCGTCTCTGGATGTCTTTTCCGTTTTTCCTTACGTTCAAAAAGGAATAGTGCTTTATTTATGAGGTAATGGAAGAACGAAATTTACATGCTAGCTGAGGGAGGGGCAAACAGAGTTATACTATATGTATATCTACAAACACTCTATCACCAATATATATATATATATATATATATATATATATATATATATATATATATATATATATGTGTGTGTGTGTGTGTGTGTTCTGCCTCCCAAGTAGACGTCATACGTGCGTACTTCAAGGCAGCCAGATAAGCTCCTTACGGTAATTAAGACACTGAAAACGAAATCCTGTTCATCAACAGGTTTATTAAAAGCCAAAAGGATATTACTAGAAAGAGAAATAAATATACATACATGAATAATTTAGTCTGAACAGTAAACAAAATAATTGGTAAAAAGGAATATGAAAAAAGCAGCCGAAGGGTTGAACATAGAATCAAAGATCATTTATCTAAATGGGTAAAGAAGGGCAGCGAATACATTGTTTACATGAATATGAATAAAATTGCTTTGGTAATTTCCCGGAAAGGAAGACAGTTACATAAAATTTACATTTGGAAACTGTGTAAACGGTGAACACATGGTGAAAAGGATATTGGAGAGCTACAAACATGAGACAAATGTATAAGAAATGGTTACTTTAAACAAATGTTCAAATAATAACATGGCATTAAAATAGATCAATGTAGAGAGAAAAGGTTTTAAAAGTTACATACTATTCATGCTATCGTTGAAGGTTATATTTAGGAGAATGAGAAAAATAAGAACCGCTTACTTGGGCCATGTTTTTATGGCGCCGATATCGGTGATAACTAAAGGCTCACAGGAAGTGGTAAAAAAGATGACTAATCTAAAAAGTAACTAAAATGAAATAAAGGACGAACAAAAGGGACATAAACGATACCGGCTAGTACTGTGGTAACAAAATTTATATATATATATATATATATATATATATATATATATATATATATATATAATTTTGTTACCACAGTACCTGATGGCCGTAACGCCTTCAAAACGGGACCGCTGGATGATCCCTTGATTTTGAGGAAAAGAAAATATTCTCATTGAACCAAATGGGGACGGAGATATTATTTCCGGTCAGAAACTGGTGGATGATCATGGCGTTGTGAGTAAGTGCATTGTCGTAACACAAAAGGAGGTGAAAAAATGCAATAGTTGCAGAGAGCTAAGATTACAGTTATATACTCCCTAGATTAGATAATAACATAATCCGCTTATCCCATTTTCACCCACAGCACACGCAGCCATATATTTTTCAAATAAGTGATTCCAGTGTAATAAGTAATATATTTATATAACGATTCCAATATAATAAATTATAACCTTGAAATATTTGTGTTTGGGCCTTTTATATTACATATTTATATATATTCTTTCTTTCACGGTAGCTGTTCCGATGAACTACTTTCACTGGTTCCCAAGATGAACGAATTTAAGCGTGCTACAGGTTAGCATCTCGGTCCCACATATTCATTGTTGAAACTGTTAAATGTAGCCGTCTCTCCTACTCCAATCGTTTCACCTCTCGGACTTCCTGTCTGTGAAACTTCCTTCCTCTTACTTGCTTCCCTGATAGCTATGATAATATTCAATTATTCAAATTGAATATTAATCAACATCTTCAGATGCCTTGATCTAATACCCGTCCTTCTCTTCATCCTTTCCTATATCACGGCTCTTTACTCTTGCTTCTACTCTCTGTAACCCCTTGCATGCTAGTAGCACTCCTGCCTCGCTTGAATTGCTTAAAAATACACACACACACACACACATTTACTAGCAGCATGGCCCGG
This sequence comes from Acanthosepion lycidas, assembly GCA_963932145.1. Lineage (NCBI taxonomy): Eukaryota > Metazoa > Mollusca > Cephalopoda > Sepiida > Sepiidae > Acanthosepion > Acanthosepion lycidas. The sequence goes on along the minus strand of OZ010579.1, from coordinate 73,082,354 downwards.
CGTTGCCCGTGCGTGATTCAAAATCGTACGATTCATACAGCAATCGCTATCACTTTACTTAAAATATTTTTGCCCTTCCTTGCCTTTAAAGGAGTGCCCTTTTCCGTGCTGATGTTGCTACACACCTTACTTCTTGCGTATCTCACACTGCGAATTTTTTCTAAGCTCTATGCTAAACATTAAATCTGTTACGAAAAAAGAACTAAACAAAATGAACACAAAACGATCAGCTTTAAACAAGGACTCGTAACTGGAAAAACCGAATGAAAAAAGAATGTTAACAACAAATACTTTTTCACACCCAACCCAGTTCTGCGGAATCAGAATCAACATTGAGTTTAAGCAAGCGAATGAGCCAATTGGATTAAAGTGCCATGCAGATTTAAATTTTTTCCACTTATGACAAATGCAGCTATCAATTTTTTTTTGCATGCTAGCATGCTAGTTAACATTCATGTCAGTCAGCTGTTGGCTCTCACGCTGGCCAATAGAATCTTCCTGTCTATTCGTGGCAGCCAGCTATAGGTTCTCACTCTGACCAGTACAAAATGTCCGCAAACTACATGAAAAGTGCCGTAGAAGCATGAAAAAATCGATTATTTCCACTATCGATGGGAGTTGGGAAATGCAAAGTCAGTCTTGGCCTTCCGCTAATTTGGAGCATATACATGTAAAGTTTGGTGCAAATTCGTCGAAAATTGCGGCCGTGCATTCGTTACACACACACACACACACACACACATCCTGCTTTTATAGATAGAGATATATAATTTTGTTACCAGAAATATATATAATTGGACATTGAGGTCAACACACAGCGACGCCAAACTTTTTCAGGTTTAAACGCAATCGAATAATAATTCTTCAGAAAATCAAAATAAGAAAAACCGTGACATTTTTTACAAGTATTTTATCTTATTTATATCTGCATTAATATCTTCATCTTTGTTGTTGTTGTTATTACAGCGTTTCAACATTTTTTCTCAGGCCTTCTTCAGCTATCTGTCGATCAGATAAACTTATATGTGGCCTGACGTTTACTTTTAAACACGAACAAACTGTCGACACTGATTTTTGATTTTTTTCAGTTTTCACATACGCTCTATCCCTAATATTGTGCACTTTAATCCACAAATATAGCATACGGTAAAAATATATTTATCATATATATATATATATATATATATATATATAAGTGTGTGTGTGTGTGTGTGTGTGTGTATGTGTGTGTGTATCGTAATAGTCTGAAGATCGATAATAAATGCTTATAGACGGACCTCCGTTGGTTTTTATTACAAGTATAGTTTTGTTTCTCATATCGGATTTCTGAATTTTATAGGTACTGATAACCTTCGGTATTTGTTGAGGACGGTGCCCTTTTCTTCTTTTGAAGGTTTTGTATTAAGTAGAGCATTGTTAGCCTTGCATGAAACTTAGAGTCGCTAATATGAAGGAGACTCATTAAGATCGTAATCGTCTGAAGAAAGGTTTTACTCATTTAACCTGAAATTTAGAATAACGGTCATAGGTCAGTATCTAATCATATTCTTGGTCGTTATTATATATATATATATATATATATATATATATATATATATATATATATATATTATATATACACTGCAGACCAAAATCTTAAAACGTTTTGGGTTGTTATAATCATTTGAGTAGAGCTTCTAAAAATGAAAATAAGAAAAGGAAAAATATAGTATGTAATAGAGAAAATTTAAATACTATGAAGTTAAGCTAACTACTAACTCGTTAAAAGTTTAAGACTATATTTAAACGAAACTTTAATTGGTTAAACGTAACGAAATTTGGCCATTTGGGTTCAAGCATTAGCGCAGTCAGTATTTCAGACTGGTAGCACCCGCCTTTAATTAGGTAAAAGGCTAAAAGAAAATTTCGTCAGCGTTGAACAGGAGGATTCGGGGGGGGGGGGGTTCCGGGAAAAACACCAGCCGATCATCGGACCATATTAAGACTTTTAAAGACGCAGAATGCAGGTCAAGAATAGTAAAACGGCATCTCCAAAAGAAAGCCTTTAAAGACCATAGGCGTCTTTAAATTCTACGCCTTCCACATCGTTAAAACATTTGGTTAAACTTTGCTGAGAAAAGCCAAACATAGCACATAGAAAATTGGAGGACGGTTTTTTTCTCTGATGAGAAAAAAATTTAATCTGGATAGTCCAGATGGCTTCAAACGTTATTGGAACGATAAGGATATCCAGTCGGAGACATTTTCTACACGACACAGTGGTGGAGGTTCCATCATGATTTGGAGTGCTATCTCCTTTCAATGGAGCTTCAGGTTATACAGGAGCGTCAAACTGTGACTGGCTACATTGGCATGTTAGAGAGAGCATCCTTATTGACTGAAAGCCCTGGTTTGAAATGAGTGGATCTTTCAGCGGGAGTGGGTGACAAGGGAATTCTATAGGAATTAATGTCAATTCCAAACACTGCATAATCTTCATGATGCCATCTTTACAACTTGGAATAACATTCCAGCCAATCTTTTACAGACGCTTATATCAATGATGCCAAAGCGACTCACGACTGAGGCATCTTGTGCCTTTTCGACTCTGTTTTGGACTTATTTTAGGTATGGTTTTAAAATTTTGACCAACTAATATTTAGCCTAATTTCCCAGGATTAAAAAAAAAAGTTTTCAATTTTTATTTTTCCTATTTGCGTCGTCTGCAAAAAGTAGATCGCGTACAATTCTGGTACGTATAAGTATTATGGACTTAAACCGTTGGTGGTTAAACAGTCCTACATTAGTTCAAAAATGAAATTTAACGCCAGTTTCTGTATCCCGAAAAGCATATTTCAGTATCACCGAAAAGAACTGTGCAAACAAAACAGGCGCAATAAAACAGCCTAGTTCCATTAGTCACATCAAATAGATCAGAATGCTGACCATCAGATATAACACTAGCTTGCATACCGACATGAAATGAAATGATGACATTCAACATGTCAGGAATACCAAGTTTCTTCAGAACTTTCCAGAGTCCTTCTCTGTTTACAGTATCAAAGACCTTAGTAAGGTCCACAAATACATTAAATAAGTCCTTGTTTAGTTCTCGAACCTTCTCTGCAACCTGACGCAGAGCAAAATCATGTCTATAGTGCCACGACCAGAGCGAAATCCACACTGAGATTCAGGGTAGATGGTGTCGACAATGTGTTTTATAATTTTGTTGAGGATAAGACTCGTTAAAATTTTTCCGCTGATAGACAAAAGTGAGACGCCCCTATGGTTATCCCATACGTTTTTAAGACCTTTTTTTGTAGAGGTGTTGCACGGAGGCATTTTTGAAGTCCTGGGGAACATGGCCTGATCTCCAAATTTGAATGAACAGATCGGGCAGCAGCGTGTATGCCCTCCATGTTTGTAGATTTCAGCAGGGATAGTATCCACACCAGGAGCTTTTCCTGACGATATCTACTTGATAGAAGCTTGCACTTCCAGAAAAGTGGGTTCCAGAGATAACTCAAGAATTTCAGGATGTGTATTACAACGGACAAAGTTTCACCATCTGTGACTGAGGTGCTGTTGAGCACTGTTTCAAAATGATCTCTCCAGCGCTGAAGTATGTTTTTTTATCAGTTAGGAGATTATACCTGTCATTGGCTAGAATTGGGGACACCGTGCTTTTGGGGACCATATACTGCTTTTAAACCATCAAAAAAAGCTTTTGAGTCCTTTTTGTCAGCAGCAATTTGGAGTTGAGCAGCCTTGGGTGATCACTAACTCTCTTTTATTTGTCTGAGTGCACGTTGTACACTTGCTTTAAATCCTTTGTAGTTGGCTTGTTTTGACTGGCAGTTTTTGTCATTTACCCAAATCTTATGATACTTATGCATTTCATCAATTAGTGTCTGGACCTCTGTATCATTTTCATCAAACCAATCTTGATGTTTGCGAAGTGGAATTCCGACCACGGCCAGACAGTCAGCATGAGTTGCTTCGCGCGATGCCTCGCATGATGATTCAACGTCAGCAGTGATAACTGCATGAAGAGCAGTGTCCAGTTTATCAAAAATATCGGCTTGTACTTGATGGTTTTTTGGCAATGAGACATTAAGGCATTTTGGTACGGATGACTGTTATAACCATTTATGTTTAGGACAAAACTTGACTTTGCAGCGAAGCAGGGCGTGGTCAGAGAGGTAACAGGTGGCATGAAGAGAGAGTGTAATGAGAAAGTCTCGAACATCTCTCTGCTTGGTGATGACAAAGTCAATAAGATACCAATAAGATGAAGATTTGCGGCAGCTGTGCTGCTGAAACACATCGAGAATTATCGCAGACCATTGGAATTCATTCACCCAAGACCGTGACCACCAATGACACCTTTCCATGTCTGATGGTTAGAACCAACACGGGCGTTGAAGACCCCCAAGAGATCTAATTTATTCCTATGGTCACAGGTAGATATCATATTACAAAGTTGATTGTAAAAGTGATCCTTTATCTGCTCAGTACTGTTCATGGTCGGAACATAAAAACTGTAAAGACAGTAATTTTGTGATCAAGGTCGATTATGAGAGTCATTATTCTATTAGGTTTGGTGCAAAAATAATGACGTAACAATGTCGTTTTTTGACGTATTTTTAACGTCAAAAAACGACATTATTACGTCATTATTTTTGCACCAACCTAATATCAGAAAAAGTCTTAGGCAGAGAAGGTAATGATCCCGTAATCTTTGATTTGATAGCAGAACCTACACCCGATTGTCACGACTCGTTTTCATCATTCCCAGACCAGAAAAAGATGTACCCTCTTTTTCTCTCTACCAGTTGTGATACACTAGGAAGACGAGTTTCAACCAGTGCAGCTATATCAATGTTGTACATCTTTAGCTTCATTGCGACCAGATCTGTCTTTCTTTCTGGTGCTGAGTTGTTGTCCAGGAGAGTTCTTACATTCCAACAGCCAAGATGAAGTTGTTGTTTCGTGGAGTTTTTCGCAGTAGCCGGATGACGACTTGGCCCACGCTGCGATGCCGTGGGACACCTGCCGGGTCAGACTCCTTCACTTACTTCACTGGGAACGCTTTTTTCAACAAAATTGAAATTACGTTACGTTGCAATTAGTAAATAACAAAATGTACAGGAATAAAATTCATACCAAATATTAAAATAATATTTGAATATAAACAATAAAGAAATCGGCGATAATGAGTCACTAGTCAAAAATAAACATTACAAAAATTCTTTCCTCCAGTTGCGAAAATTACGACCACTTTCGCAAAAACAACAGAGAAATAAATGTTACGCTTAAATATAAATAGGTTAGATTTTTTCATGCCACGATATAATTGATTTAACAAATACAATATATTAAATGTTCTTAATATATATAATTCTTAGTGAGATATCCTTACACTTGCTAAGCAATATTTTTTTAAATATAAAAGAAAGAAAAAGAAAAATCGTTGTATGCCACGACTTAAAGATAAACAAATATGAACAAAAGATTATAAAAATAGGTATTTAAATACTGTAAATAAATAATAACAAATATTATAATATAATATAATAAACAAGGAAAAATATAAGACTAATGTATTTGAAAAAATTAGGAGACTTTTTTCAGTGGGTAAGAGGGTGGGAAGTAGAAAAGATAGAACCAAAGCAAGAAAGCTGGAGAAGTTGAAATGAAAAGACATGAAAAAAAGAGCTTGCTGTCATGAAAGTTACTCCTTTACTCCATTGGTCTTTTAAAATGGGTGAAGCGTTATTTATCTATATTTCTTTAGAACAGTGGTGCACACCTTACGTAGGAAGTAATGTGAGGTGGACACTTCCGTATTAATATATTGATAACGCTTAAGGGTAACCGTTATTGAAAAGTCTGCTTTTAAAAAATTATCAATTTTCTTGAACGTAAATCCTTAAGTTTTCTAAAAATCTATTGCAGAATTATATTCCTCAGAACCATCTCCACCCTGAAATTTCTAAAAATCTATTGCAGAATTATATTCCTCAGAACCATCTCCACCCTGTAATTTCTAAAAATCTATTGCAGAATTATATTCCTCAGAATATAGCAGACAAAAGGGGGGAACAGAATCTCAAATTACTTCTGCTATATACTATATGCCTCCTAGAGAGAGAGAAGGAGAGAGAGGAAGAGACAAAGAGAAAGAAGAGAATAGAGAAGAAAGAGACAGAGAGAAAGAATGAAAGGAGTGTGACGGGAACCAATTCCATGAAGAATGAATGCTTATACAAGAGATTCAATAAAAGACTCCTTTTGGCATATTTTGGCGTCAGTCTTTCATCATCTTTCGAGGCATTGCTGATTTCTATATCCCGAAAGTAATATTTTATTCAAATAAAATTTTCATCGCTTTCTTGAAACACCTGATCCGACTTTCTCAAGTAGCTTGCCATCACTACACTGAAGCTTTTAGCTTCATCTTCACAGCAATCACTCTTTGTGTATTATTATGGTTTTCTTCAATTGTGATTCGCTTCTAATGCGTTTGCATGTCGTTCTCATATTCTTAATTTTACATTTGAGCTCAATGTTTAATGTTAATACCTCTTGCCAATCAACAGCTGAAAAATCATTCTTATTATGAACAGAGTACAAGATTACACGCTTATATATATATATATATATAAAGAACTCTTTACACATGTTACCAGAAACTGACGAAGTATTTTAAAATGCTTTTTATACTAATGTACACACAATACAGGAGGCACGGTGGAGTAATTTGATAGCGGCTCGGATTGAGAAATCGAAGAGCCGAGTTCAAATTCCAGTCAAGTCCATTGCATTCACTTACGTGCTAATAACCTTCGGAAAGGTATGAATCCTCTTCTTCTCTCCCCCCAGCTATGTATGAGAAGAGCAGGACAGGTTCTATAGCAACTGGTCTACCGCAGAAAGAAATGACAACCTACTAAGTAAGTTATATATCGAAAGATAAATGATCGCCTAAGTGGCTATCACGTATGAAACATAATTGACACACAATAGGGGCATTCAAGTTTGTAGACGTAGGGTTTGATTGCAAAGATCTGATCTGATGACAGTAAATAATGCTTGTCGGTATATTTGATACAGAAGTAGCGATAGGCTTGCGTTGTTGCGTCTATCTGAAAGGGATTATTCTCATCTTTGTTGTTTTTTATCACAACGTTTCGGCTGATGTGCCTTCCAGCCTTCCTCAGGTGTTTATTGAATTCCAAACTTAACCAAGAAGACAATTATCGTTTCAATGCCCATACCTAGGAATATCGTTTAGTTCTTAGTTAGTAATGTTCAGTTATTGCTTGACCGTTTCCACTGAGCACAAGTACACACTGCCAGATCCCAGGATTGAACTCACCACATTCACAAACCAACGCTTTTACTCACTAGGCATTTTTCTATTTCGGTCTTAATTGTTCACACACATACACTGATTTTTAAGCAGCTAGTCCGATTTGGGAAAATGGATCGGACAGAGAACCTTTTCAGCACCTCCTTGCACACACGCACACACAAAAACACAAACGCACACACACAAAAATACACACATATGATTTGCCCTTGGTGAAAATCGCCAATGGTTTAAATTGACGTAAACGTTACTTTGACCGAAAGTTTACAAATTTCAAGAATGATTGTACTTAATCATTCTTTATATATGTGGTTATGTATAAGAGAGAGAGAGAGAGAGAGAGAGAGAGAGAGAGAGAGAGTGAGAGTGAGAGTGAGTGTGTGTGTGTGTGTGTGTGTTTTTGTTTGTGTGTGTGTGTGCAAGGAGGTGCGGAAAAGGTTCTCTGTCCGATCCATTTTCCCAAATCGGACTAGCCTCTTAAAAATCAGATTACGGCAGGTTGAGAAATTTTGTGCATTTTTGTGTATCTGTTCTGTCTGTCTCTCACTCTCTCTCTCTCTCTCTCTCTCTCTCTCTCTCTCTCTCTCCATATATATATATATATATATATATATGCGATAACGATATGTTTTATATATCAAGAACAATATATGGGGAAAGAATTTATGACAAGGTGAGAAAAATTTTTGTCCTTTACTACTACATCTAAAAAAATAAAAGACTTAGTCAATACTAAAAAAAAGCAATAAGCTAAAACGTGAAGATGGAATTTGATCGAATTCCTATAATAAATGTCATATAAATACATAGGAAAAACCGTAAGCTACGTTTAGAAAATAACTCATTACGAAGATTCAACAGTTCATCTTATTTCTTATCTTTGATAATAAAATTTTTTTCAGCCAAGCACAGATCACACCGATCGCGGAAGTTATTAGGTGTTTTGGCTCTTGATAGGTATCTCCATTTCAAAAGTGTGGTTAACCCCTTATCCACCAGATCCCAGTAGTGTTTGCATAAGGAAGTTTGACTTCTAAGGCATCTATATTTAAAAGAGTGTCTATAGACGCTGCTTTCAATCACCGGCGGATATACCTATATATCTGTTTTTCTCGTTTATATTTTCCTCGGGAAAGATTGTTGCCTCGTATATTACATTTTTATAGTTACATTTACCCCCGATTGGACTATGATCTTTATTCCTACAATTGCAGGTAGGGTTAGTCGATTGAGTTACATTACAATGGTAGTTTCTAAGTATTCTGCAATTATGGGAAGATATGATTTTCTCCATATTTCTAACGCATGAGTAACTAATTTTCAGAGTCTTCCTATTGAAAATTTTACGTAGTGGATGTTTACTGTGAAAATTTTTATCAATTAATTTCAGATCAATGTTAGAGAGCTTGCAATATGGTGGGTTGAACCATATTACCTTCCTCTTTCTATTTTTAGATCTGTTATTATTCTGATTTACAAGTTCTCCGTTATAGTTTAATTCCTGTCTAAAACCACTATTTTTGAGGGCCTGATTGTATATAAATTTATTATCATGAAAGATTTTTTGGCTAGAAGATAGCTTATTTATTCTCGTATTCACAGTTTTAGGGATGTGGTCTATCACATGTTTAGGGTGGTTAGAGTGGACGTTGATATATAGGGGTGTTTGATCAACTTTATGGAAGGGTTTAAAGGTATCATTCGATAGATTGAGTGTAATATCCAAAAAGTTGACTATTTTCAGGTTGGAAGATATTTCAATTTTAAGGCCTAAGTATTTGAAGGCCCTAATTATCTTCTTATGTAAGCTGGAAGTCAAGGGGCCATTGCTATTTGGGACAATGATTAGGCCGTCATCTCTATAAATTCCGACTTGGCTAAGGTTAACTACTCTACTCAAGGTGTCGAGAATATATATGCCCACCAGATCTGCAATTTGGGCGGAATCAAAGGCTCCCATAGGTACATCGAAACTACCATTATTCTTCTTCACCCAAGTAGCGTCATAGTATGTAAGTATTGATCTTCTTGACGCCAATATATATATATATATATATATATATATATACATATATATATATATATATATATATATATATATATGTGTATATATATAGAGAGAGAGAGAGAGAGAGAAAGAAATACAAAATTACCTCATAAGAATAGCTACTATTTCAACCAAATGTTACTACGTTGGCATTTTTCGACTCAGTTTCTAAATATGAAAAGAAAAAGGAAAGAAAATAAAAACAATGACGCAGGAGGCTGCCATTGAAAACTCATATATTAAGTTAACCCAACCATTAGTATAATGGAAAGGAGAGGCGGATATTGTCTGGCTTAAAGGAAAATGGTTAATACAACCTTGACCTAGTCAGAGTGAAATTAAATCTAATTTGTAGCTGTTACAGTTAAATTTCTAATTCCGTCACAAACTCAGTCTATACCAGGGTGGAATAAGACTGACGAATTTCGTCGGTTGAAATAAGCTTTTTCCCCATATGAGGTGATTTAGGATTTTATTATATATATATATATATATATATATATATATATATATATATATATATATATATATATACAATATAGAATTGGTGTATACGGGATAAATTCCAATAACTAAAAAACTCTTAAAAGGGTGCTCAATACAGAATAGAGCAAATATAATCTATTCGAAAATTATAACACAGATATGTTATAAAATCTCTACAAAAATAGCCATTTTTTTCAACACTTCTGCTGCCTTATCATGTGATGGCGTTGCATTCAACACCATCACTTGATAAAACACCAGAAGTGTTGAAACATAATGGCTATTTTTGTGTTGATTTTATAACATATTTGTGCTATAATTTTCAATATATATATATATATATATATATATATATATATATATATATATATATATATATATGGAGGGATGTAGCAAGAGAAAATCGTTATCTATATTGGATGTGCATGGCGCGGGTAAAACTTTCGATCTTTGTAATTTAGGTTCGTTGATGAAGAAAAATATTGCTGATAGAAACAGGAAGCTAAGTTTGATTTTATTTATACTATTGTAGTAGAGTTAACTTCTTAAGGGTTTCAATAAAATCTATCCCAACTATTAAGAAAAAACAACCACGCTAGAACAAGAAGACATCTTCAGGCATGGATTTTATTTGATTTGTTTTGCCGAGGGAAAATAAAAAAAAAATTGAAATTTATTTTTTTATGTAGAAAATACGAATGAATTCCAATTTTTAAATACTCTTTTTTTTTTTTTTTTTTTTTTACTATCTAAAAAGCTTTTTATACATTTTGATACAAAGAATCAACTGCATTAAACGGAGAGAAGGATAGAAAAACTGCAAAACACGAAATAATTAAATTATAATCTTCTTAAAATGAATTAGCTAAACTTATCCCTAACTTTTCGCTTATCAGAGCGTTTTTTAAAGTCTCATTACCTTAAAACATTGCTTTAACTTGAGAGGTTTGATGTTCACTAAAATATTCGTGATTATTGGATTAAATGTTACAAGTTTCCTGCTGTTGGATCAAAATTACTTTGGGGGCACTTCCACGTGGTGTAATGGTTAGCAAGAGTGAATCGATGTACCTACTTGGGCTAACGTCGTCTGCTTGCATGAAGTATTAGGTTGGCGCAAAAATAATGACGTAATAATGTCGTTTTTTGACGTTAAAAATACGTCAAAAAACGACATTATTACGTCATTATTTTTGCACCAACCTAATAGAAACATTTTATTGAATCTGTTGCTAGGTCAGGCTGCCTTTAAGTTTGGTTCCCAGTGATGAGCTAGACGCTTTTCTCTCCATCTTACATATCTATACGTCTACCCTTCGTCTATGCTTAGAATATTGCTGTCACATACATTTCGGTGGTCCTGGTAAATATCTAAAGCTCTTCGATAAAATCCAAAGAAGAATCGGCAAGATGGCATCTCGGCTTCAGTCACTTTCCCACCACCGTTAGATTACCTCCCTTTGCCTTTTCTATAAATACTTTCATGGCAAGGATTCATGGATAACGGATCTAAATTTGAAGTCACAGAGTCGAGTTCCAATTCCAGTCTGGTTCATTATATTCACTTACACCCAAATACTCTTGGGAATGTATGATTCAACATCTCCCCTAGATATGGGTTAATTGGTAGGACTTGTATCAGCAAATCATTATCTCCAAACATTCTTATACTTTAAAAATATTTTCTGTCTTTAAGTAACCCGAAAAGGTTGATTTACCGCAAAAACAAATAAATCGATAAGAAACACATGGTCAATCATGGCTCTCCACAACTTCCTATCCTTTGTAGGCTTTAGGAAGGTTTGTCTTTTCACTATCGCTCTCTGTTCTTGTTTTTCCATCCATTTACACAAGTTTGTTAGCTAGGTTACTCACTATTTCGCTCTGCTCGTCTTGCCTTCAATACGTCTTATGAGTGTCATATTCTACAGTCCCTCTTTCCTCATGATGTATTCTATAAATTTCAACTGTTTTTTTCGAATTCTAAGTATAAGCGTCATTTTTGTTTCTATTTTTCTTAACGCTTTTTCGTAATTCTTGGTATTCTCAGCATCTTTCTGTAGAACCACAATTGTGTTGCCTTAATTCGGTTCTTCATCTGTAAGGTGATTTATTCAGCATTCACTGACTATATGAGGATCGAACATACAAATTGTTTGGTTCGTTGATAGGATGCAGATTTTATTCAGATCATATGCAAATCAGTTCTTAATACAAGTGCATGCGCATATCACTTTTGGGCCTCGATGAAAAAAAAATACTAACGGAAGTTTTCACTAACGTTTTAGAATTGAATTAAAAACCAACAAAAGCCCGTCAGAGAAATAATTTACGGTTAAAACATGATATTTAAAAAGAAATTAAATAGTCACAATGGAAAGCGACTTTATAAAAGTAGATTAAAGTGTATATAAGCATAGCCACGCAAAGAGCAATACAGAACTAAAAATGTCAACTCTCACACCATTTCGTTCTTTTATCGCAAGGAAAAACAGGACGTTACGTAGTATCAATTTAAATAACAGCTGATAACAGTTAATAGGAGTATATATGTTCACCTATCGTACGGTTCACACTCCTCTCCGGTCTTTTGAACAGGAGTAGATATTTATCCCTTGTTTACTGTTTATGATTGGGTCTCTGGTTTCTTCTAAAGTCTTTTCATTATCTTTCACTCCAAGTAATTCTTTACATCTTAGTGCTATTATAACCTTGCTTGGGGTGAATTAATTAGAAAAAAAGAAGAAGCCAGAGATAACTTTTCAAGACGACTCTCCTTCACACACTATTTCTTTTTTCAAACTATTTGAGTTTTAGAAATCAAATAATGTAGGCAAATTAATTTATTTGCGGTACACCATTATAACTTGTCTTTCTCTATTGCTATATAATTACAAATATCCGAAAGTCTAAACTCAAAAATTCATGTTTCTCAATCTTCGCGGACGCACACCAACCACGTCAAATCTCAGTCAAAATTTAGTAACCATGCCGCTAAACCATTATTGGTTTGTTCTTTTGTATCAGACACAAGCTCTATCTGGAATAGCTATGCCAGCAAGAATTTTTCAACTTATAAATAAGCATGCCGGTCCAAATAAACGTTTTACCGGCAATTTTTATATAAGTTTAATAAACATAGAACAAATAATCGTGCCACAGGAAAAAAATATTTGAAAATGTCGTATCAAACAAGAAGCATATTGAAGGAAATAATTTAATTGTGTTCGGTAGACACGTGTTGTATGTTATGTGATTGTTGTCTTTGTTTGTATAATAGAATATACAAGAAATGCTCCAGAAATCGCTATTTCCCTTGTCATCAAACGCCCTGACACTATTAGTCAATTACAATACATGATGAATCGGAGAGCCGAGTTCGAGTTCCAGTCGAATCCACTACATTAACTTACGTGCTAATACCCTTGGCAAAGGTATGTATCCTCTTCTTCATCTCACAGCTATGGGTAAAATAGTAGGACAGTCTGGGTTCTATAGCCTTGATTGGCAAATGGTCTACTGAAGAACGAAATGGCAACCTGCTCCGGGAAAAATCTGCCTCGCCAGTCATGTATCGAAAGATACATGATTGCCTAAGCGTGTATCGCGCATGGGACATAACTGACTGTCTATATGATATACACGATTGGGCGATCATATCACTTTTAATTTATAACTGACTAGGCAGAAGCATACTCGCTGTATGCTTCCCCTTCCATCTACTGTAGACTGGTTGCCAACCAAGGCAATAGAGCAAAGTTTGACCTGCTATTCAACCAATAGCTGGAGGAGAGGAGAAAAGATGGATTTATAACTTTCACCAAAAACTGGAATTCGAAGATTGCGTGGGCTATACGATGAGAGCTACCATTTTAGTGTCAAATCGTTATCGTCTGTACTCTTCTTTTCTTGTCGCTCTTTAGAAAGGTTCATGTTTCTAACCCTTACATATCTAGTAACCCCTCGTGTCTCTGTGGCTTTAATGTCTTGCTTGGGGTGAACTCGATTAAAAAAAAAAAGAACTATTGCACATGTTTGGTTACGATCGATTTTCTCATGTTTCTAATTTGCTTTTACCTAAAGTCTTGATCGTCAACCCTTCAGGCTTTTTCAGGTGTCTACTGGGGGCTGAAAAGACTCTGATTCTTATCGTGGGGAAATATGCGTATATCATGCTTGTTCAAGTCACGTCCGTTTTTTTTTTTTTTTTTTTTTTTGACACTGTTCTTGGGATAGTTTTTTTTTCTTCTGAAATGACCTTGTAACCTCCCGTTGAATATTGTATTCTGTTTCAGGCAAATGGAATCTTAAGTTTATTTCTTCCTTATTAATGACTCCATCAAGCTGTTAATGTCAATGTTCGTTCTGAAAAAAAAAACAAACAAAAAAAAAAACGGATAATTTTCAACCATTCTACTCTACACTGTCGTTCAATGTTTTTCTTCATTCTATCAAAGTTGCTTTGTACATCTCACTTCACATGTGATCAGGTATACTTAACTGGAAAACATGTTACAGTTGTTGGATTTGTGCAAATCACATTTTTAGCCTTTGTACTCTACACAACAGCATGGACTATTGCACAAAGAACTGTCCATTCAACTTTCAAAACAGTTCTTGGCACTATATTGTATGCAGCAGGGTTAGTTTGTTACTGAAAGCTTTACTGCTATGATCATATGCCAGAATAAATTAAACTAATCTTTACATATACATACGACACACAGACACACGTATATATATATATATATATATATATATATATATATATATATATATATATATATATATATATGTGTATGTATATATATATATATATATATATATATATAAAAGTGAACATAGAAGCCAACACTTAGAGGCGTGTTTCATGCTATATGCAATCGTCAGGCCAGAGGATTGCATATAGCATGAAACAGACTGTTGCCTCTAAGTGTTGACTTCTATGCTCACTTTTATATCTACACACGCTCTATCTCTGATATTGAGCACTTTATCCCATAAATATAGCACACCTTAAGACTATATTTCTTCATATATATATATATATATATATATATATATGGGGTGTGCGGGTGGGTGTGTCCGACTGAAAATACACAAATATATATGAATGCATATGCTTGAGCATGGGCATAAATTATAGTTATCTCTCCACTGAGTTTATTAAAAAAATAGTTTTCTTTGCAGAAAGCTTTCCGTTTGTATAACGAATTTAAACAAAAACACTCAATTCTTCTTAAAACTTATTTTAAAAGCTGTAAGGTCTATATTTCCAATTGGTTAAAAAGAGAAAATGCTTTTCTTTCAGAAGAATAAGCAAGGAAAAGACATCAAAGAAAATTTGAATATTTAAAATAAAGAAAAAAAATTCCAGCATGCTTTATTTACTGAAAAATGGCTGCCATCAAACAGTAAAAATTCGACGATTTCACGATTTGGATGATCGCCAGTTGTGCTTTATCTGGCATTATTCGCACCGGAAGTGCCTACAGTCTTGTTCTAAAATCCCAGTTAATTATTTCCGAAAAGTTTACAAAGAATGACGCCAAAATGAATAAAGAAAATCAGCACAAGCAAAACTTTGCTTCTTGATTGAATCGAATGTGTATTCAAAAGATATCGAAAAAGGATGCAAGTATTTTTCTTAGGCTGATATTGCTTTCTTACGACAGAGATACTTGAAAAAAAAAAGCAATATCAATTTTGATTCAAATGATTTGTATAGATACAAAAGTTTTACAATTTTTTTGTACAAAATGCGATTAGCTTGGACTGTTCACAATCGTTACTTTTGAATAAAGCAGCAACAACCACGATATACACACGTGTGCGTAATTTTACTAAATTTAGTAGTAGCTTTCTGTATATTTATCTACACACAATCAAATGCACACAGGCACACACGCAAACACTACACACACACACACATATATATATATATATATGTATATATCTGCCTGTATATATATATATATATATATATATATATATATATATATATATATATATATATATATATATATATGTATATATATATATATATATATATATATATATATATATATGTATATATACATACATACATCCATATATATATATATATATATATATATATATATATATACACGTGGGTTTTGTCACTTTATTCATGCAAACGCCCGTAAAGGAGCGTTAACATATGATTACATGATTAATGTTAGTTCAGTAAATGTCCGTATGTTTCTCCCTCTCAATTATATATATATATATATATATATATATATATATATATATATATATATATAAATTGTATCTTCCTATTTTTGTATGTATTTGATCATTTGATCTGTTTTTGTATCCACTGTATCCATACAGAATCCGACATCTAAATAAATCTCCACCACAATCAATAGATATATATAGATAGATGAACATTTTAATTTCTCTGTCCGCGCTCTTTCTATTTCACTCTACCTTTCACTCTACACCGACACATATACGTACACACACACACACACACACGCACGTACATATATATATATATTTATTAGGTTGGTGCAAAAATAATGTCGTTTTCTCACATGTGAGAAAACGACATTATTTTTGCACCAACCTAATATATATGTATGTATATACACACTACACTTCAAAAGTTTTTGGCCACGCCTGGTAATTTTTTAAATTGGTCCAATAAGTAGATATTTTGTAATTCGAATACGAGAAAATTATTATGCATAGTTAAAAAAAATAAAAGGCGAGACGTGATCTTTTATTAGAAATTTAAAATATGCTCCCGACAAAAATTACAAATTTTGGGCATTCATTGCAAAAGTTTCGCAAAGTATAAGTTTGATAATTGTTTTCATTCTTTTTTCAATGACTCTTTTTTCATTTTTTGGTTGGGAAAACTTCTGTCAAGTACTTACCATTATAATTCTGGAGGTGGCTTCAAACTTTTGAACTGTAGTATATATATATATATATATATATATATATATATATATATATATATATATCTTTCTCTCGCTCTCTCTCTCTCTCTCTATATATATATATATATATATATATATATATATATATACACCAATGCCAAAATGAGACAAACATCTGAGCGTGACTTCAAGTTTCACGCAATGAAGCGATCTTTGAACGGTTCAGAGAACGAAAACTAATTAAAGAGCCCTAGTCTATATAAATATATCTAGGTATAGCGTGAAAATTGAAGTCTCAGTTAAGTTTTCGTCTCTGTGACATTTTTGCATTGAATTTCAGATCCATTCTAAATCGGCTTTTTAATAGAAATGTTAACACGAATGGGTTCATTGCATACGATTATATTGGCTTCCTCTATTGTTCTTAATTTTCTATTTTTCTTTACTTTTTCAACCGGAGATTCATCCGGTTCCCTTAGTCCTTTCCAACGCGTTTCGTCATTTGACATTTATCAAGACAAATGATAAGAAACAAAAGCAAAATGTTACTTAGTTAATAAATACTATTTCCCGATTGTCTATTATATTCAATTTGTGTTCTTTATAGATTTATTCTGGGAACTTTAACACATTGTCGACATGGAAAACAAAAACACACTCTTAATAAAAAAAGACAACAAAAAAGTTACTAAGTTACCAAAAAGAGGCTTACACAGGAACTTCTTTTTAAAAATTCTTAATTTCTTGTAACTATATACCATTTCGCTTTTGTTTATCATCAATTGCCCTGATAAAGTCAAATGACGAAACGCGTCTGCAAGAATTAAGTACTATTTTCTAATTGTCTATTTTATTCAATTTGTTTTTGGATCTAACTTGCCTAACCGCTCAGCCACATAGGACTTCCAGTTGAACAAGGCAGACAGTGTGTGTTTAAAAGGCAATATTCAGGCTTTGTTTCACCGGAAGTCCTACGTGGCCTAGCGCTTAGATCCAATGACGGTTCCCCATAGTAGATGCAGGTTTGAATCTTGCCCGAGGACGCAAATTTTTCTGACAATATTTCTCGATAATTCAGGCAGGTAGATGTAGTGGGATAAAAATAATGTTTAATTGAAAAACAGCTTTTACTCGAATATGAGCATCCATCAAAAATAAAGTATAAAGAAAATGAAATAAAAATAAAAATATGTCGGACTTCATCCATTTATATATATATATATATATATATATATATATATATATATATATAGTGAGTAACTTTATTGATTTATTCTTATTGATGATTATTTTACAATATGTTATAGTGGAACACACCTATTCTATAATTAATAGCCTCTCCCACCTTTAATAAGTAGGAGTAGGAAGAGTAACGAGGGGGTCGCTCAGTGGTTCGGTCAGTCAGTCGATGCCGGACGATCGTTAGTCGAATACTAAATTATCAGCGACCACAACTAGATTTCTCTGCGTCATTACCTATTATATGCAAGTTCCTAACGTTTTGTACGTCGAACCTATTTTAGGACCGACTTAGTACAAATACAAGCCGCCACTGTGAAACCACTCCATAACACTATCGGCGACGAGGTATTCGGATTCTTACGGTGGAAGAGAAAAAAAATTCACACTCCATAACAAATTTGGTCACGAGAATTCGTACTCATACGGAGGAAAAAAAAAATTCACCCGGCATAACAAATTTGGCGAAGGGATTCGGATTCATACGGTGGAAGAGAAAAAAAATTCGCTCGCCACATTTGGTGACGAAATTCGTACTCATACAGAGGAAAAAGAAAAAAATTGCTCGTCACAATTATTTCGGCGACAAAATCTCTGATTCACAAAATGTGGCACAAGGCCAAAAAGGGGATTGGGGAAGAACGGTCTTCTTCTGTCTTAATTCTAAACTTAGCTAGTCACAGACACGGACCCAAACATACCAACAATATTCCTATCACCAAAACAACACATTCACTCCTACCTTTCTTACTGTGTCCACCGTAATACCTCAAATTCTCTATGAAATCCTAACTAGTCCCCATATGTATATTTCAAAGTCTGTGGGGGGAGGGGAAAAACAACAATTTAAAAAAACCGAATGATTATTTACAATATGAATTAATACTATTTATATAAAACAAAACAAAATAGGGTTAGTAATAAAAAAACCCCACAAAATCCGTAAATGTGGCAGAAACATCAGTTAACAGGACGAAATAATTGCGGGATTACAACATTATAAAAAACAAACACGCCCACAAACACGCACTGATTTAGACACAATAACAAATACGAAAACACACACACGAAACGAAAGTCATCCCGCAACAAGCAGAGAACTGACCACCTAACGAGGGAGGGGATGGGGAATTAAACAAAAGAAAAATATGGACAGAAATAAAAGGGGGCAAATGAGCATGCATACCCTAGCTAAGTTAACCAGAAACGGGAAACTAAAGATTCAAATTGAAAAACCTAAACTAGCCTAATATCGGGGCGGGTTGCCTCTGTTCAACCATGGTAGGACAAAATCCTGTACCTAACCGACATCCAAGTGCCACTCTAGGTTAGCCCCTTTCACTCTACACAGTCGCGCAAGATTTACCCACCTTTTGCCGAATTCTGATGAAGAGCGTCGCCGCCTTTCCGTCCTAATCTTGACTTTAAGCAGGTGCCTAAAGTACAAGATCAGTTGGGAAGAGGTGAACTTCTCACCTCCATGGAATCCCTTCTGATGTGTCGATCAAATCACGACTCTCATAGCAAGCAGTGGAACACATAAAGTTCAGCTTTCGTCAACGGCGGTGCCACATTGCTACAAACAGAAGAGGCCTCAAGGACAAAGAACTTTCCGTGCAACATGCGAACCATGAGGCCTTCAAAAAACTTACACAACGGAGCTACCAACTTGAAATGAAAGAAGACGTGACCTAGAGTCTCGACTTCCCCACTACTACGTCGGCAGTTTGGATATTTCTCAAAGCCCGTTGCGCAAAGCTTTTTGGCGACCCAGATGGCCCCACGCATCACCAGCCAGGTGTGGGATGCCTCGTCGTTATTGAGACATTTCAACCCGGAAGCACAAGGCCAGATCGAGCGAGCCTCCTGATTCGTAAGACCGAGCTCGTCAATCAGATCATCATGAACGCCCCCCGTAACTAACACTTGATATAATGCCCTACGAGACAACGCCTGGACGTTGGAGAGGCCACCCGACGCCCGTAAGAGGCGTTTCAGAGCAAGACGACATTCACGGTAGAATGGGATCTCGGCTCGGGGAAAACGGCGGGCCTCCTCCTAGTGCACACTTCTCAAGGATGGGAAATTTCTACGGGTGTCTTCCTTCCAGAAGGCACCCTCCTCATCCGATTCGCGACACAAACTATCTAGGAACCTGATGCGAAGCATATAGAGACGGATCTCAATGCTAGGCATACCTAGACTGCCTTCAGATGGATGAAGGCAACGGGTCTCCCGAGAGACTCTGGCAGTCTTGCTTCCCCACAAGAAAGAGAACAAGAGCTTCACTAACGCCAGCAAAGTGTCAGACGGAAGTGGAAGCACGGAGAGTCGGTAAAGGAGAATCTGGTAGATATGTGAAACACACATCTCCGCCCTCCCATTTAAGGAAAGATTCCACCAAGACCACAAATTAATTGCGATCTCGGTCTTCCCTTGTACCTCCGACCATTTCCTTCGCAACTGGATATCTGGATCGAACCAGACGCCGAGTATCTTGACCGGTCCATTCGTCCAGGAGAAAGGTCCGGGAAGAGAAACTCCCTTCCACGCACCCAACCGCAAGCCAACTGTCTTATCGCGGTTGATCTTGGCCCCTGTCACCATCTCATAACCACTGATTTCTTTGCTGACTTCGTTAATCTCGGTTCTGCTCGACACAAGAACCGAAACGTCGTCAGCATAGGCAGAATACCTGGCCCAGGTGGTAGCACCAAGGTAGGGAAATTCCGCGCAGGACCGAATTCGCCTTTAACTTGCGAAGGAAATGTTCCAACGCAAGAACGTAAAGCATAGGCGAAAACGGACAACCCTGACGAATAGATCGAGACAACACAAAAGGTTCCGATCTTACCCGGTTCACTTCCACCAGAGCACTGGGAGTCGCATACAGAAGACGGATCCAGGAGCGAAAGTTCGGCCCGAAACCGGCAGCCAAAAGAACAGCCTCCAGGAAATTGATGAGCGCGGCTTCACTGTCGACTTTCTCTATGATCAAGCGGACCATATGAAGGTTGTCCTGAATAGTCCTGCCCTTCACAGCACAAGTCTGTTCGGAGCCAATCAGACTAGACAGGACAAGCTGCAAACGGTTAGCTAAGATCTTGACCAAAATCTTTAACTCTGTATTTAAAGGGCAAAAATTACCTATCCCATCCCCACCGTTGTTGTCCTTACGCAGCAACTTGATCACACCCCTGGTGAAGCGCTGAGGTATAGACCCCTGCTTCATCCAGTTGTTGAAAATCAGTTCCAGCAAAGGAACAAAAACGGGCGACTGCCTCAAGTAAACTTCGTAGAGAATACCATCTAATCCAGGAGATTTATCCAGGCCAACCTGTTTCAACGCTTCCCAGATTTCCGACTCTGTGATGTGACCCTCGCACCTAGCCACTTCAGCTGCCTCAAAGCAGGGAAAGTCGGCTAAATAGGCGTCGAACTGAGCAGAGATCAGACCAGGCTCCCTGGTAAAAAGATCCCGAAAATAATCCCGAAAATAATCCCGAATAGCTTCACATATGCCCGCGTTTGTACTCACAGTTCGCTTATCCGGCAATGTGACACACGCGATATGCCGCCGTGATGCATTCTTACTTTTCTCTGCACTCAATTCTGCGGCCATATTCGTCACCTCAGAGGACATTCTTTTTTATCAATTTGAAGAGATTTAACATTTAAAATTTTCCACCATGCCAAAACCTTCTTTATGAAGAGGGCAATATCATTCTTATCTGCACTTATTTCAGACTGAGTGAGAAGTGCATTATATGTTTTTTCAGAAAACACTCTGAGGCAAGTAGAAACCCGTTGTCTTTCTATTGGCTTTGGAGCAATGGAAATTTCATTTAAATCTGAAAGTTTGACTAGTCTTTCAGATTCAAAACGATATAACTGTTTAAGTCCATTTTGCAATTTGACTTACTCCATCATCATCAAAGATTAGTTCTCCTGTTTTTTCTGTCAGCCACAAATTGCGAATATTTTTCAACAGATGAACATAATCAAAAGGCAAATGTTTATTATCTTCAGTTAACCAAGGTTTTTCACGAAGTGTAGGATAGGCTTGATTTACGCGGTTGCCATCACATATAATAGCCTTTACATCAGCTGGTACAGATGTGATGTGTTAACTCAATTTGTTCCAATAAATAGGCGGATATTAATTTTGAAATTAGAATAAATTTTGTAAGAAAATTTGGACCCCCATTGAGACATACCAACATTATACCAAGTATTGTTTGAGCAGGTACAGATGGATTGTCAACTGATTTACCAAATATTAGGTTGGTGCAAAAATAATGACGTAATAATGTCGTTTTTTGACGTATTTTTTAACGTCAAAAAACGACATTATTACGTCATTATTTTTGCACCAACCTAATAGTTGTTTGTCATGATATAGCAACATCTTTTTGATATATACTTCATCATGGAGAATTATGCACCCTTTTTGACTGGTATTAAGAGTATTAAATATAGATAACAAAAAAGATTTTTCATTAAGTTTTGAAACTTTTGACATCATCCTTCCTAATGTTGCTAATGAGGGTAATTGAAAATCATATCTTAATTCATTATACAATGTCCGTGATCTTTCATAGTACCCAAAAGCACGCAAAACTATATATCTGAGCTGTATTTTATTCCAACCATT
Source organism: Acanthosepion lycidas (assembly GCA_963932145.1). Lineage (NCBI taxonomy): Eukaryota > Metazoa > Mollusca > Cephalopoda > Sepiida > Sepiidae > Acanthosepion > Acanthosepion lycidas. The sequence goes on along the minus strand of OZ010579.1, from coordinate 73,059,660 downwards.
TTGGGAGCCACTGCTAAAAATTGTTGACTCAGGATATTTTTCTTGTAATCAAAAGCCATAGAATTTAAATATCAGATATTTTCTTCCAGTTTTGACCAAGTATCAACTGTATTTATACGATTTTTGGACAGGCTGCTGATATAACACTTAACTCCATAATGAAATGTTTCAAAGCGCAAATTGTTATAAATTTTCAACATAGAGAGGAATACCATCAATAGATTTTGATAATTGAACAGTTAAAATATTTTCATCCAAAAATGCTACAACTGGACATATAAAGTCTTTCTTGTTGTTAAGCAGACTTTCTTTCAAAATTGTATAATTAATTTTATCTAATTCTAAAAAAGCATTAAGTTCATCAACAATTTGATTTCTAACAGTACTGGAGTTTTTTTTTTATATTCCTTTGAACAGCTGAGGGTGTTGGTATTTGAGTTGACTACTTGGCACACCTGGCCATACAGATGCTGGATTTTTGGGACGTATTTTTCCATTAACTTTTATGGTATCAAAATTTGAAGGCCAATGTTGTTGACAAATAACAGTATTGTTAGTAACATTTAGATTGGCATTTGGAACTGATTTTATCCATTGCTCTCTCTTTCGTCCTTGTTTTTTGGAAAACGATAAACTGGTATTTTATTAATCTCACCACACATAGTTTTGTCTTGCTGCCTTCTGTAATTTGTTTTGCAAGCAAATACACAGAACTTCTGGGGCATGGCTAAGTAGTATCTGCAATGGTAGATTAAACATCTTTAACAAATATTTCTCTTACTACTTCAATTTAGGAGTAAATTTTCAAGTTAAATTAATTATATTCTTAATTACAGCTTTTATCTACGCACCCTGCCCAAATACACACAATTAATTAAAACCAAAAATTTTAGAGAGTTGCCTTCAGCTTGAGAATCCACTTAATTTTTTTTAATCCAATTCTTAATTATTTTAATTTTTAATAAATTTCCACTTCTTGTTTTTTTTTACCTTAAAGCAAAACAATTAAAAAAGTAAAGTAAAAATAATGCATTTTGTTTTTGTCCTTTAACATCAATATCAGAAAAATATTAAAATATAAATATGATAAATAAAATGGTATTATTATTCTTGTCTTGTAAAATAAATTTTGTAGTCAAAAGGCGTAAAAAAGGAGACCTTTCGAAAAAAAAAATAATAATTAAAATATTTACATTAACTGCATGTAATAAATTTATTATTGTTATTTTTTTCTTTAATTCTAATAAGTAACAAAATGCAAAAATACGGAGACAAAAGCGCAAAGAAATTCGTTTGTTTTTATTTATTTATTTATTTTTTTTTACTTTTAATGGAAATGTTGGATAAAGTTTTAATAAATAGAGAAATGTTAATGAACATTTCTCTATTAAATTTTTATTCAAATTTATTATTCAAACTTAAACTTTTAATAGAAAAATGTTGACTTATACTAATTTTTTATCATGGTTAAAAACTTGAGAAAATTACATTTTAATTTCGTTGACGTTATGTTTTTTTTATTCATACTAACAATTTTTTTTAGCGATATCAAAAATAAATATCAAATTAAGTAAGGACATTGAATTTATGAAAAAAACAAAAACATTTTTAATTCATTTTATAATAAAAATAGTTTTCTTTACGTCTGGGAAGAAACTAAATTAAATTCTGTTCAAATTTATTAAACGTTGTTTTGTTTTGCTTCTTAAATAACACAAATTACTCAAAAAGAATTGCATTTTATCAATAAATAATTCTTTAAACTTTAATCAAAAAATGTTGAACAAACTTTAAGAGGGAAAATGCTAAAAATGAATTAAACTTTAATTTAAAAATGTTAAGGTTTTAAAAAACCTAAGTAAATCTTTTTGTGCGAGTAAATTTAAGCACCAAAGTTTACTTGTTACAATTTAATTTAAATAACTTAAGCTAAAATGATCAAATATACTTACTTCAAATAAATATGTTAAATGATATTCCAACCAAAGGAAAAATTAAAAGATTCCTTTGAATTTCTCGAGCCAACAACATAAAGAATATACAGTACGCAGTAGTTCGTTCAAACTGAAACTAAAACGATCAGCCGGCCTCCAGTATAGAGAGGTTGCTGCGTTATGCAGAAGCCTGTTAATATAGAACGCCATGGTACAGACCCAACCGTGGGATTTTGCCCACCGGTCCGTTTCGCAGGTAGGCCCACTACAGGCGCCGCGGATTTAACTGTCTCGGCCAAAGGGGGATTTTGGTCGCCAGCGACCGGAACTCCAGGGGCCTTCTTTCCTGAGCAGGAGGAGGAGAGGTGACCAGTCTCTCCACACCTCCTGCAAGTAGGTTTTCTAACGGTCACAATGACCGGCATTTTCCGCTCGCCTAAATCCAAACAGTTGGGGATGGACTTGAAGGCCTGCTGATTTAACATTATATCGAAAATTCATCCCCCGTTCAAGTTGTCGGAGAGAGCCCTAAAATCTGGTCGTGCTGCATAAAAACTGCAACCAGGTGCTCTCCCGTTACATGAGGAGGGACCTCAAATACGGCCAGGATCTCATACTCTGTCCTTAAAATAAGGTCTTTCGTTATAAGTTCTTTATTGCCATTGCCAGGCAATCTTCAGGCGTGGGCAGCAGTACGTCCCACATAAAAAACCCAGCACCTTTAATAACTCTTTGGGGTTTTATCCGTAGGGACAAAACTGACTTGATCACCGTGTCTTTCGTGGAGCGACAAATTTTGCGCGTATGCTTGTCCACCACGAAGACCGACACCATTCTCTTTTCGAACACCTTCAGTTATTGGACGTCTTCAAGGAGCCCATCTTTTTTTAGAAGATGAGCGTAGCCCTTAGCCTTTTCCAAGAAATCCGCTATGTTAACTATACAATTTGTGGGGGGGACTTCCAGCAAGAGGGCGATTCCTCGGCTGTCTTCTTGGCTTTTGCCTCCTTCTGCATCTCGTCAGTTGAGCTTTGGCTTAAGACTTGCATGGTCTCTCCCTTTTTAGTGCGACTATCATCCTTGGAACTAGCTTTGTCTTGTACATTAGGGTAAGCATTTGCCCGTTTTTTTGATGAATTAATTTTATCCGGTGGATCGGCCTTAGCAGCCGCCCCAAAAGGTCTTTTTAACTCCTGACCGACTTGCTTCGTCGGCGATTTTTCAGATACGTGGAGACTTCCACTAGCGGGTCTATATTTTTTGTCCAACATGGGGAAAGGAGTTGGGATAAGGGAAAACGAAAAAACAATAAAAATTAAATTCTTCTAAAAGAATAGAAGTTAAAAAAATAAAGAAAAGCCTGGATACACCAGTAAATTAAAAAATACAAAAACAATAAACTTTAAAACAAAGGCTATTAAATAAATAAAATGGGAAAACTAAAAGTTAACCCAAATTAGAAATAAAAAAAACAAACTAGATCAACTGGAAAGAAAGATTATAAAATAAATAGTCAGGTAAGACTTTTTAAAAAATCAAAATGGCGCCGAAAATAAAAGAAAAATCAACAAAAGAAACTCCTCCCTTTTTTGGTCAACAATTAAATTCTAATGTAATGTACAGAAAGAAAAAGAAAAGAAAAAAAAAAGTCTGGTTTGAAACTAGTCAAACCTAATTAAAAAAATAAAAGTTTGCGGCCGAAGTCGCTAAAGAAATAAATTAAATGAAAAAGAAATACAAAAGTATTAAACTAGTCAGAACAAAAAAAAAAAAAGTCGCTAATTAAATAAAACGAGGGAGGGTATAAACTAAAAAGGAAATAAAAACAAAACTTTCTTTTTCTCGTTTCTTAAACGGTACTTATTTTTTTTAAAACGAGAACTGAAAAGAAATAAACAGAAATAAAAAAAACAGCAGTCCGGTAAGACTTTGTCAAACCGAACTACAAAAATAAATCAAACAAAAGAAATGAAAGAAAGAAACAATAATACTTAAGAGATAACTTAACTTTTACGGAAAAAAACTTTGTGGGCCGAAGAAAGTTCGTCAATCTGCAAAAGATAAACAATAAATTCCAAAAAACTCGACGCTTCTGGTCAAAAAAGGTCTGAAAAGTGTGAACGATGGAATAACCAGCAAATGTGTTACCGTCGAAATAAGTAATAAAAAAATAAAAATGCAACTTGACACTGGTTCCGACCTATCTGTCATAAATTTGCATACGTGGAAGAAGTTGGGGAAACCAACTTTAATGAAGACAAATAAAATCGCGAGGTCAGTGACCGGAGAAAAAATACAATTTATTGGAGAATTTGTTACAAACGTCACGTTAAATAAAAAAACGAGAAAAGCTAAACTATTTGTCATAGAAAATACCACGAACTTACTTGGTACGAATTGAATAACAGAATTTCAATTATGGGATCTACCGATAAATTACAAGGTTGTTACAAGGTTGAAAGTTTGAACTCAGAAGCCCAAAAATTAGTAAGGAAGCTTAAGGAAACATTTCCTACTGTTTTTTCTCCAGGTTTAGGAACGTGTACCAAGATAGAGGCAAAATTCCAGCCAAAAGAAAACGCTCAGGCGGTATTCACAAAGAAAAGGAATGTGCAGTTTGCTTCAATTGAACAGATAGATAAAGAATTAGACAGATTAGAGAAAACCGGTGTATTTTAAAGAGTTGAATGGGTAACACCGACGATATATGTGAAAAACAAGCTCCAGAAAGTAAAGATGAAGCCGACACTGAGAAAAACAGGGGAGCGAGTTACCCGCAGCCAAGGACATGCAGTATTATTAAATGATTTAAGTCAACTGAAGTCACCACAGAAAACATTAAGAAGCACAAGATCAACAAAAGGGAAGCTAGAGGCTGAACAAATAGAACCACAAGAAGAACCTACAGAAACTGTCACTCCATCCTTAAGAAGCTCAAAGCGGAAGGTTGTTTCTGGTATCATTATGGAGGTACCAGAAAATAGAAAAGCGGATTGGCAATATGATGTACTTGGTGAAAGGCGAAAAATTTACGTGCAGTAACCAGATCAGACGACATTTTTCGAACGTGGTTGACAGCGGTTCCGCGGAAGAAATGCCGATGGAGGTTATTTTTGATACGTTTGTTCTAACAACGCTTGCAACAATTTTACCTGAGGTACGCCGATCCATGAGAAAAAAGAAAGGCAACTGATCATTTAAAAGTGTATCAAAAAACGTAGGAGATACGCTACAATGTAGCTAAAAATAATTAAAAAAATGAAATTTTTTTTGTTGTTTCTTCATATTTCCTGTAAAAAAAAAAAACCGTTTACTCCTATGGAGTAAAGTTTTAGTGGGGATGTTATAGTGGAACACACCTATTTTATAGTTAATAGACTCTCCCACCTATAATAAGTAGGAGTAGGAAGAGTAACGAGGGGGTCGCTCAGTGGTTCGGTCAGTCAGTCGATGCCGGACGACCGTTAGTCGGATACTACAGTGTCAGTGACCACAACTAGATTTCTCTGTGTCATTACCTATTATATCAAGTTCCTAACGTTTTGTACTTCGAACCTATTTTAGGACCGACTTAGTACAAATACAAGCCGCCACTGTGAAACCACTCCATGACACAATATTAATTAAACTGCATTATTTATTACTTTGAAAATATCTTCGATTTGCAGTAAAAATTTCTGAAATCTCAGACATTGCTCTAATAATTCGACCAATAGTCCATGTCACGTCAACGGAATAAAAAAAAAAAAATAATAGAAATTTTGAAGTACTACATTACTACAATATTTAAAAAACTAGCTTTGCATTTCTGCACATTCAAAAATATTAATAATGTTAATAATAGCATTTTTGTTTTAAATAAAACATCTTTTGACAAGTATCACATTCATTTTCGTCTTGGAAGTTTTACCCGAAATTACCTGAAATTAAGGAAAAAAAATAACATCTATGCCTGAGGATGGTGAATGTTTTCACCAAAAGTTCTTGAGAACAATACGGACCGAACATCTAATCCATTGTACAATTAATAAAAACAAGGATCGCGACGTTCATCGAGTGTTCAGTAAGTTAATGCCTTCTTAATCTGTTAGCGAAGTGAATTCGCCATTAATTACATTAACTTTATTGATTTAATCTTTGAATGACATTTTTACAGTATTAATTAAGCTGCATTATTTATTACTTTGAAAAGAAATATATATATATATATATACATACATACATACATACATACATACATACATACATACATACATACATACACATATATATATATATGTATATATATATATATATATATATATATATATATATATATATATTTAAAGACATTTTTATGTTTAACATTCTTTTTATAGATACAAGTATTTAAGTAAATGCACTGTTTATAATAAACAGTATTAAATAACATTTACCGGCCTGAATGTCCGAGAAATTTTAATAGAAAATATGTATTTGTAACTCTTTAGTAGAAACATTTTCAAGAGAAAAATAACAGGAATTATTTTACTTCCTGACAGACTGTCGTTGTTTATTTGGATTGTTGATGACAAAGGTCGACAAGGGAGGTAAATGTTCTCTGACAAGCGGCGCTGTTTACAAAAGCCGGGAAGCAATATCAAATATTGAATTTCAATCTACACGAACATAGCTTAAGTCGATTAAACATTGCTGCCGTGATTTTCTATACGTATGTATGTGCGTAACTGCAGAGAACTGAATTTGATACAAGAAAAGTAAACATATATATATTAATGTATTTTAGATATTCGACAAAAACAGATCGATATGTCAATACAAAACGTATTTACACATAATAATTGTAAACACATAAGCATTGTAGGTCTGGACTTATATATGAAAGAGGAGATATATAAATTGTTAAACACTAGAATAATATTAGGAAAATTAAGGACAAAGTGAAAAAATATATATTATGCATTTCGTCATTTTGGCTTTTCTTCTGATTAAAGTGATGTCTCCATTGATGTAACTCTGCATGCGCAGGAAGAGGAGGGCATGTTGAAATTTTAAACTTTTAAATTTAAATTTCTTTTTCATATGTGTGTCAGTATATAGCCCTATTTGGCTTTAGTTTCATTTTATTTTTCTTATGTTTTTCTAACAATGTATCAAGGCAATAATAGCTGGTCACTCGTATTCGAGGATACCCGTCTACTAGGGCAGCAAGCCAATCCCTATTGCAGACACTTGCTCAGGCATATTCGTGTTTGCTCAACATCCACAGAGCTCACCCGTGGTTTATACTGCAACTATGCTGAGCAGATCTTAGTTACCGTTTCTAGGAGAGAACGTGTGAACTAGCGTGATCAACAGTTTGAAGCCCTAGGCCACGATGACTTGTGGCTTCGTGCTAGTACAGCTATCTATGGCTCACAAGAGTTCCGTCTACCCAATTTCACTCACAAGGCTTGGGTCAACCCGTGGCATGGTTTTCACGCACTTTCCAAAGGTGCCGCACGCTAGGATCGACCTCGATCCAGTTCGATGACATCAGGAAGTCGCCTTCCTGACAAATCGACCATGGTGAGATTCGAACTCATGGTCAGAAAGCGAATGTTTTGAATAGTGTTGTACTTGATGTTATCAATAATTTTAAAAGGATTAGCCGCATATAGTTTTAAAAAAATATCCTGTTTATTTACGTCTACCTTTCATTGGTTCAAAGGGTGAGTCTTTGGTTAGGCGAATTTCACTTGGAATCTGCAGGTGTTATTTTTCTGCTGAGGTTCGAGTAATATTTGGTACTCGACCTATTCTTTCTTCCATTCGCAAAAATGTCCCTTCCTCCCATCATGTTAATTCTGTGATTTATAAATATAGATATAGTTGTAATCTTCTTAGCGTTTGGATTTTAGAATATATATTTTTTAATTGATTCATCGAGTCTGATAGAAACCTCAGAAAGCACTGGACGGCCGTTTCGTCCTATATTTGGGACTCATCAGCAGTGCGCATCCACTACCGAGGGAATCGAAACCCCGGCAAGCGAACACCATACTAACTGCTCCACCGGAATCGAAACCCTGACGGTTAGGTTGGCAAGCGAACTCCATACCAACTCCACCGGGCCTCGGTGACGAAGAGATTGTAAATCAGACCCAATGTAGCGCCGCTCACTCCCACATTCCGTGGTGGAACTCAACTGAGATTCTCTCTGACCATAGGACTGAGCCTCCTGGAGCCACGACTACTCTCACCAAGCCACTCCAACTGGAGCATTAGAATATATATATATATTAGATGAATATATGTACTTGTATAAATTGTGGGCACATATGTATAGAGGTATGTGTGTATATAGGTACTAGCGTTGTTTTTGTGCTAGGTATCGTTATATATATATATGTATATATGTGTTTTGCATATGTGTAGGTGTATGTATATAAATATATATTTGTGCATATGTGTAGATGTATGTGTATATGTATATGTATATGTATGTATATATATATATATATGTATACATATATTTATATATATGTAGTATTTTGAATATAAAATTACTTGTAATCTGCATATGTATATAGATGTAAATATCTTAGAATTAATATTTGTAATATATGTGTGAATAGATGCATAACATTGTAATATAAATACATATGCATGTGTGGATAGTTATGTGTAGAATCCTTTTCATATGCTTTTTTATGTATATAATCGTGTGTGTGTATGTGTGTATATGTGTGTATATATATGGTTGTATATGTATATAAGGGTGTGTGTATGTATATGGGTATATATATATACATATGTATATATATATATATATATATAGATAGATGGATAGATAGATATATATAGATATATGTGTATGTGTGAGTGTGTGTGTACGTGTATGGAATATTTTCAAATGGAAGGACATGGGTCATTCTAATGGTGTTTTAAAATTATTCTTTTTAATATTTAATATCACTTTCTCTTTTAATGTTCTATAATTAGAATTATGAGAATGTATATTTATCTTCTGGAGAGAGTTTCATTTTAAAATTGTTAACTTAATTTAAATTTAAATATACCACACTTTAACTATTAATAGTAATAATAATATTAACGAAATTCCTTTAATAATGAAGCACTTCAGTAGTCACCTAAAGTTAAACTTTAACTATAAAATCAAACTAAAATCTAAAATCTAAATAAATTTCAAATATTAAAATATAGGTAATGATTGATAAATGTATGTATATATAATTTATGTATGAAGATAGATGAACATTTGTGTATATTGTTACACGTGTGTCTAAGTGTGTATTTGCACATGTAAATAAACGTATGTATATATGGATTTGCATGAATATGTTTGTGAGATATATATAAGAAAAAACAAAATCTTTAATATTACCCTCAAATATTATTCAATAATGAAACCGAAACCATAAGTAAGTTTACTCATGTAATAATTAAAAAAAATTGCATTCATAAATTAGATTAAAAGTAAAACTAATAAAGATGTTACCGAAAACTTTTTTTACAATATTAAGGAAGTACAATTGGTCGGGTAAATAAAATATTATAATTTGAAATATTTCTTTAATATGTTCTCTATAAATGTGCTAATAAAAATAGTAGTTAACTTATATTAAGTCCCTAAACTATTTACTTAAAAAATTAAATATTTAAACTGATAACAATCATCAATTTTTTTTTTAGACATCTAAATTTCTATCAAGCATTGAAATCTATCCTTTACTTAAACTTGTTAAAACACAATTACAACCTCTTTCGATTTACTTCCCTCTCCCCCTCTCTCCTTTTCGTAACACTCATTTGTATATATCTGCATTACTGTCTTCTGTCTCCTCTCTCTTTTCCATTTTTCCTTTTCTTTTCTCCCTACTTCCCTCCCATTTCTATATATCATTTCCGTTAAGTTAACCATCTAAATAGGTCATGGTCTGGTCACTCCTCCTACCCCAATGTAAAGCACGCTTAAGAGAGATATGAAATTAACCCCTCCCTATACTCTACGTTGTCTCTTTAACTACCCCCTCATCCCCCCTGTTAAATTACAAAAATTACACTACCCATCCATTTTCAATATTATTTTTCCTTTCATTTCGTTGTTGGAAGTGTTAGCTAATGATCCGGAGTCCTTTAAAAGGATTTTGGTGAAATAAATTATTGTAACGGTACCTTAAAGTGGTCTGTTTTTCCTTAATATATATATATATATATATATATATATATATATATATATATATATATATATATAGGTATATTATGCAATTGTGCAAGTCTGACAATTATTTTAATATATTTATTGTTTATACGCTATTTTTATAGATACAAACATTTAAATAAATGCTATGTTAAAATAAATAGTATTAACAATATTTACCGGCAATATTTTCTATGAGATTTTTCGGACATTCAGGTCAGTAAAGGTTGTTAATACTGTATAAACAAATATATATATATATATATATATATATATATATATATATATATATATATATGTAAGTTTTTCTTCAACCATTCAGGGCATGACGATAAACTACCTCTGGCAACAAGGATTCTGATCGACAGATTGGAGGTTTGTAAGGTGTGTGGAACCACCTCTTAATTGCTGTTGTTCCCAGCACCACCCTGAACCAGGATGGTAACACCTGTTAGGGTCCCAGCTATGGGAAAATAGTTGAGTTCTCAAACTGGGATCAAAGCACTATGAAATTATAAAAATTCCAGCAATACCTTTTCATAGTAAAAACATTACTAGCGATATATTTTTAAAAATTACCAGCAATGCAAGAAGAAAATTAAAGTACGCCATTAAGTAACCCATAAGGAGATGATATACCATTAAACAAACAAACCAAACCAAACATTTTATTCGCTTTTTCTAATTTTCTTACAGTTTTCCTGTTATGGAAATGAAGCAAGTTTGAAATTGTCCATAGTGATTATTGTCACAAATTCTTTCGGGCAATTCATTAGCAATTATTAAGGGTTAGTTGTTAGCATGTTTTCCTGTGTTGTGTTCTAATTTGTATTGTGTGTAAGTAGTAGTAATTTTAAGCCGTGTTGGATTGGGGCAATAGTAAATGCATATTGGCTGGTGTCTTTAAAAGACCGTAAAAAACTCTTTTTCTTCTCAAATAGGGTAAGGTTGAGAATTATCTTAAACCGTTTTATATAAGGTGCTTCCATTATCTTAAGACGTCTTTTACAATTAGATGTTCTTAGAAGGACAGTACTATTTAAAATGATTTTTCATATCGGAGTTCTAATTTGTATTGTGTGGAAGTAGTAGTAATTCTAAGCTATGCTGGATTGGAGCAATAGTAATTCCATGTTGGCTGGTGTCTTTACAAGCCCCCCCCCGCAAGTCTTTACCCCCCCCGCAAGTCTTTACCCCCCCCCCCCCCAAAGTCTTTCCCTTCTCAATTAGGGTAAGGTTGAGACTTAGCTTAAACCGTTTTATATAAAGAGTTTCCATTATATAAAAACGACTTTTACAATTAGATGTTCTTAGAACGACGGTACTATTTAAATTAATTATTCATATTGGAGCAGTTAGTTACCTCTTGATGTTTAAGTAAGTTCTTTATTGCACTGAGATCGCCTATGTAGTTAGGCTGTCTATTATAAGAGCCATAGTTTTGTAATTTTCTAATATATATATATATATATATATATATATATATATATATATATATCTTCATCTATAGACAGACTGTTTCACTGTATAACAGCTCAACAGTGTGGCTAGACACCCGATTTCCTCAAGCCTGGATCGAAACCCGGCTGATACCATTTGGCATCAGTCGGCGATTTTACCCCTGAGCTATCAGCGCCCTGTAGAGAGCAATGTGAATTTTTGCGAACCTATTCTTCAAATAAAACCAGAGGGCTCAATTCATTGAAGTGCTTTGCAGTATTAGCAATAGTAGTCATTGTTTAAAAATTAGGACTTTCTCTTCGCTCAACCGGAATTAAATTGTCCTGGGCATATATACCGTCATGCACAGACTGTTTCGCTGTATCACAGCTCATCAGTGTGGCTAGACTTCCCATTGCCTCAAGCCGGGATCGCAAACCGACTGATCTGGCATCAGTCGGAAAATTTTCCCCCTGAGCTGCCAGAGTAGAGAGGAAGACGAATTTTTGCGTACCTATTCTTCGAATAAACACGTCAATGACCGCGGTGGGGGAAAATAAATATTCGTACACATACAATTTTTTCTTTTATTGAATTTCCAACTAATGAATAAACATACTTTTCATATAATTAACAAACAGATGCATAATAAATAAATATGCATAGAAAACAGAAAGAAATTTGATTTAAGAGAAATACATCCCATTTACACTTTTTAATGGGTGAAAAATGTTCGTTCAATACAAAGATCAATACATAATCTTCATTTAATACTTTGTAGAATAACCATTACTCACTTCTACAGAAACCCTGTAGTTCTTCTTGAAGTTCTCAATTAAGGATTTGCAAATTTTAGTTGGTATTTTGATTCCAATTTTCTTCGCATATGGTCTTCAGATCCGCGATGTTTGTTGGAGCTCACGATTAGATTTGAATTTTCAAATAACGCCACAGGTATTTAATTGAGTTTAAATATGAGGACTAACTTGGACATTTCAGAATATTTGCATTATTTTTAGCAAACCATTTCTTCGTAGATTTTGCAATCTGCTTAGGATCATTATCGTGTTGGAGGATTCAATCAGGAGGAAGTTCAAAATCTTCAACCAAAATCCTTAAATTTGTTTCCAATACATGATGCTGCCACCACCAAATTTCACTGTTGAAATTGTGTTCTTTTGTTTGAAGTTATCGCCATCTTTCCTCCATACATGATTTCTAGAATTACCTCCCCACAACTCAATTTTGGTTTCGTATATACATAATACTCTTTCCCCACACGATTTTTCCTTATCCTTATCTTCGCGAAAAAATTTCAACTTGGCATTTCTGTGTTTTTCAAATAGCAGGGGAATTTTCCGAGGGTGGGGGGCGTGAATTTAGATTGTTCTTATGAATTTAATTGCTTATTGTCCGTAGAGTATTGAAAGCAAATTATACTGCAACTCTTAAGAAGTAACCATTGTATTTTGTTTAATTTGACGCATTAATTTCCTCGAAGATTTTGAAAAAATCTTCTGTAGAGTACCTGTTCTTCTTTGGTTTTCAACAGTTTTGAGTTTTTTATACCTTTCATGAATGAACTAATGGTATTAAATGAAATATTCAGGTTGCCTGAGATTTTCCTATAGCTTTTACTTTCTTTCCAGATCTTAACAATCAGTTCTTTTTTCGAATTTCTCAATTCTTTACCTCTTGTGTTGATGATAACCTTCTTGCACGAATATCAATTACAGAATGTTCTGTTTGTAATTTTTAGACTAAAAATAACAACTGATAACATTATTGAAACATTCTAGAATATTCCGCTTGAATAATCTAGAGTATTAAAGCAATATAAGAGTTTGAATATCTGACATTTGCATTGTACAGATATTTTTCATTCATTAAAATGTATAAATTGGAAATATTTCTATTTAATCATTTTTTTTTCTGTTTTTTAGGCATATTAATTATTATATATATATATATATATATATATATATATATATATATATATATATATATATATATATATCGTACTTATTATAAAACCCAGGTTGTGTATGTCTGTACGTTTATATATTGGATCGGATTTCCTACATTTTTCAACCGATTTCAACAAAACTTCACAGGACTACGTAAAATTACCTTGCGGTGGTTCTGACAGCACCCAAAATTGGAAAAACACAATTGTTTTTGCACAAAATCAATTTGAAAACACGATTAAGAGGCATCGCGAGAAGGAAAGGGGACAACTCATATCGAGTTATACTTATTATAAAACCCAGGTTGTTTCTGTGTGTGTGTGTGTGTTCGTTTATATATGGGATCGGATTTCCTACATTTTTCAACCGATTTCCACAAAACTTTACTTTTTTTTGGCAGGTAGTGTTTCTTATTGTCTTGCACACTTTTTTCTCTATTTTTACATTCAGAATGCTTAAAAAATTCCATTTACAAGACAATTGTTTATAATAAAATTCTATTCAATCGATTGAAAACAATGTTTTTGTTTGAGTTTGGGTTTAACCAATTCGTAAAAAAAAACAAAAAAACAAAAACGAAAAGAAAAAACTAATTAAGACATGCGTGTCCGTCAACCTTAAACAATAATCTTTGTCAATTTTATTCTTCAGGCTTTATGATGGTCGATACTTGATCTATCTCTTACTGTTACATCCCCGGGCAACGCCGGGCTCTACTGCTAGTATATATATACACATGCACACAACACTTCCTTACAGGCTTTTTTGTTGTACCTTTCCATATATCTTTTATCTCATGGATGCCAATCAATTTGGTTATCTGACCTGCCACACAATCTAATACTTCATCCGCATAGCCAGATCTTTTTGTTATTAACAAGTTTTTGCCTTTTTTGCTTATCTTTTTTTGTGAATTTTTCACTTCTTTACCTCTTGCCATCATGATAACCTTCTTCACGAATTATCAATGTTTTATTTGCATTTTTAGGCTAAAAATAACTACTGATAACATTATTGGAACATTCTAGAATATTCCATTTGAATAATCAAAAGTATTAAAGCCATTTAAAAGTTTTAAAATCTGAAATTGGCATTATATGAATACTTTTTTCACTGATTAAAATCGATATATCGGATTTATTTCTATTAAATCTATTTTTTCTTTTCTATGCATATTTAGTTATTATGCATCTGTGTACAGTTAATTATATGAAAAGTATGTTTATTCATTAGTTGGAAATACCATAAATTAAACATTTGTATGTGTAAGAATACTTGTTCTCCCCTTACTGTATATATATATATATATATATATATATATATATATATATGTATGTGTGTGTATGTGTGTGTGATTATTAACATATTGATATAATTGTTAAATCAAAAGATTGTGTCGAGTCTTCAATGATGTATGCTGGTTTCATTGCTAGTTTTGGGTTTTACAAATCATACTGGCCCCGCCTGCTACACAAGATGACAAGTTCTCTGAGCAGTATATACTTATGACGTACCTTTCATAAAATATCTAGTCGTATATATGTTACGTTCATTTATCTTTGATATTATTTTGTTTTCTTGACCACCCCCACCTTAAACACACGCCGTAGTATTTTTGGTCTTTTGCTTTATCGGATTTGCTTAGCTATGTCCTCGTTGAAAAGAAAGTCGCTATTTTTGGACAGTAAAGCAAAGAGATTCAACGGCATATTTACTACTGTTATCAATAAGGCTCATTAAACAAACCCTACAATAAAGAGGACAGTTTTCGAAGAAGAGGAAACAAATGCGTTTGACGTTAACTTGACTGACGTCGCCGAATGCTGTTAAGGTATTTTTTTAATACGATCATTAAGATAAAGACAGGTGGAATCAAGACCATGTCCAAAAATTGGTCCAAATGGTGCGAATTGAATATATGAAAAGAGAAGCAAATATAATCGTCTCAAACAAAAGAATTCTGATTTGAGATGTGAGAGGAAAAGATAAAAAAAGTACAAAAATAACAAAGTACCACAGCTGGAATTGGAAAAAAAAACTGTAAAGACGGTTAAGAGATTGCAAAATCTTATAAGCGTTGTGGTTACGAATCTTCTGTTTCCATGGCAGAAGTGAGGCACCATTCTTTTCTGATGTGGTCTGAAAATCATGTTAGAAGGATAAAATGGCCTCGAGCTGTGGCTGTTTAGAAGCTTTGTCGAGGAAAAAAAAAAGAACGGAAATAGCAGTGTTGTGTGTGGCATAGCAGAATGAAGAATAGCCGGACAAATGACCTCAGACGGGGAAAAAGATGTGGCCATAACGGTTGTAATTATACAAATAGGAAAAAGAAAAAAATGATCCATAAGGAAGGAGAAATGACGGCCATTGATAATCCGGTCATCGCTATCGTAAAGGAGTTTGAAACAAAGATAGAAAGTGGATTGCCAGGGATAAAGAAGCGAAACATGAATAACACACACACAAACAAATAAATATATATATATATATATATATATATATATATATATATATATATATATATATATATATATATATATATATGTGTGTGTGCGTGTGTGTGTGTGTATATATATATATATATATATATATGTAAGTCCAGGGCTGAGAAGGACTGTCACAAGGTTGCGCCGGTTTGAAATATACTATACCCACATTAGATAATTTTGTACTTTTTGCTGTATAACACACACACACACACACACACACACACACACACACACACACACACATATATATATATATATATATATATATATATATATGTTATACATATATATATATGTGTGTGTTCTTCCCTATATATATATATATATATATATATATATATATATATATATATATATATAGGGAAGAGGTTATAATTCTTCCAACGTGAGGAAAGTTTATATTTTAAAAAGAAGAGAGAAACCGCAAACGTTTTTGTTTGTAATGTGGATTTAAAAAGAAATATATATTATACTTTATTTTCCATCATTTTGCAACACGGGTTTCGGGTCTAGCCACCTTCTTCAAGCAAAGAGTGGATATTTCTGCGTGTTATTAAAATGAATTAATTTTCCTGGTGTTTTTCGATGTTAAACATTCTCTTTTTTTGTGTAGTAGTGACACAAATGTCGTTCTTGGTTTTTAATATTAGAAACGTTAGATATAGCGTTTGAAATAATGTACACACACACACACACACACACACACACATATATATATATATATATATATATATTATTTAATAAAAAATATGTGCTGCCCGGTGGGATTCGAACTAGTTCCCCCCCCACACACACCCTTGTAAGAGAAACGGGAATGTAAGCTCGATCTCCACCGGAGGGTACATTTTCTTCAGGACGTCGTCGATCATGGCTCACCATAATTTCTTGTTTTTTGTAGTAAATCTTTGCTTTCTCTTCTAATCCTTGTTCTACCAACCATTTACACAAACATATTAGGTAGGTTATGTGCTATTTTCCTCTATCATTCTTGCCTTCAATAGGTCCTGAGAGTGTCAAATTTTCTTAGCTCTTTTTCCTTATTATTTGACCTAGAAATGTTAACTATCCCTTTCTGATTCAAAGAATAAGTGTCTTTTTTGTTTCATTTTTACATGCTTCCAGTGAGAGCAACCAAGGATCTAAAGAAGTCGCTTGTCTCGTCATTTCGTTGTCCCTTCATTTCTAAAGAATTAATGGATTTATTTTTAATTCGATATTTTTTATTGCTTCAAACGCTATTAAAGTGGATACTTTTTGTTTGAAATTGGCGCCCTATTTTTACTTATTCATGTATGCATTACGTCGATCGGACTGCACATTCGAGAAATCAAAGTACAGAAAACATTTCCTCTGACAGGTATAGAACCTGCGCCCCATTTTGTAAGAGAAACTACCGTTTTGATGTGTCATACTTTTACCGCCCGGCCACTTGATAAATTTGAAGTTATTAGGTTGGTGCAAAAATAATGACGTTTTCTCACATATGTTACTATGTGAGAAAACGTCATTATTTTTGCACCAACCTAATATTTTCTGTGACTGACTCACTGTCCACTCCTTATAGCTTGAGCGAGAAGAAATCGATTCATGCCTTTTTCAAGAACATTAATGCGAAGCGGGGCTTAATAGACTAGGCCGGAACTCAGCCACTCAATTCCATTTTCTTCGCCAGTAGCCCTTACCTTACCACCACATTCTATACATGAATGTGTGTCTGTAAATATATGTGGCTATATCCTTACGTAAGTCAATAGGTCCATAGGCTTATAATGCAAAAAGTATATATTTTACGTAAAATATTTATTTTTCGACATAATATCATTCTTTTCAAAAGACATAACACAACACTTCTCTATAGATCAAACTGTATCACACTACAGTCTTATTCATCCAATCTCGTATATATATAAAACAATCTATCTATCTCGAGATAGATAGATAGATAGAAAGAAAGAAAGAAAGAATTTTATGGGAGTCTAGAAAGGTTTGTACACAGGTATAGTCATGCGTATATTCATTAAATCAATAATATGCATGAGTATAACAGAGAATATTGTTAACAGGTCATTGGCCGTTGACCGTTGCAAAGTTTTGCATAGTCTGACAAAAGGAAATATTAGTTTAGTGGCACCTTTTAACATTCGTGCTCACAAAAACTATGTGTCAAAAGGATGGTTTTTCCCTTAACATCGCTATTATTTTAACTACCTTCACTCTTGTGTAATGTTTATTGTTTTAAAAAGTGATTATTAGAATGGTAATAAAGCCTAAACATATGCAGTTTATTTTATATATCTTCTTTGTTCTTGAGAATTGGCAACATAAATAATAAACACTATTTTGCTTTATAGTCTTCCCAGGTCTTTTGAACAAGAGTAGAGTTTATTCCTTGATTCCTGTTTAGGCTGGGTTTGATTAAAGAAATATTTAGTTACATTATTTATTATATTGTTCATTGGAATGGTTTTCACAGCATTCACTATATTGCTAATCGATTAGAACTTTATAAAATGGTAAATAATAAAGGTTTCCTTATAGTTGGTTCACATATTTTAATAAAACTGTGTAGCACAATGTTTGTTCTTGGAAAGCAACTTTTATTTCTCATTTGCTTACGCCTAGAAAGTATGAAAAATGGTTAATATTTCCTTCAAACTTTTCTTTTTGTTACGAGGGTAATGATATTTCTAAAATTTACCTATTCCCATTGGGAAATCTGGTGAATGTGAATATTCTCGTTCACGCCAAGTAAGAACAAAACGACGCATGATTCCAACTAGCATTTATTTATTCTAGGATTACACAAAAGAGACCACCCAAAATTTAGAAGGGAGTAGTTTTTCGCGATTTACGCTTATACTGTAAATTACTTTCACGAATCAGCCTTCAAATATAATTTGCCATCATGTTTTCGTTAAACGATCCTTGGTAGCGGCGTTCAAAGTCCAGTATATTTTGGTGGAAGCACTTGCCTTGCTCCTTGGAGTACACTCCCATGTTCTCGCATTTATCAAGATGAGCGTCAAGTTTATTGATCTTGAGGGACATCTTACAAACCATTTTGCGTTTCACCAGGATCTCAATAAACTCCAGATAGTTTTTGGCTTTGTAATTCCCCAGAAAGCTCCGAAACTCTGCAATAAAGTTGTTCAACGCTGCTTTCTCTGTGAGTTTCTTGGAGAATTACTTGCACTCTATGATCTCCTTTATTTGTGGTCTGAAGAAGACATCAGTTTTAAATTTTGCCAAAGACAGCTTAGGGAAGAAGTTTTGAAGCCTGCAGACTCATTATCTAAAGCTGTGACAAATTGTCCATTTTTAAGTGCAGTGAAGAAAACTATAGTTTCCCTGTGTCCAACACTGGCTCACATTTGACGTTGTTCCTTCCTACATTGAAATCTGTCCCACCTGTGGTAGTGTTTGGCGGTGTTCCTGTTGTTCAAAGGCAAAGATAGCTTGGAAACTTGGTAAAGCCGTCTTAGAGATCCATCAGGAAGGCTACCATTTTGAAGTTTTGGATAACCTCCCAATCATACTCTTTACATTTCAAGCCTTCTCGGAAGATCTTAAGATAGCTGTATTCCTATTTGGGATTCACTTCGTGAGACAGGGGATGAGATGGATACATATTCCTGTTATTAATCAGCTCGGCTTTGAATCTCCTGGATGTGCTGTCGATGAAGGCGCGTCATACGCTGGGATTAAAGGCGATTCCAGTTGCCTCAAACAGACCGGTCACAGTGTGGCAGAAGCAATGCCCATCTTGTAAGGTGAAAAGAGCTTGAAAACACAGGTGATGTTTTCTCAGACCTGCGACTTGCACACTTTCAACTAACAAATTCCACTACTTGAATCTCGGCACTGGACTTTGCGAGACCAAGATATCTGATCAGGTCGTTGAGATCTTTTTGGCTGTGGTTGTATGGGCTTCTATCCTCAGCTGCGCCTCTGTGATCTGGATCAATGACTTTATCCTCTTACCTTTATCTTATGAATTGCTGCTCTTTTCTGAAAACGGTTTCTTTCTCTTTGGGGAAGTGTGTACGGAGAGCTCACGGCAGTGTGGCACTAGAAAGATGAATGAGACAAGTTCTGGATAGCGGACGCTTTCTTGCCAGCTCGACGTTTGGAATGGTCCACCATGCAAAAGTAGCAATTGTTTGAGTGGTCACTTGGTTCCTTCCAAATTCGTGGGATTGCGAATTTCATAGCTATTTCCCCCTCTGTCCAGGTCCTAAAAGCAAACTTTTGAAGGAATAATATTCATTTCCTTTGCTTTCTAGACAGAAGCTATGAGGAAATAACACTTACTGAGTAAAGACAAAAAGTCAAAATTTTGCTGCACAGTGAAATGTTTATAAATTTAGGATTAAAAAATTGTTTTCATATTTATTTCTTTATAAATTGTCAAATGATAGATATTACATTACATTTTAATACAGTTTCATTAGTTTTTATAATGATGTAAATATAAAGTTATTCTTGTAAATAAACAATCAAATAAATAAATAGTGTTTAACATTTGTTGTAAATTCTGAAGAATAAAAATGTATGAATTTAAATATCATCATATTTTTATATGTTTTATTACAATTCCAATCATCGCTTTTTAGAAGAATAAACATTGCTGAGGAGTGAAGGTAGTTAAAATGTACGCTGCGAGTGTAAATATTAAGCACCCAATAAGAATCAACGTCACTAATATTACTTACACGATTTCAAGACGACCATTACATTTGAAAATGCAGTTCGACAAGCGCGTTGATGCGTGTCAGTATACGAATTCGTGTTAGTTTATTTGTAATATATTATCGACGTGTATGTGTCTGAATTCGGATTAACAAAATATTTTTATTTTAGTGTGTAACGATTTGAATCGACTTTCAGTCATTAGAGTCAATAGGAAAATTTTCCTTTAAAAAGACGAACACTGTTGTCAATATGAAACGTGAATTTCAAAGGAAAACTTGCCAATATATATTTGAAGCATAGACAAATGATTGTTTAATCATTAGAACAACGAACGAATGTGCAAAAGACTTCATTTATTGCAGGATCCGCTACACACACACACATAAACACACACACATAAACACACACACACACACACAGATATATGTTCCTTTTCTTACGTATACAAATGGGTTCTGTTTTAAATTGTGTGTGTGTGTGTGTGTGTGTGTGCGTGTGTAACATTTTTCGTACTCTAAAAAGACTTCAGCGGACTAATTGATTGATTGGTCTGTTTAACTGCATATCAACACCTCTATGGTGTCAAAATTCAATTGAAATATTTTTAACTTAATTTTCATACTTTAACTAAATATGTTTTGAATGCAATTGAATGTCTTCAACTACAGAAAAAATGTATTGTTGGCCTTTTTTCTATATAATGTATTGCTGGTAATTCTACTATAAAATGTATTGCTGGTTATTTTACTTTAAAATTGTATTGTAGGTAATTTATTATAAATATTTATTGTTGGTAATTTTACAATAAATATATATTGTCGGTAATTTTATCATTAATATGGATTTTCATACTTTCATGGTGTTTTGTTTTTGTTTGGGGGTTCATTATTTGCCCATAGGTGGATTTCTAGCAGGTGCTACCCACCACATGTTACTTCTAAAAGAACTTATCGAAGAATGGTTTACCCAATTCCTCATTACCTAACTTTGTTTTATTTTTCAACCACCGTGGCATGTCAATAAGAGAAATAAGCATAAAGAACAAGAAATCATTCAATAAAAACTAATGTAATAATGCTCACTTGTATTAATGGTGATTTCACAGATGGCAAAAGTTACCCGCTTAGGGAAATTTATACTGATCTAATTTTGAATTCATCGTGAAAGTAACAACATTTTAATGTTATTTCATACGTCTGGTGTATACTGTCAAGCGTGGATTGTCCAATTTCTCACCCACAAAATCTCTTCTCCATAATCCATCGAGTCATGCCAGTGACAAGACTATTGTGTTAAAATAGTTGGATTCAGAATTTTTAAAAAGACTGTGCGTGAAAATGGTCTGCTCCTTGTAACGCCACAGGAAATACCTACCCCTTTGTCTTCCTCAATCCTTACAAGAGTTAAATCAAACTAAACATGGAGTATTGCTGCCTTATCTGGGGTGGAGCTACCCAGTTCTTACTTTCCAGATTTGATAGAGTTCGAAATCGTTTAATTATTTTCCACCTTACAGCCTCTTTCACCACAGGCGTAACGTCACAAGCCTAACGCTACTCTATCGCTATTTCCATGGCAGATGTTCCAACGAGCCCCATTCTTTATAGTCATCAGCTCAGATTTTTGCAGCCAACACCCTCCTCGTTATCTCATTTCCTAAGTATTCTATTGGCAAGAATGGCGTTTTACTCCAAATTTTTTTAGCCAAGAACCACTATCTTTAGGAACAGACTCCCGCGCGTATGCTCCCGCGAACACTACAAGCTCTTCAAGTTTAGGCTCATATCTTTCTAATCTTCCCTTCCTACATCTTCAACAACTCATTCAGTAACATTCTGACTTAGGCCTTATATTTGGTAAACTTTAGTAAAAAAATAAAGTCAGTGGTACACTCGGTGGGAATTCGAATTTGCTTAACGAATACAAGTTCTCCTAATTATTAATGAAATCAAAATAATTATTATGATGCTCATCACAACCAAATATTTATAACACTTCATCATTTTATTATCTGTCAATGATTTAGACGGCTGGTTTTCTGGTAGTATTTTTCCTCTACTTTTTAATCGTTGTGAAAATGCGTATGTTTTTGTCCTCTATTGGCATTGAAGAGCGAGGAGCGATAGCTGTTTAATCCTTGTTTTGTATTTTTTCTTATCCTCCCGTTTTTGTTTTGATAGAATTTTGTTTATATTTATTTATACTTTTTTATACCCCTTTTCAAAACATTATTAACTTTTGGTAACCTCAGATTAAAAGTGTGTACGCACAAACCAGAAGCTGTTATAAAAATATTAAAATAATATTTTTGGACTTTGATATTCAAAGAAATTAGCCACTGACACAAGGTAGTAAAGGAAAGCAAGAAGAAAAGACTAAACATCAATCTTAAGGTAGTAGAATGCATGTTTGTCAGCCAAAAAGAACCGCTCAACGTGCAAGTTACAGATTAGAGACACCAAAATCAAGTAAGTTTTTACAGAGGATGGAAAACCCGACACCGAATTCGGAAGAAGCTTTGTGATAGCAAAATATTCTTTCTGAAAGCTAAGGAATGTATTTCGAAACAGGAACAAAGAAAAGAGCATTTAACTGTTACGTAACATAAGTCCTCTTATATGGCAGCGAATACTGGACAATCTCATCACAGATTAAGAATCTGAGTAAAAATGGAAACAAATAGATGTTTTTAAAATCTTTTCACCCCAAGCAAGGCAATAATGCCACTAAGACACAAGGGGTTATTAGGAGTGAAAGTGAATGAGAAGACTTTAGTAAAGAAAAACGACAATATAAGAACAGCATTCAGGAAGACAGAAGATGGCGATGGACATATTTAAAAAAAAATTGTATGTAGCAGAGAAGCAAGAACTCGGAAGAGAGTTCCGCATGTGAGAAGTGCGAGATAATAAACACTTAGAATAGAACTTACGGATGCATCTAGCTATTTTAACACTAAAACTATGAGACTTAGTTGATAGTTCCTTCTTTGGATTTTGTCTTTGTTGTGGTAGGATCCACCTAATTTGCATAGTGGAGTACCGACCATATAAATATGGTTGGTACCGGGAAGAGAGGGAAGGAATCAAGAGATTCAACCAGAGACTCTACCGGACTACGACTCAGTCAACACATTCTCCAGGAACGGTCTTCCCAGGAATATACAAAAGACTATATGTAAATATTGTCTACACTTTCTTGTTTCAATACATTTTGTTCTAAGTACATTTTGTGTTGCATTATTATTCCATGCATTAGTCAAGTTTCAACAGTCTTATAATTAGAATTACAAAAAAGAGATAATTGAAATTTCAAAGGCACATTTGAGGAAATAGGTTTATAAAATTTTATATTCTCATGATATATTGAAGTCAAGGGGAACAGAGGAAAGCGGGGTATAAAACTTAACAAATGACCTTGTGTAAATATTTGGCGGAACAGGGATTAGGAGAGATAGCGAAAAGACAAAATTTACTATGAGCTACAAAGGACAGGAAATTGTGGAGAGCCATGATTACCCACATCCTGAAGAGACACTGTACATAGAAGACGAATAGAACATTTTCATATGTAAATATTTAAATATATCGTTTCAAATTACGAGGAGACACTGGAAGAAGAAAAAAAAGAAGAAGGAGGGGGAGGAGGAAGGGGAGGAGGAAGGGGAGGGGGCATCCACTCATTGTAGACAGAGTAAAAAATCTACGTGTCGTGGTATGACTTTCAGAAAAGAATAGGTAAAAATGAAAACGTGAATATATATTGTGTCATTGTTTTGCGGTATCAAAGTGTGATTGTTTTAGGCATTTTATTGGCATGGAGATATTTTCGCTGCACGATTCTTTTAATTCTGCATCTTTTCCTTCAGGAACAACGATGGCAACCCTACTGGAATTTTGCTTAGTTACAGTGGCCGATTTTGATGCCGTCCACCTATTTGGCCCTGTACCGATCGTAGGCGAGTCCACAAAATCTATACGTTTATCGATACGGTTTGTAAGAAACAAATGCTGTGCATATAAAGACTGGCGGGCGTGCAAAACCGTACGTAAAACGGTCGAATAAAACATTTAGTTGATCGATTTCAGATTCACAGAAAGAAAAGTCCAAAAATGAGAACGAAACTGAGGAGAAGAGTAGAGAAATCAAATAAGAAGATCGGGTGTTTAATTATTGATGATTGCAATCAGATATGAACCTTTACACGTGGAATTGTCTAAGAGTGCGCATGCTTTGCCTCCTTTTCTTATGTATTGAATGCGTTGAAAAATCGCTCGCGGAAAAAGTCAGACAATTTCAGCGCGGAATCTTTTAGCTTTTGTTAAAGGAAAATGTACAAAAATGCGAAATGCACGATCCCGTGTTAGGAAAGAAATGCATACTTTCCTCAAAAACAAAACAAAACAAAAAATTTCAAAAGATAAAGCCTCATAAAGTTTTCCTCATCAAATATACAGGTGCCTTTTATCGTCAATGCAGGTGTGGGGAAGAAGAAAAAATAGAAAGAAAAAAATCTAAAATAACAAAAAAAAAAAAATATGCTTAATTTCTGCAGTCGATTTAAATGCTCAGTGCATTTAAGAAAACGGGAAAATGGTTAAATTGTTTTTATGTCGTGCAGCCTTCAGGTTAAGAAAGAAACAGATCGCTTCTAGCAATCTGACGTAGTATCTTTATGAAGATTCGAGCCATGGAAAGTTCTTACGCTGTGAGAAAAGAAAGCGTGCATGACAATGCTAAACGCTACATTATAAATAGAAGAAAATTACCTTTGTAATTCGACTGGCCCTGTCTTAATAAGTGGGCGATTTGGGATATTATTAACTCAGTGGTCTGTATCACTTGGTTAGAAAGGATTTCGATCTGGTATGATATGGCAAACTTTATATCTGA
>OZ010579.1:72874063-73029063 GCA_963932145.1 Acanthosepion lycidas | reverse complement strand
AAAAATAAATGAGGAATTAAACAATATTTTCTGCTGACAGTTTCTACAAAAAGCTAAGAAAGGCATATATATATATATATATATATATATATATATATATATATATATGAGATTAACATAGTGGTGGACACCATTTTATGGGGTTGATTTCAGGCTGTGGGGAATTCACCAGAATCAAAGGGAAAGTGAATACATTGCAATATCTGCTAATGAGCATAGACTTTCAGCATGCCATTATATATATATATATATATATAAACATATAAATCCATTATATTCAATGAAATGTATATATATATATATATATATATATATATATATATATATATATATATATATATATATATATATATATATTTATACAAATAGAAAAAAATGCCGTAAATTTTTTGACGTTAACAATAGAATTTTTAAGAAATACAGACGACATGCATTTAGATTTCATTGAAAAATACATCCCTACCTCTACCTAAACGTAACCAATAACTGATACATCAAAATACAGACATAATGAACACGCAAACACCACTTGTCTAGTTGAATTGGATTTCTCTGTATCCTTGGAATCGTGAATTATGATTTTTGCTGTGTCTTTAAAACCTAGTAATTTTAAAAGTTACTCCAAAATTTCAGCTTCCATTTTTGAAACATGGTTAGGACTGTGTAGAGAAAAAACCTATTTTAAATCAATTAATTTATTATATATATATATATATATATATATATATATATATATATATATATATAATTATTCATTATAGTAGATTAAAGCAAAACCATTTTGTAAATCGCTGCACAATAGCTTTTATATTTCAGTACTAAGTTGCTTTTTTCAGGCGATGGTAAATAACTGGTGAGTAAATGATTATTTTTAATTTCAACAACAGAGTACCACCCTTTTTCTTCGGAAGAGAAGACGAGATAACAACAAATCAGAATTAAAAAGATGCTTGTGGGTTTATCCTGATTAACCAATAAGGTGTCAGTCCTACGCTAAATTCAAAATTAACCTAGAAAAAAGGGTAATCTTGATTATAGTAAAATGTTATCTGAGATAGAACCCTAGACACGGCCATAAGTGGTAGAAAAGAAATTGATACAGATTATAAGTGAGTGGCAATCTTGTATCGTAATTATGAGCAAATATAACTTCTCAATTTTTTATAGGAAGCTAAGGCGAAGAGTAGGAAAATAATCAAACGTATAGCTAATTTTGACATAGATTTTGTAGCTAATAATTAAGAGGCTTCTTTAAGAAAATAGTGAACACAACTTAAGTGTTTAAAAATAAAAAAATGTGTAACATTCATATAAGATGTTAATAATGCCGACTAAACAACAACGCATAACTAAAATTAAGTTTAAATAAACAAAATAAAATAATCATTCCTAGAAGTTGCACAGCAATTTACTTACCAATTGTGACCATATGAAATAGTACTACCAAGTTCAAAGTTTAAGCATTGAAATATATATACATATATTGTCAAAATGTATATTTATAAGGGAAAACTGCTCAATATCAAAGATAGAGGTTTTCTAAATACAGAGAATATGAGTATAGAGATCAACACTGTTTTTGTGACTGCCAAATGCCATTTTAAGTTCAATTACTGCGACAATTATGTTTTCATATCAAGATAAACTCCTACAAAATGATCAGAAATTATTTGCAAATACAGACAAAAAGAACAAGAAGACGTCAATCTCGCCTCCATCTGCCAGCATGTGGCCTTCTAGCTTTTTCTGATTTTATTCTACTACAGTGTCTGCCCCACAATAGCAAAGACCTGGTAAGGACCACCAGTTTAAACGAGAACGGCCTGATCCGGGCAAATTATTCATTTTAAAAATTCCGACAAATTTTGCCAGCAGACTAGGGATATTTCTTTTATTTTATAAATTTTATTCTGTGGTCTGAGGGAAAATCTAAATCTACTAATTTGCAAGCATTCTTCTCATTGGTCACGATGGCTAGACCTGTTCTGTCTTCTTGCGTGAATGCATTTGAGTTCCAATGTCTCAGAGAATTATATGATTTAAATAATATAAAGCTGATTCTGGTTTGCGTATAAGACCGTTATTTAGATTAACGCCTTGTTGTTAGTAATAGGTTCCCAATGAGTCACCATAACTACCCAGTGATGTATATATTTTCGCTTTCACTCACAGCATTGATGGGAATCTATACAAGAAATCATAACGAAATTAAAAAAGTGAGAAAAAATGACTATCAACTGTAAGAAGACAGAATGTGTGATTGTCAGCGGAAGGAAAAGCGTGGGGATGAGTTACGAATTGGAGACATGAAAATCAAAATTCAACACCGAAATCCGAAGGCGCATTGGAATAGCGAAAGATACCTTCGTAAAGATAAGTAAATTATTAAGAAACAAGAATATTCCATTAAGAACAATTTTTTGGTTCCTAACGCAATAGAGTACTGAACCGTTATATAATATGAATCATATATGATAGTGAATGCTTCACAGATTTGAAACTACAAAATTGTAGCTTTACAGAAGAATGCCGATAAAATCAGGGACTAAACATGTGAGTAACGAAGAAGACTTAAGGAAAAAAAAAAAACAAAACAAAAAGAGGACACTCAAACTTAGAATCAGGAAGATAAATTTGAAATTTCTAAGCACACAATGAGGAAAGATACGTTGTGAATTTGGAACACACGAGGCCTATTCAAGTCAAGATGGATAAATGAAAACAGCGAATGAGCTTTTTTTAAATGAATAGCAGAATAAGGATTAGAAGGAATTAGAAGGGATAACAAAAAAGGACAAACATTATTGGGAGCTAGAAAAGACAGGAAGTTGTTGAGAGACCTACTTTCCCACGTCCTGAAGGGACATGGCACATAGATGTCTGTCCAACAGTATTCTTAGATTTTCATTTGTATTAGGTTGGAGTAAAAATAATGACGTAATAATGTCGTTTTTTGACGTATTTTTTAACGTCAAAAAACGACATTATTACGTCATTATTTTTGCACCAACCTAATACTTAGAACTAGCGACTGTAAGAAGGATGGCCAATCCACTCGGCTATCAATTGGCCTTTTTTTTTTTTTCGATTTGAATTGTTTATTGAATGTGTCTGTGAAAATTTTTTTTATGGTTGCTACTAATGAACGCCGTCTAGGCACAAAGGAAACCTACATGTGGTGATCTGAGGGCTTCGAATCTAATTTGTCAAAAACATTGGTTGCTAAGTTCATCTCAAGCAATGGAGGAAGAACAGACAGAAACCAGCAGTTTTTCATTCCCAGATGACCTCAATGGTAATATTAATATGGGCTGTTATCTTACAGTTACCTAAGAAAGGTTTTTAGCCAGGAGAAATAAACTACATCTAATTTCAAAATTTAATTACGTAATCCCTATTCAACATAAACAAACAGTATTTGGAACTAGTATGAAGTAGGTCCTCCGTTTGCTAGTTTCAGTGCTTGTATTCAATTTTTCATGGATTTTATCAAGTTATCAACAATTGTCTGTATTGTGGGGCTCGCCCATTGTACACAAGATAGGCTCGTCCAAAGTATACTTATACTACGAAGAGATAGCGTGAGAAAACGTCGAGACAGGATGTTCACCCAGAGTTATACGAGAGTCCAGAAAGATAGATAATTACGGCTTCACTTACAGAGACTCGTACATATACTTTTCTACTAACCCGCATTCCTGGACTACTAATCTTCATTTCAAGTTTGTATTGTTACGCTTAATACGCATATTTTTCTATTTCAATTACTGGCGTTGTCTATTTATTTGTGCAGGATTCCATCCCCGGAATCCGCAACAGTCTGATCCATATTTTGTCACTCCTTTAGCAATGTTTCTTTAAGGGTTGCCACTGACGTGATTTTTTTTGCATGCTCAAGAGGTCTTTGGTCAAGTTGCTCCCAAACGTGTTTTATTAGATTCATGTCAGGACTTTGAGCTACCTATGGCAGTGACTTGATTCTTGGCGATTACTTCCAGGAATTTGTTCGTATGACATGGTGCTCCATCTTCTTGAAAAAGGTAGACATTCTTGTCAATCTGATTGGCTTCAAATATTGGGAGAAGTCCTTTCTCTAATATTTGACAATATTTTGAACCATTTTACCGCTCGTCAACAAGAATCAGCTCAAACAGCTCCAAACGAGACAGGGCTCCACACCATTACTCCAATGCCTCCATGTTTCACGGTCGCCCGCAGACATTTGGTGTTCCAAGTCTCATTCAGATTTCTCCAAACATAAACCGAATTCGAGTAATGGCAGAATTTACTTTCAACTTACCAAATTACAGACTGCCAAAATTTATAATCTTTGCTCTCGAATTCTCTCGCTCAGTCTATACGAAGGTTCCTGTTAACCTCTGAAATCTAGGGCTTCTTTCTTGCAACACTTCTTTGATTGTCTAGCTCTTTCAGAGTCTTTCTCACCGCAAATAGCAACATTTCCATGCTGTTGGCGACATCTTTGATGCTCTGACAATTGTTTCTGGTGACTTCCCTATTCAGCGCCCCTTTCGTTCACTCAGACGCGATTCTTGGTCTTCCTGAATGTTGTTCCACACGACAATGGCCTTTTTCATTAAATTTCTTGGCGATATTATTAACTGTTCGATGATTAACCTCGAAAAACCTAGCAATTTCTCTATTTGACTTGCCACACCGATGCCATCCTAATATTTGCCCTCGTTGAAATTCACTAATTTCCTTACTTCCAGGAAATTGATATATATATATATATATATATATATATATATATATATATATATATATATATATATATATATACTGATACCTTGTAATCCAGGCGTGGGTAATATGATGCTATGGAGTTATTATTATTTGAAATTTCGCTTTCTTTTCATGGCTAATACATTCAATAAAAAAATTGGAAAATTTCCCATTTGCATGTGCTAACTTTTAAGCGCCGATCAAACAACCTTTTTCATATATTCCTTACCCTTTGTTCCTTCTGTATGTCTTACCCACCTTCCCAACAGGAATAGAACCTGTGATACTTTTTTCAAATCTACTTAACGAACGAATCAAGACCATTTGAGAGTAATTATCCCTTTATAAAGAAACACAAACAAAGGTACCCACGAGTTTATAGTAATTAGAAATAATGTATGTCGATATTTCTTAGATGAGGTATTGTAACTACATTATTTACATTGTTCTGGTAATTGTTTACATCTTTATTGTCCTTTTCACGACGTTTCGGCCGTTGTACTCTTCGGTCTTATTTAGGTGAATGCTCATATCCCAGTGGATAAAAGTGTTGGTTTAAGTAATTCAAAAGTGACAAATTGCGAGTTCAGTACCTGGCAAAAGCAGAAGTATACAAAAAAGTCGGCGATTTGAGTTACTAAAGCGAAATAACTGAAACTGAGATATCCAGAAAAGGCATGGCACGTGGAACGAGAACAATCTACCTCCGTGAAAGAAAGAAATTGCCCGGTTGGAAATTCTAGCGTATATCATCTGAAGAAGGCCGGAGCGTACAACGGCCGAAACATCCTGAATATTACGATAAATATCAGGACAACAGTCCCAACAATGTAGATAGTGTAAATAGAAATAATATATTAAAAATCCATTTAAATTACTGTGTTAATGTTTCTGGTAAGAATATGAAGCTGGTCTATATAGATTTGAGGAAATTCTAACGAGAGATGTGCATCTCTTAAGTAGATATTTGAGACTTGCCTTATCAGGACGGTTTCTCGTGACGAATTTGGTTTAATTTGTTGAGCGGCATATCAACATCTCTATTGGTTATTTAATGCCGAAATCTAAATATACCGCACGTAATTTTATGCTTTCAACAGCAAATACGATGTACATAATTTTATACTCTCAGGGTGAAGCTATGTCTTTTTAGGTATATACTTCATAGATCATAAATTGTATTCTTGGTAATTTTACTACAAATATATATATATATATATATATATATATATATATATATATATATATATATATATATATATAATTATTTATTTAAAAATATGATTCCAACACGCTACAATAAATAAAATAAATAAATAAATAAAATAAGTAAATAAATAAATATAAATAATTATATATAAACAAATAAATAAATAAATAATTATATTTATGCTCTACTTTTGTATCGAGCACTATTTTTAAAAAATAATAACAAAAATACTAAAGAACTTTGGATTGTTTACCTAACCAGTTCTTTCCTATTTTCTATATATTTTCACACACACACACATACATATATATATATATATTTAATTGATTACCATTTTGCCATAAAAATGTGTTGGATATTTTATTATAAAAAAAATGTGCTGCGAATTTTTGTTTGGGAGTTCACTATTTGTCCATAGCTCGGATTCTAACAGGTGCTACCACCCCGAGTCAGAGTGAACCTGGGAACAATAGCAGTTCAGAGGTGGTTCGACGCCCTTGAAAATCTCCAGTCGTCTTCCTGCTGTATGTATTAGGTTGGTGCAAAAATAATGACGTAATAATGTAGTTTTTTGACGTTAAAAAAGACATCAAAAAACGACATTATTACGTCATTATTTTTGCACAACCTAATACTTAATCGTCATATCCAAGAATCGTCGACCGTGGCCAAATTGGTAATAGTATCTTTCAGCTATATCAATGGTTTC
This sequence comes from Acanthosepion lycidas, assembly GCA_963932145.1. Classification (NCBI taxonomy): domain Eukaryota; kingdom Metazoa; phylum Mollusca; class Cephalopoda; order Sepiida; family Sepiidae; genus Acanthosepion; species Acanthosepion lycidas. The sequence goes on along the minus strand of OZ010579.1, from coordinate 73,022,398 downwards.
TCTGATGGAAAAAATTCGATTTCTGTCAGAATATACATTTTTGTTTAGTGGAGCCGGTTGATAATATATTCCCCGAGGCCGGTTGATATTAATTTTACTGTATGTTGAAAAAACGTGCATATTAACGGAAACGCTTGTACCTACTAAAATGGCGTTGATAATAATAATAATAATAATAATAATAATAATATTAATAATAATAATAATAATAATGTATGAACACCACCCAGACCGGGTTACGGTGATAGGACTTGTCACAATTCTATGGGACTACACAATACACACTGACAGAACAATCAAAGCCAACCGTCCAAATATTGTTATTAAAGACCACAAACAAAAAAAGTGCTTCCTTATTGATATGGCAGTCCCTGCTGACTGCAATGTATCTTTGAAGATATTCAAAAAGTTGTCAAAATACAAGGACCTTGAAATAGAAATCTCGAAAATGTGGCATATAAGGACATCAACAATCCCTGTTGTAGTTGGAGCCCTAGGGGACTGGTTGGAAAAGATTGCAGGAGACTAATTGAAGGGATTCCTGGAAGTCCATGCCTCAAGAAGATATAAAAAATTGTTCTGACAAGTACAGCCCACACTTTACGAAGGGCTTTATCTATGTAATATTTTTTTTTGTCAGTGGAAAGTGTCATGATGCCATTTCTAACCTTAGGTCCCTGGGCGGGACCCGGAAAGAAATGTGTAAACGCCAGAAATCAAAGAAAATAATAATAATAATAATAATAATAATAATAATAATAATAAATGATGTTGGATGGAAAAATCCATTCTAATAAAAATACAGAGATTTTGCTAGAGATCATTTGAACTCCTTTATGTTTTATGCGTTCCATGATTACCGGTGTTGAGGGTTTATTCTAATATGACAATGCAACGCACTAAGTGGCGATGCAAAACTGCTGCCAAGAGGCACTCGTATAGTATTTAGTTATTCTATTGGTTTTTACGCTCACCAGATTTAAACCCCGTTGAGCATATGTGAACATGTTTCAGATTTCACTAAATTTCCTGCAGCTGCACACAACAAAAATAATTCAGACTTATAGAATTACAGACTTTGAACGTGACTGCATAGATATTCCCACGCAGAACCTCCAGAACCTCGTAGACTTCATGGCAGGTGATAACGTCACAAAAATATTATGAAAATGAAATAAAATGTCACAGAACAATTGCTTGGAAAGTAATAAAAACTGATGCATAATGAAAAGCGCCTTGCTTAAAACGCAAAGTGTATAATGAATATATAATGGCAGCTATGAAGCATGGCAATATTGCTTATAAATAAACTTAAAAACACAGAAAATTGCTTAGGCTAACATACAGAAAGCAATCAACATGGATCAGGAAATAAACCCAAATAAGAGATATCATATAAGTCATTCAATGACAAAAATGAAGGTGGATAAGACATAAGGAAAGAAGAAAGGTTGTTTGATCGGCGCTTAAAAGTTAGCACATGCAAATGGGAAATTTTCCAAATTTTTATTGAATGTATTGTACAGCCGGTATGACGCTTGCGTTTTATCGAAACGGTACGGCTTCGATTCTCGGTAAAGGATGCGCACTGGTGATGAGTCCCAAATATAGGACGAAACGGCTTCTTTAATGCTTTCTGCATTCTGTTAAGGATTCTTCTAGACTCGTTGAAATACTATAATTTACCTAAATCCCCACAATTCAATTATATATATATATATATATATATATATATATATATATATATATATATATATATATATATATATATATATGTTTGTGTGTGTATGCGTGTGTGTTAATAAAAAGACAAGAAGAAAAACTATCGTTAGCCGATGCATTTCGTCCTCTGAGAGACTTTACCAAGGCAGATGTAAGATTTTTTTTACACGTGTTTATCTAAAAATGCAAGAATGTCATTGTTTTATGAAGGCTTTTAAATTTCAAAATGTTTGACTGGCCTTTCAACCACCAAGCATGCCTTTTTTTCAAATTTTAGGCGGATTAAATTGCGTCATATTGCTCTTTTTTTTTTTCACAGAAGATGCACATCTGACACTACTATACTGTGCACCCGACGAACTCACCCCACCCCAAAACAAAAACGCGCATGCACGAAATTAAAATACAAAATGGCAACAATTTATCCATCGCACCATATATATATATATATATATATATATATATATATATATATATATATATATATATATATATATATACAACATATTACAGTTTATAAATATAGATTTAATCATGAAAAATGAGTTACGCCACAAGAAATAAAAAGATCAACTATGGTATATTTGGATAACGTTCTTAAAGCAAGTAATCAGATTTAAAGACTTTCTCGTGCTCGCTATTATTGCTACTAAGCTCTTCTCGTATAAAAACTAATTTCAATCTAGTAATTGCTTGTTAGCTTAAATTTTTAAAAAATACCTCTTAAATTTAAAACATATCTCGCTCTAGTTATTCTAGCAATGCATATTATTGATATCTAAAAAAAAAAACAGATTTTATATTATATTTGACCCTTTGATCTTTGTTCGCTCAGAAGTTTAGCGGTAGGTAAGACGTAAAATGTAACAAATGTTAAAATTATTATATATTTTATTTCCAGCTGTGCTATGATAGTAATCGTTGTTAGAAGAACTGGTACTTGAAACCAGTTGGGTAAGTAAAAGTAAACATCTTCCCTTTTAATTGTACGCAGAACTCCGTCTGAAGAAAATATTCTGTTTTGTTTTTGTTTTTTTTTTCAATTTCCCAGAAGACATAACTTCAGCATGTCAATTGATAAATGATCAACTGGCTGAATTTATAGAAAGTTTTTATTTATACAGATATTAAGGTCGATACAAAAGCACTGATCAGATGATAAATAATACTTGCTTGCGCAAATATAAATTGGTTTTTAGTTTAATCAACAATAACAAATATTTGTTTGTTGTTTCTACTCGAGGACGGAATTCATATGCACGGGGATAGAATTATTTTTCTGGAATTAAAGGTTGCCAGTTTCAATGAAGGAAATCATTTTTTAAGCCTTCGCGAAAATAATATTGGAACTAAAACAAGTTTTAAACAAGTTTTTAACTGAAAATTCCTATTTTTCCCCAAATTGGTCAGCACGGCCAGGCCATGATGATATAATAATGCAGCATTAAAATTTGCTTCTCTTTCTGCTTGTATGCCTCCTCCAGTAAATCTCATTACACAGATTTAATTTGATCTTCTGTAAAAGTAAAGAATCTTTATAAACGTTTATTAATATCGAAATAGTAATTTCTTCATGAGAAAAAAAACAAAAAAAAACAACAAAAAAAAAAAAACACGACCATTTGGTATTTACGATAGAATGCTGAAAATTTCTCAGTCTGACCTCCTCAAAATCTGTCAGGAAATTTTCCGGAATTAAATTCAGGCAGATTGAATAAAGAATAGAATTATGATTGAACCAACAAAAAACGTTTTTTTAAATGAGATATTTATTCATAACTAACCAAATCCTCGTCTGACGAATATTTCTCTTAATAATAATTATGAAATAATTCAACAATGTTATTTTATTCATGGTAACTAAATTTTTGGCAATTATCTTACACCGTTTCCGTCAGTATCTCTCTATATTTCTGAGATGCGGTATTTTGTACACTATTTACATTATTCGGACTATTGTCCGCATCTTTGTTTTTTTTTTTAACAAAGATGAGGACAATAGTCCGAATAATGTAAATAGTGCACGGTTTCCGTCGTTAGATACAGTACGTCTGAAAAATGGCGTTTTATTGCTGTCACCATTGCTTCTCAACCATTTTGGCTAAGATCAAGTGTAGTATCTGTTGTTATCAGTTTAATCTGATTCTCTTTCTCTCTCCTCTTTATCTTTCCTTCTTTCTTTTTTCTTTAATTCATTCATTCATTTTCTTTCAATGAAACCAAGTGAGCTCTTTTTTTCTCTTTCTATAGTTCATTATTTTTTAGGTATTTCCATGGTGTAACTGCCGTAGGAACTAACGAACAGAGGGACAAGCACAATTATGATAGGATAATAAATACATAATGAAAATAGTTTGGAGACAAATTTAAAGTCTATAAAAGTTTAAAAAATAAGCTATCCCCCCCCTTTGTTTAGTTAATTAGCCATTTGGAATTGTTGTATTGTCTTTTTACTTTTCCATCTCAGGTTGCAAAGTAAAAATATAATGAAAGAAAATCATAAAAGCAAGATATTTAGCTGGTTAAGCAATATAAAATGATGTAAGGTTTTAATGGAACTGATATTGCATGGTTCAGGGATATCATCTTCTCAACATCAAGCTGAAAGTCAATGATAAATCTTAGACCCCCGCATTTAGTAATTTTTGATTTGTTTCTTTACTTGGAAAGAAGATGGACGGCTGCATAAAACTTCGGAATGCAAAATATGATGTTAGGATGCAATCAGGTTGAGATTGTTTTTTTCCGTAGTGCAAGTGGTCAGAAATGATTTCTGTAACCAAAAATCCTGCTATGATGTCTTGAAATTTGGCCTCAGCTCAATAGAATTTTGAAGTAAAACCGAATTTTCACCATTTTGTATCTCATTGTTGATATCTGGAAATAGTCTGATATCATAGTCTGGAATTTTAAGGAAAACAGATCCTAAAATCTGTCAGGCATCTCATCCAGAAGGGCACAAAATACTTGGTATCATCTCGTTTAATTCAGGGGCACTTGGAAACAAATCGCAATATTACATTTGAATAACTAACTTGATAATGCCAACCTCATTTTTTGAAGTTAAAAAAATAACCACATTAAACTTTGTGAGTAAATCGGACAAGTAAGCAACTTCACTTTTGATGATTTTTAATCTCTAGTCTGCACCCGCTCGCATCTGAAGAGTCGCGAGAAAGTTTACAAAGGAGTGGGGTGGTGGACGCAGCTGAATGAATTGGACCCTCCTGACTGCTTGTCTCAGATCCTTTTCATGTTGACGGTTAGACTCGATAGTCCTACACTAGGAAGGCCGATTTGCAGCAACTGTTTATCCAGGTTTCATAGTCGATGTCGGCCTCTGTCAGAGATGTCTTCTACTGATCCTTGAAGCGTCGTTTTGGGTCTCCGCCTAGCCTCTTGACATTGGTGACCTCTTCAATATTCTTAATACATCGCACAAAACAGAATTGGAAGAATTCAAAAATTGTTAAAAATGAAATAGAAATGTTTCAGCCGCTTCTATTTTCATAAAATCTTCTGCGTATAAAACAACAAATATTCACAATCTTCATTATTCTTAGTACAAAGATGTCGAAAAATGTTGGAAAATGAGAGCATATTCCTTGATTTCATTTCATACTATATCAACAATGTTCATTCGTGTATTTTGCGATCAGATGCTGTCTGCTGATTAAAAACCTGATAAAGTCCCAAATAAAACGAACTATCATTGATGGCATGCCATCTGTTGCACAAACAAAACTGTGATGTCTTTTTCTTTGAAAATATTCTCAACACGAATTCACTTTGCGTCTGTTTATAGTTATCTGGTAAATAATAGTCGGAACAAAATTCCGTGGCGTTTTTAAGTAAGTTTACAATATTTAGTTGTGTACATATATATATATATTCCACATAATTTATGGCATCTTATTCCACCATCTTTCTTTCATTCCATTCTTTGAGGCATCATCATGATTCCATCCTACCAGAACTTGGTGATAAATTGGTTTAAGTGTTTTTTACAGGCTCATTTAATGCCGACAACTTTTTTTTTCCTGGTAATATTTTTGTTTTGTCAAAAATCCATTTCTGCTAATATTTTTTTCTCAAAAATGTATAGCTGGTAATATTATCTTTTCAAAAACATATAGCTCGTAATAATATTTTTTCAAAAACATATAGCTGGTAATATTATCTTTTCAAAAACATATAGCTCGTAATAATATTTTTTCAAAAACATATAGCTGGTAATATTATCTTTTCAAAAACATATAGCTCGTAATAATATTTTTTTAAAAACATATAGCTGGTAATATTATTTTTTCAAAAACATATAGCTGGTAATATTATTTTTTCACAAACATATAGCTGACAATATTTTTTTTTCAAAAATGTATAGCTGGCAACATTATTTTTTCAAAAACGTATTATCAGAGGCTTTGCTGTTGGACGTAGTTTATCGTCTTACCCAGGACGTGGATGCAGTTTATACACAGGACGAAGAATTATTGACTGTCAGAATAGATTTATTTAACTGCAAGTTAAATTCTATTATCCTAAACATGTTGCACGATGTGTTTTCAATGATTTCCGTCGGTTCATGACTAAAATAAACAGTTTTAATAATTAGTTCAGGTGACTAGTAAAAACGGTGAGCAGAAAATCAGTATACTTTAGTTTAATTGTAAGAATCTTTAAAATTGTTTAATGTGGAAAGATTTTTGATTAAAATAAAGTTTATACTTGAAAAATTAATTTTTGAAATATTTTTCATTTTCTCATTTCAAATAGAAAAGTTTCAAAATTCTTATTTTAATTTTTAAAACAAAGCATTGTCATTAGCTAAAACTTCATTTATTAGTCATGAATTTTTAACAAATTTTCGAGGAAAATGTTTGTATGTAGAAGTTTGAATTATTTGTTAGTGCAGAAAGCAATACATTTTTATTTTAACTATAGAAGGTAATATACGATAATTCTTAGAGAGAGTAGCCGCTCGTTTAATTTGATAACATTAGTTATGAAAAAGGTCACAACGGATTAGCTGTATTTGGACATCTTTGAAAATATCTAATAGTCTAGGCGAAAACGATTGAAATAATCACTCTTTTCCAGTCATCATAAATCATAAACGCACTCATAAAAATAAGTAAACGTAATAATAACAATCAACAATAAAATAATCAATAATAAAAAAAAAAAATAATAAATAGCCAAAAAACTACAGCGGAACCACAATTATCTGTAGCTCCTAGAACAATTTGAAACATAACCGTTACCGTCCACCAAAATAGCCGTTAGTATAATACAATAGACAACCCACAATGCATCACTGACCTGTATATATAAATAGTCGAGCAAAAACAACGTATATACAACGGGTGTTGACTTCAATGTCCATTTTTATATTTACATACGCGTTATCCCTGATATTGAACAATTTAACCCATAAATTCAGCATACCTTATAACTATATTTTAACATTATATATATATATATATATATATATATATATATATATATATATATATATATATATATATGGTGCGATGGGTAAATTGTCGACATATTATATGTTTAATTTCGTGCAAGCCCGTTGTATGTTTTTGATATTGTCGACTTCACGGTAGACTTAGTTGGACACCGTCTGTGTGAAAAAGAGCTCCATGTCTCAATTCGATCCGTAAGTAATTTGGAAACGCCATCCTGTACTGCTTGGCGTTCGCACCGGAAGCTCCAATATGAACATTTCAGAGTGTTTCGATGTCAATATGCGGGCTGTGCAGAGGATTCGGAAAGTATTGGATGAGCCTAATGGTGATTTACACACACACACACACACACACACACACACACACACACACACACACACACACACACACATATATATGTATGTATATATGTATGTATATATATATATGTATAAAAACATGTATATATATATATAAATCACCATTAGACACAAACACACACACACACACATATATATATATATATAAAATTATATATATATTTTTGGAATAACCTATTAAGAAGTTTACTTCACTTATAGGCACAGACAATCTTAACATTTTAAATTGTTGAGGATACGGAAGAATTCAATCATTTTGATAAGGGGTGTTTGGGTTTCCCTAGACTACTTATGTATTAAACATAAGTTATTTTCAAAATCAGGTTAAGTCAAGGTGGGGTAAAGGTGCCTGCTTACAAACAATGACATCTGATTTTCGTATGTCATTTGGGCTTTTCAATGATAAAAAGCTTTTGGCATTTTTATTTGGCCGCTTAATTTATAATTTTATACACAAAGATTTCTTAAAAGGCTCGTCTGAGTATGATTACGTCGTATTTTTAATATTTTAAATCTATTTATACAAATTTAAAGTACTTTTCTACTTCTAATAACTAATAGACTATAATTTTTTTACAAATAAATATATTAGAATTACAGTCGTATTTAAAAAATTATTAAACAAAGATCAAGTACAAATATGTGTTTCCTCTTTTATCGCTTTTTCATAATTAAACATTATTTAAGGAAAAAAATATATAGAAAGTACATGGCGAAGTCACTTCTAAAAATCTTAAGTAAGGCAGGTTTAATAATTTTGGCTTAATTATTTAATTTCGGCTTGAGGTGAAAGGTGTATTTATATTAGCCAACAAGGGAGTTCTTAACAGGGAAGTTAATTCGGCTTGTAGCGTTAAAGTCATTAACAAAGCATGGTTTTGCCTGGATAAGTTTTGCAGGTGACTATTGAAAATGAAATGCTGATAAGGAAGGCTTTTGTTGTTGTATTTGTGTTGATTTAAAGGGTTTTATGCTTGGTCGAATGGACAAGAGATTTTAGTAGATTTTTCTATGCCCACGCTTCGTCCCTTTCTTTTACAGTACTTTCTTCATAGAATTTATTTTGCCAATAAAATAATCACCGTCTTCACTTCCGATTTCGTAATCTTATTCCTTTCTTATTTCTTTCTTTCTTTTTTTCTTCATTTTCTTTCATTTTTTTTCTCTTCTTTTCTTCCAGTTTCTTCGTTTATTTTTTGTTCTTTTTCTCTTTTTCTTTTCGTTTTCGTTTTTTTTATTTTTTTCCGTTGGTTACATTCTTTTCTCATTCATTTTACTTTCTTTTTCTTCGCCTTTTCATTCTTTAAAACATTCCTTTCCTTTTTCTTTATTTTCCTTTTCCTTTCTCATATTTTCTCTCCCTATTATTTTTCTTTTAACTCATCATTTCCTTCGTTTTTATCGTCTCCTTTTTGTGGCTTTTTCTTCCTTCTTTTTTTCCTTAATCCCTCTTTACTTTTTCTTTATTATTATTTCTTTTTAGCGCCATCTTTCTTTTCTCTTAATTTTCTTTCTATTTGTGTTAGTTTTGTCTTTGTCTTCTTTTTCTTTATTTGTCTTTTCTCTCTCATTTCCGAACTTTCTTTTTTTTCTTGTATTTCATTTTCTTCTTCGTTTTCTTCTATTTTCTCTTCTTTTTTCCTCTTCATGTTCTTTTTGGTTTGCTTTTCCTCTTTCTCTTTTCTCATTTTCTAATTAATTTTCTACTTTTTCTTCTTTTATAGAATTTTTTTTCTTTTTTTCTTGCTATATTTTTCTCTATTCCATTTCCATCCATTTTGCTTGACCGATACTCAAACGTTTGACTTCACCATTCATTATCTTTTCAAACTTACTGCTGTCTGCTTTTTGTCTCGTTTTTTCCTTCATCATCCGGAATTGCTATTTATGTTACAACTACAATAAATACTTAATCTTTCTTTTTTATTCACTTACTTTTTCTATTTCATATTTACTTTCGTGTAATTTTTCCTTTTTTTTATTATATTTCTTATTTTTTATTTTTCTTGTATATTTTTTTTATTTTTCTCTCCTTTTTTTTTCTTCCTGATAATTATTTGTTTTATTTTTAGTTTTTCCCCGTCTTTCTTCTTCCTTATTTTTCCTATTATTTTTATTTTATTTCATTTTGGTTTACTTTCTTTTCCTTTTTCTTTATTTTTGTTTTCCCCATTATTTTTCTTTTTCTTTTTTTTTCTTCTCTTTCTTTTTCATTTTCGTCATCATTATCTTTTCTTCTTTTATTTTTTTCTTCTTTTTTTGTTCTCCTTAACGTTCTTTTAGTTCGTTGTTCTTCTCATTCCTCAAACTTTTTTTCAATAATCTTTATTTTATTTCCGCTCTCCTTTTCCCCTTTCATTCATTTTGCATCTTCTCATCTCATTCTTCTTGTTTTCTCTAGTCTCCCTCCCTATTTCTTCCCATTCTCTCTCTCTCTCTCTCTCTCCTTCTTTCTTGTTCATCTCCATCGTATCTTTGCACTGCTGATTTTCGTTTTTGTCTCTTTCTTTTTATATTTCTCTCCAATTTTCTCCCAACCCAAATTCGGAAAATCACCAATTCTCATTAAAATGCCTCCCCCAACCTAGAGTCAATAAATCGCGCGATTTAATCCCGTTATTTGATCAAAATTATTCTCTCTTTAATTACTTGCTTTTTTCCAAAGTGTATCTTCACTGCATGTCTATATGTTAAATGTTCACTTAATGAGGTCCATGCTTTCGGCTGCATTTAACAGCTCCATTTAAATGACGGAGATCACGAACGAAAACTATTAGATACATTTGCACTAAACAATAAGAAATAAAAACAACACTGTACATTTTAATTCCATCCAAGCCAGCACATCTGACTTTGTAATATGTATTAGCGATTTAAATCGTGAGAGGTCTCCACGAATTTATTTAACCTGTACAGTGAGACGATCCCAGAGAAAACTATAAAACCTATTCTGGCGAACATTACTTAATAATAATTGTAGTCTCTTTGAAAATTGTACGGTTTTCCAATGTTTTGCATTTCCTTAATTTTCTGAATTTAATGACTAAATACGTTCTTTGCATTTTCCCCCAACTATAAAATACCCGTGGAATTTCCTCTGTTTTCTCGAACAGAACAGATTTAATAAAATTTTGCAGTGGCAATCAAGAGTATAAAAAATAATGACGTAATAATGTCGTTTTTTGACGTTAAAAACACGTCAAAAAACGACATTATAACGTCATTATTTTTGCACAAACCTAATATATATATGCAGTCGTCACTAGGTGCCCTACACTTTCGGCCTTGTGCCACATCTATGTAAGCTACGTTTAGAAATTCATCCAGGCACCTCGACGTTGTATATTGGTTAGCAAGCTTGTCTCGCTAAAACAATTACGACTGACCAGTGAGTTCGATCCTAACTGGGTACCTGATACGTTCGGCCTTAGTACTTGTTTCTAGTGAAATTTTTTTTATTTCTTCGTACTCTACTTAGCTTTTGGAATGCTTCCATTGTTATCACAATAATTCTTCGGATTTCAGTGTCACACTTTCCCGTTCTCTATGAAAACACATCCCAGATATTTAAATTGTTTGATTTTGGTATCACCGATTTAAAATTTGCACTTTGGACCCATCCTTTTTCTAACCACCATAGACTCTGTCTTCTTGAAGTTGATTATTAATCCTTTCTTCTTGCTTTCCTTTAATACCTTCAGTAGGAGTTTTTGTAACTTTTTTCTGTGTCTGCTATCAACACTGTGTCATCTGCATACCGTGTGTTGTTAAGATTGTGGCCTTCAATAATGAATCTTCGTTTGACTGTTAGTTCTCTCAGAAGTTTTTAATTTTTCTTTTGTACCTCGTATTTGCTTTTCAACGACGGTTGACTAAGCGAAAATGTTTGGAAAGCGCTTTGGTCACTAGGTCGTCCGCTGTAAATTTGTGTCCAAGATTCTTTCAATGCTTCACTATTCCTTCTCTTAGCTCTTCTCTTATCACGGTGTGGGATATTTAATAATAAAAGTGATGGAAACATGAACAAAAAGAATCTGACTGAAATTTGCTAGATTACGTACCCGCAACACATATATGAAAAAAACATCGGGTAATTTGCTTTTTAATCCCCACGCTAAGTATCTAATAAAAATTTCCCGAATAGTTATATTTAGGTATAAATGTATATGCTTAATTCGAAAATAACAAAGAAATTTTGATAAAATCTACCGTTTTGGAGTTATCGACAATATAAGTTCGGACTCATTCGCGTCGCGGCTGCCATTACTGGCTTATTTTGTGTATAATATATGGAAACAACGCCAGTAATGGCTGCGGATTTAACATTCACTTGTCTTGATGATTGCGCGGGCAATGAGTCCTCAGTTGCGCAGTAATAGAGTAGAGATAAGTAAGAGCAGTAAAAAGGCCGTTAAAAATCTAATCAGCAGTGAATGTATACAAACAACGCCAGTAATGGGTGCCATGCCGTAATGCAAATGAGTCCGAAATTTTATTGTCGATAACTCCTAAACGGTAGATTTTATTAAAATTTCTTTGTTATTTTGGAATAAAGCGCAGAGCTTAAAAAGCAAATTACCCACCAAAATCATCTTTAAATTAAAATTCCAAGCATCGGTCTTCCATGCGCATGTGTAGTCGCATTAACCTAAACATAAAATTAATTTGATGGAAACCTAACGGACGAAACGCGTTACCTGAAAACCTTTTTCATTTTGTTATACATCTTTTGCCCAAAATATATATGTATATATTTGTATAAGTCTGTATGAACTAAAAGAAGCGTAAAAGATTGGCGATGTCTAAAATTATATTTTCCGTTGTAAAAAAAAAAAAATGAAATAAAATAAAGTGTTAAATGGAGGCTAAAATTGAGAAAGGTGAATGTTTAATAACAAATTCATCCCCTAATCCGTCGTAATGTGGATCCACGGTTATACTTTAATAAAATAAACATTCCTCGATTTATAAATGTTGCAATATCTTCAAGGATTAATTTTCTAGTGCTAAACGTAGCATAAACCTCGTAGCATCCATTTTAAGGATTTTATCCTTGAACGCTGGTCGGTATTATCTTTTTTTTCTAATGAAACGGAAAATAACTTCTGATTTGATAGAAACACATATTTGTCTGCTTGAGAAATTCAGCCTGGTAGGAATCGGACCGTTGAAAACAGAAGTTGAGGGAGAAGGTCGTGTAAATGGCGAGAAATAAATCCTCATGCCGAGTAGGAGAAGAAAGCTGATTTTGGAAAGGATAAAAGGAAACAATAAACACGAAAGTATCAAAATATTTGCCAATGTTGTGGAAAAATATCCGGAAACGTATTGGCAGGAGTGAAAACAGTTGAATCTACTCCTTGTCGTTCACTTTGGTTAATGCTATATTTTATGCATAAAACTCCAAGCATAATGCATAAATAACCAAGAATAATGTTTGCATATGAATACGTATGTGCTTTACGATATATATATATATATCACGATCACGACTCCTGTACTCTTTCGAGTCGTTGGGTGCACCTCACGCACTACAGCCGCAGTACAAGTGCAGTGTCTTTGGTAAGATAGCCAAAAGGAGTTCAACCCTCTCTAGACTGGTTTGAATTCAGAATTTTCCTTCTCCTAAGCAGGTTGCCACCGAAGGCTTAGGAACACAGTCTGTCCTGCTATTTACACATCGCTGGGGTAAGGGGAGAAGAGATATTAGGTTGGCGCAAAAATAATGACGTAATAATGTCGTTTTTTGACGTTAAAAATAGGTCAAAAAACGACATTATTACGTCATTATTTTTGCACCAACCTAATACATTCATACCTTTCCCAAAGGTATTAGCACGTATGTAAATGTAATGAAATCGACTGGAATTCGAACTCGGCTCTCCGATTACTGAATCCGCGTAGCAATTCATTAATCAACCGATTATAAAGAGTGTTTCATTAAGACGGATTATATATAAGGATGTTTAAATAAGATGGATCAAAGTCAGTAGTAAATAAATCAGTGTAATTGGTGAAAATTTATTTATTTCTCTATTGGATCATGTTATTTAATTGATGGAAATAATGTGAGGAAAAATAATATCGCCCAAATGTCTGCCAAATCTGAAAGAATAAGAAAAACTCATTAGACACTTTAACTTAATTCACATTTAAAATCAGTTCAAGTTATTGGAACAGCCTTTAAAAATTTAAACGTACAGTTATTATTTCTGGCTTATAGTTAATAATAACAGATACAAATCTATGGTGGTACCCGGACTAAAAATATATTGTATATCACCAGAACTTATGCCCCTTTATTAATACATTGTATATCCTCTTTGGGCTTTAGCACAGGTCTATACTCTAGCAGATAGCGAATATTGTCCTGAAATACATTTTCCATTTCTTTTCCGACAAAGTATTATATCGTTAAATATTGTTAAAAAATATCGTTAGAAGGAAAAAAAAAAAGAAAAGAAAAAAAAAAAAAAAAAAAGGAAAAAAAAAGGCAGACAAAAAAAAATCACTATTAATCTGTTATATAATATCAGTCATATATGGCAGTGAATGCTGGATAATCTTGGAGTAACAGAAATGTGGTTTTTCAGAAATACCATAGATCGAAAATAGAAACAGCGACTAATTTTTAGAGACAATGGCAACACAAAAGACACATACTTAACATCAGGTAGAGAGTTTAACTTTCTGAGGAACATAATGACGAAAGAGGGATTGGAAAAATTGATACACACAGGGATATATTGAAGGTAAGAGAATGCAACACATAACCTAAGTGGCGGGCTTGAGCAAATGGATGACGGAGCCGGGTTGTGGAGAAATGTCAAAACAAACGTTGCTAAGAGGACAGTAAATTGTGAAGAGATATAATCGCCCACGCCCTGAAGGTTTACGGCACATAGAAAAAGGTGCTATAGAGAAAGATATGTAGGTGAGTTAATTAACGAGTTAAAACTCATCCTACGATAGTCTGTATATATTTAACGTGATGGAAGTTATCGATCTTCTTGCGCAGCCTGTTAAGCAGCTTGAAGTGGGCAAAGCCCTCATGTTGTAGGAATGTTGCAGAAAAGGTTCATCGAGATCCTGAACGTACACTGTGCTATTCAACGTTCCCTCCATAAACACCAAAGTGGAGAGTCAGTTGTATGCTATACCAGCTTACACTATGATGCGAGCCTGTTTGTCATAGGCGAACACATAATGGAAGCTATCGCTCTTCAGTCGAACACGGAAAAGACGATCACATGCATGAAAATAGTAACTGTTCTCATCATGGAATACTACGACGCACCAATCGATCATTAAGCTAGACTTCTTCTGATACTGCGGGAAACATGCGTGAATTTATTCTAAAAAAGTGGAAGTCTAGTTAACAAACGCCTTTGCTGTTGTCCTGTTATAAGTAAACGATTCCCAATGGCCCGTGTTATCCCTCTTCCTTTTGTTCTTATTTGTGCGATCTGCCATTGCTGTTCTTAAAATGCGTCAATCATGGTAGTTCAAAATTCAATCTTCGCACGTAGGAATGTTCATTTGACCAGTGTCGCCAACATCGAAGCACAACTAACTGGCTATTTTCAATATGCGCTTTAATGAGCCGAAGTAAAACTCTTGCCTTTCCAAATTCAACTCTCAATTCCCTCTCAAATTTGAACAAATTTCTGTGGGTTTCCGTTTTTTAACATCTACTTCTATTGTCCTCTTGTATCTTATTGTGACATGTGTCACTGTTCTACGCTAAGATACATGTACTATACTCGTGTAATTGATCGATAGATCGATTTATTTTTTACGTCTTATCAACCTTCTACAGGTTATTTAAAGCCGCAAAATATTTTTAGATTCTAAGGTTTTTGGCGATAATAATGATTCACTGATGCAGGTCATACTAATTAACTCATAGCTGGATAAGAAGTGGTGGATGAATACCTTTACCAATGATATTTGCTTGTAAGTGAATATAAATAAGCTGACTGGAATTGAAACTCGGCTCTCCGATTTCCAATTACGAGCAGTCAACTATAGCACAATCGCACATCCAAGCTTACAGCACTTGGTATTCTTAAGCGGTCACCGATCTAGATACTGACCAGACTCGACGTTGCGGTGATCGTACGGTAATCGGTGTGATATCGCCGTAAGCCCTGCACTTGTATGAGATGAGTATTAACACCTCATAAAATGGCCAAGAGACACTAAAATTTTTACCAGAACATCGACTACCCAGAAACTTGCATATAATGTACCCAGATCAAAATAAGAATCATCCATTAGGTGTTGTAATTTTATTTTCTATTTGTGCATGTGTGTGTTAGGTTTCACATGTAGCCATATATATATATATATATATATATATATATATATATATATATATATATATATGTAATATTGGACCCACTCTAACTGTTGCCAAAATTAACTTTTCGCTTAGTGTTACGCCGGAGATATAGAGAATCCAGGTGCATGAGCAGGTTACCTTGAAATAGCCCTTTCCTGCGCCCGTAATGTAGCCTCCGTGTAACTTTTATATAAATATTACCATGACAATTCTTCTGATCAGATTTCCTATTTTGGTAGCTGGACATCATGAATTAAAGCATATTACTAGATTGGGTTTCATCATTTTATCATTTTACTGTTCAAATCCCTAAATGTAACCGTGTGATTTATTCTGATAGTTTCTTTTCTCGTACATCTCACGTGTGGACCTCGCGTCTGATTTCTTTTTTCCTGTCAACTACGATTTTCAAAAATTTAAATGCAATGTCAATTGTTACATGTCTTCCTATATCCTATTCTTTTGACACTTTTTTCCTACAAATTTTTACCGGTTTCCTTCACGATCACTCACCGCTTGCGTTTCGGTGGCTTTATCGTCTTGCCTGAAAGAATTAATATATATATATATATATATATATATATATATATATATATATATATATATATATATGGGGTGGTGAAAATATATAGAAAATAGGAAAGAACTCGTTAGGTAGATAATCTAAAGTTCTTTAGTATTTAGTCATTATTTAAAAAAAAAACAGTGCTCAATACAAAAGTAGAGCCTAAATAAAATTATTTATTTAAAAATATGATTACTTCGCTACATAAGAGTTCTCGTGTTTCAAAATAAGAGCCGAAAATTTGAATATAATTATTAGAATTAAATTAAAGTACCAAATTCTGTTCCATCTTCAAGCGAAAAATTCCAAAAAATTCGCTTGAAGATGGGACAGAGCTTGGTACTTTAATTCAGTTTAATTCTAATAATTATATTGAAGTTTTCGGCTCTAGTTTTGAAACATGAGAACTCTTATGTAGCGAAGGAATCATATTTTTAAATAAATAATTATATATATATATATATGTGTGTGTGTGTGTTTGTGTCTAATTGTGATTTATTTATATATACATGTTTGTATGCATATATATATATATATACATACATATATATGTGTGTGTCTGTGCGTGTAAATCACCATTAGGCTCATCCAATACTTTCCGAATCCTCTGCACAGCCCTTATATTGACATCGAAACACTCTGAAATGTTCATATTGGGGCTTCCGGTGCGAATGCCAAGCAGTACAGGATGCCTTTTCCAAATTACTTACGGATCGAATTGAGACATGGAGGTCTTTTTCACACAGACGATGTCCAACTAAGTCTACCGTGAAGTCGGCAATATCAAAAACATACAACGCGCATGCACGAAATTAAACATATAATATGTCGACAATTTACCCATCGTTATATATATATATATATATATATATATATATATATATATATATATATATATATATATATATATATATATATATATATATATATATATATATATATATATATATATATATATATAAAAAAAAATAAATAAATAAATAAAATAAGACATTTTATGTTTAACATTGTTTTTATAGATACAAATATTTAAGTAAATGCTCTGTTTATAATAAACAACATTTACCGGACTGAATGTCCGAGAAATTTTCATAGCAAATATGCGTCATCCGACAGGGTTCGAACCAGTATCCGATACGGAACAGTCATTTAGCTTGACGTGCCTTTACCGATTTGGACACGAAGGAGCGTTCGGTTAGCATGGTCGAATCTACTGTATTTAAACTTCAATCTTCCATGAATCTCTCACGTACATTCATGTTTGCTCATGGCTTATCAAATGTAAACTAATGACGTCACACATTATGAAATGGACAAAGTCCGACAATTATTTTAAGACATTTTTATGTTTATACATTCTATTTATAGATACTAATATTTAATTAAATGCCTAAACAGTATTAAATATTTGTTTCTACTGAACCGATATGAAACTTCCGAGAAAATATATGAATAAAGAAAATGTGCTTCCTTAAAAAGGGAAAATAGAAATTTGATTGCCGTGACGTCCATCGTGGCCTAGTCATAAAGCACATTAATCGAAACGTAGTTTCAGATATAAAGAGAGGCGCAGGTTCGATCTCTACCGGGGTACACATTTTCTTTATTAAAATATCTCAAATGCGCAGGCTTAAAAAGCCCTAATATACACTATTTAATGTTAAGAAAATGGCGCGTCTATTTCAAATACGGAGTACCCACTTTAATAACGTTAAAAGTAATAAAGATATCGGATTAAAGATTAAATCCATTAATTCTTAAGAAATTGTTTTCATTACATTTCCGATACGAAACTAAGCAGATATGAAACTTTCGAGAAAATAATGTGAGAGAAAAGCATATCTTCCTTAAAAGGTAATATAGAACCTTACTTCCTGTAATCTATCTATCTATCTATTTATCTATCTACATATATTAGGTAAATGAATAACAGATTGAAAAAAAAAGATTGATATAAAAACGCTAAACGTTATAATTGTATACCGACAGAAGCTGTTGAAGCTGTTCGAATTTATATATCATATTCTCGGATGTATATATATATATATAATATTTCGTAAATATATCAAAGGTTGTTTATCGCGGAGGGCTAGAATTTTATATTTTTGTAGACGCTCGCTTTCACTTTGTTTTCAAAGAGCGCCTTTATACCAACTGCGAATATGGAGCCATAAATTCCCCAGCAAAAGAATGAGATTTCACCAAATAACATTTTGTACGATCTTCAGCTTTCACAAGATGTAAACAAGTGAGTCTGCTGGAAACCCACGCGACCGATCTCTACATTAAGTCAGCAGAATATATAATGGAAAAAAAAAAACAAAAAAAAAAAAACAAAAAAAATACAAAAAAAAATACAAAAACTCTCCAGAAATTCCATAGGTGTTGACAGATAACATTCACTTGTTACATTTGCATATCTGTTTCTACATTCAGTGATAAAGTAGGGTTTTATGTAAAATATATATTTTCAAATATAAAATTAATAAGATAATTGAATGAAGGTAAGTTACGATTGCAAGAATGAAAGAAAGAAAGAAAGAAAGAATTTGGTTGATTTTGTTTAGTGGCATATCAACCTCTATAGGTTATTTAATGCCACAACTTTAAATATTATGAACACAATTTTATGGCTTCAACTAAATATATTTTGAACACAATTGTATGCTTTCATTTACAGATAAAATGCATTGTTGGTCATTTTGCTATAAAATGTACGGTTGATAATTCTACTATAAAATGTATTGCTAGTCATTTTGCTTTAAATATTAGGTTGGTGCAAAAATAATGACGTAATAATGTCGTTTTTTGACGTATTTTTTAACGCCAAAAACGACAGTATTACGTCATTATTTTTGCACCAACCTAATATGTATTGCTAGTATTTTTTTATATAAAAGTATATTGCTGGTACCTTTACTATAAAAATGTATTTTATACTTTCATGGTGTTTTGTGTTTCTTTGGGGTTCACTAATTACCCATAGCTGGGACCCTAACAAGTGCTACCACCCCCAGGTCAGGGTTAACGTTAGAACACCAGCAATTGAGAGATAGTTTCACGCTCTTCAAAGACTCCAGTCACACAATCAGGGGCCTTGCTGCCGGATGTCGTTTATCGTCATAACCAAGACTAAGAAAGGAAGACAGTCCGAAGTATTAAGGCGTTGGTTCGTGAATTTGGTGGCGTAGCAATTGTGAGTTCAATCCCTGGGTTGTTCAGTAGAAACAGGGCGATCAATAACCGAGCAATAGTAAAGAAGAACAAGACGAGATATCCGTAGAGTTAGAGACGGGAACGATAACAATCTAGCGCTGTAGATTAAATAAAGTGCTCAGTTCGAAATTCCCAGAAGGTTACTCGGATGAACCTTCACCCGAAGTAGGCCGAATGACACAACAGCTGAACGCGGTTGTGATGAGAAAAATAAGAAAATAAGTCCAACTGTAAAGGCAGTGGATACTAATAACTTCACACCAGAAAGTTTTATTATTCATATATATATATATATATATATATATATATATATATATATATATATATATATAAGAATTGATGGCTTTATTTATTAATCTGTCACATTTTTATTAATTTAAACGGTATGTTTAGGGGATATGCATATTTGAGTGGAGGCTCTGTTTATTTTACATCGTCTACTGATCTGAATATTCGAGAACTCTTATGAAAGAAAATGAGCACTCTGGGAGGATTCAAACATGCGTGCACTCCGACTTGCTTTTGACCACTTGGCTACGGAGAGCTTCATAATCAAGGAAAATTCGACGTGGCTTTAAAGCACACGTTCTCCTTCAGATTGCTTCGAAAGTCATAACTGTTAAGTTTTGTCCACGAAAGAAAAATTAATTCCTTTTTAAAATTTATTAATCAAGTATACGGACAAATGGTTGATTTGTAAATGTGCAAGATGTATTTTGACAAAAAATTTTCTGGCACGACACATTGACCCAACTTTACTTGCAGTAGATGCAGCTAATATATATATATATATATATATATATATATATATATATATATATATATATATATTATAATTAAGTAATTCATAGAGTCTAGAAGAAACCTCAACAGAATGCAGAAAGCACTGGACGGCCGTTTCGTCTTACATTTGGGACTCATCAGCAGTACGCATCCACTACCGAGAATTGAAACCCGGACATCAGGCAAATGTCACACCAACTGCACAAACGAGCGTCGATGACAAAAAAGAGGTAGTGAATTAGACTCAATATAGCGCCGCTCGATCACATACTGCATGGTGGAACAAACCCGAGTTTTCAGCAATGGACTGCTTATATTTCTTGATTTTTCCTTATGTACTTATCATTGGTGTAAGTTTTTTTTCCGTATTGTTTGTGTTCGTCTGCGCGGATGTGCGTGCGTCTAGGGTGTTATGGTCATATGTCCTTTTCTGCGTTTGTTTTATTTTGTTAAATAGATACAAAATTTGGTAAAAATACTTTCCTATTAATCTTTGCACTGCTTTCCTTTATATTTAGGTAGCTCCCAATTCGGTGTAAGGTTTAAAATGATTTTTAGAAATGAAAAAGCTTTCTTGTAGCTTTCATTTTAGCTTCAAGTGAATGCTAAAGGATTTAAAATTTACTTTTTCTAATAATTAACATACCCTGTGATGTATTTCAAACAGAAATTATATTAGTCTGAATCGACCATTTTTGATATATATGTGAACAAAACTCAATTCTCGATTTGAAAAATCTTGCAAAAATAAAATATATATTAGGTTGGTGCAAAAATAATGTCGTTTTCTCACATATGTTACTATATGAGAAAACGACATTATTTTTGCACCTACCTAATATTTCTGAAACGTTACTTGAGGAAAAATAGGAAATTTAAAGTTAACTTAATCTGATTTGTAAGAAATATTACTTATAGCATAAAATGATATATACAAACATTTCTTAACTACGGGGTCTTGTTTTTTCTTACCTATGAATCGATTTAATGACAGCCGAACGTTTTCATAGTTAAGTATGGTAGAGCAAAGCATAAAGATTGAGCAGGGACAACGCTTTAAACACGTGACCTTTTAATGATACATTTATCGGTTTGTACATCCATATTTCAGAAATTCTGCACGTAATCCCATGTAGAAAAACTATTCGAAATCCCTTTAAAAATATTCGGGGCCGCCAGAATAAACCTTACAATATATGATTAGTAAATATAGTTCTACTTAATAACAATATTTCCTAAGAATTATCACACCGAAAATGAATTTTAAAAGATTTAAAAACTTTATTCAATTTAAAATTGTAAAACAAAATGAAAACAGATCTTGTAAAAATTCATTTTTCGCCGATTTTTTTTTTCAGACAATATCCTCTTTAATATATATTATTCATAAAAGCAATGAAAACACTCTCTAATTAAATAATGCCTTAGTTTTATTGAGTTCCTTTTATTTTTGATTCAGAACAGATTTTCGGCAAGACCGGGCCCGATTTTGCAAAAGAATTTTAGTAATTTAAATTCCTCAAAGAATTCTGCATTTAAATCATATAGCCACTAAAAATTATCTAGTTGAATTGCTCAAGTTTTCATAAAATTAAGTAAGCGGCTGAAACACACGTAAAAAAATATTTTTACCAAGATTTTCTAATGAAAAGTTTCAAAAATGATTTCATTTATTTGTGAATAAGTCCTGAAAATTTCATTAAAATCTGGCAATTATCCGATTTTTGCAAGAATTTCCAAATGAATGTCTGTCACCGCAAAAAAGAGGTTAAATTTGCTTTGCTGACACAAGAAAAAACAAATTTTAATCAAAATTTCGAATGTTCTAAAAATGGAGTAAAAAATCTAATAATAAAAAAACTTTGATCCTTCCTCTTAATATTAACATAACGATTTTGACGATAAAACTGTTTTAATTACGTTTGGAACATATGCTGATTTTTTAGCGTTTTAGTCGAGGTACCTATGCATATTGAATTCCTACAATAAGAAATTCTAATGGAATTAAAAGCATAATCATCAATAAATTTACAAAAGAACTATTAAGTGAAGTACAGCTCATAAGAAGTTAGGCTGGTTATGATTTGCGTTTTCACTAGGCGATTTATACTTATGGACTTGTACTAAGCTACTATTTAGTAAATAAAATCTCCATTTCCCCAGAGTTTTTAATATGGTTACGATTTTTTTTATCTTTCTTTCAGTGATTTGATTGTATATTCGATACGCTGCTATTAACCGAATTGCCTTTGGGTTCATGCAGATGACTAATGGTTGCTGACGACGCAATTATTTTGATATGCTTCTACTGAAATCAACGAACTCTGAGAAGGTGAACTCAGTAGTCAAAAAAGAAAACTCATCTTTCAACCAATCTGTCTGTTTTAAACGGCATTATTTAAACAAAAGAAGAGTTATGCTGGCATAAATAAAAATATGAAAGGAAAATTTAAAGAAGACAGTTTTTATAAATATTTTTGCTAAATGCTGCTTTCACTTGCAGGTGTTTACTAATGACATTTTAAAACTATTCAAGATTTTAGTCTTTATTTGAGGAAGTGTTATGGTGTGGAACCATAGAAATATAACATGGGCTCGGATATAAGGGTTAAATAGTATATTCTCGGAAACGTAGTACAAATGTAAATATGGACTGGTGAGTACTTTCTCTCACTGGTGTCCTCACTCACTCACTCACTCACTCACTCTATGGCTACTACTCGGTGACCCTCACTTGGTGACTCCTTTTACTCAGAGTTGGTAGCCATATTATATAGGTGTGGAAGAGTTCATTTGTAGGTAGGTCCCTACAATAGGAAGACTAAATTATAATATTTTGACACCTAAATGTACCTTCAGGCTTTGTGATTTTTTATTATTTTCTTTCCTGTTCGTTTTTTTTTTTTTTTTTTTTTTTTTTTTGTAATACTGATATGGTCCGGTTCCTTGTACCACGGTGATAGTCCAAAGTAGAATCAATAAAGAAGAACTCGAAGGCGGATATGGAATAACACATATATTACAAACTGGAATATATACAGAGATGTAGAAAAAGTGTTAGTACGAACAATCAGGTTTAGTAGTAATTGTCTGAACGCGACTCTGTTTTGGACTGCCTCTGACGCGACTGACTGACTCGCTCTGACTGACTGACTGACAGTTTTCACTCCAGACTTCAGACTGAACTCTAGACTTCAGAGAGAACTCTAGACTTCAGACGGAACAGTATTTAGTCACCCCCCCACGAGGGCATCATGTGGCACAAGTCCGGGTTAACGTGGAATCTCCGAGCCCGTTGGCTCGGCCAAAAATATGCCCTTTGAACCCATATTAACGGGCTAACGGGCTCAGGGTCGGTTTACCTCCCCGAAAGAGACTCCGCCCTTCGGCGTAGCCTCGTTCGGGTTCCTCCCCGTCCGAAGGCAAGAGTTCAACCGATCAGCCGGTCAGCCGGTCGCCCAAATTTGGACTGAACAGTATTTAGTCACCCCCCCAGAAGGGCACCATGTGGCACAAGGCCGGTTTAACATGGGATCGGTCAAAAATATGCCATTTGAACCCGTATAAACGGGTTCAGGGTCGGTTCACCTCCCCGAAAGAGACTCTGCCCTTCGGCGCAGCTCGTTCCGGTTCCTCCCCGCCCGTAGGCAGAGAGTTCAACCGATCAGCCGGTCACCCGACTTTGGGCAGAACTCCCTGCTTCCTCTTGAGGCGCAGTATTTTTTACGTATGGAATAGTCCATTATGTTATTATGGGTAATGTCCCATAACAAATACCCGTTTGTAGGAGAAACTTTGTAAATCACAGATACAACAATAGTAACGCCTTCGAACAATACATTATTTATTTGTATAATGATACAAAATGTGGCTTAACGTTAAACTTAGCTAGCCACAAAACACTAACAACGCAAACTTACTTACCATTCTTACATCATCCACCATAATACCTCAAAAAACTCCATGAAGTCCTAACTAGTCCCCATATGAACAATTCATTGTCTGTGTGGGGAGGGGAATAAATCAACAGATTTAAAAATCTATCCCCAATGAATATTGATAAAAATGTACAAAACTATTCACAAAGAACTAAACAAAATAATGTTAGTAATAAAACCCCTACAATCCCTAAATATGGCAGAAACATTAGTTAATTAGACGAAAACAATGCGGGACTTTATTAATATCAAACATTCATTCATCCTAAGCGCTCACTCAAACACACACTCATTCAAACACAGCAATAATTACGAAAATCACACTCGAAACGAAAGGCGCCTCGCATACACCTGGGAACTGACATCACTGACCACCTAACGAGGGAGGGAATGGAGAATTAAACTAAAGAGGAAAATAGAGACAGAGATAAAAGGGTCCAATGAGCAAATATCCTGTAGCTAAGTTAGCCTGAAGAGAGAAACTAAGCACAAAACGGAAACCTAAACTAACCTAAGCCTGGGCGGGGTTAGCCTAATTTCAACACGGGGAGACCAATATCCTCACGTCTAACCGGCATCAAAGTGCCACTCCAAGTTAGCCCCTCTCACTCGACACAAGCGCGAAAGATTCACTCACTTTTTGCCAAACTTTGATAAGAGCCGCCGCTTTTCCATTCTAATCTTGATTTCAGCTGATGTTTAAAGTACAAGATCAGTTGAGAAGAACTGAACTTCTCGCCTCCATAAAATCCCTTCTGGCGTGTCATTCAAATACCGACTCACATGACCCCTAGCAAGCAAAAGAATATGTAGTGTTCATCCTTCGTCAACAATGGCGCCACGTTGCTACAAACAGAACTGGCTTCAAGGATAAAGACCTTTCCGCGCAGCATGCGAAACATGAGGCCTTCAATAAACTTGCACAACGGCGCTACGACCTTGCAATGAAAGAAAGCGTGACCCAGGGTCTCGACCTCTCCATCACAGCAAACGCAGTTTGGAGATTTCTCTAAGACAGCCAAACGAAGTCTTTTGGCGACCCTGAGGGCCCTACGACTCACCAGCCAGGTGAGTGATGTCCCATCGTTACTGAGGCATTTCAACCCGGGCGCCCATGGCCATATTGAGTGAGCCTCCTGCTTCGTAAGACCGAACTCGTCAATCAGTTCATCACGAACGGACCCCCTAACTAACACATGATATAATGACTTATGAGACAACGCCTAGATGTTGGAGAGGCCATCCGACGCCCGTAAGAGGTGCTTCAGAGCAATACAACTTTCACGGAAGCAGGAGAACTCGCCTCGGTGTAAACGGCCGGTCTCCTCCACGCACGAGTGCACACTTCTCAGGGATGGGAATCTAGGATCTAGTAACGCGATGCGAAGCATATATTGACGCATTTCAATGCTAGACATACCTAGATCGCCTTCAGAAGGGTGAAAGCAAGAGATCTCCCGAGGAACCATAGCAGTCTTGAATCTTCACAAGAACAAAAACCATACTAATGCAATTAGTGTGGTAGACGGAAGTGGAAGTACAGAGGGTCGGTAAAGGAGAATCGGTTAGATATGTGAGACACATACCCTCGAAAGCTTTAAGGAAATATTCCTCCAATAGTTAAGACGAAGTGCAATCTCGACTTTCTCTTGTACCTTCGACCATTTTCTTTCCAAATTGATATCGGGATCGAACAAGACGCCGAGTATCTTAGTTGACCCATCTGTCCAGAGGAAAGGTCCCGCAAGAGAAACTCTCTTCCACGCACCCAACCGCAAGCCAACAGACTTATCACGGTTGACCTTGGCTACTGTCACTGTCTCTTACCCACTGATTTCTTTGCTGATTTCGTCAATCTCAGCTCTGCTCGTTACAATAATCGAAACGTCATTAGCATAGGCAGAATACCTGGCCGAGGTGGTAGTACCTGGTAGGGAAATTCCGCGTAGGACCAGATTCGCTTTTAACTTGCCAAGGAAGGGTTCCAACGCAATGACGTAACGAAATGGCGAAAGCGGACAACCTTTGACGAATGGAGCGAGACAATACGAAAAGCTCCGACCGTACCCCATTCACTTCCACCAGCGCACCGGAAGCCGCATCAAGAAGTCGGATCCAGGTGCGAAGAACAGCCTCCAGAAATCGATGGCCAACCCTACCGAAAGCCTTAGACTGATCTAAATTGTTTTGCGCAGCTTTACTGTCGACTTGCTCGATGATGAAACGTACCGTATAAGAGTTGTCTTGAATAGTCCAACCCATCACAGCATAAGTCTGTTTGGAGCCAATCAAACTAGACAGGACAGCCTGCAACAGGTTCGCTAAGACCTTAGCCAAAATCTTTAACTCTATATTAAACCTGTTTCAGCGCATCTCAGATTTCTAATTCTGTGATGGTATCCTTGCACCTAGCCGCTTCAGCTGCCTCAAGGCAGGAAAAGTAGACTAAATAAGCAATGTGCCGCACGCGATATGTCGCTGAGATGCATTCCGAGCTTCCTCTGCACGCAATTCAGCGGCCATATTCTTCCCCTGAGAGGACATTCTTTTTAACGTAGCCCTAACTACCAGAGCTTGATCCTTTTTGATAAGCAAGGAGACCAACTCCACCCTAGCTAAAGCTACGTCCCCACTATCACGGGATTTGATTGCCTGATCAACTTTTTGCTCACAAGCCGTTTACGTTGCTAATTTATCTAAATTGAGCCGACTACTATAATCAGCAGCAAAGGTTCTAATATTGGATTTGAAATTGTATCACCAGACATTCACAAACACAGCCCCCATCAGTTGCATTTGTATCATTAGTAGAAGCTGGTCCCGGAAATCTTGCTCAGCAAACAATGATGAGTTCAATTTCCAATAACCAGTCATCCTAACCTTAGGCTTATCTAAGCTTACACGGACCCTGACGAGCCTATGATGCGAATAAACTATGTAATGGAAACTTGGATACTCTAAGAGCCCTACATCGACTCTCCTGACTAAGACTTGGTCGAGGTAGCTAGAACGCATCTATTCAGCCTATCCCCCATTATTAGTTCAAGTCCATACTTCCTCAGAGGGTGTTCATTCCGATAATTATCGATAAGATTAAACTTATCGATAAAGTCCCGAAACTGTTTCACGTCCCAGTTAGTACTCGAATTTGACCCTATACGATATATATCGGGATCAAGGACGGCATTCCAATCCCCAGCTAAAATACCCGACGAGTTATCGTTAAAAACGGCTCGATCTTCCGAAACAAAGTAGGCCGCTCAGAATGGTCATTGGGCGCATAAACTTCAATGAGACGAAGAGCCTTATCCTTTATGATAACATCCAGCACGCAAAGTCTGCCGGCCGGATCTGTGAAGACAAGAGCACACGCAGACTCCAAAGACTTGCTCACCATCCAAGAGACACCTCTCGAGAGTTCATCAAAACATGCTGAATAGAGGGAAAACCCCTAGACAGAATGCCTTCATAATCACGAGAAGAAAATCGGGTTTCTTGCACACAACATATATTCACCCCGAGTCGCTAAAGATCACGAGAGAGCCTCCGACCTCAGGCCACGGGCATTCATAGTAGATAACAAGACATAATGGAACCGATTAGGGTTGCTCTTCTGCATTAAACATGACCGGGGTTAGGATATCGATGGCCTCTCCCAATGATCCTGTGCCCATCTCACTCTTGATAGTGCCATCAGGTGACAGACCCCCCAATGTCCAAAGGGAATGTCAGTTTTAAAGCTCTATGCAGAGAGGGGTGAACGAAAAGCGTAAGCCTCCTTGAACAAAATTGATTTAATTTTCTAACATTATCGTTGTCAAAACACGCTAATGGTCGAAACATGCACAAAAGATGATTCGCTTCTTGTATAAAATAAAAAAGGGTCTATGAGCATACCTACCCTACCTAAGTTAACTGGAATGAAGAAACGAAACAGACAAAAACAAGCCTAAACTAAATTAATCCGGGCGGTGTTTGCTTATGTTCAACACAGGGAGAAGAATATCCTGATGCCTAACCGGCATCAAAGTGCCACTCTAATTCAGATCCTCTCCTGAAGACCACAGTGAAGATATTCACCTACCGCCTCACACGGTCGGATGCGGAACAAGACCAAGTTTAATGTGGCGCACCCGAGCCCGTAGGCCCGGTCAAAAATTCCCTGTAGATTCAGTAAAAAACGGAGTCAGGTAGCTGTCTACCACCCCAGATGAGACTGTGCACTTCGATATAAGTTCGTCTGGGTTCCTCTCTGCACGGAGACAGAGAGTTTGACCAGCACACTGTGGAAGAACACAGTGAAGATATTCACTAACCTCCTCACGCAGGTCATATGTGGCACAAGGCCGAAATTAATATGGGGTATCCAAGCCTGTTGGCTCGGTCAAAATTTCCTTGTAGACCCCGTAAAATCGAGGTCAGGTAGCTGTCTACCACCCCAGACAAGGCTCTGCCCTTCGACAAAGCCTCGCCGGGAGGCAGAGAGTTTGACAAGCACAGTGTGGAAGACCACAGTGAAATATTCACTAACCGCCCACGGGGTCGGATGTGGCACAAATCCGAGTTTATTGTGGCGTATCCAAATCTGTAGGCTCGTAGACCCCATAAAAACGGGATCGGGTCTACCACCCTAGACGAGACTCTGCTCTTCGACAGCCTCGCCTAGGTTCCTCACAGCCGGGAGGCAGAGAGTTTGACAAGCACACTGTGGAAGACCACAGTGAATCAACTTACAGATTACTTCACTATATTTATCAGGATTAGGACATACCCATTATAGTCCATATATATGGTATAACAATTAGATAAAGGATTCAGCTGCGAATGTCATGTAGGTTAACCAGATTGATATACACCTGCGAAAAGACAGAGCGAACAACGACTGAAACGTGTGACAATAACAACAAAGATGAGGATTCATTATGCTTGGGTGTCGCAAATGTTATTTTTCAAAGTTTGAAATATGAGGCAGACAACACCACTTGGTAATTGCATCTCGATACATTGGAACACCATCAATCAAATACCATCTGCGAGGACTGGTTTAATCTACCTGAAGGTATTTCTAACTGGTCCCATATTTAAATTGATGCACTGCTTTAAATCAAAAAGTAGCTGCGGTGATTGATATATAGGGCTTATTATATTTATCTCAGTGTCCTTTTTGGCGTACCGACTTCTTATTCAATAATAGTAGTAGTAGTAATAATAATAATAATAATAAAATTAATAATAATAACAATGATAATAATAATAATAACCCAATGTATGTCCATCTGACCTTTTATATGGTAGTGGTCATTACGACCTGTAGTAAGTTAAAACTTAGTAGGTCATTACCATTTCCATAATTCTATGTTACCTATCTGAATATACTAGATGATGAACTCTTGAAACCTGGACATCTAATTTAACCCCTCACTCTATTTAATGGACAAGGCGAGATCTTTTGACTTGCTTGACAGTCGTCCTAAAGCTGGTATCTTGAACAAAATTACCCCTTGTTGGTCAAAGATAGAACAAAAAATTAAAAATCTCAATGCTTACAAACAAATATTCATACCGGATTGACCGCCAGTATAGTGAACAAGGGCCTGGTGCAGGGTTAAAAGCTGTAACGGAAGGTTTTATACTTGCTGTACAGGACCAATGTTTGCTTACTAGAAATTACCAAGTACATAGCAGCTTTGGCTAAGGAATCAGCTTTCTCGTTTCCCTGGATTCCAACATGGCTTGGGATCCAGCAAAATATCACCTTTTTGCTATGTGTCAAGGTGTTCAGTTTGTTCAACAGTTTAACAATAAGAGGGTTATTCTGTTGTGTATTTTTTATGGATTGTAGGACAGAGATTGAGTCGGCATGAATAATGAATTTTTTTATGTTGCTGGCATCAACAATCTGAAGAGCCAAATTTATTGCACAGATTTCTGTGGTGAATATGGAAGCTTCATTTGGGAGACATTTTTCCACTGTTTTCTTACCAAGAACTACTCCACATCCAGTTCTATTGCTGTTTTTGGAACCATCAGTGTAAATGTGCGAGTAATTTGGGTACTTTTCATGAATATTGTAGAGTTTTTCTTGATAGGTTAATGGGTGTGTTTTATTTTTAGGGAGTTTGTTGAGATCAAGGTTGACCACAGGTTCTTTCAGTTGCCAGGGAGGTGAGCTTAGTTTAACGGTTTCGTGGATGATTGTAATCGAGATGTTGTTGTCTTCCAATGTATGTTTCATTCGGAGACCAAAAGGTTTTATGGCCTTTTCTTTTTGATCAAATATGGCTTGGTATTTGGAATTAAAAATGCAATTATAGGCTGGATTGGTGGGTTGAGATTTGATTTTAGTGTAGTATTGCAGACCTAATTTTGTGAATCTAAGTTTTAGTGGTGGTTCGTACGCTTCAAAATAAAGGCTCTCCACAGGGGATGTTCTAAATGCCCCCAAGACGAGTCTTAATCCTTCATGATGGATTGTATTGAGAGTTTTTAGATAAGATTTTCTAGCTGCTCCATATATGTAGCAGCCATAATCCAGTTTTGATCGGATTAATGTTCGATACAATTTAATGAGAGTTTGTTGATCTGCACCCCAGTCTTTGTGGGCTACAACTCGAAGTAGTTTAGAGGGCTTTACTGCATTTTTCTTTTAGATATTGTATGTGGGAGATGAAGTTCAGTTTTTTGTCGAATACAACTCCCAGAAATTTATATTGTTCGACTACCGGAATTTCTGTTTTGTCTAATTTTAGTATTGGGTTATTATGCATTTTCCTTAGTTGACAAAAATGCATGCATTGGGTTTTTGATTTTGAAATCTTGAAGCCGTTTGTGATAGCCCATCTATTTATTTTGTTGATGCCTTGTTGCAGTTGACGTTCTGCAGTACGTATGTATTTGGATGTGGAGGTTATACAGAAGTCATCGACATACAAATAGTTATCAACTCCAGGATTAAGATAGTTGGTAATGCTATTAATTTTTATGTTGAAGAGGGTTACTGACAGTATACTCCCCTGAGGAACACCCTCTTCTTGGTTTTGAATGTCCGACAGGGTTGAACCAATTCGGACTCGGAACTTCCTGTCTGAGAGAAATGATTTGATGAAGTTTGGTAGTCTGCCCTTCAATCCCATGTCACGCAGGTCTTTCATAATGCCATACCTCCAAGTGGTCTCATAAGCCTTTTCCAAGTCGAAAAAAAAGGCTACAAGGTGTTGCTTTTGGATGTATGCCTCCCTTATAGAGGTCTCCAACCTGACCACATGATCCATCGTAGATCTTTGATTTCTGAAGCCACATTGGGAGTTGGTAAACAGCTTGTTGGATTCTACATACCAAATTAGCCTTCTATTAATCATACGTTCCATAGTTTTGCACAGACAGCTGGTTAGTGCTATTGGACGATAATTTGTAGGATAGAGATTGTTTTTCCCTGGTTTAGGAATGGGTATGATGGTAGCTAGTTTCCATGATTCTGGGATAGTGCTATTTTTCCAAATTAAATTCAATGTATATAGTAGGTATTCTAATGATTTTGGTGGTAGTTGCTTGAGAAATTCATAAGGAATTTCGTCTGGTCCGACTGCAGCGGTGTGAGAAGCTTGTATGGCTTCTTTTAATTCTTGTAATGTGAAGAATCCATTGTAATTTTCTGTATTGTCTGAATTAAAATTGAGCTTCTGTTTTTCGATTTTATTTTTATAGTTTAGAAATTCTCTATTAGTATTGTCAGAGGAGGAATTTAGTGAGAAAGTCTCAGCCAGTGTATTTGCGATGTCTTTAATGTTTGTTACCTCATCATTATTTTTAATGAGGTGTTTAATGGTGTTAGAATTGTTTTTGCCCGCAATTTTGCGGATCATTTTCCACACTGTAGCGGTTTTACTGGAGGAGTTTATTTTGCTTACGTAATTTTGCCAACTATTCTTTTTGGCCAACTTGTTTTCCGGGCCTTTGCTCGGAGCAATTTAAAGGAGTTGAGGTTAATGGTGGAAGGTTCTTTGTTGAATTTACGAAGAGCAGCATTACGCAGTCGGATAGCTATTTTACATTCGTCATTATACCAAGGAGTGTTGCGCCTGTTTGATGGAGAAGTTTTTGGAATGGTTTCCTTTGCTATTGTGATTAATGTTTCTGAAAAGTGTTTAATTGGGTCTGAACATCTTGAATCTTGAACCAGTCTTGTATTGCATAAAGTATTGAATTGTTGCCAGTCAGCTTTATTTATTTTCCAACTGGGAGGTCTGTTATTATCAGTGGAAGATTTTGTAATATTTATTATGATTGGGAAATGGTCACTGCCACAAGGATCATCATGAACCTTCCACGTATAATCCATGTAGCTGGAAGGATCAGATAGAGTGATGTCAATAGCTGAATAGGAGCCGGTAGATGGATTGAGATGGGTTGGAGATTTGTCGTTTAAGATGCAGAGATTGTTGCTATTGATTATGTTTTCCAGGTCTTTACCCTTTTGATTAGTTCTAAGACACCCCCATATGGTATTATGACTGTTAAGGTCACCTAATAATATGTGGGGTTTAGGGATTTGGTCAATTAGCTTATTGAGTTTTATTTCATTAATTGGATCATGAGGTGGAATGTAGATGGAGCAGATACTGACTGTTTTGTGTAATGTTGTTTTGACAGCAGTCACTTGAAGATCACTGTCAATGGTTATTTGATGTTGGGGTATGTCTTTTCTAACTAGGATCGACACACCTCCAGAAGCTCTGTGTCCGTCTTTGTGTAAATGATTATATGAATTGTAATTTTTTATTTTTAAGTAGTTATTGTCCTTGAGGAATGTTTCTTGAAGGCATACCACTTTGGGATTATATTTCTTGAGGAGTATGAGAAGTTCTTCATGATTAGCTCTAATTCCTCTGCAATTCCACTGTAATATTGAATTATTTTGCAGGTCCTTCATGTCAAGTTGAAATTATTGCTTTTTTTTGTCGACTTGTTTTTACTGTTTGGCTCTTCTATATCCATCTTTTCTATCATGCTAAACCTATTTTTGGTTTCAATCTTCAATGTTGATGGGTCTGAAGATTGGCTTAGTGGATTCAATAACTTTAAACGTTCCCGTGAAGATGAAGTTGGGGTATGATCTCTCTTTGATTGTGGGGAACGTTCTACTTTATCATTGTTAGGTTCAGGATTTGATATGTTATTTTTCCCCAAGTTATCAGTTTTTAAATTTGGAGGACGGATTGGTGATCGTTCAGGTTTTGTTTTTTGGGGGGAGTGGTTTGTGTCTGGGATGTCTTTTTCGTTATTTGTTTATCATCTCTAATTTTATCATCAGATGTGTTAATCTTAGCTGGAACTTCCAATCGAGATGTTTGAATACTATTGGTGTGTTCCTTTTTAAGATCTTCCTGGAATTTTGTCCACTCATTTGGATCCAAATTTATAAGTTTATTTATCAGGGTTCTATATTTACTATCTTCATTATTAGTATCAGCCCTCCGTGTAACAGAGGCATAGCTGGTCTCACCCATATAGGACCCTACAATTTTCCTGGCTTCCAGAAAGGACACATTTTTCTTATGTTTAACCTCCAGGATTTCTCTTTCTTTTCTGTAAATGTCACAAGATCTTGCGTATGCCGGACGGTCTTGTTGGCAATTTGGACATCTAAGAGGTTTCAAACATTCATCTTCTTTATGGTTTGGCTCTTTTTCCCCGCATTTGGCACATGTCTGTCGTCCTCTACAAGCGTCCCTGTGGTGTCCAAATTTCTGACATTTGAAACACCTCAAGGGAGCTGGGACGTACTGCTCAACTCTCTCCAGAGAATAGCCTATTTTGACCACTTTAGGTATTTGTGGTCAAGATGTAAGTGTTTGTCTCGATTTGTTCACCATTCTTTCTTATACTAACCCTTCTTATATTAGTTACTCCCTGTTTTCCCAGGGCAGCTGTCATTTCATCTTCTGTGGCTAAAGCCAGCTCTCGACTTCTAATGACGCCTTTGGAAACATTGAGACTTTCATGTGGGTAGCTTTTGCACTTGGTATTATAAAAATTTTTCATTTTTAAGATGTTTTCAGCTTGTCTTTGGCTATCCACCTCAACAAGCAAGTTCCCATTTTTTAGTTTTTTGACATTTTTCGGGGTCGCCCGTGCCGAAATAATTTTCTCAATCAAAAATGGGGATAATTTAGCAAGACAGACCTCCTCCAGGGATTCAATGACAATAAATCTGGGGAAGTCTGCTGCTTCACACTCAGAGTCTGATTCGGATAGGTTCCGTTTTGTTTTTTTAAAAGATGCCATGTCTGGGTTTTTATATTCATTGGCCCTGTGCTCCACCACCCACCACGGAGTCCAACTTGAGAAGGGAATGAACCAAGGTGGGTAACCCATTCGCCTTGGCTGAGACGGGGATATACGACCAGTATACTCATATTGGGAGCGAAGTTCTAAGCCTCTGCCAAACTCTGTTTTAGTGCCGAAAAATTCAACAGCGGTCAAAAGGTCTTTTGCTCT
Organism: Acanthosepion lycidas; assembly: GCA_963932145.1. Classification (NCBI taxonomy): domain Eukaryota; kingdom Metazoa; phylum Mollusca; class Cephalopoda; order Sepiida; family Sepiidae; genus Acanthosepion; species Acanthosepion lycidas. Next base: position 72,987,497 of record OZ010579.1, on the reverse strand, counting down.
CAACACAATTGACCCTCAGCCCCCGCCTTCTAGCACATATATGATAAAGGGTTGGGAAATGTTCCACTAAAGCAGATTCAATAGTACAGTCAGGAGAAAAACAAATATATATGTGCTAGGGGAAGACGGGACCAGCCGATTGATCGGATCGGGCCCAATCCGACCGCCCGTCAGACCAAGTAAGGGCCAAAGTGGTGTGTTGCAAGCCATTGACCACTCTGTTGCCGGATCAAGGCTGCTCAACCACCAGGATTCCGTCCTAGCGTCTTACGGGTCGCCACCCACGGCCAACAGGTGGCCTCATTGGGGGGGGGTCTTACCCCTCTACAGAGGTGCAGTCGGCGTATTCTACAGCCCCAGCCGACAGAGCGAGACACACTGTCCGAGTGAGAAATGTTTTGTCAATTATTTATGCGCTGTCTGTATTTAATAAGGAAAATATTCATGATAGCATTTTCATAAAAATTCAAAATTAAACTGAATTCTTTTTTAATTTTAAATATTTTCCCTAAACCACGCTTGATTGCAATTGAAATATTATTAATAAGCGCTATCTGTGTTTTCTGTATGCTTAATTAAATAACATTAGCGTTAAATGTAATATGACTTTTTTTCAATAACTGCTTGTCCACCTGTTTGAGGTGGACAAGTAATCGCTATCGGAAATTGGCCTATTAAAAAAATATTGAGAAAATAGTATTGGAATGATCATTGTGCCCACGTTGAACAAAGAAACAAAGATAATTAATGATCAAGAAAAGGACAATACTAATGAAATTTATTAAAACCTTAAAGTTTCAGTTGCTTTTGTACATGTATAATATATTATTACTAATATATTATCAGTATAAATTTGGCTATTCAAGTTTAGTTTTTTTCTCCTGCTTGTATTGTTACGCGTCGCGGGGAGACACAGTCGTCTGAGAGTGGCAAGGCGAGTGGTCTGGAGGAAAGATATCTCATGGGCTTTGAGAGTATATGCCACTGAGTTGCTCCAGCGTCTTCTTAGTCAGCCTCTCGCTTTCCAGCCAGAGTACCTGAGGGTGTATACTCGTAGGGCTGGTTGGTTGATAGGCATACGAGTGAGGTGTCTGAACCACTTGATCCTCTGTCGTTCAATGTGTTTTATGATTGGCATTGCCCCTACCATATCTTTTATTGCTTCATTCCTGATCATGTCTCGCCTGGCCTTGTTCACTGCTTTCCCCAGGCATTTCATCTCAGAAGTGATCAGTTTCCTTTCAAGGGTATTTGTTAGGGGCCATGTCTGGCATTGACATGTCAGCGTTGGTAGGAAAATGGCGTTGATGAGGTTTGCCTTTGTGCTCATGGAAATGCTAGGATGTTTTAGAATAAAGCTATTCAAAAAGGCTCTAAAATGTGTCATATTTGATGAGACTGGAGACTTGATATCTAAAATGTGTCGTATTTGATGAGATTGGAAACTTGATTTCCGGTAGCACCCACCTGTTACATCTGATATGAAGATGCAAACAGGTAATACTTTTCACTATTTACTTAGATTTATAAAATAGACTGAAAAATTTCTGGAAAGAAAGCAAGCTTGGTGAATTAGATACTCACAAGGCATATTAATGGTAAGAGGAACAGAAAGAAACAGTGAGTAATTTACCCAACAAACTTGTGTAAGTGGATGACAGAAGCGAGACTGGGAGGCATAGTAAGGGCACAAACATTACGTGGAGCTACAAAAGATAGGAAGATATGGAGAGTAATGATCTATCATATTCCAGAATATTGAGACATTTCTAGTCTACAACACCGGTGGTGGTCTGTGCTCACACAACGCTATAGGTTTACCTATCGTCCTGTTCACAATCCTCTCTGGTCTTTTGAACAGGAATAGAGATTTTTTTTGATGTTTCCTCTTTAGGATTGGGTTTCCGGTTCCTTCTAAAGTAGGTACCAACAAAAATGGCTAAAACATTAGCATACCGTAATGAATAAAGGCTTCAAATTTAATGAGAACAAAGTTTTATCGTCGAAATATTTATGTTATTAAAAGGAAAGACCAAATTATTTTTTGAATATTTGATTAAATTTTTTAATCCCTTTTATAACATTCGAAATTTTGATTAAATTCTTGTCTCCCTTACTTCAGTGGATGTAGTATAAATTAGCATAGGCAATTTTAGCGTCTTTTTTGCGGTTTAAGACACATTAATTTGGAAATTCTTGCAAAAATCAAATAATTGTCAGATTTAATGAAACTTTCAGGTTTTATTCACAAATGAATGGGATTATTTTAGAAACGGTGTTTTTCTTTTAGAAAATCTTGATGAATTTTTTTGCGTGTGTTTCACCGCACTTAATTTAATTTTATGAAAACTCGAGACATTCAGCTAGATAATTTTTAGTGATTATATGCCAAAAGCAGAACTCTTTGCAGAATTTAAATCATCAATTTTTTTTCCGGCAAAAACCCTGTCTTAACGAAAATCTGCTCTAAATCATAAAATAAAAAACGCAATAAAACTAAAACATTATTTCATTTAAAAAGCTTTTATTCGCTTTTATATATTAAGGACAATACTATTTTAAGAAAAAAATATTTTTTTCGATCAAAAGTGAATTTTTACAAGATTTTTATTTTTTTAGAATTTAATTAGAATAATTTATAATATTTTTGAATCTTTTAAAATTCAAGTTCAATGGTGTAACGCTTAGCGAATATTGTTATTAAGAAAAACTATATTTACTAATCATATATCGTAAAGTTTATTACAATCTGACGACAACGAGTATTTTTAAAATAATTTTGAATCGTTTTTGCATGTGTATAAACATGCCGAATTTTATAGATACGGTGGCCCATACTCGACATTATCAGAAAATAAGACCGATAACTATTGTAAATTTAGAGCAAAAATTCTCTAAAATTCAATAAAACATTAGATTTCGGAGAATATTTAAAAAATTTTTTTAAGATTACTGAGTACTTAAAAGGAGCTCGCGTTACATTTCTAATATTATCCTTTTTTTAACGTTCAAAGCCTCCGTAGAATAACATGCATCTGTCATTGATCTATCACAGAGCTGTTAAAAAGCTGTCAACCTAAATAAACAAGCTGCTGTCGGGTTAAAAAATGCATTTCTGCGATACTTTAAACTTAATAGTTGTTTCAAATCTGATTTGTTATACGTTAAAGCAGCTAATATTCCTCAAATAAAGTTTCAGAAAAGTATCTTTTATTTTTGGAAGATTTTTTTCAATTTATTTACATTGTGATGAAAGACGACTAAAAAAAGGCCGCTTATCAGCTATTTTAGGGAGAAAAAAAGAAAAGAAAAAAAAAGAAAAACTCATTCCAGCCAATTTAAATTATCTTTTGAAATGCAGCAAAGTCTTTTAATTATTGGAAATATTAAATTTAATCTATCAGTTTGAAATTAAACCTAAAATAAAAGCTTCAAGAAAGATTTTTCATTATTATAAATTCATTTTAAGCGTTAGGTGTCGCGTTTTTGTGGAGGTGCCTGTTCTAAAGTCTGCTTCAGCTCGATACTTCTAACGTCTCCGCCTAAACTCTGAAATTTTATTTACTATTTATTTACTTTTTTTTTCCTTTATATGATTAAATAGGTTCGCTTATCGTCTGATTCACTCTCTTACCATGTCTTTTGAAAGAAGTAGTGATTTTTTTATTCCCGTATTTCCTCTTTAAAATTGGGTTTCCAGTTTCTTCTAAAGTCTGTTTCAACTCCATACTTCTAATTTCTCAGACTAAAATCTGAAATCTTATTTATTATTTATTTACTTTTTTCCCTCAACAGGAGTAAATAGGTTCGCCTATCATCCGGTTCCCACTCCTTCCCGGTATTTTGAACATGAGTAGAGATTTATCCTTTTTTTCCTGTTTGGCATTGGGTTTGCGGTTGGTTTTAATTTTTTTTCTTACATCTTAGTGACATTATCGCCTTGCTTAGTGTGAATTGATTAAAAAAAATATGAGGAAGTCTACGACGCTGGCACAACATCCAGTGCAGGACATATCAACCTATCAAGGTTTTAAATGTGGCTATTCAATGCAGAAAAACCCAGTCCACCTGAAATACTTGCACAACACAGTCTGTCTTCCATTTTTCACATTGTATTGTCCTAAGACCAGATTAGTCTGGATAATAACTTAAACAATATTACTGTACAAAAAAAAAAAACAAAAAAACAAAAGAACAAAAAAACAGCAAAGTCGATGATAATATAATTCTTATTAACATCAAAAGTGATGTTAAGCAACGGTTCATATGTTGATTATTGTCCGGCTTGGGAAAAAAAAAAGGCGAAGTAATAAGTAGACGTCTTTTTCCTTGATTCCAATGCCATCTTCTTTATTTGCGACGAAACCTACAAAGAAATCGATAATCTCCGAAATAATTACCTTTCCTCGAGATAATTCCTTGCATGGTTCCATATCTTGTTTGATTGCCAGTTGTGTTTTAGCTTAATCTATTGGCTCTGACGCCACTGCCGCCAAATTCGACAAAGAAAAGAAAATAATGATGAACTAATCGAAAGATCAACTCAGGTGCGTGGGTGCTTCCTCGCCACGGAAACCACCTGCGCTCCGAACTAACTACTGTGAAGAGATTAGCAATACAATAGATTATCGTGTGATAAGGTTTGTGTGAGTTGTCCTCACTTATTAGGTTGTATCATAAATAATTTCCGTTTGTGTTTCTCAAGTATTCTTCTGTTTTCTTTTTTTTTTTTTTACATTAAGGTTAACCCTGTACAAGGCCCGGAAGACACTTCTGATGTCGGGTTACGTTAAAAGGAAGTTTATACAGAGAGGAAGAGGTATAGCGGTTAACCCTATACATGAACAGGTTAAGATTATAGTGATCGGGGAAGCATCCTCTTTGGAGTCGGTTCCACAGAACAGTGGTTCGCGAGAAAAAGCATATATATATATATATATATATATATATATATATATATATATATATATATATGTTTGTGTGTGTGTGTGTAATAATCCGTTGTTATATGATTCAAGTGAATCCTAATAATATAAAATATTAAAACTGATCCACAAAAAGAGCTCAATGTATTTATTATAACAAAGCATATAAGTTACATAAAATTTACCTCATCAGAATACCTATTTCAACTTCTGAAAATGCCAATATAGGACTTCTTGGTTGAAATAACTATTCTGATGAGGTAAATTTGGATTTATATTTTATCTATCTATCTATCTATCTATCTATCTATCTATCTATCTATCTATCTATCTATCGTTTTTACATGTCAGTGTGTTCACTATCTATCTATCTATCTATCTATCTATCTATCTATCTATCTATCTATCTACACACCAGGTACCTTAAACAAAAAACGGTTACAAAAGCGTGTGTTCATGCACTTAGTAACTTTATCCCGTATAAATTTTAAATTAACGGTTAACACTGCGATTGAACAGGTTCAAATTGGGAGCTTGTTCCACAGAGCACTGGTTCGCGGGAAGAAGGTGTTCGAGTGAAACTGTTTTCTCTCCGATGGAATACGGAAGGAATGTGGGTGGTTTGCTACAATATAAATGGAATGGCCGTTCCTAGCCATAAACCTTAGGCCTGGCGGAACCAAGGAATGCAATTCATCAGAATACTTTCCTTAATAAATAAAGTCCAAGAACATTTTTTCAACTAGATATTCATCATTAGTTGTAATAACGTGTTGCCATTGATCTGGCAGCTCCTCGATACATTTTAGTAAAATTCCGCAGCTTTTAATTCCCAAAATTTTCGACGCATCTTGATTGTGGTTTCCATTAAAGGAAGCTTTCCCTATTAAAGCGTTTTGTGGTATCATAAAAAGTAATAATCAGTTGTGCAAGGTCAGGATATATGGGTTCAATAATGTTTTTCTTTAATAATTTTTACTGTACACAGCTTTGCATTAGTCATGGAGGAAAACAACATTTTTCTATTGAAAAACGCTGGAAGCACTTAACCGAACTTTTATAGACATGTTGCAGCTACTGTATATATAAATGTGCATTTAGTGTTCCAGAATTCTAAATGAATAATGCCTTGATGATGCCACCCACGCAAGACCTTACCTTTCTTTAATGAAGCTCAGTTTTTTTGGGTCGGAACAACTGTCTGTTATGTTAAATTTTGCCGTGTTTAGCTTGTTTTTCATCGCAAATTATGAGATAATATGAGAATAAGAGAGCATATTGTGTCTTTGGGGTCTCTAATCCCGAAGTCTGTGCGACTAACTTTGATTGTTTTGGTTGTGTTTATTGTAAAGTGCCATAAAGTTTTTACAGGTCCTATGTCTGTAAGTGGGTCTGGGTGATGTTCATACCAGTTCCTTACAGTTTCCTTCCCGTAAACGTTGCACATTATACTGTGTAGTTATTGGCCCACTCTATCATGCCGGGTATTATATTCAGTGGATGCTAATACCGTGCAGTCTGATACAAGATGGTCAATTGTTTCTGGATATTTATCACAGAATCTGTATTTCGAGTTAACACAAGTTTTCAGTATGGGTGTTTGATAATTTCTACTGATCCTTAGCAGCAAGCAAGAATCAAGATTTCGATTTCAGCTTTTAATTCTTTTATTATTATTATTATTATTATTATTATTATTATTATTATTATTATTATATGTGCTAAGTTCGTTCAGTATGTGGGCGGTAATGGCTCCCCACAACTTTCTATCCTTTGTAACTTTTAGTAAAGGTCTTTTTTTTTTACTACCCTTTCTTATCCTTGTTCTGCCATCCATTTAATACAAACATCAATATGTCGTGAGTGTCAAATTTTGCAAGACACTTTCCTCATTATGTGTCCCCAAAATGTCAACTACCCTTCTCTGATTCCAAGTAAGTGTACTTTTTTTTCAACTTACCTTAAAATTTCCTCGTTATCCCAATGTTTAGTCCGTGGGAATCATGGCAGGAATTTCTCACCAGCTAGCAAGCAGAAAAGGTGCGTTGAAAAAATTGGAATTCAGATCAAGATTGTTGACCGTCATAAAACTTTCATGATTTACTCTGCAAGGATTCTTGAGTCTTGAGTAGTCCTGTTGACACTATCTCTCGAAAACAGAATTACTATTGACTAGGTTAACGTGCTACACCAACACGATAGACATAAAAATAATGCTTAAGATTTACTGAATTGGATAGTTCATAAATATTAGACTGAACTGGACGCAATAATGCTTAATGTACATTAAACGCAAACCTTTATTAAACTCAGTAGGGCTTAACATTTACTGAACTGATCAACGCTTAACGTTCATTCAAAGTTTTAATGTTGATTGAACTGATCAAAGTTTAACGTTCATTTAACTCAATAGGGCTTAATGTTTATTGAACTGATCAACGCTTAGCTTTCATTAAACACAATAGGTCTGAACGTTTATTAAACTGGTCAATACTCGAATTGTACTTTTTAAGCTGTGTTACATTGTGCACGAGAATAAATGCCCCATCGCCGCTTTTCTGTGTTTGGCAATGAAAATATACATTTTCAGGAAAACCTAAATATAGTAAGAATTAAAATGATCCTTAGATTAATAGAATTATTTATCTAAAATATATTTATTTATTAAACTTCAAAATGCTGAAAAAATATAAAACAAAATTTGTATGCCATATGAGAGTAGTTTTACCAAATGAAAATTTATCGTCGACCAGTTATTTAATAAAATACAAGAAAGAGGGAAAATGAAGCTATTGCATTATAAAAACAATGCTATCTTCTAGGCAAAAAATTAATATTTGTTCAGTGAGAAACGAGAAAGAAAATAAGCAACTCCAATTGTGCAAGCTGGAATCCAAATTTTATATTTATTAAAGTCGAAGCCACGTTTACTTCTATATTTTAACAAAAGAACTCATTTTATTATCGTAGATGACTAATTAGAATTCATAACATTCGTCAACAGAATAAAAGATTTTAACATTAAGTCCTAATTTTATTAGTCGAACCAAAAACCGACCATCACCATGAGCATCTTGAATAGAGATACGAATTTTCGTCTTCTCTCCAGTTTTTTTTAACTAATCTAATCCAGATCGACGTGCGTAATGTAAAGTTATGAAAAACAGAATATAATCGAATTTAACAAAACCTTCAGGAGAGAACTCGATCAGAATTTTAACATTTACGCAAATATATAAGTCGAATTTGAAAAAAAATTATAATAAGTTCGTGGGCTTCTAATTCCATCCTATCCGTTCTTCAGGCTTTTTCGATTGTAGTTTGCACCCAGTGGTCTTCAGGAGTGCGTTGATATCGTTACCTTTTAATCTTTATTATTATTTTCAACTCGACAATCTAACAAAATCTGCGAACAAGTTCAATGTTAATATCGTTAATGTGTGAAAAAAGGAGCTTCGGCTCTGTTTTAATTATAGAATTGGCTTTCTTCTATGGCAAGTATTAATGACGGAGTACATTATTAGCAATGAAATGACCGACACACACACACACACACACACACACACACACACACACACACACACACACACACACACACACATACACATATATATATATATAAAATATATTAGCTGCCTAATTCAAATTTTTTCGTGTTGTGATTTAACTGGCCATTTTTGCTGCAGTTTTCATTACCGAACGGTAAGACCTATTCCAATTGCTTTCCATACATATAACAATACTTTCATTATGACTGTATAGTGTTTACATTATTTATATATATATATATATATATATATATATATATATATATATATATATATATATAGAGAGAGAGAGAGAGAGAGGGAGGGAGAGAGAGAGAGAGAGATTTAATAGATTAAAAAGTTCAAAGAATTATCTTCCGAATTTGTTTTGTAGATACAGCTCTGTTTACAAAATTTGATTGCATTTAGACGAGTTAAACCGGATAGTTATTTATTTGCTGACGTGTTTTGTTAGACGTTAAAGAATCGTGTTATATATATATATATATATATATATATATATATATATATATATATATATATATATATATATATGAAGGGATGACACAAATTGGGAGACTTTTTAATTACAATGCATTTACCGGCCCAAATATTCGATAAATCTTCTGAAAGAAAACTTTACGCACTGTTTAATATATTGTTTAATAAATAAACGGAGCGACTACTCAAATTTGAGTATCTTCTAAAATTATGTGTAAAGTGATAAAAATCTGTCGAATTAATAAAAAGCTGAGGTTGAAGTCAATGGTGAATAAATTTACTCTTCAGCATTTACAGATATTTTTGTGTAATTTTTGTAAATATAACTGTTAAAATGAGATGTCAGAGTTATTTTTACTTTTTACGTAATTTAGACGATAATTTTTCCATCGCACACTATATATGTGTGTGTGATATGACCGGAAAGACTCCTGATATTTTTAAATATTTCCAAACCTTTTTCTTCTTTTAATTTTTCGTGCTTCCTTATTTTAAAAATTCTATCCCAAGCAAGGCGATGGCGACACTAAGACGCAAGAGGTTAACAATAGGGAAAATGAGAAGACTTTAGTAAGGAGAAAGGATAACAAAAGAATAGGTTTCGGGAAGATAGCGACTGACGTTGCATTTACAATTTTCAAGATCGTGGGTGGCAGGGAAGTAAGAAACCGGAAGAAAGTTCCAGATGTGAGAAGTGCAAGAAAAGAAAACTTTAGAATAGAACTTACGGTTACATCTAGCTAGTTCAGCAATAGAATGATGAGACCTACTAGCCAATCTAGTAGTATTTTTAAATACATTCGGTCAAGATACCAAGAGTTCATTAGAACAACAGGCATGGAAATATTTATAGAAAAGAGGGAGACCACGTTACGGCGGTGAGAAAATGAGTGGAGTCGAGACGCCAAGTCAGGACTGATGCATAACCTTCTTCAGATTTTGTCTGTGATCTTCAGATATATAGAAGAGGTACTAGAGCAGATACGACAGCAATCTACAATCCACAGAGGAATAGTAGATTTTTAAATGTGCAAGAAGGATTGTGGTGTGAAGAATTGTCTGGTACAACACAGCGAACAATCTTTTCTAGTAGAGGGAACTAGATATTTATTCAATATAATCATTCCGTTTCATGTCAGTGGAAAAAATGGGAGCAAAAAGGCAAAATGAGATGCATATCTGGAGATTAGCATCAATCATACAAATTGGAAGAAAGAGTATAAGATTTCTTAGCATAAATAAAAATAAAACTTGGTATAGAAAATGATCTAGAAGGAGGAACTAATAAAGTATAAAGATAATTCCTGTCTAAATTTCTTAGACAATAGCATAGAAAATTAAAACATTGACTTGTGAAGTTGGTGTAATCATAGACCGTGTAATACCCACTCAATAATTATAGAACTAGAGGAGTGTTATGGTGCAGTGGACATCGGCTCAGAATGAGAAATCAGTTCCAATTCCAGGCGAGTTACATTAACTTAAGCGCAAATACCCTTGGGAAAGGTATGAATACATCTCTTTTCTTCGGAGAGACAAGTTCTAATTTCAGTCGGATTTCTTACATTAGCTTATGCGCAAATACCCTTGGGAAAGGTATGAATACATCTCTTTTCTTCGGAGAGACAAGTTCCAATTTCAGTCGGATTTCTTACATTAACTTAAGCGCAAATACCCTTGGGAAAGATATGAATACATCTCTTTTCTTCGGAGAGACAAGTTCTAATTTCAGTCGGATTTCTTACATTAGCTTATGCGCAAATACCCTTGGGAAAGGTATGAATACATCTCTTTTCTTCGGAGAGACAAGTTCCAATTTCAGTCGGATTTCTTACATTAACTTATGCTCAAATACCCTTGGAAAAAGTGTGTTTGGGATGCTGTCACCTTTGTCTAAAAAAAGTTATTCATCAAGGACCCAGGTTCTCGCTTCACCCAGATTAACTTCTGTGTCAGGTTCGGTTGACCTTGTTCTTGGTAGGCAGCTCCACTTACCTGACATTCTTCGTGATGACGATAATTATCAAAGCGATTTCTGTAACATGTGTCCTTAACCAAACATTAGCTGATAACTGATATCGATACACACCTGAATTTAGCCGAAGGATTAATTGCCGAAACGTGTGAATTATGACAATGATGACATTAACCCGACTGTTAATAATGTACATGTTTTTTTTTTAAATCAACTGTTATATAGATGATGAGCTTCTAAATTATTTCAGCACTTTGCATAGATCCCAAACCTCTAAAACGTTATCAGAATTGGATTGTTTCATTTTGACACATGAAGTTTCAATAAAGGGCAAAAAGTATTCTGCTGATGAATGACTGCTCTATTTGAGACGTATTTGCATTTATCTGTATACTATCCGATAAATCCTCAATTAGGACCTTATTAGTAAATTCTTTGTCTGTCGAAGGATGGATCTAAGCTTGATTGATCACTTTCACAAAGATATTTGTAAAGCTCTTCATCAATAATAATCTGCTTCGTCATTTTTGGATAGGAGAAATAAATTCGATTTACTGTCTTAGACTAAATCTGGAATTACTCATTTCTACTAAATAACTTCTGGACGACACTGATTGGTTGGAAGAAGGCGGATCTGATGGCCTAACTCACAGATGGAACAGAATTTCCGTCAATCTCAATAAAATGAAAAATTTCGTCTGGTTATTCTAATATTGCTATAGGCCCACAGAACTGCAATAAATGAATTTCTTGTTATTTGCACTTAATCTGCTGAAGAAAAAAAAAGAATTCAATTCTTTGGAAGGGTGTAATAGGAATAGTCCAGTTGTTTCATGACGTAATTAAAAATGTCATGTCAGGATGGAATAAAGAAGTCGCCTGAAAGATGTTTCAATAAAGTTAATACATTTTTAGCTCTCACTACTTGACAGATTATTTGATTTTTATGAGAATATTTATTATTATTATTATTATTATTATTATTATTATTATTATTATTATTATTATTATGTTTGGTATCCTTTTGCCAGATAGTAGTTTTAAGTGCACGATTACTAAGTCCCCTCCGGGGTCTATGAGTAAAAAAAAAAAAAAAAAAACACTGTTGAAAAGTTATCTATGCACATTTGGGAGATTTCGTTTAGATGGAAAGGGTTTTGCGGACGATGCGTGTAATTTTCCGCAAATATTCCGAGTAAATATTTGTATACCTGACATGACGATGTCTCCAGGAATTTTACATTATTTCCAGCACCTTTCCGTATCCAACGTATAATCGTAGTTTTAATTTTCAACATTTTAGTTACATCGATTTGCAGGTTCTTATAACTTGACAATTTTTGAAATTCTTTTTCAGAAACATCGAAATCCTTTGGGCAAGTCATATTAATTAGTAATTTTTTTTAAATCTTTAATGTTTTGTCTATTTACATCAATCTTCCTGTCTGCCAAATTCCGTCGCCATTCATGACAACATTCGGGTGGTGTTTGTATCATATCTTGAAATTCATAGTTCGAAGAGACATGCCAAGGAATATATTGTAATGTCTAATAATGTATTCGTTCTCAGCAAGAAGTATACCCTATGATACCATGTGCTTAATTGTTTCCTTAAATTTATGGAATAAATGACATGCGGGATTTGAGCCATCTTTGATGATTTTAGCCTTGTATGCATTAATTGGAAGACATTAGTCTTGTGCTGCCATAATAAGATCTTGTATTTCCTATTTAAGACCATTGCTTCTAAGCCATTGATTGGTTTAGCGAAGATGGATGCCTGGTTTATATTATTATTATTATTTACCATTCAGATATAAGCAGTAATTGTTTTTTTTACATTTGAACGACCAGCGTATCTCAATTTTGAAATGTCCTTCTTTCAGTTCAACTAATTTATGAAAAAAAAACTACCTCCAAAAGTTACAAGTAACGAAATAAAGGATTTAGTAGCGATAGTGTTCCAACATTCCAATCTATTGACAATGATTCTTTGAGATTGCATCAGTCATCGATAAAAATACAGGAGTTGTTAGTTCGAATTCAAAATCTCTGCTGAGGATTTTGTTCATCCTGCATTGACTCTTTTTCTCCAGAGGCGTATCTCACAGCTGTAAGAGGTAAGTATTGAAGGTGTCAGAGAAATATAGAACTCTGAAATGCTGGTTTTCGACATACAGAGATGTCTACGACTTGAAGGAAAGGTGTAGCTCTACGTTTTCGAAAATATAACAGTGAAACGAATTACAAATCAAGAATTTAGCCAAAACGATTTAAAACTGTTTTTTTCGACAAATGGTGTCAAGATGCTAAACGTCTTATCTGAAAACTTGGAAAAAAAGAAAATCTATTAGTGTAATTTTTTTCTACATTAAACATTTTGTGGGATGGACAATTATGCTGGTATATGATTTGTACAATTTTGCAGTGAAATCCAGCATATATATATATATATATATATATATATATATATATATATATATATATATATATATATATACTGGATTTATCTAAATTAAAAACGGAAGATGTTTTCGCCTAGTCTGGTTTAAGGGTCTATGGAGATTTATTTATTTTTTATTTTATTTCTCTATGAAAGGGATTTGTGCATATAAAAACTGCCGTAACATTTGGTTTTTGACGACTTCATAAAGGGTTATCTTTTTTTGTAGGGTATTTAAATTATTTATTTGGGCTATAGATTATAAAAGTTATTTTATTGTATGCTTGTTTTTAGCTAATTATTCAGTGCATAAATTTGATGATGTCGGTAAAAAACCGTTAACTCATGTCTATTGTTTAATAGCTTTTTATTATTTAGAAACTTAATAACGTGCAGTTTCTCATGGAGGCACACAGGGCATGGGTCATCCCAAGTTTTACAAGTTCTAGTCCTATTTATAATTTTCCATTTTATTTTAGGTGTCCTTTTTATTTCCTTCAGATGCCAAAAATATTTAGATAGAGAAGTCTGATTTTTTCACACACACACACACACACACACACACACACATATATATATATATATATATATATATATATATATATATGAAATGTATATTTGAGCAGCAACTTTTCTTTCGAGCATGTTTTGTTGAATATGACAGGCAATGAAAATTTGATGTATTTATTTAGTTTTTCTAATATCCTTAGATTTTTCCCGTTTGCTGAGATTAAGGAAGTGTAAAAAATGTCCGTAGTGTCTATTGTCCCAAGCACTTTCGGTCAGTTTAGCTATTTTCAAGCGGTGCCTGTTTTTTTAATGGTTGTTTGTTTTAGTTTTTGTGATTTTCGCGAAATGAGAATGTCTGGAATTCGAGTTGGTGACTTTTTATTTTAAAAAACCTCCAACAAAGCATTCCGCTGCTGAATAAGGTGAGTTCTATACTGAGTGCCAGATTTATGGAAAGGGACTATATCACAGTTAGATGTCTTCAGTAACGGGACCCTATTCACCCATATAAATTTCTCCTTAAACAACAGCGGAAATGGTGTGTTAAAGGTTTTTTATATATATATATATATATATATATATATATATATATATATATATATATATATACACTGGGTGTAACAACAAAATTGTCCAAATCAGAGAACATTATGGGATAATTGTTCATCCGACAAAATTGCTAATCAGATGCTTCAGTCATTTTGTTTCAACACTTCTGGTCCCTGGTTCCTTTACAAGACACCAGAAATGTTGAAACAAAATGGCTATTTTTGTAGTGATATTATAACATGCTTATGTTATAATTTTTAAATAAATATTATTCGCTCTACTTTCTATTGAGCATTTAAAAAAAATAGTTATTTCATTCCATCTATACTAACCTTGTATTCGTATTCTTATATATATATATATATATATATATATATATATATATATATTGATACACGTTTCATTAAATATTATAGACAAGTGTTGTCTATTTATTTTATGTGTGTATATATATATATATATATATATATATATATATATATATATATATATATATGAATGAATGATTGAATAAGTTACAAACGGTATGTATGTTTATTTTAACGATAATCCTTTCATATTCACGAACATTTTTCTGTATGTTACAATTAAATGAGGGAAGAAATGCACTGTAGCAGTAAGAATCACTTTTATTACCTTAGTACTTTTCATCTCTTTCTGAGATCATCATCAGGCGGGCAATTGGTTAGGCAAAAACTATGTGTAGATAGATTACTAATATTTTTTTTCTATTCCGTTTAAATCCTATGGCTGAAAATTGTGCTTAAAACTTCATTAAAGCGTGAATAGTTATCCATTACGGAATTTTTCTTTCATGTTTTAAATGTGATGCTCGAGCGGGCATTAAAGTGTAATATAACGCTTGTAACTTATTCAATCAGACTTGCCTGATAGAGAATTTGGTAGTTAAATACACAAACACACACAAACACACACACAAATATATATATATATATATATATATATATATATATATATATATATGTTGCAGTTTTTTTGTGTATACTATGTAACTAGTGGGCCAGTCAAAATGACTTAACTCCCTTTATAGTCCACCAATAGAAGGTTAACCAATCAGAAGCCGCAAAACATTCTATCTGTCGTGTATAAAGGCGGCCATTTTTGTTTACCCTACCCGAATGACCTGTGCCAACTTGTCAGGCGGAGTGGAACAGAAGGAAGTACTACACTCTGCTACTTTGCTGCGATATCCACTGCTAACCTGAACTACGCTTTCCTACTGTCTCCGAAATATTCACTGCTAAACTCTGGATTCTATACTCGAAGACGACCGTCAAAATGTCTAACAATATATATATATATATATATATATATATATATATATATGTGTGTGTGTGTGTGTGTATGTGTGTGTGTGTGTGTATTGCAATTTCTAGAGAATAATGTTTTTTTATTTAGTGATCCAACAGATTTTATCACTTATACGTTTATCATTATATTTTATCACTTATACGTTATTTTTATTGGATACTCACATTTGAGTAGACGCTCCGTTTATTTATTAAACAGTATATTTACTTATTTTTATCTACCGGCCTGAAGATTCGAGTAATTAAAGAAAAATATACGTTCTCCAGCAACATTCGAACCTGCCATAACATGCTTCTTTATCTGCCAACGGTAATAGGGGGTTAAAAATTGTATATTATGATAAAAAATGAAGATATTTTATCCTAGTTCATAACATGCCACGAGAAAATGTTATTGCCGACAGGCACTTTGGATCCTCCATCTAGTCACATACTAAGTATTGGGATATTTTTCAAAGAATATATAAATATAAACAAATAGGTTTTGCCGTTTCTGCTGCATTTTGTTACAAAATTCAATTTATATACTAATATACATATATTGTTATACGTTATTTATATAGACACAAATACCTCAGTAAAGGCTCTATTCATAATAAACAGTATTGACAACATTTACCGACCGGTAAATGTTGTTAATACAGTTTATTATGAACAGAACCTTTACTTAAATATTTGTGCCTGTATTATAGTCCATTTCATCATATTTACATTTTTCAAAATGTTTATGGAGTTAGTTTGTTAAATTTGCGACTGAAAATAATCATTCACTAATGGTATTTTAATTCCAATTGTTTGAAATATTTTGCTCTGTTCAATAAAAATAAACACTGGGCGCTCTTTGGGAGTCAGTTTTACCATTTAATATATAATATTTAAAAGTCTATATTGTGTTAATAGGATTCGCTTGGGATTCTGCCAACGGATTACAACACACACACACACACACACACACACATATATATATATATTCGGATATTTTTATGTTTATACATTCTTTTTTATAGATACAAATATTTAAGTAAATGCTCTGTATTTGTATCTATAAAAAGAATGTTAAACATAAAAATGTCTTAAAATAATTGTCGGACTTTGTCTATTTCATAATGTGTTACGTCATATTTATTTTTTTTAACATACAACATGTGTTAGCACGTGCGATATCCTGTCTTCATCAGCCGCCGACCAGGGGTGATCTCACGGTTTCGGCGGCTATGACGGGGCCGGCACCCCAGGCGCCACCAGCAGCGTTTGCCACCAGGTAGAGTATAAAAAAAAACTAGTTGATCGTTCCTCTTCAACTTTTTTTTTTTTTTTTATATCTATCTATATATAGATTTATTATATATATATATATATATATATATAAATGCAATTTATATGATTGCAATATATATGAATAAATATTTCTTTAATTTTTATTGCTTTTTTTCCAATTTTCGAATAGTGTTAATAGTATTGAATTTGTGGTAATGTATCCAAAATTCATGTCTGTTCTGCTTTTGTTCAAGTAGTTTCGACTATCTTAGTCATTATCAGGAACTGGGTGTTGTCAGTATAGTA
This sequence comes from Acanthosepion lycidas, assembly GCA_963932145.1. Taxonomy (NCBI): domain Eukaryota; kingdom Metazoa; phylum Mollusca; class Cephalopoda; order Sepiida; family Sepiidae; genus Acanthosepion; species Acanthosepion lycidas. Next base: position 72,970,173 of record OZ010579.1, on the reverse strand, counting down.
GACAATATTTTGTTTTTTAGATCCTGCCATTTTTGGCATGCTGAAATTCAGATTTATTCAAAATAACGTCATATCATAACAGTCACACGGAGTGTAGAGCATCGGAAAAGAATGTATCAAAACTTTGTAGATATTATTATTATTATTATTATTCAAACGTTTTAAAATACTAACTCCTGTGGTGGAAGATATTTTACTGATTCTAACTGTTTTCCGTTTGTTGCTCTGCGTTGCATTTTTCGAACTAGGTTTGCGTTTCCGTCGTTTCGTAAGGATAGTTTGGCCTACATCAAATTGAGTAATTTCGTTTATGAATTTAGTTGCTGGTTACGTGAGGCGTACCACCTTACATTTAGAAACAAGGATCAATCAGCATGTGCCTTCGAAAATAAGACATGCAAAATAAGTAACTTGTGTTACCTTTCCTCTTCGAATATGGAATCTGCTATCGCGCAACATTTATTGGAAAATATAGCATGTGCCAAGTCTTATAATAAAGAGTGGTTTAGAGTTATTCATAGAGCTGTTTTCAATAATGATTTAAAGATTTTGGAATGAGTTTCAATATGACTGTGCAAACTTTCTCTCTGCCGGCAGAAGGATTTTGTTAAGTCTCTTATTTTTGGGGGGATATTTTATTTTAATTGTCCCTCGCTAATTGTATTTACTCGAGATTTCACCTTCTCTACACACACACACGCATACACACACACACACACACACACACACACATATATATATATATATATATATATATATGTATATATATATATATATCTTAATGTGCTTCCCCTCTTATTTGTTCTTCATTTTCGTTGTTACTGTTCTTTCGTTTAATTTATTGCCAACGATTTACTCCTGATGAGATGATGGACGAAAGGGCTTTTGAGACAAATATTTTCCTTGTTTTTAAAATAATATATGTATATATATATGAATTACTTAATTATCTCAAATATATGAATTACTTAATTATGTCAAATCCTCCTTAATTTCTATCATTTGTATGTCCTTGCTTGAACCGGCTTCTAATGCTCTGGATGGAGCGGCTTGGGGATAGTAGCCGTGGGTCTAAGGGGCACAGTCCTATGGGTAAAGGAACTTGGATGAGTTCCACCGCGGCGTAATATCGAGTCTAGTTCCCTACCTCTTCGTCATCGAGTACAGTTGGTATGACGTTTGCCTTTCAATGTAGCTGTCCGGGTTTCAATTCTCGGTAGTGGATGCACACTGCTGATGAGTCCCAAATATAGGACGAAACGGCCGTCCAGTGGTTTCTGCATTCTGTTGAGGTTTCTTCTAGACTCGATGAATTACTTAATTATCTCAAACCCTCCTTAATTTCTATCATATATATATATATATATATATATATATATATATATATATGGCAAAAATAGACATTACTCAATATTATTCCAGATTGCGAAAATTGGATCCAATAGTCTGAAGATCGCGAATCTGACAATTATAGAAAAAGTCTCACTCTCTTCGGTTTTGGATTACACACGCGCACACACATACACACACGCACACGTACATACATATATACTCATACACATAGATGTAGACATACACACACACACACACACACACACACACATATATATATATATATATATATATATATATATATATATATATATATATATGCAAATTGTAGGAATTTTGCTTTCCAGTTCGAATCATGCCTTTTTCTTTTTAACAATATTGCGATAAAAGAGGTTTGTATTTTCTCCTGAAAATTATACACTGGCATCAGTTTAATAACTTTCAGGGATTGGATCTCTCTACGCCAAAAAAAAAAAAAAATGTTCATATAATCTAATGTTTTGTCTAGCAGACAATAAACACCAACAGTAAAAACTTTTCACTCCTTTATCTTCTGTCATGATAAATGAAAGACTGGCTCGCTATATTAAAACTCACCTCGTCAGATGTGAGAAAGTATCAATAAAACTGTAAGCTTTATAAGGCAATATTGCATAAAGACAGTCTTCGCATCAAATATCGACAAGAAATCTGGAACCGAATAGAAAGAAAGAGCGAAAAATAGTCGTCTATAAATAAAAGTCCAAAATTGATATTTGATTAGACTCATCAGAATATTGAATGAATACCTGAACACAATAGAAAAGTATATATATATATATATATATATGTGTGTGTGTGTGTGTGTGCGTGCGTGCGTGTGTTTAAATTTGTGTGCGATTGTGTTTCTACATCTATATACTTAATATGTGTGTATCTATATATATATATATATATATATATATATATATATATATATATATATATATATATATATATATCACTTATAATATAGCAAAAAAGGTGAAAATGGAAAGAATGTATGCCTTCAGGAAGATTAGATTTTGTACATAAAATTTATTAAAGTGTACCTAGAATTTCTCATCTATCTTTGTGCACAATCTAGTTTGTGTGTAACATTTTGGTGCGGAAAATTGTGTTGGCGCTCTGAGTTCCAAGCGAGGCCGTTGTATTCGCACAAATAATCATGCAAATGCTTAAATCCATTTCTTCTCCCTACAGCTGGGGGTTAATAGCATCCATCTATATGCAAGCAAACATTTATATCACATCATGAGGATGTTATATATATATATATATATATATATATATATATATATATATATATATATATCTGTGTGTGTGTGTGTGCGTAAAATATAGTAGAAGCTTTCGACTTTCTTAAATCATCATCAGGCTAGGCTGAGACAAATGTTAAGTTTCGAAGAAATCATGAACACTCACAATTTCTTCGTGTAGTGACGTGGACAAAGAGAGTCCTGCCATAGGCTAGTTGTGACGTGTGTGAGTGTGACTGATTATTTCGTTTTTATTTTTGAGGATATGATCGCTTAAATAATTGTTTTTATTTATAGATGATTGTTTTTGTTGTATGAGTTTTGATTCGAGGATCATAATTTTTCCTTTACGTTTGTGTGTGCGTGTGTGTGTTTGTGAGACACTGGGGCCTTGAAGTGGTTAATGTTCAGTATAAGCTGGAAGGCTGTGAAGTGGTTAATGTAGAGTATAAGCTGGAATATATATATATATATATATATATATATATATATATATATATATATATATGGAGTGAATAAACAAACTAACGCATATGAAATCCTAAGTAGAAGGAAACGGAAGTGAGATAGAAAACAAATTGAATAATAAGATGTGTACATTTTAAAGACAGAGAAAGGGATGTGAAAAGGCAGCCATCTGGATTGTTACACCCCTACAAATTGGAGTGATGCACCAAGAGTCTTTTTATTTTTATATATCTATTGAGAATCTGGCATGCGGGTGAAAGGAATTGAGAAATAATTTTATCTCTTCCTTCAGAATTTAAGAAAACAAATATCATTGACGAGAAGAGAGATAGAAGTGGGTTATATTTTCGCACACGAAAATGAATTGGAAAATAATTTCATCTTTCATTCGCAAGATTAAATAAAAACGATGTACGGTTAGGCGAGAGTTATGAAAATGGTTCCTGTCTTTGGCGGGCAAGAAGAGTAATCGGGTTTATATGTTAATTGGATAGAGATAAGTCCAGGGTAATAGAAAAGAATCAGAAAATTAAAATTAATGACTAGAATAAAACCCCACCCTTTTGCCTTCGTGCTTTAAAAATTAGATTTGTTACAAAACAGTTTGCCTGCCCTGGGAAGTAGACTGAGGTTGAATGCTAAGAGAATAGGCGGAAGAAGGAGAATTTAGATCCACCTGTGGAGTGATGGTACGAGATGTAAAGTGAGTTGTATTTGAGAGGGGCGATCCCTTTTACTACTTCGAAAAGTTTATAATTAGTCATTATACATTTGTATACAGTTAATTATATAAAAATTATGTTTATTCATTAGTTGGAAATACAGTAAATTAAAGATTTTATGTGTACGAATATTTGTTTCCTTCCACTATGTGTGTGTGTGAGTGTGCGGATGGTGAAATGTTTATGTAGTCGTGTCCCACATCCCATATTGTCTATATCTTCTAAGCAAATAGTTATCCATCTTTGAAGCTTTGTAGTGAGTTCTTTGATCTCAGATTTTTTAGTTTTTAGAAATTTAAGATATTTCGTGATTGATAAAAATACCTACAACTAACCTGGCTTGTCGCTTCCATAATTTTCGCATTTCAGATGATTTTTTTCCAAGTAACACTCATAAGTCGGAGCGGTTTTGTCTTACCAATGAACCTCTATTTATTCAACCAATATTATATTTTAATTAAGCGACCAGATATGTATATATTTTTGAAATTTAGAGATATTGTTCGATTGAAATTGATTTCAACTGGATACACAATCTTGTCGAGATCAGATATGATTTGTCAATTTATAACATCACCAAAAATTGTTCGTTTATATTTCAGACTTAAAATGATTTCAGAAATGTTCTTTTAAAATTGCATATTGATTTGGGTGCTTGCAATATTCACAAAACACTTGCGACAGTGTGTAGTCGTAAAAGCTAGGTTTGTGTCGACAGTTTCATCTTATGAATATCTAACACTCTGGCAAATACCTAAACTGATGTGAAGCCATATAGACTTGGATTTTGATGTGAGTCTCAGCTGATGTGTAGATATAACAGCCAATAACACACCCTACACTTATTCATATAAAATTATTTTCATTCAGTAATGAAATTGAACATCTATTATTCGAAATTCTTAAATATGCCATTGTCATAATTTGATGAATTCAAGCGGAGAGCCTGGGGAATATAATGTCAATCTTACACAGAAGGTCAATGTTGGTTTTATTAAAGTATATACAGGTTCAACATCCCATATCCAAACATCTGAAAAAACTTAAATATCGCATGGCAACGGGGTGTTATGATCAGCCCGACACCGCTTACCATTCCCCCAGCTGGGCTGAGCGACCTGATCCCGACAAATACCAGTTGTTGTCACGCGCTTCTAGTGGGCAGGCGGGAGTGTGCTGTTCGCTGATTTGTTTTTCCTTTACGTGACTTTATACAGAGAAAATGTCAAAAAGAACTGCAGATACCCTTCTTGTGGGTAGCAATGAGAAAAACAAAAGGAAGCATTTCTCGTTATCAAGAACACAAAAAGTAGAGCCTTATCGCTGTTCTTTTGCATGGTGTCTGACTGGAATAATGGTGCCGGAGCAACCACTGTGTATAACTTAAAGAAACAGAAAGACAAGTTACTTTAATTTTACAGCAGAAGTGATGAACACTACATACAGAAAAAAGATCTTAACCGTGTGCTAATTGAATGGATTCGACAACGAAGACATGAACGTATTGCATTAACTTGTTTCTTTATAAATAAAATATAAGTAAACTACAATACCTACAAACTATAGATTGTTTTTTTTTTTTTACCCGACTCTTTGGAAACTATCTTACCCTACTGTCGGGTGAGCGATATTATTGAGCGACAGAGAGACAGGCGCGGTGCGTGTATTTTAGTGAGCGACAGAGAAGCCCGTGAGCACAACATATATTTTCAGTTTATCGTTTGATGCTGTTCATTTTTTTAAAAGTTATACAATACATTTTTTGTCTGAAATAAATAAAATGTATTGATTACTTATTATCTTAATTATCCTTCTTTTTCATTTATCAGTATTTGCCGCAATATTATTGGAATTTCTGAAAATTCGGAAAGCTGAAACATAATTAGCCCCTTGAATTTCGGATATGTGATTGTGTATCTGCATTTTAGGAAGAACGGATATTTTTAATTGAAAAACTGAATCTTGGTTGTATGCGGCAAAGACTAAGTGTTTCAACTAATAAGAACTTTAATAATGGAAATTTTGCAAAATAACAGTTATTAGTTTCTACTCTCGGCTCGTTTTCTTTTGCATTAAGTTTTGGCACTTTTTTTTACAATTGTTGTACTAGAAACAAAAATCTCTCAAAAATTTTGTTCGGAAAAAAATGCACCACACAAACAAACAATAATAATCGAGTTGGTTGCGTTGAAAAAATATTTCATATATATATATATATATATATATATATATATATATATATATATATATATATATATATGGGGTGTATGAATGATTTGTATGAATGATTCATGTAATTATAAATTAAACTGCACCTATAATCGAAATTAAAATAACTGATCCAACGTGCAACTTTCGGATAATAAGTGTGACATTCCTGTAATTATTGAACAATACAGTTCATGCCACTTTGACGGAAAACCTACCAGTTCAAAAGAATTCTCTTATTACTATATTTGTACAAAAACGCACAACCTTAAAATTTAAAATTCAAACTCAGCGTTGCGACTGCACGTTCCAAAACAATAACACATTTCTCATAGCATTTTTTCGGATTACATCTATATTTTTGTTGTCCTCTTATTACCGAGAAGTAAAAAACAAGAACAAATCTATTTCCATACCTGATGATGTCTGTAGGAACAGACGAAAGCTTGTAAAAACTAAAAAAAGACCTTATGAAACTGGAATTTATAAACAGGGATAATATCATTCATATACAGGTTCGGGGTTAGTGTATCTTATTGAAATTGTTTGCGAAGATGTATTCTCGCCATTTAAATCATTAACCTGTATATTTGTTTTTTGTATAAATGATTCATGTAATTATAAATTAAACTGCACCTATAATCGAAATTAATATATGGTGTGGTGTATGTGTGTGAGTGTGTAAAACGAACTGCACTTAAAAAATTCTGTTTGTATTGTTATGTCGAAGCAATTTGCTGTTGTTTTGCCCAAATAAAAAAAAATCTTTTTTTTCTCTTGCTTATTGTATTTCTTATTTTAGGATACATTATCTCTGACTGCCTATCTGCAGAGAGAAAGTTTTCTTTAAGACAAACAGAAATGGATATCAGTTAATTGAGATAAGATTGAATATATAATTGTCTGTTTATATTTAGTTCTGAACCTAGCTAACTAGTTAGCTCAGTCTGTTCCTATCTATCTATCTATCTATCTATCTATATATCTTAGTCGTTTTATTATCTATCTGTTGATCAATCGATCTCAGTGGATTCATTTTCGATCTGATGATTGAAATTTCAGTCGGTTCATATCTATCTTAGTTTGTTCATATCTGGCTAGCTAGGTATCACTGTCTGTTCATACATCTATATATTGAAAATACTTTCAAGACCCTTCAATACACTAAGTATTTCATATTCAATGCGAAACAAAAATCTCATATAATATCCCAAAATAGAAAAGCGGTCTCCCTCCTGAGGAAACCTAGCGAATCAAAAATGATATTATTCTATCCACTAACTTTATCACAACTACAATCGAAAAAAAATATCTAAACTCAACATCAAGTTTGCCACAGCTACATCTAAAATAATAAAAGACAAAACAACAAGCCAAAATTGAAGGAGGAATTTAATCTATCTACTGCAAGGGTTGTCAGAAGAATATATTGGTGAAACCCCAAGAAATTTAAATAAAAGATTATATGAACACAAAAGAACCATTAAAAAAATAAACAATGCATAAAACGCATTGGTTGCTCACAATTTTGACATAAAAAATAAAAAAATGCTACTCTAATTAAAAGAGAAAATAATTCACTAACACGAACATGTCTAGAAAATGCTTTAATCGCTAGTTCAGCCACAGTAAATTTATGTCCAGCTTCTTACAACGTTTCAACATTCATGAGGAATTTTCTGTTATGGCAAGAAAAAGAAAAAAATATAGATGAATTTGGCTAGATTCGAAATCACCGAAAGTGTGTGTTTATAAACAGTATTTCGGACTTTGCTAACCTGACGCTTCTTTGTGGTTGAATGGTTAACAGCACATCAGATCAAATGATGGACCCATTAAGGGTTACAAGTTCAATTCCTGTCGAAGAAGTACATATTTTCTATGAAATTTCTCCAACATTCAGGCCGGTAAATGTAATTAATACTGTTTAATAACAAAAAACAAAAATAAAAAAAACAGAACATTTAGTTTAATAAAATTATATCTATAGAAATAACGTATAAAGGGAATTGAACCCAATATATATATATATATATATATATATATATATATATATATATATATTGGGTTATAGCTGCACATGCATTGTGGATACATCATTAAAAGAATGAATAGCAAAAATTTAAAGCTCAAAAATGACGTGAAAGATTTACTGCAGGGGGGGGGGGATCAAAGATCATGACCAAGTGTAGACACGTTAAGAAATTCGCCTTGAACACGGATAAAGTTAAAAGATTTTTTATTTTTATATTTTTTTTCACATCCTCTTACTACTTCCGGTTTCGAACGAAAGTTCTTAAGTTGTTGAGCTCCCTGTCTTTGATTTGCTGAACAAACCAACTGAGGAGACCGTAATGGCTGAAACCGCAGAAGTGTTCTGGTCAGCATTCATTATCTTAGATATTAAACAGCTGTTGACGTCTGGTCATCTAAACTGAGCACTTTTAATGCGTACGATTTAAAAAAATATTTATTGTTTGTTTACTCTGGCGTATATATATATATATATATATATATATATATATATATATATATATATATATATATATATATATGTATGTATGTATATATATATGCGAAAAGTGTGTGTATATAAATATAAATAAATATATATATGTATAATTATTTATATATTATATGCGCGGTACTTATTAGAAAGCGCTCAATATTTTACCCATCATAATTTTACACAAACCGCACCACACGTATATACATACATGCGAAGAAATATTATTCAGCGGAAATATAAAAATATGACATGTATACATTCACGAGACATTTTCGCCACACTTCCAATCTTTAAATTTCAACATACAAATGCGTATGTATAGACACAACACCACCCGTATACATACATATGTCATATCCGAAACTGCCCACATATGTTTATATATGTATGAGTCCCGACGGACGACCAAGTATGTATATGTGTCTGCACACATCGATGTTTGCGTTAGTACGAGGACAAAACGACGAAGTTTTCCCCACCACTTCCACAATAACACCAATACACGCAATCTACATAAACCCAAATTTTAAAAAAAAATTAATCAGTTTGTCTGACGATCGTTAAAGCGTGAAACCTAGGGTCACAAACTCACATCTATCCAACCATGTATATATTGTATATATATATATATATATATATATATATATATATATATATATATATATATGTGTGTGTGTGTGTGTGTGTGTGCGTGCGTATGTGTGTGTGTGTGTGTTTATATCTATGTATCTATTTATCTATTCTTTTACTATAGTTGGTTATTATGTACACTATACTGCTTTCTTACGTAGCATCTTTCGTGACTGGCATGAAAAAAAATGTCATATCTAAGAATAAAACTGAAGGGCGAACGGTCAACTCTTCGAGTTTGTAGGAAACGAATGTTCCTATATTGCCCTAAATGCCAATTGTAGTGCTATTGACTCTTGCAAACTCAATCTATCTGGAGTCGACTGTAAAAGGTAAATCTTCTACCGTTTTATGCGTATTTCGTTTGTATATTTTATTTCATTTTATTTATTTATTTAATTATTTTCTATTTCTTTTATTGGGGATGAGAACCGGAAAACACTTTTAAAGTATAGAATTCCTTGTATAAACCTCTGACGCCTACTCACTCCATCCCATTTGCTAGGGAGAAAAGGAGGAAAAAATATAATATCTAAGAATGAACACAAGAGCGAATAGGCAACTCTTGGAGTTAGTAGGAAATTAATGGTTTTAAATGACCCCCAGTGACAAGAGTAGCGCCATTGTTTTATTTTATTTTTTATCTGATTCTGTTAATGGTAAAATTCTTAAAAGGGAATATAGTTTAGATTCTTCAATTCCTTGAATTTATACAGGGGTTAATAAAGCTCATATTATAGCTTTACATAATTTATTACAATAACAAAGCTATCATCCCCAAGCTAGTTCTTCAATTTCAACATCCTAATGGTCAAATTCTGATTTGTAAAAAATCCTCAGTCCAACCATGACAATTTAAGAATTTTCACCATTCGTTTAAACTACAGGCATCTGGCTTTATTTAAAACCCTTACAAAACATCCATGAGATCAGAAACGTTTAGAAAAGTTTAGTTAGCTTGTATCTCCTATTCTACGTGTTGTCTACCCTAATTCCACAATCACTCATTTACTCTGGGGGTAGGAGATATAAGCTCATCCCCGAGCAGCCATTATACCCCTCTCTTATTCTTGTGGATCCTTTAGACCAAGTATGTATATGTGTCTGCACACATCGATGTTTGCGTTAGTACGATGACAAAACGACGAAGTTGCCCCCACCACTTCAACAATAACACCAATACACGCAATCTACATAAACCAAAATTTTTAAAAAAATTAATCAGTTTGTCTGACGATCGTTAAAGCGTGAAACCCAGGGTCACAAACTCACATCTATCCAACCATGTATGTATATATATATATATATATATATATATATATATATATATATATATATATATATATGTGTGTGTGTGTGTGTGTGTCTGTGTGTGTGTGTGTGTGTGTCTGTGTGTGTGTGTAGGAAGTTCTGCTGCCTTGATTCCCGGGTAGGCCATTACAGGAATCTCAGTCAGTAACATTCTACCTTGAGTGGCTCTTGGGATTAGTATTGTGTGAGGAATAGTAAAATAAAGAAGTCTTTACATGCAACAGTTTTATTATATTTTCTTGTCTAGGTCCTTCCGTGTTAATGCGAATGCTACCCAGGTCTCCATCATTGATCCTACTTTGTTTTTTAATTTTCATTAACAACCTTCCCGATGGCATCAGCTCTCAACTTGGTATCTATGCTGATGACACAACCGTTTACTCCTGTCTCGATATTAAGTCTGATCAGTTCGATAAGATTAAATTGGCAGTTGATATCCAAAACGACCTACAATCTGTTCTTAAGTGCTGCAAAAGATGGTTATTTTTAATGTCTCCAAACTGTTTCCGATTAAGCATCTGAGAGAACGCTCTCTGCCTTTCATCAGGAAAGTAACTTGTTGCACCTTCTCGGGCTAACATTACCGGCTGGCATGAAGTGGAAAGACTATATTGAATCCATTGCTAGGTCAACTGCTAAGAAAGTTGGTTCACTGTGTCGTATGAAATATTATTTCTCTCCAGAGTCTCTCCTACATATCTATAGGTTTACCATTCCTTCATGCTTGGAATAATATTGCCACATATGGTCCGGCGCTGCTACTATTTATTTAGAGCTCGTTGATAAATTCCAAAGAAGAGTCAGCAATATTATTAGTCCAGATCTGACGTCTCGGCTTCAGTCACTTTCCTACGGCCGTGTGGTTACCTCCCTGTGCCTTTCCTATAAATATTTTCACTGCAATTGTTCGGATGAAATCTTCGATATGGTAATTAGATTTCTTGAATTTAAGCGCAGTACTAGACTGGCGTCGAGATATCATCAATTTACAGTTGAGTTGGCTAGATGTAACTGTCAATTTTATGCAAACAGTTTCTTTTGAACTCCCAGCTTCATGCTTTCCAGTGAATTTTAAAAATTTAAATGCAATGTGAATCACTATCTGTTTCTAATTCGTTGCCACCCAGTATCTTACTGGATTTCTTTACTAGCTTGAAGAGGTTGAACTCGATTTAAAAAAAAACAAAAAACTATTTCCGTTAATCTTTGTGTTTTGTAATATAATAATATTTGAAGTAAAGACAATTGAAAAAAAAAACTTAATGAGAATTTATATTCATTTTCATAGCAACTGTTCTGGCGGACTTTTTTGACTGGTATCCCGAATATGTGAATTTAAGCGGGCTACTACATTGACATCTAGGCCCCACACTTTTAAGTATGAAATAGTTGAATGTAACCGCCACTTCTACTCCAACAGTTTCTTTTCTTGCACTTCCCGCCTGTGGAACTCCCTTCCGTATACTTGTTTCCATGATAACTTCAATATTCAAACATTTAAATGCAATGTCAATCGCCATCTTCTGTTTTCTTGAATCCCGTTCATATTTTATCCTTTTCTCAATCCCTTTTTACCCAAACATTTCTCTCACTTTCACTCTCTGTAACCCCCCCCCCCCTCTGCGTACTAGTGGCATTCCGACCTTGTTTGGGGTAAAATAATTAAAAAAAATATTCGATTCAACCTCTTGTTAAATTTAAAAAATTATAAAAACAAGGTACGTGATTATAGTTTCCTAGTAAATGTGCCTAACTGAAAAACAGCTCGCCATAAATCGAACGTTTTGCAATAAATAAAATGTCAACAACTTCGGGGAAGAGCCTCGAGTAGGAGTTACGCGGTAAATGAAAGTAGACATTTTTTGTCGTCTCTCTCAATACGATATTGCAGAAAATAAATCGTAAATACCGCATATCAGTCACTATCAATTTTAAAGAAACCAAACATGCATGAACGCAATTAATTCTAGTGAATCATTTTTGTTGTATAGATTTTCGTAAATTAGACTGTATCAAATTTTTAACTTAATTTTTGGTATCAAAACCTATAAACAGTATTATTTGCAACACTAATGTCAAAAGATACTAATGCCAGAAGAAAGAATTTAAATAATTTTAGAATTATTATTTGGTGTTAACTCCAAAATTCGCCATCGTACTTTTAATGACCTCTTTTTTATAGATTGCGTGAGACAGCATCTAATATAGCTTTCTCTTTTTCCTATCCCGTCATTTTTTATTTGCCAAACTCTTTCAGGGTGTAACCAATTATGACTTTCCACAACTTTATGTCTTTTATTGCTCCAAGTAACTTTTGATTCGTTATAATCTATTAGGTTGGTGCAAAAATAATGTCGTTTTATCACATATGTTACTATGTGAGAAAACGACATTATTTTTGCATCAACCTAATATCATTGTCATTTTTCTGCCATTCATCGCTACAAGTTGGTTATTCGCTTCTGTTGTCTTCAATAAATGTTAAATTCTGTAGACCCAACATTAATCTATATGTGTCCAAGGAATTCCAATTCTTTCTGAATGTAAGTATGCATTTCCTCGTTGTTCCTATTATTCTTAAGCCTTCATCGTTACCCCTGTGTTATTTCTACAGTCTTCTTAGAATTCTTCGATGGAACAGCATTTCTGTTAAGTTTCATCATTTGTGATTTGCCTGTCATATAAGAGATTAAATATTACATAGCAGCACAATACTCTTTTCTTTGTTTCTAACAAAAAAATTCTAATGTCTTAATACTTTACTTAGTTTCTGAAAATTATCTTCCGCTATCCCTATGCATCTTCCGATTTTTGTATGACTTGTTTTGTCATCTGTTATTACACTACACAGATATTTCTCTACCTGCGTGATTTTGACATTTCTAGTATGTAGTTCGCATCTACAGTTGTCTCATTGTTAACGATCATTTATTTTGTCTTCTTATAGACACTACTCCTTTCTTCTTGCTATCCATTACTAACTTATTTAAGAGTTATTCAGTTTCCTTCCTATCATCAACAATGTCATTCGAACATCTTATACAGGGTGACCCCAAAAAATGGGAACTTTTTAACAATCCAATAAAACCAAGAGTGATGGAAGAAAAATATTTTATTCACAGTATCGAAACCTTAAAATATGCCATTTAAGAAAAAACGATGGAATTTTCATTTTTAAAAAAATACGTCCTGTAGATGGCGTCCTCCTGTACGAATGCATTCTTGAAATCTGCTGTTGATATTCCTCATTGACTGCTGCAATACCTCAGCTGGGATACTGTGAATTTCATCTTGAATTCTAAATGGCGAAATGTTTACTTGCTCAAGGTCACTGTCACTGCTCATGTCTGGCAATATGCACTTCTAAAATTCCCGTTTTTTTGGGTCACCCTGTATATATTGTTAAGATTTTGTTTACCGATAATAAAAACTATTACGCCTTCTAGTAATCGTAGTGTGATCTCGGTATATAGGTCAAATAAATCCGGTGAGAAAACGCATCTTTCTCTTGCCCCTCTTTCACTTTTTGTGTATACACTAAACACGTTGTTTATCCGCATGCAGGCTATTTGTTCCCAGTAGTGGTTATAGATTATTCGAAAATCTTCTCTGTATAAATCAAACATTTTTAGTATTTAAAGTAAGTTTATGCATCACTACTGATCAAATGATTTTATTTAATCTATGAAAAATAGGTATATGCATTTCAGCACTTACATTCCTCGCTTTGATGACATGACCATAAGCATAGAATTGTATACATATAACGGACCCCTCTCTCAACCTTTCGCCGACTGGACAAATCGCCCCATGTAGAATTTCGTTTCTTTTTTTTTTTGAGTTTCTGTTCACAAAACTGAGAAAGGCCCGTTGCACGTTCACAGGGGAGCAGAATAGGAAATTAATGCCACGTTGAGAAATGAAATCACATATTCGCTTTTCAATGTTGGTTATTTATTCCCTCGTATCTTTTCAATTCGGGTTGAGCACTCTCTGGGTGTGGAGGGTTGGGAGGACGGCTCCTCTCATGCTACTCTATCCGGGGTTTTGCCTACATAAGCCTGCGAATGAAGATGTGTAATATTCGACCAAGTAGCACTTGACTCAAAAGTTTTTATTTATAACTTGATTTCCTTTTGGTCAAGTGGGTGGCCGCCTTAAATATCTCACATTGTAGATGCCACACTTTAGACGGAGATAAAATCATTTAGGTCCCACTTGCCTCCGCGTCAGTCGTATGGGAGACCTGTTGTTCCGCAAATGTTTCTAGTACAAAGCCACCTTGTTCTGGCCCTATTGCAGACCTAATCCTGCATGAACTCTATTATATGGCTCAGTGAATTCATCTATCAGGTACTAACCAGTTAATTTTCTAGGTAGTTGCATCGATTCTAGCACACTCACAGCATGGCCAATGCTTCCTAAACCTTGTTCAGCCAACCATTTACCCAATCTCGCTAGGTAGGTTATGCGTTTTTTCCTCTGTCCCTCTTGCCTTCAATCTGTACGTATGAAATTTTAAAAGCCCTCTCTTTCCTCATTATGTGCCCTAGAAAATTCAACTCTTCTTGATGTTAATTATAAGTGTCCTTTTGTTTCCATTTTCTCTAAAAGTTCGTTGTTGCTCACATGTTCATTTTATGTTATTCTCAGAATCCTTACTTTGCTTCAAGTCTTTTCTTCGTCTGTGAAGTGATAGTCCAGCATTCACTGCCACATATTACATTTTTATTTGATTCTAACAAAAGATTCATGTTTCTTAATACTTTGCTTAGCTTTTGAAGGCATACTTTCCTATCCTAATATGCCTTCGGATTTCAGTGTTGCACTTTCCGTTCTAAGTTAAAACACTTCCCAGATATTTAAATTGTTGTACTTTTTTTTTAATTTTGGTATCTCTAATTTGCACTTGAACTTTTTGCTAACAACTATGCATTATGTCTCCCTGCAATTGATTCTTAGTCCTTTCTTCTCGCTTTCCATCACTACCTTCTGTATGAAAGCGAAACAATACTTTCGTTAGGACATTGAAGGTAAACTTCTTTTTTCTTCTTGTAAAATGTATAAAGGTCAGATTATACTTGAGTTTCAAACAGATGGAGTGACTTGAATAGAAGCGGTTTATAGAATTTTACATTTTTAAAATTTTGTACTAATTACTAAATTGAAGGTACCAAAATCAAATAAGATTTTGGTACCTTCAATTAGTAATTTTCATATATGGTGGTTCCTTTTGCTAACAACTATGCATTCTGTTTTTATGCCGTTGATAATTAGTCCTTTCTTCTCTCTTTCCTTCACTACGTCCTGGAGGAGTTCTTGTAGTTTCCTTTCTGTGTCTGCTTTCAACACTGTGTCATCTGCAGATCTTATGTTGTGATGATTGTGGCTGCCAATAATGAATCATGGTAGGACTTTGAATTCTCTCAGAATTGTCCCATTGCATAGGTTGAATAAGTTCACTGAGAAGACGCACCCTTGATTTGCATGAATTTACAGCTTTTTCATCTTTTTTAGTTTTTTCACTCGGTTGGGACATGTAAACCCAGATAGTCACGGCATTAATTATGACATTTTCGTTGGGTGTTAATACGCTCATCACAATTGAGAAATTGTTATTGTCCGAATCCTTGTACCACGGTGATAGTCCAAGGTAGAACCAATAAAGAAGAACACGAACACAGGTATGGAATAACACATATATTACAAACAGGAATATATACAGAGAAGTAGAAGTGTTAGTATGAACAATCAGGTTTAGTAGAGAGAACAATGTAGTAGTCTCGACCAGTATCACTACTCCAATGTCTTGCAGTAATTGTCTGAACGCGACTCTGTTTCGGACTACCTCTGACTCGACTCTTTACTCGACTTGAACTACTGATTCTGCACTACTGACTCCACTTGAACGACTAACTCGAACAACTGACTGACAATATTCAGTCACCAACCCCCACCCACCAACTGGGGCATCATGTGACACAAGGTCGGTTATTTATTGTGAGTTCTCCGAGCCCGTGGGCTCGGAACAAAAATATGCCCATTGAACCCGTATAAACGGGTTCAGTGCCGGTTTACATCCCCGAACGAGACTCCGCCCTTCGGTGTAGCCTCGTTCGGGTTCCTCTCCACCCGAAGGCAGAAAGTTCAACCAAACAGTCGGTTCAGAAGTGAACGACTAACTGACTCCTTGCCTACTCCTGAGGCGCAGTATTTAATAATAGTCCATTATTATTATTATTATTATTATTATGAGTAAGATCCCATAACAGAAATCATTCCATATGCTGAATAGACTTTTACAATACTGCTTTTGATTACTTTTATTATTACCACGAAGTTTCGGCAGATGTATTCTGCAGCCTTCTGAAATACATAAAATCAGAGTGGAGTCACTTTCTTAAAGAAAAAAAAAGTTAGCGAACATGTCTTGAGAAACGGTGTCAATTAAAGCAGGAATAAAATAGGCAATTGATAACTTATAGTTCACATCAGAGAAATAGGGACAGAAACCAATTTCTCTGATCTATTCCCGGAACTGAACATAAATGATTCATGTCTCTTTTATATATGACTTCATTGTCGCTAATATTCCTTTATCGGATATAGACATCCTACACAGTTGTCTAGTTTGCTCGTTACGGACATTTGGCAAAACAGTAAAAATAAGATGAATTGAACATATACAGATATATATTTTTCTATGCACAAAGGTAAATGAAACCTGACGTATTTGTTATGAGGAAATTCTAAGAGTTTTCTCTTTTCAAGCATCAAATTTATCTCTTCAACTCTCTATCGACCCGACCAAGCGGGATTGAAAGCATTTTTTTCTCCGGGGTAAACGATTCCCTAGTTTTCATACAAGTGAGCTCTGGAAAGATTTACTCTCACCTGATATATATATATATATATATCTTACTTCAAAACGTTACTTTTAGAGGATACTATTAGTTGAGTAGACGCTGTTTATTTTAAATAGTATTTATTTCATTTATCGGCCGGCGTAATAGAGAAACTATGACTCGTGGTAGGATTCTAACCTTTTGTGTACACAGGCTGGATATTATCTAAAATAAACAGAGCGTCTACTTAAATACGGATATTCACGAAAAGTAATGTTTGAGGTAATCCATTTTATATATAGAGAGCAATTCACTCAACCAAAAATTTGGAAACACCATGCTGTACTGCTTGGCATTCACACCGGAAGCTTAAATACGAACATTTCGGAGTGTTTGGGTGTCAATCTGAGGACAGTGCAGAGGATTCGGAAAAATTCGAATGGGTCTAATGGTGTTTACTAAGGTACGGTAGCTCGGAAAGCTAACTCTGATCGTTCTGATAAGAAAAGAACTCCCGAATTTGTTGGTGAGGGCCTCAGATTCAACACGGAAGCCTACATCAAGTGCTTTCAGGAAATAGTATTACCTGGAGTTAAGAGGGTGGCTGCTGAAAGACCCTACGTTTGACAACAGGACTCTGCACCATGCCACAGTTCTGCGACCAAATCAGCCCACCTAATTCTCCAGACTGCATCCAGTTTTATTATTATGTGTGGGGCGCAGTCCAACAAAACTCTTTGTAATACCAAAGTTGAACTGAAAGCATGAATTGTGACAACATTCATCAACTTAAACAAGGAGGCAGCCCAGAAGAGTTGCAGGAGATTCGTAAGTTGTCAGGAGGCCATGATTGAAGCCAATGTCAATTTTATTGACTAAATTTACTCTTTAGTATTTCATGATATTTTTGTGTAATATTGGTAAATATATCTGTTAAAAGGAGATGTCAGTGTTATTTTCATTTTCGTGCAATTTAAACGAAAATATATCCATCGCACCCTGTATTGTACTCATTTGCTTATGAGAGGGTACATATCATTTATAATATTTGTAAAAATGACTATATTTTATATTTGTCCACATGGGGGCATTAGAAGATTTTATATTTATATGTCTGTCTGTCATACATTATGAAATGGACAAAGTCCGACAATTATTTAAGACATTTTTTATGTTTATACGTTCTTTTTTATAGATACAAATATTTAAGTAAATGTCCTGTTTATAATAAACAGTATTAACAACATTTACCGGACTGAATGTCCAAGAAGTTTTCATAGAAAATATGCGTCCTCCAACAAGAATCGAACCTGTGTCCTATACGGAACTGTCATATAACCTGATATGTCTTAACCGATTGGGCCACAGAGGAGTGTTCAGTTAGCAAAATCGATTTTACTGTTTTTAAACACAATTCTCCATGAAAATGAAAGAAGGTGAGAGACAAGCTTTATATGGCTGATGACCGTAAACTATATACCTTAATGCATCATAGAAAAAAATAAAACAAAATAATTTCATTTCAGATCCCATCCACACAGTTTTTCGTTGCGTATTTTCTTTTTTCCCTGTCAGGGTGTGGTCATTCACGTTTTATTTTTAAATGAAATTATTTTGTTTTAATTTTTCAATCGTTTTTTTGGTCTGTCTAGGTGATCCAGGCGTCGAGCACTTTACTTTACTGGGTAGATGTTTGCCATTAGGCCTTTTTCTTTGATCGAGATTTTCTCTTGATTAAGGATATTTAGGTCTTTTGGTCAGTTGTCCGTTGGTTGCACAAACGGTTTTTGATTTTTCTTTAAATATCTCTCTCCCTCTCTCTCTCGATATATATATATATATATATATATATATATATATATATATATATATATATATATATATGGTAGAAAATTTGCTGGGATTTGAATAATCATTCATACTAATTCATCGAGTCGAGACTAAATTAAATCTAGCTACTCGCTAAAGAATCTTGGGGCCCTATCCATTGGGTTATGTATACTTGGATGAGTATCACCACCGGAATTTAGTGAGTAGCTGTACTATATTGAGTCTACGTAGTTACTTCATCGTCACTGAGGCCCGTTGGTTCAGTGGTATGACGCTTGCATTGTATCGTAACACTCCGTCTTCAACGTGTGGAGGTGTGAATCACGCCGACAACGTATGAGCTAGGATTGGAAGGTTATGTGTAAAAAAGTAAATTAAAGTGTAAAAAATTAGTTTTTTTTCGATTTTTCAACTTCAAGGTTGTAATTTTTCCTGCCATTTTGAACTCAAAACCGGCATTGAAGAATTATTTATCAAATGAAAAAATTTCTCGAAATCAGATGAAAACGGTGGAAACGCATAAACAACATTCGATCACACACACACACACACACACACACACTTACATACACCCACATTTTAAAAATTAGAGATATAGATAATATTATTGTAATAATTTAAACTGTTTATTTAAAGATGTTATGAAAGATATATATCCAAGAAGAGATAGTAAATAATAAAACGTTGCTGAGAGTTATAATGGACAGGAAATAGTGGAGAGCCATTGTCCACAACAATTTGGACTCAAAACCGGCACTGAAGAATTATCTATCAAACAAAAAAAATTCATCGAAATCGGATGAAAGGTGTGGAAACACATAAACAACATCCGATCACACAGACACACACGCACATATACATTTTGAGAATTATAGATATAGATGGGATAAGAATTATGGTTGCATCTAAGAAGTCTACATCTTTTTGGTTTACTTTAAAGTCGATATCGAATCCTGTTTCTATATGTGTCTTCAAATAAATCTATCAAAGAATAAATCAATATATATATATATATATGTATGTGTGTGTGTATATATATATGAATATGCATATGTATGTGTGTGTGTGCCTTGATTGCAATTTGCTATATTTAGAGGTATATATTATATATATATATATACACAATGTGAATGAAAAGTAACTCCCCATTTTGAAATACTTATAATTTATTAATTACAATTTTTCAAGAAATGGATATTAGAGGAAAGCGTTTAGCATGAGGTTTTATTTAAAATTCGATATAGGCACCAAATTTCGCTACCAGCTTTTAGAGTTGCTCAAGAATTATGTTAACCGATTTCACCAAAAACTCTTGTGGTATGGAAGATATAACTTCTTTTTTTCGCCCTTCAAATTCTTCTAAAATCTTGGTTTGGTATAGTTGACTTGCACCTTTAAAAATGTGTTAAGTCAAAACTTCTGGCCACTCATACATAACATTGTTAGTTACTTTCAGTCACCATATATATATATATATATATATATATATATATATATATATATATATATATATATATATTGCAAGTAATAGGTGCGTTGGTATATAATCCAGGTGGATTCTAGTATTAACAAATAATAAAACTGGTCGACATAGAGCTCAATGAGACTATTCTCATGCTGAGGTAATTTTGGTTTTTACCGTAATATATATATATATATATATATATATATATATATATATATATATATATATATATAAGTATGTATATGAAGCAATAAGTATCCCTGTATATACATATTGCTGATTGAATTTCATAAATAATTAATAGATACTAATGATAGGTAGTCTGCAGCGAAAGCGTGCTAGATATCAATAATTTGGTAGAGTCATAGAAAAAATACAGATAAAATCTAAACCCAATAACTACAATTAACAAGTAGATATTTAACGGTAAGAAACAATCGTCAGGCCGTTAAGATAAGAAATCAGGCTCTTATATTTATAAGTAACCATGCACGATTCCATTTGTATAGCATGTTGGTATTACCTGTTAATCTTA
Source organism: Acanthosepion lycidas (assembly GCA_963932145.1). Lineage (NCBI taxonomy): Eukaryota > Metazoa > Mollusca > Cephalopoda > Sepiida > Sepiidae > Acanthosepion > Acanthosepion lycidas. The sequence goes on along the minus strand of OZ010579.1, from coordinate 72,949,041 downwards.
TTTGTCTCATATTAATAGTTGTATTTTGGTTGGATGGTAAATGATGATTGTTATATGCACGAATTGAACTAAGTTCCGACAAGTGGCAATTAACTTACGCGGGCGCGTAGTGCTTATGCGAACAATAAAAGTATTTATTCATTTTTTGTTATTATTGGTATTTTTGAAAGTATGTGATGAAAAATGATTATAATTTAAACGTTATATAGATATATTCCTTATTTGAAAAATAGATACATTATTTTAGGAGAGGGAAAACGAACATTCTAATGAGGACAATGATTCCGCTGCTTATTGAATCATTTGAGAGATAATTACCCAAATTCCCTCTGAAGTCCGAAATCGTTTGTAACCGTTCTACGTATTCAATAAAACACCTATACAATTCAAAAATCAATTAACTGATATTTATATTACTATCGATTAATCAGTATGCTAATGAGCCAATCAGTGTTAATATAAAATCGCAAATAAAAGTAGAATTAATCGTTACACTCATGAATTGCTATTTGTTTTATTTACCACCATTTGCCCATGTTAATTGGCGCGCCATATGCAGATATTTTACAAACAGGCCAACATGTAAAAATCACCAAATGGAAATACGAAAATAGACCAAATCAAACAAGTACAAAAATTTAAATATCTGGGAAATGTTTTAACAGGAAAAGAGGACAAGTATATAGAAAAGCGCATTAGGATTGAGAAAGCTGCTTTTCAAAACCTATGCAACGTTTTAAGAAAGAATAAGATTTCCTTAGAAACAATGGAAAAGTACTGCATTTTTAATTTTTTTTAATTCTTTATAATCAATATCCCCCGACGCAAGGCAGTTAAGCCGCTAATGCACAAAGGGCGTACAGGATGTGGAAGAATAAGAAACAGAAACATTAATAATGAACAGGACTCAGGAGGACATTTGATAGCGATTTGCATTGCATTTAAACTGTTAAGTGATATAATTACCATTTTGCAAATAAATTGTCCTTATCAAATGGAAATTCTTGACTTAAACAAAAATACCTAGGATTATTTACCAGTGTGCAAGCAAATAACCTCGAGCTTGCTAAAAATGTTCCATACAAAATAGGCATTTAAAATTGATATATTTGGCATATATATATAAACTGGATTTGGCATTAAATAACCCACAGTGGTTGATATGCCATAAAACCCAACCAACCAACCAACCAACTTAAGTGATATAAGTTCTTCTATATGACAGTGAATTCTGTAAAATCTCCTCACAGATGAAGAAGAGATGCGAACCAACAAAAATGTGGTTCTATAGAAGAATGCTGAGAATACTATGGCTCGAACGTTTGAGCAACAATTAAGTTTTATAGAAAATGGAAATAAAAAAGATATTTATATTTAACATCAAAAAGAGACAGGTAAAATCGCTAGGGAACATAATGAGGAAATGGATGAGAAAATTTGGTACTCACAGGACAAATTGAAGGGCAGAGGCACTGACGAAAGGGATACATAACCTAGCTAAAGAGCTTGTGCAAATCAAAGAGTAAAGAGAACAGATAGCAAATAGGGAAAAGTTAGTAAAAGCCAGGAAGGATAGAAAGAAGAAGAAGAAGAAGAAGAAGAAGAAGAAGAAGAAGAAGAAGAAGAAGAAGAAGAAGAAGAAGATTGCCTTGAACACTGTTTTGTAAAAATTAACATAATAAGAACACCGGGTTTTATATATATATATATATATATATATATATATATATATATATATATATATATATATATATATATGTATGAATGATTCATGTAATATGTAATATATATATATATATATACGAATGATTCATGTAATATATATATATATATATATATATATATATATATATATATATATATATATATATATATATATATATATATATATATAAGAGAAGTGGTTATAGTTATTCCAGATAGAGAAAAGTGTATATATTAAAAATAAGAGAGAAATCGCAAACATTTTTGGTTGTAATATGAATTTAAAAAAAATATATTATCCCGGTCTCGCGACCTTCATCAGGTAAAGAGTGGATATTTAATTTTTCTTATGTTTTTCTATATATATATATATATATATATATATATATATATATATATATGAATATATAAATATTCATTCATACATACATACATACATACATACATACATACATATATATATATATTAGGTTGGTGCAAAAATGATGTCGTTTTTTGACGTATTTTTAACGTCAAAAACCGACATTATTTTTGCACCAACCTAATATATATATATGTTTATATATAAATATGTATATATATGCATATATATGTATGTGTGTGTGTATATGTTTGTGTCTGTGTGTGTACATTTCGTTAAAAACTAGTGATTATCCTTTGTTTGAGATTTTTAATTTATTCTTCGGTCCATTTTTCTACTTTCTAGGCAGGTTTGAGCATAAATTGTCCAATTCTTTTAATAGGTATCAGTTTTCATGATCCACCAACAAAGAATTTTTATAGGTTAAGAAGATTGTACCTATAGGTATGCATTTGTCTTTAGTGATTATTGGCAAAACATCAAAAGCCGACTCCTCACGACGAAAACAATTGGAATAGAAATCGACAAGGCACCTACTGACGCTATACGCGAAAACAAACAGACACAGTACATACTTCTAGATCCAACTCTATAATTCACAAAAAATATTTGATGGTATGTTATGTAAGCGGAAATCGCTCAACAGATATTGAACAATTTATGTAGAACACAGTCAAGAAATCACAAAAGTTTTCAAAAAAAAAAAAAAAATAAAAATAATTTAATTTGTATATAAGTCCTGAAAATTTAATTAAATTCGACAATATATTTGATTCTTGCAAGAATTTAAAAAACAATATTTTTTTACCGCAAAATGACGCATAGTAATATTTGCCCTACTCGCTGACGCAAAAAAAAAAAAAATAAAAAAGATTTTCAACCAAAATTTTGAACTTTCTAGAAAGGATTAAAATAAATAAATAATGATAATCAAAATTACTTTGGTCCTTTCTCTTAATAATAACATAAACATATTTACGATAAAACATTGTTTTCCTCAAGTTTGGGGCATTTTTTCCTCATAATATGCTCAATTTTAGCGAAAAAGTGGAGGTACCTATGAAATTGAAATTTATTTTCTCTAAGAACTAATATTGTCATGTTCATTTTATAGAGAAAATATTTAGATAATGAAGTCATTATTGATTTAACATTTTTCCTGGAAGATTGGAGTAAATGATTTCGTTCAAGTGCTTGACTTTTTTCTTAAGGCTATAGAAACTATTTTAAATCTATCAATGAATTCGGAATTGACTGTTAAATCTGAAAGGGAAACTTAAAATATATCTTTAAAAGGAAAGACAAATCGATAAAGAGATACATTAGCAAAGTTATCTCATGTATCTATTGGTTACTGGTTGAAAAGGAACGTTCTCTAGAGAGTCGACGATTACGCGGGTACTACTCATGCGTATCTGTGTAAATCAATATCATCCCGACCCTAAGTAGACGCTTAATCTGTGGAAAACTATTCATCTGTATCACTATAATCAATATCACCCTCGATTTTTGTCCTCTTATCTCTTAATTAGTTTAAAAAACACTGGCTTTGTCTTCACTATACAATGTCTCCTCAGGATGTGCGTGATCAAAGCTCTCTACAAAATCCTATTCTTTCTATCTCTAAGTAATCTTTGTCACCTTACTATCTATCCCACTCGCAGTTGTATTATCCATTTACATAAGTTAGTTGGACAGGTTAATCGATGTTTCTCACTGACCTTCATTACGTCTTCGGAGTCTCAAATACTCCAAACCCACTTTCCTCATTATATGACCAGAATTTTCAACTGTAGTTTTTTGTTAATTTAAAATATGTCTTTATCTGTCTATATTTATGTAAAACTATTTACACTATTTACAATGTCCTCATCTTTATTGCCATATCCACGCCGTTTCAACCGTTGTATGCTATGACCTTCTTCAGGTGATATACGTTGGAATTTCGAACCGAGGCGTTTATCTAATCCACGGGGGTAGATTATTCTAATGCCACGTGCTATGCATTTATTGGATATCTCAGTTTCAATTAATTCCCTTTAGCAACTCAACTCTTCAAGTTTTTGTTCCCTCTGCCGCGGCCAGGTATTGAACACAGAACTCTTATGAGTCAAGTCACTTTATGGATTACTCAAGCAACACTGGGCTATTTGGATTAATCAAGCAACACTGGGTAATTTTTTTTATATACCTGCTTCAGAATTATTATTGTTATAGGCATTTTTCGTTTTGATCATATTCATAATATTTTGAGTGTTGTTGTAATTTTTTGATGTTTAGATTGGATAGATTGTGTTGGATAGTGTATGCTATGGAGTTAGTCAGTAGTATTATGTATCTGTTTTTATCAGTTTTATTGTTGTTAATAATATTGTTATCTTTTTACGATATTATATTCTGTATCCCTTTCTCTCAGTTTTGTGGATGAAATGATAAGGATACTGGAGGTTTTTGAAAGTGTTTTCTACGTATATTACTTCTTTGTGTAATTATTGGGGGCTGCTTATTTTTAGTACTCTTAAATAGAATCCTATAATTATTTCCGATTTGACCATGTTACAGTGATGGGAATAAAACTTTGACCAGATCAATTTTGTTGGTAGCTTTTCTCTAAACATCATGCTGAAGTCTATTAATATTTATGTGCAGCATAATATAATAAGAAGGCTAAAATAAACATAATTGTTCGGTTTCGTGTCCTAAAGTAAATAAAGCAATTTTTAAAGAAAGGGAATGGATATTTTATTTATTAATCCGAGATATTTTTATAACTTAAACGTTATTTTTTAGTGGATATTCATATTTGAGGAGACGCTTCGTATTTTTATTAAACAGTATAAAACGGATTCAGATTAGGTTATAAATAGAATATTACTTACATATATAGGTTGGAGCATCACTTTCCAGATTTCAAAATCGTCTATGCAGTCATATGGTGAATGGCTTATCTTCTCTCGAACATCTTTTTCACAAACAAAACGTGGCACGTCTCTCACTACTCTATCGCAATTTCCATGGCAAACATTTAGCATAGACCATGCTATTTCCACGGAGTTCAGCAGCCTTTATTTCTTCCATATTCCAATTGTAAGACAAAGTTTCGTTAAGCCAGATTTTTCCAAGAACAGATTTCAATGTTTGATGCTTCTCTGAACACATAGGACTTGACCACTTCAAGTCAAGTATACATCGTTATCTATCCTCCTAATCCACTTTCTGTCACCGTCTCCTCCCCTCATTCAGTTTAAATTGTTTATCAAGCTAGAAACTAATATCCGCCCAACTTAGTTGCAGTATAAACCACAGGCGTGCTCTGTGGTTGTTGAACAAGCACAAATATGCCTGAGCAGGTTTCGGCAATATGGATTGGCTAGCTGTCTAAGAGAAGGGTGTGCCCGGGAACGAGTAGCCTGGCCGTTATTATATTATAATGTTACATTTAGATTGTCCGTCTATATTCTTAAATTTTTGTATAGTCTTTATTCTCAAGTGTGTATGTGTTTTTTTTAATTAGAATTATTATTTTCAAGCAAATTTCAGCTGGAATTTCTTAGAAAAGTCTCAATTGAAAATGGCGACGATGTAACTGAATAAATAAATTTCTTCGCCACTCCTAGATGCTATCAAAAAAAATAAAAATAAAAATAAATAAATAAATAAAATAAAAGAAATATTTGTACAATCTGTAATAAAACGGTTGACAGAAAACTGATATGAAATTTTAAGGTGACAATTGCCCAACCTAAACAGACGCTAATTTATTTTCTTAGCGAAAAAGTTCCTTCCCTGATTGTCTCTAGCATATTCCTTTTGCTTCTACTGATTCCTCACCACCAATGGCACTTTCTGTTTTAATGGCCTCCTTAGCCAGATAAAGCAGCTGCGTATGAAGCCATATAGCTTTATTTATTGAAGACGTGCCTTTTTCTCGCGTCTTTTTTAGGTAGGCCATTGTTTCCTTATGTGAGTTTGCTGCGACATTCAGAGAAACCAAGCGATACAAATATTAAAAAATGAGTATAATTTCTGTCTGAACTTTTGAGAAAAGCTTTTGTCATTGTTCAGTAATAGTTTTGTATGTTCGTCGGTGTCATTTTTCCTTGTATCCATTCCGACATTATTCCGCTTTGTGTCTGTGATTTTGGGCGATTTTTCATTTTTACACTGAAAATTTTATTTAATTCAATAGAATATATTTACTTGATCCTTTATTTTATGTGATACCTGATGTCGTTCCTCGGAACATTCACCTTCATCCTTATGTCTCTTGTATTGCTTTAGCCAATGATTGAACTTAAGACTTACAGAAAATAAACATTTTTATCTACAGGATATGGCATACACCTTAAAGAGTTCTGAACTATTGATGGCGCCGAGCCTAAATATTTCTTCTGAGTCCAATATAAAGAAAGAAAGAACGTGTATAGAAAATGGAAAAGAAAGAACGATACAATATAAGAAAAAAAGTGAATAGAAAGGAGGTAAAGGAATAGAAAGAAAGAAAGAAACAAACAAAGGGATGAATAGAAAGAGGGAAAAGAAAGAAATATAAAAGATAAGAAAGGAAATCCTACAGAGAAAGAAAGAACGTGAATAGAAATGAGGTGAGGAAAGAACGATAAATGATAAAAGAAAGGTCAATAGATAGGGGGTAAAGAAAAAAAAACAAAAAAACACGTGGACAAAGGGGTAAGGAAGAAAAGAAAAATTTAATCGAAATGAATATCTCCTTTCAACTGAATTTTTCTCATCTTAAGGAATAGAAAGAAAGCAAGAAATACAAGAGAAAGAAATGGCGTGGATAGAAAAGAAAGATAAAAAGATAAGAAAAACGTAAATAGAAAGGAGGAAATGAAACAGAAAGAAAAAAAAGAAAAGAAAAAGAAAGCAAACAAGAAGGAAAAAATCTTAAAATAGGAATATGAAGAAAGAAAGAAAGAAAAAGAAAGAAAGATAATTGATAGAAGTAGTGTAAAGAAAGAAAGAAAGAAAGAAAGAAAGAAAGAAAGAAAAAGAAAGAATGAAAAGCAAAAACGGAATATAAAGAAAGGAGGAAAGGCCGAAGAACAGAATGTAAAGAAGTGATTGTTTCGTTTTCTACGGCTTATCGACTTAAGGAATGGAAAGAAAGAGAGAAACATAGTAAGACTGAAGGAAGGATTGTAAAGAAAGAAAGAAAAAAGACCGATGGAAGGAAATGAAAGAAAGAAAAACGAAAAAGAGAGAAAGAAATCAGGAAAAAACCTGAAGATGTGAATGTAAAGAAAGAAAAACTAAAGAAAGGAAGGTAAAAAAAAAAAAAGCAAGCAAGCAAGAAAGAAAGAAAGAAAGAATGAAAGACTAGAGGATAAATCTAAAGAAAGAAAGATTGATAGAAGTAGTTCAAAGTAAGAAAGAAAGAAAGACTGAAACAAAGAAGAAAAGAAAGAAAGAAAGAAAGAAAGAAAGAAAGAAAGAATGAAAGACTAGAGGAATAAATCTAAAGAAAGAAAGATTGATAGAAGTAGTTCAAAGTAAGAAAGAAAGAAAGACTGAAACAAAGAAGAAAAGAAAGAAAGAAAGAAAGAAAGAAAGAAAGAATGAAAGACTAGAGGAATAAATCTAAAGAAAGAAAGATTGATAGAAGTAGTTCAAAGTAAGAAAGAAAGAAAGACTGAAACAAAGAAGAAAAGAAAGAAAGAAAGAAAGAAACAAGAAACAAACAAACACACAAGCCTCTTTCATCAACAATGCGCTGGGATCTCTGCCGGAAAATAAATAATAAATTTAATTCTAATTAGATTATATATTGAATTAACATTTATATCGCCACTTAAAATAAAAATTTATATTTTACAATTTAAAAATCACAGACAAATTTATTTTCTTATAAGATTTAGAGCGTTTCGTCGCTCGCAATAACTGTATTAAAATGCAAATATTAAAGTTGAAAAATTCCAAATTATATCCAGAAGCAGTTTGCATAATGCATGTTTTCCTTGCAAATTTTTTTAAAAAAAGATACAAAAGAATTTTTTATTTATTTATGATAAATGTGTCCCAATTTTATTTCAAGTCACGAAGCCAAACGAATAAAAATTCTATTGAATATTTATTTCTGTTCGTCAAATATTAGTCGCTTTCATTCTGTTTTTACTAGTATTTCTCATCAAGTATTCAGTGCATCATTCGTAATTTGATAGATTTCACTGATAAATTATTGGCCACTTTCATATGTAAGCAAGAAAATTAATGAATTTGTTTGTAAAACTACCAAAATCGCGAAAGTTTTAATAAATCAAATGGGAAAATTCAATTTAAAATAATGCACCGAAAAACGATAAATTTATGTCCGGATTTTTTGGGAACATGCTATTATTGAGTAGTTACGCTTTTGGATTAGCAAGCTGGTTATTTCAACCGTTTCTTTCTGATTCTAACTATAAGTTTCGCTTTTGTTTCCATTTTCCTCAAAACTTTCTGATTACGCATATGATTATTCCATAGCAATCCCAGCATCTTTCTGGAGAACCACATGTCGTCTCTTCATCCGTGAGGAAATCGTCTATCATTTACTTCCGTATGGGAGAATAGATATTAAGTTATAATACAGATCTCCTTTGTTTGTTACACAAGGCAGCTTTGATGGAAGAGGCGGCATTATTACCAAATCCCCATCTTGGATGCAACCAAGATGGGGATTTGGTAAGAATTTCTTTAGTTGAATTTATTAATATAAAGTCATTTTCTGCTTCCATCTTTTTTGTTGATTTTATGACAAGGTTTGTTTAAGAAAAATATGAGGTCTGTCAAAAAAGTAACAGGAGGGGGTGTCGCAAACAATTTATTTCAATTCCAAACAACAAACTACACGGTTTCTCCTTCAAACTAATCTCCCTCGAGTTTAATGTACTTTTCCATTCTTCTCTGTCACGCTTCTATGCATTGTTGGAAGGATTCTTCTTGGATGCTCTTTAGCTCCGTCGTTACAGTCCTCTTGATGGCATCCATGCCTTCAGAACAGGCCCCCTTGATAATTCCTTGTACTTGAGGAAAAGGAAAATCCCACACGGAGCATGATCAGCTGAATAGGGAGAGTGTTCCAGTAGGTTTTTCTCGGCCAGTAACTGACAAATGTTCAGAGCATTGAGAGCAGATTCATTATCGTGGTGAAGCACTTGTTCTGCTACAAATGCATGTGAAAAAATACAATGGTTGCAGACAACTGAGATTATAATTATATACAGTGAGTCCCCCGCCTATTCGCGTTTCAGCATTCGCGGCTTCACACATTCACGGATTTCTCTTTAAAAGAATGTTAACAACAAATACTTTTTCACACCCAACCCAGTTTTGCGTAATCAGAATCAACGTTGAGTTTAAGCAAGCGAATGAGCCAATTGGAGTAAAGTGACATGCAGATTTAAATTTTTCCCACTCGTGACGAATGCAGATATCGATTTTTTTTGCAGGCTAGGATGATAGTTAACATTCGTGTCAGTCACCTGTAGGCTCTCGTGCTGGCCAATAGAATCTTCCTGCCTATTCGTGGCAGCCACCTATAGCCTCTCAATCTGGCCAGTAGAAAATGGGCGCAAACTACATGAAAAGTGCCGTAGAAGCATGAAAAAATCGATTATTTCCACTATCGATGGGAGTTGGTCTTGGCCTTCCCGCTAACATGGAGCATGTGCATGTAAATTTTATTGCAAATCCGTCGAAAATTGCGGCCGTGCATTCGTTACACACACACACACACACACACACACACACTCACACGCACACACACACACGCACACACACTCTCACACACACACGCATCCTGCCTTTTATAGATAGAGATAATATATATATATATGTATGTATGTATATCCAAACATATATATATATATACTAGCAGTATAACCCATCTTCGACCAGGTCTTTCATTATATATATATATATATATATATATATATATATATATATATATATATATATATATATATATATATATCCAAACATATATATATATATATATCATATATATATATACTAGCAGTATAACCTGTCTTCGTCCGGGTTTTGCATTACTGGGAATTTTTGCCGTTCAATTGAAGCAATTTAAATTTAAAGCCAGTGAACCCGAAAATCAATATTAGTAGCAACAATTGGGTGCAACTGAAGCACATCTCCAAATGGAGGGGTTTAACAATTTGAATGGGGGTGGGGCGGCCCTGATTGAGATGCTTTTCCGTTCTTAATCTAGCAAGGAACGAACCTCTTTCATGGACCGTCATAATAGTAATATACGAAAATTTTTATTTATAATATATCTTTTGTAATTGTAAAAATCTGTTGCGTTAGATTTCAACTCTCTAAATTGATTGTACGCAGTTTTTTACAGACATTAAATTTTGCCACTAAAGAATTATCTATCAAACAAAACAAAAAATTATCAAAATCGGATGAAACTATGGAAACGCATAAACAACATTCGATCACACACACACACACATATAAATACAAACACATTTTGAGAATTATAGATATAGATAGGTTGTATTCAGTATTATACAATGCATTCTTTGGCCTTGAATCTTCATTTTTTTTTTGTTTATTTATTGGTCCTGCGGTGGCGTCTCGGCTACAGTCAGTTCCCACAGTCCTAAGGTTGCCTCTCTATGTCTTTTCTATAAATACTTTTATGCTAATTGTTCCAATGAGCTCTTCTCTCGGGTACCTAGATTTTTTAAAATTTACGCGCAGCACTAGAGGGCGTCGAAATCTCATCAATTTACAGTTGAGTTGGCTAGATGTAGCCGTAAGTTCTATGTTAACAGTTTCTTCTCTCGCACTTCTCGCTTTCTCCCTTCCGGCTCCTTGCTTTCCAGACGGCTTTCATCTTCAAAAATTTAAATGCAATGTCAATCGCTATCTATTATCCACTTGATTATTCTCTTCACTTCTGCTCACCATTAATGTTTCTGATCCACACCTTGTAACCCCTTGACTTTTAGTGGCATTTACGACTCACTTGGGGTGATAACGATTAAAAAAAGATTTTGTATTTAGTACGCAATATTTGTTTATGATATTATCTTAAACATTGTTTTATTACAAGGATTATTTGAGACGATGTGCTTTTGACATTATGATTATTAGAAAATGATAACTTAGGACATATATCTTCATCTTGGTTGTCTTTATCACAAGGTTACTTGAAGACAAAATGCTGTATTTATTATGCAATTATGTTTTTGCGCATGTACTGCAATCTTGATTTTTTTTTTATCAGAAAACCTCTGAAGATGAGATGTAACTATTAGAAATTGTTATTTTTTGCCGGCACCGACATATTGATAGTTGTGATTATAAGGGTTATTTAAGAAGAGAAGTTGTTATTTTCAAATGACTTTGGAATCTAGGTTGATTTTTCTCAATGACTTGTGATGTTTTATTATTATACAACTATTTATATCCGCATCTTTTTCTATCGTAATGATCATTTGTATAGAGATGTTATTAATATACAATGATTCTTTTGGAGTTGCACCTTATTTAATCTGCCAGATTCTTCGAGATGTGATGTTGCTATTTGTTGTCAGTAAGTAAATGGTTAAAGAAATAACAAAACAAGTGTTGCAGATATATCATATATTAAACAGTAAGTACAATAGAAGAGTATTACACGACTAGTGAGTGTGTGTCGGTTGACCCAGCGTTCAATCTATTCGACTGTTCCCCCAAGTCGTTTTCGATGTCCTCATTTTGGCTTTTGATGGATATATTATACAAATACCTTTGCCCATTCTGGGTTTGAAGGAGCATTTCTTCCAGTTCCTGTTGTTTAACCTGAATTTCTAGGTGCAATTCCTCAAATTTCTTCTGGTATTCTGCTTGTTCTCGTTGGAATTTCTCTTGTCTTTCTTGATATTTCTGTTCCAACAGTAGTTGTTGTTCCTGTTGGTGTTTCGTCAACTCTAGCATTGCACTTTTAAATTCGTCCATTTTATTACGTACTAATCGAGTATTATGTATGCACTAATCGAATTTTGGTAGATAGAAATTTTAGCGCACGAATCGAAAACGCATTAATCAAATGCACATTAATTAAGGGATTCTTGTAGTAATGACCTGATTCTATAACATTCTAAAAGGTAATAAAGAAGACAATAGTGCCACGTACCGCGTTAACATTCGTTCTGCAACCATGGCGAAGACGGATGAACTTGACAGGAAGCACCGAATGAAAATGATGCGTACAAACAAGGTGATGGATACACAACACTTTCCAGGCGTTTAAGTGTTCTTAGATCGACAATTCGTAGCATTATCAAGAAGTACAACGAGACTCATTGTGTTGAGAATAAATTAAAGACTGGCATAAAACGGTTAATTTATGAGATAATGGAAAGGAAAAAAATTAAAGATGTTTCGAAGAATGCTCACTTAACGAGAAAGGACTTTGACAGTGATGTAAGGACACCATAGGTGAATGTATCGACAGTAACTAGATGCTTTCATCGAGAAGGACTTCAAGTTTGTTGCCAAAGGAAATCTCCTTTGCTTAAGTTTAAACACCGAAAATGCACATTATCTTATGCTAAAAGCCATCTAGAACATGGAACTCTGTTTTATAGTCAGATGAAACCAAACTGGATTATTTGGTCACATGAAGTCCTGTTATGTGTGGAGGAAAGGGAATGAAGCTCACAAACCATCCCTACAATTAAGCACGGTGGTTGGTGAATTGTGTTCCGGGGAAGTTTTGCTGCTTCTGGACCAGGGGAACTAGTATAGGGTATCATGGATAAAGAGCAGTATTTGGCTATTCTTAAAAATAATATAAAACAAAGTGCACAAAAGCTGTCTTTGGGGCGTCGCTGGACATCCAAAAATGAGCCGAAACACATGGTACGAACTGTTACAAAATACTTAAATGACAGCAAAATTAAGGTATTGGAGTACCCCGCACAAAATCCTGACTTAAATCCCACTGAAAATTTATGAGCATATTTGAAGAAGAAAAAATGTAAAAGAAATAAATCTTTGGAATTTGAAGGAAGTAGAATTATTCCGAAGGAAGAATGGAACAAAATACCTATCAGTGTGTGTAATGATCTTGTAAGGAACTATCCAAAATGGATAAAAGCAATAATCAAGAATAAAGATTACACAATTGATTATTGAGGTAAGAGGGCCGTTAATTTTGTCCTATGCTAAATGTTTTTTTGATGTTTTTGTATTGTTTGATATTAAAATAAAAAAAACAAATTGTAGGCGTCACTGTACATTCTTTCAAATCCATTATTTGTGAAAAAATCCATATGAATTTCCCATGAACATTTGAGGTATTACAGCTTTATTTGTAATTATGGGAGCGGAGTGAATAATTCTGTCCACAACTATATATATACTCAATATAAAAAAAAATTAATTGATATTTAATTTCAATTAAATGCAGATTATCATCGAGATTTTGAATACGGATCTCAACATCCTGCAGACAGTGCTATCTGTAGTATAAATGTTACGTTTTTGGGATCTTATTAAAAGTATCCAACGTAAAAACGTACCTGGGGACCGTTATATCACAATAAAAAAATTTTAGTCACGCATATGATTGTCACGTTTTTAATAAGATCCCAAAAACTTAATATTTACATTATATATATAGGCTAGCGGGTATATATATATTTCTCGTGACTTTCTGTTTGTCACATCGGGAGTCCTTTGTACATATATTTATCTTGAAAGAGTAACAATGTAAAGAAAACGTGATATTTTCGAACTCTGAAAGATTTATGACGTGACCAAAACCCAGTGATGAGAATATATATACACTCTTCTTCGAGAATGACTATTCCATGATAAATTCGTGAGACTAAAATGATTAAAACTATGATAAAGGCAACCAAAATGAAGAGGCATCTTCGAAGTAATTATTGCATAGTAAAACGATTACTTTGTATTACTTGACCCTATCTACACCTATTGAGAACAAATTAAATAGTAAATAAAATTTCAGAGTATAACCGAAGACATTTGAAGTATATATTTGAAGTAAACAATTCTAAACAGGAAACTCATTTTCAAAAGATCCAGTGCGATGTGTTTGTTTTTGTAGCATCATATAAACTCCTTATAGGGTCCCTTAATGGCGAAATTAAATTTTCTTTGCAGCATTAGTAATTCTTTTGAAAAAAAAATATATTGCTGATTTCTTTTTTTTCAAAAATGTATTGCTGGTAATTTTGTTACTATGAAAATGTGACCCAAAAAAACGGGAACTTTTTAACAATCTAATAAAACCAAGAATGATGGAAGAAAAATATTTTATACATAGTAATTGAAATCTTAAAATATGCCATTTAAGAAACAATGATGGAATTTTCATTTTTTAAATATTACGTCCTGTAGATGGCGTCCTCCTGTACGAATGCATTCTTGAAATCTGCTGTTGAGATTCCACATTGACTGCTGCAATACCTCAGCTGGGATACTGTGAATTTCATCTTGAATTCTAAATGGCGAAATGTTTACTTGCTCAAAGTCACTGTCTGGCAGTGTTGCCACTTGCTCATGTCTGGCAATATGCACTTCAAACATTACCGTTTTTTGGGGTCACCCTGTATTACAGATATCTTTACTATAAAAATATCTTTTTTATATACTTTCATAGTGTTTTGACTCCAGTTTGTCAACTATTTTTCCATAGCTGGGACCCTAAAAGGTGCTACAGGGATTAAGAAGTGGTTCAACGCTCTTCAAAACCTCCCAAACAGGACCTTGCTTCCGGATGTAATTTATCGTCATATCCGGTACGAGAGAGGGTGTGAACTGGACGACTGGCAAACCTATCTACTTCTATATTTTATTTATTTATTTATTAGTGGTTTTATTGCTTTGATTGGGGTTAAATGATTAAAAAAGCATGGCGCCCTTCTTTCCTAATTTTTTATGTGGGTCGGAAATGGCCAGCCAATGCTAAGGACGCCTTCTCACCTGATCAAAATTCTCTCTCGTTCCTCTCTCCTTATTTCTGTATTAAGCTATGGATCTCATCAGCCATGGTGCTGGTTGAGATGTTTTGTTTTTTCCTGCTGCTACTGTTACGATGATGACAGAAGATCTCTGGCCAAAGAATTGTCGCGTATTTGATAAAGGAATGAAATGCAACATAGTTTTAAATAGCAAATTGATACATATGATTTCATCGAAAAGCTTTATCATAACGAATTTTATTCAACTCAAATGTTTAAATTATACTCCCATATCGATAATTTAATTGTAAATTTTTACTATAAATATAGTCTTTTTACTATAAATGCATTTTACTTGTACACATATGCATAAACACACATACCCCCCTATATATATATATATATATATATATATATATATATATATATATATATATATATATATATAGGGTGTCCTTAAAATCTCATTAACTATATATATATTTTTTTTTTTTACCGCAACAGATTAAACATTGTTTTTCTCAAAAGAATTGACTTCTTTTTCTGGGATATGCTAAAGAAGAAAGTGTACTTAATGAAAATCACAGATGCAACACATTTGATTAAATGCATAAAAAGTGCATTTATTCCATCGAGTTTACATGAATCTTGCAAAACGCATTAGAAATGACGGAAATCATATAGAAGATGTCATTTGTTAATATTCCAATTCAACAAGATGTTAAAAATATAATTTCTTAGAGATATGAATTTTTTCCTGTATAATGTCTGTATATAATTTTTATATATTTAAAATTATTCAATGCTTATATATAACTTTTATGTATTTAAAATTATATTTAAAAATATATATATTTAATTAATTAAAATCTAATTTCTGCGACGACACAATTCAAGTAAAAAGTAAGCAAATGGGAATCATTATTTCTCTCGTTAACGTATATTTTATACTGAGGTTCACCCACTATAAGCCCCAAGAGCCATTCATGGTAGAGTGTTACCGAATTAAGTGTGTGATATGAACTGTGAATTAACTTACAGGAGGTAGAAGGAAGGGAAAATTATTCAGATAAGGTGTAAAGATAGCGATGTATCCATGCCATGGAAAAGTTAAGATTGTAGTGTTCAGGTAAGTATCCATGCAGGAATCTGTTCCACAAAATTGCAGTTCTTGCAAAAAAGCCGTTTGAAGGGAACTTCCTCCTTACAAATGGAATACTAGGGAAATGTAGATGATTCGACTCTGTGGATATAGTAAAGCAAGTCTTAGCTGTACAGACCTGAATTGGGAGAACAAAAGAATGGAGCTGATGTGAACATTTGCTATGAAAATAACGATAGGCTTTCAACTTTACGTCTGTGGTTAAAGATCAAGTCTGGAATGTGAGGATTGTCCAGACATGTCAGGAATACTCCATTTTGAGTTTAATCTTTCTGCTAAAAGCACATTTTAGATTTTTGTCCTCCCATACACAGACAAAAAAAAAACAAAACAAAAAAACAGATACACACAGACACACATTTATATATTTTGTTAAAAGCAACCGGCAACGTCTCTCTGTGTTATTTTTATGATTATTTCACCCATTTTTTGACTAAATTGTACATCCAAATAAGATTTGTGCATAAACTGTCAAACCCCTTGTTTTTCTTCTGGTTTCGTTCCAGTACTTTCGACCGTGTGAATGTTATTAATATAGTTATTAAGTTAGTTTAGTTAGTAAGATTTAGTTAGCTACATGTTGGAAGATTTTGAAACGTTATAATTCAAATTCATTTTAAATATATTTTCCTTTTCTTCTGTGTACTGCTTCCCATCAGGACTTTCGCAATCTCCACAATTTCCTATCTTTTGTAGTTCTTAATAAATTTTGCCTTTTTGTCATCTCTCTCCTAAATCCTGTCCAGCCATCCATTGGCACAAGCTCTCTAGGTAGGTTATGCTTTGTTTTCCTCTATCCATTTTGCCTTGAATCTGTCCCGTGAGTAACGAAATTTCCAAGCCTTCATTCCATATTACGTGTTCGGGAAATGTTAACTGTCTCTTTCTTATGTTAAGTATAAGGGTTCTTTTTGTTTTCATTTTTCGTAAAACTTTGTTATTGCTCAAATGTTTGGCCCATGGTATTCACAGCATCCTTCTGTAAAACCACATTTCGATTGCTTCAAAAGTCTTCTTCATCCGTGAGGAGATTATCCAGCATTTACTACCATAAAGGAGGACTAATATTATGTAACAGTTCAGTACTCTTTTCTTTGTTTCTAACGAAATCTGTATGCTTCTTACTGCTTTTTTTTTGTTAATATTTCTAATAGCTCGTCTAATTTTTTCATCAACAATCCCTTTAACCCATATATATAGCATACCTTAAAACTATATTTTAATCATGTGGGTATATATATATATATATATATATATATATATATATATATATTCTTTTATGGTTAAGCGTTCTGTAAAGAGTTCAGAGGTTCGGGTCCAGCTAGAAGGAGTATAGTCTTTATTAAGACTCTCGTGTACATAAACCGGTATACTTAAATGGGGCACTGTTTAGAAAAACAAATATATCTATACGGAAAAATGTGTATCTCGTATCGTGTTAGTGCAAGATAACCAAAAAAGTTATGTCCGTTTTTAAAGAAAAAAAGAAAACGCTTCACAGTATGTGTAACTTATATTTAGTCTTCGAAGTAATCGCCATCGGCATTCAGCACCTTCTGCCAACGTATCTCCAGCTGTTCAATGCCCTAGCGGTAGAACTCAGGGGATTTTGACGCAAAGAAGTCCGTGAGGGCTTTGTGCAAGTCTGCTTCATTGGTGAAGGATTTCCCACGAAGATGATTATCCAGGGAGTGGAAGAGGTGGTAATCGGATGGCGCAAGGTCAGGGGAATAAGGTGGATGGCACAAAGTCTCCCACCCAAGTTGCTGTATGGTATCCCTGACCACTCGCGTGACATGCGGCCTGGCGTTGTCATGAAGCAAAAGCACACCTTTGCGATTCACCAATGCTGGCTCCTTCTGGCGCAATGCCTGTTGCACACGTTTCAATTGCTGCGAGTATAGGTCTCCACTGACCGTTTGACCTATTGGTAGCAGTTCATAATGAACCACTTGACGACCTGTCCACCAGACACAAAGCATAATCTTACGTGGATGCATAGGCGGTCTTGCGGTGTGAAGGACAGCATCCTGAGGAGACAACCAATGTCTGGAACGCTTGGGAGTTTCGTACAGAACCCACTTTTCATCACTGGGAAGCACTCGATTGAATAAGGATGCGGTACAGTGGCGAGAAAGCAGCGAGACGCAGGCTGCCACTCGTTGTTCCTTGTGGACCTCCAACAGCGTTTGCGGAACCCACTTGCTCAGTTTGTACGTCTTACCTAGGCGGTGCAGTTGAAGTCTAACTGTTTCATCGGAAACGTTGAACTGTCTTGGAAGTTCACCACACGTTAGACTACTGTCCTCTTCAATAGTCATCTTCAGGACTCCGTCATTCAAGACCTGTGGTCGTCCACTGCGAGGCTCATCATGGAGAGACAAATCTTCCGACTTGAATTTTCGAAACCAACGCCTTGCAGTACGTTCATCGACAGCACTATCCCCAAACGCTTGACATATGCAGCTGCTGATAAGCCCATTTTGAAGTCGTAATGTAAACAGCCTCGAACGAGATCTCTAGACACTCCTCTCCTTCTCACATCAGTCCGGCTTATAACTGATGGCCAGGCACGGTGTGCGTGTTTTTTTATAACGTCTGATGTTCCTGCTTCCGGCTATCCGAATTTGAAAACAATTGCTACACGCATTTCATATATATTTCGACTTCATTCAATGACTAATCAAAAAACGGACATAACTTTTTGGGTTACCTTGTAAATCTGAAGTTTAAAGTAATATATATATATATATATATATATATTACATTCAATTACGTGCTAATACCCTTGTGAAAGGTGTGAAGCCTTTCAAAAAGTGTGGCTGGTCCTACACGAAGCCTTCACCACTATAATCAAATCTCATGTGCCGTTGTCGGGCTGTCGGTTTCCTGCGAACTGATCTGCTTGACCCTCATACGTTGAATTCGACGGGAGAGTTGACTTGGGTAGGTTTCTCTGGCTCATTAGGTTTATATATATATGCATATATATATATATATATATATATATATATATATATATATATATATATATATATATATATATGTGTGAAAAGTGTGTGTATATGAATATAAATAAATATATATATATGTGTATAATTATTTATATATTATATGCGCGGTACTTATTAGAAAGCGCTCAATATCAGAGATAGAGCTAACATATATGGTTGGATAGATGTGAGCTTGTGACCCTGGGTTTCACGCTTTAGCCCAGGGTCACAAGCTCACATCTATCCAACCATGTATATATATATATATATATATATATATATATATATATATATATATATATATATATATCTAGTCTACATCTTAAGACCAGATACAAAAAGATTAAAAAATACAAAATGCTGTTACTTTAATCGAAATATATTTGCGAAACATTTACATTTAAGATCGAAACCCAATTGAGAATGTTTGTTGATGGATGGCAAATGATATTTATAAACGTAGATTGCAATTTGAAATTGTGGGTGCTCTTCGTGTTGCAGTTTATTCATTCTGGGTAAGCATCCCAAGTGCACACATGCAGGATTATGCCAAAGGGAATTTTCGAAGTAATTTGCAAAAATAGTGGATATACTGAATATCAAATTGTCGCTGTGACTTATTTTCTGTATTTTCTATTTTTATTTACATGGACTTATCTTTATGACCAATCACAAAAATACTTTTTCAATGTTTGTGTAAATTAATCAATTAACAGCTTACAATGTTCACTTGTTTGTTGATGAACTACATTTTCTAATTAAATGTAAATGTCTCGCAAATATATTTTGATTAAAGTAACAGTATTTTATATTTTTTTTAACCCTTTTGTAACTGGTTTTAAGATTTTGACCAGGGGTGTGTGTGTATATATATATATATATATATATATATATATATAACCAAAATTATTTTTGACATATTGAAAACTTTGGAAAGAAAAAGTCTGGGACATTTTGTAATAAAACATACAAAGGGTTGTTTTTTACGTCCTCTGTGAGCAAACAAAAAGTCTGCGAAAATGCGTTTAATTTTTTAATCTTTTATTAGCGTTCGAAGACAAAACCATCACACTGAGATTAATGGCCCTAACGCCGATTTTCATTTTTTTTTTTTTTTGCGACTTACAGTTTTTCAAGGCTTATTTAAGGGCGTGGTTCTTCTCCAAATGACATTTTACAACATTTGAAATGTGAATACAATTCAGGTATTTGTTTTTTTTTTGTTTTTGTTTTGTTTTTAAATAAAGTGTCTTCTTTCAAAAAGCTCCCTGACGTATTATAACAGTTTTACCAGCCGATGACCTGTTTGAACAACGGTTGTCTCATAGATTTATGCAGTTAAATTAAATCTAGCTACATAGGGCGCCTATCGTAGTGCGTACTGAACATGTCTATGTTGAAAATCGTGTCGTGGGTTCTATCCTCATGAAATAGCCAATACTCGAATAAAATATATATCACTCTTGCCATGAAGTAATTGTTCGAAAATTATGCTTGGTGCTACGTACCGCACCGTCTCAATCCCTGGTAGACCATCCTTCAGAGTCGTCCTGGGTATGACGATAAATTATGTCCAGCAGCAAGGCCTCTGATCAGGGGGTTTTGAGGAGCGTGGAACCACCTTTTAATTGCTGGTGTTCCCAGGTCCACTCTGACCCGCGGTGGTCGCACCTGTTAGGGTTCCAGCTATGGGCAAATAGTTAACCCTGAAACTGGGACAAAAACACTATGAAAGTGTAAAAATAGGTTTGAATTCCAGAAATACTTTGTAAAAAATTATTACCAGCAATAAAAGTTTGAAGGAAAAAAAAATATTATCAACAATATGTTTTTAAAGAAAAAATATTACCAGCAAGACATTTTTGAAAAAATTATTATAGAAATGATCATAGATATCTAACTAGAATTCTCCGAAGTTTTTATAACATTATTGGACTCTACTTTGAGCAATAAGAATGTATAATTACTCTCAAAACTTAACAGAAGTATCGTGATGAAATCGATCCTAAATGAAAATTACATGTTCATCGTTAATTAAACATAGATAAGGATCGGAAGTTCATGAGGTACTGAAATAAAGTTCACACACACACACACACATATATATATATATATATATATATATATATTATTCCAGGATTATTTTCAAGATGATCTTCGCCCTCTCTAAGCTTCTAACTTTCTGTCCTGGAGTAACAAGCCGCTTCAGAGGTTTCACGTACAATTTCATTTTCAAGTCTTTTTTCACTGCTTTTTGGACTGTCATAGTTGAAATCCCTCTCTCACGTGTCAAACGTCTTATGAATTGTGTTGGATCTTTTCTAATTGATCTCTTTAGTTCAAAATTAAAATGATGATTCCTCTTCCTGTTGTGTACCACTTGATCCAGTTTTTCTCTCTACTATCCGCTCTTTTTAAAACTTATTCACTGTTGTCTTGATGGTTCTTGAATTGACTTCGAAGTTGGAAGCCAGAGTATGAATGTTGATACCATTACTGAAGGTCCGAATGATCTTTTTCCTCCGACCATTGCTCATTTGGGAAGACAGTGTGGCTGACACAAAACAATTTTTTACCTGTTCTCTTTTCTTACGAAAAATGGTGTCAAGATGGCTAAACGTCTTATCTGAAAACCTGCAAAAAAGAAACTCAATTAGTTTAGTCTTTTTTTATTTTATTTTTTTTTTTTTTAGATATTAAAGATTTTGTGAGAGGGATAATTAGGCTGTTACACGATTTGGACAATTTTGCTGTTGCACCCGTTATGGTGACTGCGATAAACGAATTGTGGAAGTTAAAATACTATAAATTATGCTATTTTAAACTAACTCCATAGTTCTAGTCAGGTCCGGTGCATAATAGCCCCACCCCACCAAGTTGTCGTGGGAGTGGGGGCAAGCCTGATTGGGTGACATGCCAGTGCTTTGTGACCTTCGCTATCTTATCAATTTTTGCTTATTTACTACCTACATGCGTATACGTTACAAACTAAACTAAGTACAAATAAGTGCAAGGCCTCTATCCTCGACTCTTCAATCAATTTGAGGTGTTATCATCCTCTACTGATAAAGCTGAATTCTTCGCCGATAAATTCTCCTCCAACTCTACTCTTGACTCATCTGGACTGCCTCTGCTTACCTTCCCACTTAAAACTTAATATGATATGCATATAATCGCATCCATAGTTTTTGCTATCATTTCTAACCATGATCCCCACAAAGCACGTAGACCCGATTGTTACCCTGTAATAGTCATTAAGTAGTGTGCTACTGAACTGGCTCCTGTTCCCTTATGTAACTATATAATAAATGGCGCGTTGCCTCCTGCTTTCCTGCTTGCCGGAAATCATCGGCTGTTGTTCCAGTTTTTAAGAACTCTACTGAACCGTTCGACCATTTCAACTATCGGCCTATTTGAAAACCCCTACAGGCTCTAATCAATGCTAAATTGGTTAGGCATCACGTATCGGAGGGCATTTTCTCAGACAAGCAATACGGCTTTAGTTTCTCAAGGTCAACTGCAGATGTCCTGAGGATAATTACGGAAAGAGTCTATCATGCTCAAGATAAAAGCGTTGAAGCCCGGGCTGTAGTATTGAACATCTCCAAAAGTCTTTGACAGGGTCTCTGGAATACAGGTTTTCTGTAGCTATGCAGCTATTAATTCAATGTAGTTTTTCCACCTCATCAGTGAACTGCAACCATGCCGATAGGAGGCAGGAAAGTTTCCGACGGTGGTTAAATGACAGCAGTTTCGTTTTGGATGTATTAAAATTCACAGGCCATTTCCTGCCCCAGTCAACCACAGATTGAAATTTATAATGAAATTCAAAATAATCAAAAAACGGTACGAATCCGCCATGACAACAAAATGTCGACATTGGATATAAAAGGCTCCAAAAATAGACCATTGATGTCCTTCAGGAGATTGGAGTAGTGGAAATCGGAGTTGGTCAAACAGGCGTTAGTGTTATTTGGCGGTTTTGAGTTCAAACTTAATTCTTATTCAATTAGAGATTTCGAACTATTAAAGATATAAAATAGGCATAATTAGTGGGTCAACGATGAATGACTGAATTGTTGATCCATTAATCTGGATAATACGACTCTAAAACCAAGAGTAATTCGGCAAGGTATATGGAAATTAATAGTTTTGTATAGTGTGTCACTCATAGGACATTGTCAGGCACTTTTGCAAAATAAACAAATTAAAGTATTTCAAGATTCGCAATTTTTACATTTTGAAAATTTCTTGTAAGATTCCATTTTTAATATTTTATTATCTATTTAATTCCAATGTCAATGATCGTTCTTGTTCATCATGAAAAAAAATTTAGTTTGTTAAGCAAAATCTTGTTGCTGTCCGTCTTATAATCATCGCCATTGTGAAGATGTTTTTCATTTTTATATTTCAGTTGAATAACACTGTAAATGTCAATTGTTTATCTGGCGAAAAGGGTAAGATTTCCAAACAACATATTCACTTGCTAAAAATCAAAATACATAAAAGATGTTTGTTATGTCGCATTGAACTTTCTAGAAACCATCCATGCGTTTTCAAACACAAGCTCATATTTGTGAAATCCTCACGAACTACAAACACTTATCATGCGCGAAAAATGACCGGATGCCAAGAAAAATCCCGGCAAACGCGTATCATCTCACGTGAATGACATTTGAATTCGGCCACCCGGCAAGGCGTTGAATCTTTGTATAGATACTGGAGATTGGGAAGAAAGTTTGCAAATGCTAGTGGCGTATGAATTAATGAACTCGTAGAATATATACCATCATTTTTTTTTCTTTGTTTTTGTGAAGAAACACAAAACTAATTTATCCTTTTATGTCTCTCTCCTTTTATTTTGTCTTTGTTTCTTTCCCGTGTCCTTTCTCGATTTTCTCTCTATCCATGTTTTTCTCGGCTTCTTTCCCGCCTACGGTTATCTTTTTGTTTATATGTATTGCTGCTTACGTTTCACAATATTTTCATGTATCATTGCCTCCCCCCACTACACTTATACATATTCACCCTCTCACCCTCTGACACATTTACACACTCGATTTTTCTTTGAATCTCATCACTGTTCGCTTTCTTTTTCTCTTTTATCGTATCTGCTTTGTTGCTTATGCGTCTTTCTGTTTGCCAATCTCGCCGTGTCTATCGTACTTCTCTCTCTATTTCCTTATCCTATCTACATCCCTGTGTTTATCATGTTTCTTTGTTTCTATGTGTACCTGTCGGTCTGTCTGTGTGTCTCTTTGTTTTTCGATGTTTTTCTCTATTTGTCTTCTTATCTATCCCTCTGTGTTTATCATAGTTTCCTGTCGCTGTTTCTCTCTTCTTTTCTGCTATTTTCTCTCTATCTTGTTGTGTCAGTCTTTGTTTTCTGTCTTTGTTTCTCTCTCTCTTTCTCAATTCAGTCTACTTATTCACTTTTTCTCTCTATTCTCTACCTGTGTATCTCTCTATATGTATCTTAGTTTTCTCTCACGGTCTCTCTCTTTTGTTTATTCTCCACATTTTTCTCTCTATTTTTCTACTTGTATATCTCATGGTACTTACCTTAGATTTATATTCCTAGTTATCTCTCTCTTTTATGTCTTCTCTATTATTTCACTACATTCTTCTCTCTGTGTTTATCTGAGTCTTCTCTCTATGTTTCTTTCTCTCTACCCCCCTCTCTCTCTATCTTTTGTATCTTCTTTTGTTTAATTTTTTCTCTCTATTTTCTACATGTCTATCCCTCTGGGTTTATCTTAGATTTCTGTCTCTGTCTGTCTCTCTTTTATATTTTTTTCCTCTCTGTGTTTATCTTACGTTTCTCTCTGTATTTCTTTCTTTTTCTCTTTCTCTTTTGTGTCCTCTTCATTTTTCTCTTTCTTTTTCACCTTGTTTATCTTTTTCTGTCCCTGTTTCTCTCTCTCTCTGTCTTTTGTGCCTTCGACACTTTTTTCTTTCTTTTTACCTGTCTGTGTTTTTTTTCTTCTCTCTAATTCTCTCTCTTACTCTTCTGTGTCTGCTTCACTTTTAGTCTTTATTTTCCTACCCGCCACCCTCTCTATGTTTATCTTTGTTTTCTGTCTCTTTTTCTCTCTCCATCCTTTTCCTTGTGTATACTTCTCTCCTTCTTTCTATATCTTTCTATCTCACCGTGTCCCTCTCTTTGCGAGTCTTCTTTGTTTATTTCGTTCTGTTTCATGTCTGCCTCTCTTTGCCTATAGTTCTCTTTCTGTCTTCATATGAGCTTAGATGTGACACAAGGCCGAAAATATGGGGTACTCAGTGAGGATAGAACTTATTATCCAGTCGTAATTGTCCCTGCGAGACAAGCTTGCTAACCATTACACCACGCCGAGGTGCCCTTGTCTCTTTTTATGTCTTCATTTCTATTTTTCCTCTCCATTTTTCTCTCTGTCTAATATAGTTATTTTTTTTCTCTCTCTCTCTCTCTTTATGTGTCTTCTTCTATGCTTTTTACTGTTTATTTTTATGTCTGTTTATCTCTCTGAGTCTATCATTGTTTTCTTTGTCTCTATCGCTAAGTTACACATCAACCACATTTAAAATTTTAAAAAAAGTAGAAGAAAAACGAAATGGAATAAAAAGATATTTTTTTAATAAACCAAACAATTAAAATATGTTTGCAGCTAGTGAACTATACAGAGTAAAAACTGCCAAATATTAGTTATTCTCAAAGGTAAATATCAAGTGAGTGTTGTCATCAGCAAGAGTTTACACACCTTTTCTTGATCGATGGAAACGCACTACAGGTGGAAATTACTTGGGCCATTACTTTTTTATACAATTTTTCTGAAGGTTTTTGTAGACAACAATCTTTCATCAGGATAATGCACCTGCACATTACTCATACGTCGTCAGAGAATAAATAAAAAATTACCAAATCGCCTTCTTGGTAGAAAGGAATCACTGATTTGAACAGGAAAATCCCCTGGGGTATCACGCCTCAAGTTTGTTAATGTTTGAACCCATATCTACAATATCTGAAAACGCAAAACTTTCCCGGATTAAAAGCATTTTATGGAAAAGAAGCCGGTTCGATAAACATGTCAAAATTTAATTCGAAGTTTTTGTAAAAAGAAATGTAAATTTTCATTGATAATTAACGGCTAATCTAAGAAACATTATTATCCAACGTTTTTGGCCTTTCTGTTCTCCAGTTTTCTTTAGGTGACAGTTGTTCCCAGTAACCTTCCTAAAATTCGGAACTGGACTCTTTATTTAATTTATAAGGGTAGATGGTTCTTGTTCAACTGTCCATATCTACGGATATCTTTCTTGTTCTTTTTAGTACTGCCCAGGTAATTGTCCTAGTAATGACAATAAACTGTATCTGGTAACAAAACTTCTGATAGGGGGGGGAGTTGAGGAGCATAGGACCACCTCTTAATTGCTTTTGTTCTCAGGTCCACCCTGACTTGTGGTAGAACCCTCCATGGTCCCACCAAACTGGTGTGAAAACACCATGAAAGTATAAAAATAGATTTCTATAGTAAAAATACAGTAATACATTTTTTTTTAAATTACCAGCAATACATTGTTTAAAAAGGAATATTACCAGCAATACATTTTTGCAAAAAATATTAGCAGCTATGTATTTTTGAAAATAAAATATTACCAGCCATACACTTTTAAAAAATATATTACCAGCGATATATTTAAAAAAAATATTACCAGCAATAAATTTGACTTTCGACAAAAACCATCTTTGAAAAAAAATGTCAAACAAACTGATTTATTACTAAGAATACATATTCTATCTTTACGAATCTATACTAAACATCTTGTCGACATTGAATAACCCATTGACGTTGATATGGCGTAAAACAAGATAAACCAATGAACTACACAATTAAGGTTCGTTCTGTTTCCACTCAGCCTTTTTTATATTATATACCATTCAACCATTCTATGCCTTCTTTCGTATTGTGACATCGATTAACTCCCAGAACTTCGCGTTTGTATCGAGTTGCAATGTCAAATATTTTGGTCTACTGATTCTTCCTATATTGTTCTTCATAGGATTGAGCAATCGGAATTCGTCGTTATTAGGGAAGTTGTCTTTGTGATTTTTGAAAGTGATGAGTGCTTCTTTGTCCTTTTATCCATTCCATCTACGATGATTAATTTTTCCGCGATTATTCTTCCCTCGGTATTAATGCTTATTCTCTCATTCTGTAGGACTTCTTCTTTTTGGTAACTTTTTCTTACCTCATCCTACAAGGACTTTTTTTGCAATCATCCGCTCTCGTTTTCTAACAATTGCCGGTTTTGTCAGCTGTAATTTTTATCTAATCCGAATTTCTTAATTTTTGGACTTCTTTCATATTCTGCCATTTTTATCATGTTGAGTATTAGGTTGGTGCAAAAATAATGTCGTTTTCTCACATATGTGAGCAAACGACATTATTTTAGCACCAACCTAATATTTCCATTTCAAAATACATCAATCGGTCACCCTGTTGTGTGTGGGTTTTTTTTGGGGGGGGGGATTTTAATCCTTAGTCCTCCATCTCTTTGTTTATATTTCTATCTTTTGGATGAATGTTGAAAAAAAAAATTCCACCGAATTTTTCCTATGACGCTTACTATTTTTTGTAATGGTCTAAATAGCTCAATTTAAATAGTTATATCGTGGTAATCCTTATCTTCTACAGGATAACTCCAATTTCATTTATTTTGATAGCAAAGATCCCGGGCAGCTAGTAAGAATAAAAACTAATGTTCAAAATAAGCTAAAAGCTTAAAATATAAAGTAAAATAATGGCGTTAAACCAAAGTCGACAGAGTCTGTATATAATATAATAAATATTTTTAATTCAATATTAAAATGCACTACTCAGAGTTCTATACCAATAATCAGGCAGAAAAAATAAGGAAACAAGTTATCATTCAATTTATGTACATCTGGGGTAGCATGACACTTCTACTCCGGATGTGTATTTTTTAATTAAATATTTATTCTTATGCCGACATGCGTTCACAAGCTCAGTTTCTTATTCAATTTAAATAATAACTTGGTTTCATTTTATTTCTGCCTGATGATTATTATCAGATACTCGGAGAAGCGAATGAATTTACATTAAACGTTTTATTTTAAAATCTATTTAATAATACATGCATACATACATACATACACACACACACACACATATATATATATATATATATATATATATATATATATATATATATTATTAAATAGATTTTTAAATTATATATATATATATATGTATATATATATATATATATATATATATATATATATATATATATATATATATATATATATAATATATATATATATATATAAGCAAATATATGGATATAGATCCGACAGTATGAAGAAAAATATACGGAAAAAAAAATTCCTTATATGCAATTATGCTGTTTTAATGTTAATATAATGTCAACGTCGGACGTTTCGGTCTAATAAGCCATCTTCAGGACATATTCATAAAATATAATTAACATTATCAATTCAACATGACAAAGACGATGGACATAAGAAGAAGACTTATCCAAACAGATAACTGAAAGTTTTATATGATCAGCGTTCCGTTTCTTATATCCATCGTCTTTGTCACGTTGAATTGATAATGTTAATTATATTTTATGAATATGTCCTGAAGATGGTTTATTAGACCGAAACGTCCGACGTTGACATTATATTAACATTAAAACAGCATAATTGCATATAAAGATTTTTGTTTGTTTTTTCCGTATATTTTTCTTCATATATATATATATATAAATGGCGCAGGATGACAGTGCTAGGAAAGCTAGCTAATCCCCGTTGCAGACGTCAGCTCAGGCACATTTGAGTTTGTTTAGAGCCCACAGAGTCCACCTGTGGTTTATACTGCAACTATGCTGAGCGGAATTTAGTAACAGTTATATAGAATTTTTTCCATTTCGTGCTTCAGCTACCTAAAATTAGTCAATTAGCCCAACATCATATATATATATTTATATCACATACACATACGCACATCCACCCATACACACATATGTATATATATATTTTTTTAAGCATTCCACCCCAAGCAAGGCGGGAAGCCACTAGCATGCAAGGGGTTACAGAGAGTTGGAGTGAGAGCAAAGAGGAGTGATAGAGGAAAGGATGAAGAGAAGGTTAGGAGATAGATTAGGGCATCTGGAGACGTTGATTGACATTACATTTGAATAGTTGGAGATTATAGCTATCAAGGAAACAAGAAATGGGGAGGGAGTTCCACAGGTGAGAAGTGCGAGACATGAAGCTATTGGAGTAGGAGAGACGGCTACAATTTAACAGTTTCGACAGTGAAAGTGTGAGAGCGACATGCCAGGCTAGTTGAATGCTTAAATTCATGAAGTCTAGGAACCAGTGAAAGCAGCTAGTCGGAGCAGTTACCGTGGTAGTATTTGTAAAAAAGACAGATGGAGGCAACGGCACGTCTGTGAGAGAAGACGAGATGCCAGATCAGAGCCAATTACATTGCATATCCGTCTTTGGATTTTATCAAGGACCTTGAGACAAACAGAAGGGGCTCCAGACCATATATAGCAGCAGTACTCCATGCAAGGGCGAATGGGTGATTTGTAAATTTGAAGGATCGACTCCGACGAGAAGAAATTCCTGGTGCGACACAGGGAGCTAACAGGATAGAGCCTAGGGGAACACCTGCGTTTATGGAATAGGAGCTGGAGGAGAATCCGTTGAGAACGACCTTCAATGCACGGTTTGACAGGAATGATTGTATTAAGTCGAACAATCGACCTGAAATTCCATAACCCTGAAGCTTGCGAAGAAGGCCGACATGCCAAACTCTATCAAACGCTTTGGAGATTTCTAGAGCCACGGCACGAGCTTCTCCGTTATTATAAAGTGCTTGGTAAACAATTTCAGTTATGGCCGTAAGCACACAAGCTGTAGAACGGGCAAAGTGGAAGCCATATTGCTTGTCGGAGAGCAGATCATGAGATATAAGGTGCTTAACCACTTCAACGTTAATTAAAGCTTCAAAGTCTTTACCGAAGAGTGGTAGGAGACTGATAGGACGGTAATTAGAAGAGTCAGAAGGGTCTCCAGAGTTTTTAAAGACAGGAACAATGGATGAGGACTTCCAACGGGCTGAAAACAAGTTTCATTGAGACAGTAGTTATATAATTTGGAGAGGGCAGTGGGCCAGTTCAGGCGCACATTTCTTCAGGACAATGGCTGTTATCCCGTCTCCAACATTAGCCTTGTGGGGGTCTAATTTAGATATCATGACCAATACCGATGACGGGGTAATGTGCAAGTTGCTCAATTGAGCCTCAATTTTAAGGGGGGAATCAGATGTGGGTACACCGGAAGAGTCGAGCGTTGAATTGAATGAGAATTTCCGAGCAAAGCATTCAGCCTTGTCGGCAGAAGAAATCAGAACCTCAAACTGGTTGAACAAAGGAGGTATAGAGGGTTTGCTATTGTCAAGTACGCTCTTGCAGAGACGTCAATAATCCTTGGAGCCGAATTTGCGAGATGCAATACGTTCTTTCATTCGAGCAGTAAATAGTGATTTTGCTTCATTGAGGACACGCTTACACTCGTTACGGGCAGAGACAAAGAGATGTCTATCGCAGTCAGACATGTCGATACGATATAGGTGGAAGAAGTGATTCCTATGGGCAATGGCAGCTGAGCAAGCAGCGGAGAACCAAGGGGAGGAGCGCGATTTGACCTTATATTTCGAGAGGATGAAAGCCTCTATTCCAGCTTTAACCCAGGAGGAGACCTCGGAAGTACATTCTTGAATGAGGAGCGTGAAGACAATGTCCCAGGGGATATCGCAAAGGAAATCCCGGAACAAGTCCCAATCTGCTCGTTGATAGCAGAACGATGTTCTAGTGGTAGGAGGTTATTTGAAGGGGTGGAGTTGAATGAGATGTTTACAGATACTACAGCATGATCGGAGTTGCCAAAGAAGGCAGAGTTGCGTGGCGCTACAAGAACTCGGAGATGGAGGTAAAACATGGATCGAAAAGAGAAGCCTTAGCGTCCAGGTTGTAGGTAAAACGGGTGGGGAATCAACTATTTGCGTGAGGGATTGAGAAAATGAAAAATTAAGTGGTTGTATGCCTGAAAGGTCAGTAGTAGCATTTTAAAACCACTTGGTATGATATTGAAAGATCACATAAGGAAAAGTTAGGAAAATCTTTGTAAATTGAACGTTTCGCTATTTACGTAGCTTCACTGGAATTTCAGCTGGAAATTTCATAAACTCACCAAAATATAAATGTAAGTAGACACATCTGCTGCAGACTACAATAACTGGCCGATCACCTAGTCTCCAGTAAACAAATGAAATAAGCAGGTCAGTGATCCTTCCAGAGAAATGCGTTGGGATTTTTTCCTGTCAAACGTTGGCGGATCTTGAAATGGAATAATTCACAATGTAGATATATTCTTCCGTTCCTCTCATGAACAACACTTCCGTTAGCAACTATCTATCTATCTCATCTGTTCAACTCATAGATATTTATTTCAATCTGTTCATTATCTAAATCTGTTTCATCTATCTGTACTTGTGTTGCATCACGTTTCGTTTAGAAAAGATCGTCTTCAGTCAACGGCTTTATTGTTGAAATATATTCTATACACGCAAATACA
Source organism: Acanthosepion lycidas (assembly GCA_963932145.1). NCBI lineage: Eukaryota > Metazoa > Mollusca > Cephalopoda > Sepiida > Sepiidae > Acanthosepion > Acanthosepion lycidas. The sequence goes on along the minus strand of OZ010579.1, from coordinate 72,917,225 downwards.
ATAAAATCTGACAGCAGTTTGCTTCACAGCAGCGTTCAAAATGTCATTTTGAATGTTGATGTCCAATATATTTAAATTTCAAATTTAACCCATGTGTATATAAAAGAAGGAATCTACATTCCAGTAAGTGTGTCACATATAACTCAATGCAAATTCCTATTTAAGCGAAGAATCAAATATCTCCGCATGTGCACCAAATTCTCTAAAAATCAGAATGTCAAAATTAAGTAGCAACAGAAATTTGTGGGAAATACTTTAAAAAATGTGACACCGAATTTCGAAGGCGAAATCGGATAACAAAAGTTGCCTTCCAAAAATTGGAGTATTAAGAAATAGAAAAATCAAGACCAAAAACGCAATTATTCGTAAAATCAGAAATAGGCAGTTGAAATTTCTTGAATAGATAATAAGAAAGGGAGGCTTGGAGAATATGACACTCATAGGACCTACTGATGGCAAGAAAGTAGAAGGAAATAACGAGGAACCTACTTAAGAAGTTTGTATAAATGAATGGCAAAGTGGTTGATGAAAGACAGGAGACGACATATATTGTCAAGAGCTGCAAAAAAAATAGGAAGTTGTGAAGAACCATGATCATTGACGTGGAGAAGGGACACGGCACATAAACGAAGAATAGGCGTACTGACATTAACTTTGTGTGAATGTATACAGGCTCATGCGGTTGTATGTCTGTAACAATTTGTTTTCAGCCATTAAAATCATAAAAAAGAAATAATTGCAACAGACTCCGAGTATCAGCAAATTAACTACTAACTAAAAATGTAAGTTACAGATCCGATTCCAATTTGTATCGATCAGATAAAAATAGACAATTACATTATAGATTTCCAAGTTTTCTCTTTGATCAGTTATCGAAATAGAAGCAGACTGATGTTTCCAGTAGACACTGAAAATCAGTGCCTTACACAAGTAACCACTTCAGAAAGAAAGAAAGAAAGAAAGAAATATTAGCAAAGCATCTTGGAATATGAGAACGTGAATCTCATAATGGGTTATCAATTTGGAGATGAAGAGAAAACTGGAGGCGGCAGAAATGTAGTTCGACCGAAAGATAATAAGAATAACATGGACGGAGAACATAAACAACGAATAATTCTTAAGGAAAAACGGAAGCATAATGGACACTTATACTGAGAAAGCTGACATTATTAAGACACATATTGAGGAAGGATGACTTGGAGAATTTGTCACTTACAGGATATCGAAGGCAAAAGGGACAGGGACATGCAGCGGATGATCTACCTAACGAGTTTGTGTAAATGGATTGCAGAACGGAGCTGGGAGGGATTGCAAAAGGAGAAGTAAGCTGCAAGGGACAGGTTGTGGAGAACTATTACTGTCCACACCGTGAAGTAACACGACACATAGGAGAAGTAAAGATCAACCAAAAACTGAATTAAATCAGATTTTAAAATAGAATTAAAGATTTTAGATAAATAAAACATGTGTGCCCTGAGCCACACTAGCGGTTCTTTGTCACTTTTGTCTTCGATGTCCTGTGAGTGACAAATTCTCCAAGCCATCCTTCCTTAATATATGTACTAAAAAAGGAAAATGTAAAAAACATTGCATAAAAGATAAAACCGTTAATGCTTTTTTCTTATCGAATTTCTTAGGAAACAGCAATAAACACAGCCGTGTGTCTATATTTCTGAGATGAGGTATTATGTACAGTATTTACATTATTCGGACTATTGTCCTCATCTTTGTCGCCATATTTATCACAACGTTTCGGCCTTCTTCAGGTGGTTGGAATTTCGAACTGAACCCTTTATTTTGATCACTGGGGTAGGCTGTTCTAGTTCCACGTGCCATGTTTGATGGATGTCAGTTACCAGTTATCTCCTGCTAATTTTCCCTCTGAAAGTTCTCCACTGCCTTAACCGGGTATTGAACTCACACTCTTTGGGTCTGTCACTGGATCTAACCAACGCCTTTATCCACTGTGCCATGTGTCCTTTGCAAATACTAAACACAGCCGTATTACGTGTTCCAAACGTAGAACTTAATTGGTACTCCTAGTAAGTTGGTTCATTCGACCATTAGGGAGCATATTTTTCAAACGTCATCAGGAGTACAACAAGGAACAAATAAGAGATCCAATCTATTTAATGTCTTTCTAGATGTTGCTCTGCAAATATGCAAGCCCAGATTTGAAGAAGTGGTCCTTGCTCATTTAAACATTCCATATCCCAAATGAATATTCTAATAAAAACAGCCTTCCTCTTTTCTTTTCGGAGGCAAATATACTAATGACAAGGGTTTATGGCAGTTGATATTAATAAGTAGTCATAAAAAAAGAAATGTTTTTATTTACTGCTTATCAAACATTTTCAGGTCAATTAAGCCAAAAAATAATTTTCGATTGTAATAATTTTGGGGAGATAATAATTATTTACAGGCACAAGTGCTATTAATTAACGTATAACTGGCAGGAAGAAGAGCTTGTTTTAGACATTTTCCAAGGCTAGTGACGCATAAGTGAATATAGCGAACCCGAATTGGATCTGAGGTTATCTATTCTGATTCGTTATTCATTACACCATCCGAACATTCAAGTATATAGCACCTGATATTCCCAACCAGTAACCCAACTAGCTACTGTCCAGGCTTGACGTTGCTTTACTTCGGTGATTGTACAAAAACCCTTGTAGCAGTATTTATAGCTGAAATAAGAATGATCTTTAACGAAAAAAAAATCACCTAGTGTTTCAAGATGCAGTGTTTGTGATAAACATTTCCTAACCAGAAATTATGATCTAGAATTGGAATGAAAGTATGATAGCACATTATTGATTTAAATCATTATTAATCATTATTAATTTAATCATTCCACCTCAAGTAAAGTAATTAAGACATTAAGAAGCAAGGGGTCACCGACTGTGAGAGTAGATGAGCAAAACCAAAAATATTAAGGTATATTTACATATAATAAAGAAAACAATATTAAGGGATATTCACATATGATAAAGAAAACATTATTAAGGTATATTCACATACGATAAAATTGAAGGACATTTACTTAAAGGGTCGCTGTGTAATTGAGAAAATTTGACAAAATTAATAAGGACTACAGGGTACAAATCAAATATAAAAATATAAAAAATAAATATAACGATTATCTAATCTAGCAAAGACCTATATTTTTATGTTCAAAAACACATGCGAATACACACATACACAATAACATATACACGTATATACATACACATAGGCGTGTACCCACATATACACATATATATACCCATGTACACACATGTTTGTACCAATCTATATATATATATATATATATATATATATATATATATATATATATATATATATGTATATGTATATATAAATATATATATGTTTGAATAAAAACATACCACTTTAAGGTTCCATGTAATAAGTTTTTTCACCACAAACCCTTTAACAGGGCTATGGATAATCAGACTTTACTTCCAAAGGTTGAAATGAAAAATGAAAAGAAATTCACACGTTTTTGATGGACCTCATCAAGCATATGTAAAATTAACGAAGTGGGGAAGTAAGGTGGGAGATAATTTAATTCAAATTGAAATATATTGCCCCATTATTGATGATAAAATTATTTAAATTGGAATAACCGTTGATAATTGGGTACCTCAAAACAACCACAAGTTTATTTAATGAACAAAAATCAAACGGATGTCAACTTAACAACCAATAAGACAAAAGTTTTTAAAAAAAATAAAAACGATTACTAAATATAAAATGGATTACTCTTTCAATGTACTGTCTATGAGTTTCTCTAATCGACTGTTTCATAGAAAATACCCAAAACTCCAACGAACTTCAAATTAAATTCTTCGTAGATTGTTTAGACATTTAGATTTACATCAAACCGTAACCTCCCAAATATGCCCGTTAAAGTAACGCGAATTAACAGCGTCTGAATGAAACCTGTCCTCGTGGAATGTAATTTATTAGGGTTTCTTTAGCTTCTTCCTTTAATGTCGGTCTTCACCCCTTACCCATCGATATCTAGAGACAAGACGCGTTAGGCTTAAGCAATGTCTAGCCGACAGACAGTGGGGTTAAGAATAGGAATTGAAATGGTACACCTAACCCACTCATATCTTATCTTCTCTCTCACATTACTTCCCCACTTCGTTAATTTTACATATGCTTGATGAGGTCCATCAAAAACGTGTGAATTTCTTTTCATTTTTCATTTCAACCTTTGGAAGTAAAGTCTGATGATCCATAGCCCTGTTAAGGGGGTTGTGGTGAAATAACTTATTACATGGAACCTTAAAGTGGTCTGTTTTTATTCAAACATATCTGCTCTGAATCTTACACTGAGCTCTCTGGATATCATCCTCCTTGGGTCTACCCATGCGGATTACCTAGTTTTGCATAAACTATATATATATATATATATATATATAATTGAAAATAGGGAGTAAATCTGACAAAATGGTTAAATAATGAAAAGATAGGAGAAATCTTTGTAAATTGAACATGTTTTGCTATTTATTTAGATTTATGAGAATTTCGGCCGAAATTTCGTAGGCTGACCAAAATATAAATATAAGTAGATACACCTGTTGGCAGACTTCAATAGCTGACCTATTACCTAGTCTCAAACTGTAATAAGCAGGTTAATGATCCTTAGAGAGAAATGTATAGTGAATTTTTTCAAGTAAAGTCCTGTGAAAAGTTGGCGTATCAAGATCTCGTGCTTTTGTTTCGACGTCAATAAAAAGCAAGTGATTCAATCGCGAAGCTGTCGGTGGTTGCCAGTGAGAATCACAAGTGAATCCAAAGTGCGTTATTGAAGGCTTGCGTGTTCGAACAAAAGACAGTTCCAAATCTAGTTCGTATGAATTTCTGCGTGATTCTAAGTAATTTTGGCGCATCAACATGAACTATCTCCATTAGAGAATGAAGAAAGGAAATTGCTTCCTTAGTGAAAGGTACGATATGACGAAGGAAATGAAGAACGCAAAGAAGTCTTGGAAAAAGAGAGAACACATCGACATACGAAACAAAGAACGCAGGAGTCGTTAAGAAGAGAAAGAAGACAGAGAAAAAAAAAACAAGTAACAAAAGAAAGCTAATATTCTAGATAGAACGTGGAAGATGACTAAGGGTAAAACTAAAGACAATTTTATCCTTAATTGCATAATGGAAGAAAATAGCGAAAAGAGAGAAGGAAAAAAGTTATATATATATATATATATATATATATATATATATATATATATATATATATATATATATCTTTCTGAAAGAAAGAAAGAAAGAAAGAAACAAACAATTAGATTCCCATCGATAAAAGGAAAGTAGAGAAAAAAGAAAACTATAAAGAAAGTGAAGGAAAAGAGCGAAATACGCCTAGGAACAGTGGCGTAGCTAAGGGGGTGGCGAGGGGGGGTCGGACCGCCCCGGGTGCCAGCACAAGAGGGGTGACACAATGTCACCCCCAACAAAATTTTTCAACCAGGCTAAGGTGCCAAAAATAGTCTGAAAACAGTGGTGGAGACACGGGGTTTTGCAGGCGGGCATATGACCCCCAGAAATAATTTATGACCCCGCTAGTTTTGTCCCCCCGTCAGAAATTTTCTAATAAATTGTCGGGAAATTTGTGAGTAGGAAAAATAGCAATGTTTTCAGCTTTTATGTGTTTCAGTTGCTACAATCTTGGTTACTAACAAGAGACATTGTTGTAACATTTTATTGGATGATATGGTGTTTTAACTCTGCATCATCAAAGCGAAATACGAAGCCAAAAGTGCAACAATTTCAGTCTTGCCTGTGTATCAATTCGCTGAGATACAATTTTCCATTGAGTGAGCGATATACTTTTGAATATATCTACTAGTGTTGGGTCGATTAATCGGAATCGGAATCGAGAATCGGAAAAATCGGAACTTTTTGGGGTATCGGAAACGGTATCGGAATAGGAAAAATTTGTGCCTATTTTCCGATTCCCAAAACGATTCTTTTAAATCTTTAACTTAATTTTCCATTATTGGTACTAATGATAAATATTTATTGTTTTTAAATTATCACTAAAACTAAAATCATAATAACATAAAAATACGATGTAAATTTATTTTACTTGTATTAGGTTGGTGCAAAAATAATTTCGTTTTCTAAGATATGTTACTATGTGAGAAAACGAAATTATTTTTGCACTAACCTAATATAAAGAAAAACAAAAAAATAAACTTTGCATACATTCTCTAGGTAACCTTTAAAAGAATGCAGTTGATTTACAATGTTCCGAAAAATGCTTAAAAATTAAATAGAACATTTCTGTCATGAAAAATACTTTCAAACATCATTGATAATTAAATGGTACCCAGAAAATGATGCAACGGAAAATTGGACACCGGAAAATTAGCAACAGAAAATTACGTCAACCATGAGCCAGTCGAGACTGTCGGATCTGGTTGTGCTGTCCATTTTAAACGAGATTACAAGATAAACAGATTTTGACGATGTCATTGACCAGTTTGCCACAATGAAAACAAGAAAACATTCATTATAAGACCATAGTATCGAATGTCATTCTTTTGTGTATTGCTGTGTTTTGTATTTAGTTGTTCTGAAAGTGAACAGTTGCATTTTAAAAATCTTTTGATTTGAACTGATTATTTTGTGGTATTGGATTTTGTCTTGGATCATACATGTAAACAGTAACGTACCGGTCAGTAGAGTAAAGTAGAGGTAGAGCATGTATGAAAATTTAGCTACAGCTAACCATTCAGCATAGGGTGAATCGGGGTCATTGGGGTGACATTTGAACGGTCCGCCCCCGGGTAACGTTTACTCTAGCTACGCCACTGCCTAGGAATAAAGAAGAAATCATAGCTCATCAATTGAAAAGAAAGGAATCGAAATTAGTTAATAACACCGAGAGAAACAAAATGTTTATATTTTAAATGATTCCACTTGACAGAAGTGATAATCCGCCTGTTATTTTCGCCTAAACCAACTTATCCCTAATCTTCTCCATTAATACGTTCGCTCACTTCAGGACGTGGGCAATCATCACTCTCCATAACTTCCTATCCCTTGTTCATCGAAGTAACATTTCGCACATTTTAATGACTCATTATCTTCGCTTTGCCCGGGAAAAATGTTTTAGTAGATATATTTTATAAACATCAACCGATGGTAACATTGGCTGATCAATCAATGGTTGCTGAATGTTTCCTCATAAGGAAACGGCTAATATTACCATTTCTATTAGGATTGACCCGCTAGTTTGTAGTAAAACCATTGGGAATTGCCCATTCTTCTCTTTCCTTTAAGGTATCTGCCCAAACGTTATAAATTTTTCGAGATATTAACTTTGGAATCCGAATGTTTTAAAATGTTCGTGTTTATTCCATTAAGTTGCACAATGTTACATGGTATATCAACTTTTCACATTCCACACTTGTTTCCTTTAAACAAATATCAAAACAATGTAATGCCCCCACCCCCGTAGTACGAACAACGGCAATATGTAAAATCATAACTCCTATAGGACGATCAATAAAGGATCATTGTCATCTTGGCCATATATAATAAATCGACACGGAGATCTCAATATCGGAGAGCGGTGCGTGTGATAAGACAAAGCTTCTTCCGTACAAATAGAGCCACTTGTTTCCTCATGGAAGGAGAAGAAACTGTTTCCTTTGTTCAGACCGTTTCTAAACTCATGCATCAAGTGACAACAAAAAACATTTTTTAACTTTATCAACTGTCTTTTGTTTCATCTGTATTCTATGCTTTAATGGTAAGATATCAATTGCATCCTCACAATCAGAAAGCGACTGATCAACTCCAGGAATAGGGTTCCAACAATAACATATTCTCCTCTGTAACATAACACATAGTTGGTTTTTTCCCTATACTTTTGGGTATACAGGTGATGTCGTGGATAACGGCTCGTAATGAGAAACCGGAGAGCCGAGTTCGAATTTCATTTTGTTACATTCACTTACAAGCAAATATTATTAGTGCCGGTATAAATCAATCTTTTCCAATCTATGGGTTAAATAGTATGATATATCTCTGGTAAAATCATTGTTAACTCAAAAGACTAGTTAAGGCAATGTTCCCTCACCCCTACAAAATACGAACTTACAATCCAAAAATATATTTCGGCTTTAAATAACCCACATAATTCGTCCATACTTACAATATTGCTGCTACATATGGTCCGGTGCCCCTACTATTTAACTTGAGTCCCTTGATAAGATCTAAAGAAGAATCGGCAATATTATTGGTCCTGTTCTGGCGGCTCGGCTTCAGTGACTTACCCACCACCGTAAGGTTGCCTCTCTGTGCCTGTTTTTTATAAATACTTTCATTGTAAATGTTCAAATGAGCTCTTCGCTATGATAACTAGACATTTTGAATTGAAGAGCAGTACTAGAGTGGCGTAAAAACTCATCAAGTTACAGTTCAGCTGGCTAGATGCAACCATAAATCCGCTTTTCACGCTCTTAGAACTCCCTTTCGGTTCCATGCTTTCCAGACAACTTTAATCTGCAAAAATTTAAATGCAATGTCAATCGCTATCTACTGTTTCTTCTAATTACTCTTTCCTCCTCCCGTTCAATATTAATGTTTCTGTTCCTAATTCTTCTACATCCTGTAACACCTGCTGTCTTAGTGCATTTACTCCCTTGCATGGAGTGATACCAGTTAAAAAAAAAAAAACAAGAAAAAAAGAAAGAAAAAGGATGATAAACCACAAAAAAGAAATCAAAAATCATTTTACTTTAAATCATTTTCCCATACATACTTTTCGATTCTATCCAAGTTAATACACACCTTTCTTCGTGTAATGGCATGAAGCATTTTCTGAAATACTTGGACAAGTGATTTTTTTCAGATCCTTTCAAAAACTTCTAACCGATAATATCAAATCGTACAAACTCCAGCGAAAATTAGCTGCCATGGTTTTGCCGGTTGACAAGCCTGAAGTATCATGCTCAAAGCACTTGCTGAGCCATGACCTTAATATATTTTTGGTTAGATTCCTTCTTTCTACGAAATTACTTGGCAAATTGAAATTTTCGAAAGGTAACGAGAAAAGAAAGGACTTATTTACGAAGCTGTTAAGAAGCGCAGTCTAGGAAAGAAATCGCAAATTGCTAAAGAAAGAAATCAGTTTGCTCACATTTGTCTCTCTATTTACCTCACTGTTCAAATCTATTTTCGACTTTAACTAGATGCTTTTATATTGCATATGCTTTTTATTTTATATCTAGGTAAGATTTTTATGCTATCTATCTATCTATATATCTATCTATCTATCTATCTATCTATCTATCTATCTATCTATCTATCTCAGAACGTTCATATCTATCTCAAAATGTTCATCTATCTATCTATCTATCTATCTATCTATCTCTCTCTCTCTATATATATATATATTCATATCTATATTCATATCTAAGTTTGTTCCTATCTATCTCGGTCTATTCATTATCTATTTATCTTATAGTAAAGGATTCTTCTACTTTCTTCATTTATCGATGTTATTGCATTCAAGACTATTAAAAGTAAGTACACACACACACACATATATATATATATGTGTGTGTCTGTGTAAAAATTCAGATATAACTAAAAATATATTTGTAAAATACAACATGAATAAAGACAATAGTAAAACCTTTCTTTATTAAAGCCTTTCGTCCTCTGATGGACTTTACGACGAAACACGTCGGTAAATAAAAATTTTCCTTTTCTCTTTATTCATACTACTTACCACTAAAAGTGTTCGTGATATATAAAGAATTTATATATCGTTTCCCCATATATGTATATTTGTATTAGAGTGTGTGTGTGCATCTACTGGTTCTGAAGAATTTCTCTGCCTGACGAAAAAGATCTTTCACCCAAAAGAGATTTTTTGACGTGGGTCGATTCGAAATTCTCAGTAACCCTCCAATATTTACTTGATATTATTATTTCGTAATCCAAAGCATGTACATTCTTCATCCAGTAAGCTCTTTCTATTTGCCGGCTTTTTGGTTTTATTTTTAGTGTATGCATTTGTGTATCGGTTTCATGTCTTGAAAACGCCGACCGTTGCAAGACACTTGAATGTACTTGACTTGCCATACGTCGAAATAGTCTTTTTTTTCTGTAGTTTCCAATGCACATCTGTTTCTTACGCAACGTAGCTCAATAATAAATAATGCTTAATAAAAGAAAGAAATGACATTAAGAAGAAACATGTGTTCTGGATTAACTTGAAACGTAGTGGTCAATGGCGAAATCCAGAATCAACACTGACAAGCATTTTGTGAAGAGTTTTTACCTAGCCTGATCCTGTCTCCTCAAACTGAGAGCAAGCCGTTAGTATGATTTTAACCGAAAGCCATGCGTTGCCGTAGTTTGAGTTCAGCATTTCACCATGTCAGGTTTAATAATGACGCACTAGGGGTAAATAAATATGAGAAAGGATGTGAGAAGTGTATGTGATTGGTTGTGGTGTTGAAATTATTTCATTTGCTGTAATTCATTGATTATAAGTTCAAACTTTTAATGATCTTTCTATATATTAGGTACAGAAATAGTGATAGATAAAGCCCAAATTAATTAAAATATAGGAAGCATAACACATAGGCACACACACACACATACACACACACATATATATTCCAGTCGAATCTATTACATTCAATTACATGTTAATACCCTTGGGAAAGGTATTAGTCCTATTCTTCTCCCTCCAGCTTTAGGTAAATAGCAGGACAGACTGGCTTCTATAGCACTGGATGGAAACTGGTCTAGGAGAAGGGCAACTCTGAATTCAAAACCTTGGGATATGGTGGCACGTAGTGCACCAAGTCTCTGTATTCGGCCCTTCAAAAAATGTGGTTGGTTCGGCACAAAGCCTTCACCACTATAATCAAATCATATGTGCTGGTGTCTGGACTGTCCGTTCCTAGAAACTGAGCTGCCTGATCCTCATACGTTGAACGCGACGGGAGAGTCCACCATATATATATATATATATAAACGACGACTTCAGAATCTCCGGCAACTCTTCTGGATTTCTAGACGACTCCTTATTTAAGTTAGTGAATGCTGCCATAATCCTTGACTTCAGTCCATCTTTGGTGTTACAAGTTTTGTTGGTTTCTCTTCTCAGCGGTGCTCTCCATATAATAATGAAGGTGGTTGGAGTCTGGGCAGTTAGGTAGCGAAATATAAGGGATGATGTGGTCGCAAAAGTTATGACTGGGTCCTACTGCTTGTGTGGCATAGTACAAACGCCTGTTGCCAGACATAGGGTTTATCAGCCCTCCTGTCCCAAGGCGGTCCTACATCCTCAAGGCACTTAACGTGGGCCCTCGTGTTGTTTTTGAGTCCCTCATCAACAAATTTGGGAGTTTTTTTTTCCTATCAGAAAGATCAGAGTGAGTTTTCCAGCATGCCGTACCTTCGTAACCACTATTAGACTCATCGAACTGTTTCCAAATTCTCTGCACTGTTCTTAGATTAATACGCAACACTCTAAAATGTGTTTATTGGTGTTTCTGGTACGAAAGCTAAGCAGGACATGCCGTATCCAAATTTAATGCGAAGTAGATTGATTCTATTATATAGTGCAGTCGGTAAAAAAAAAAGAAGAAAAAACAGACAACGCCCAAGCGCAAAAAATATAAAACAGCGACAATTTTCCCATCGCACTCTCTCTCTCTCTCTCTCTCTCTCTCTCTCTCTCTATATATATATATATATATATATATATATATATATATATATATATCCTACGCTACTTACAACCACATCTTACTTATTATAAAACGCAGATTGTGTGTGTGTGTGTGTGTAACGTTTATATATTGGATCGAATTTCCTACATTTTTCAACCGATTTCAACAAAACTTCACAGGACTACATAAAATTACCTTGCGGTGGTTCTAACAGCGCCAAAAATTAGAAAAACACAATTGTTTTTGCACAAAATCAATTTGAAAACACGATTAAGAGGCATTAATGAAAGGGAGACAACTCACATCGAGTTAAAAACCCAGGCTGTTTGTGTGTGAGTGTGTGTGTTCGTTTATATATCGGATCGGATTTCCTACATTTTTCAGCCGATTTCAACAAAACTTCTCTTTTTTTTTTGGCAGGTACTGTTTCTTATTGTCTTGCACACTTTTTTCTTTATTTTTACATTCAGAATGCTTTAAAAATACCATTTACAAGACAATTGTATAATTATAATAAAATTCTATTCAATCGGTAGACTCAACGATTTAAAACAATGTTTTTGTTTGAGTTTGGGTTTGACCAATTCGTAAAAAAAAACAAAAAACAAAACAGACAAAAAAAAAAAAAACTAATTAAGACATGCGTGTCCGTCAACCTTAAACAATAACCTAACGATCTCTACTGATTGTACGAATCCAAACATCGGATAATTCTTTATCTTTAAGGAAAGATAATTCCACGTACTTTAGGACCGTTTTTATAATTCCCTTTGTAATTTGGTACAAGACATCTATAAGAAATTGGTTCTATTTGAAATTAATTCAATATTTAAAAGAAAGTATTAAGAAATAATTTAAAAATGCCGATGTAAGAAATCTGATAGTAAAAAAACAAAAATATTTCGAAGATGATAATTATTAATGAAAGAACACAGTACTTACCTTGTATCCGACTTTTCTGCTAAATTCCTTTGTTATTATTTTTTTTTTTTTTGGTTCCTGCAGGTGAGTCTTTTACGAGGGGCTTCTGCATGTCTTGCTTAGGGGTTTACGAGAATTTTCGTCGTTTCATCAGCGAAACTCGACTCATAATTGACTTTTTAAACTTCAATAATTGTCCACACGTGGGTGCCTTTTCAGCCGCCAAGGTCACCCCCCTCCTCCCCTTACGGACGACCTCCATTACACGCACTAACGCAACAGTATACGTAAGGTCAACCATCTCTACTGCGTGAGTCGGGCGTGCTTTCACACTTTTGCGTTTATTGTTGCCCACGTGCACGTACTTGGCTTACTTTATTCGCCAACTTCGGACACCGCAAGTTGTTAATTACGTGTTCTAGCTGCTTTTTTGTTTTATAGTTCCAACCCAACCCTACACACGTTAGCCAATTGTACTAAAACCCCATTTACTTTTGGATTTACCCTTGGTTTACCTTTTTAAATTTCCACTTTTTTAGTTTCGAGTTCCCCTTTAGTAACATCTTACTTATTATAAAACGCAGATTGTGTGTGTGTCTGTACGTTTATATATTGGATCGGATTTCCTACAATTTTCAACCGATTTCAACAAAACTTCATAGGACTACGTAAAATTACCTTGCAGTGGTTCTAACAGCGCCAAAAATTTGGAAAAACACAACTGTTTTTGCACAAAATCAATTTGAAAACACGATTAAGAGGCATTAATGAAAGGGGAACAACTCACTTCGAGTTATCATACTTATTATAAAACCAAGGTTGTGTGTGTATGTAACGTTTATATATGGGATCGTATTTCCTACATTTTTCAACCGATTTCAACAAAACTTCAAAGGACTATGGTGGTTCTGACAGCGCCAAAAATTGGAAGAACAAAATTGTTTTTGCACAAAATCAATTTGAAAACACGATTAAGAGGCATTAACGAAAGGGGGACAACTCACATTGAATTATACTTATTATAAAACCCACATTAGTTGTTTGTGTGTGTGCGTGTGTGTGTGTTTGTTTATATATGGGATCGGATTTCCTACATTTTTCAACCGATTTCAACAAAACTTCACTTTTTATTTGGCAGGTAGTGTTTCTTATTGTCTTGCACACTTTTTTCTTTATTTTTACATTCAGAATGCTTTCAAAATTTCATTTACAAGACACTTGTTTATAATAAAATCTTTTTAATCGGTAGACTCATAGCGATTGAAAACAATGTTTTTGTTTGAGTTTGAAAAAAACAAAAAAAAAAACAAAAAATATAATTAAGACATGCATGTCCGCCAACCTTAAACAATAATCCTTGTCAATTTTATTTTTCAGTCTTTATGATGGTCGATACTTGATCTACCTCTTACTATTACATACCCGGGCAACGCCGGGCTCTACTGCTAGTCATGACTAAAAGAATAAATAGAATCTAATAACCTATTGTAATAAACTTTAATCCTAATACCAAAACAAATTAAACGTAATAAATCTATATAAAATAAATAAATACACAATATAAACTAATAAAATATTAATCATATATATATGATGGGGCAATGGACTGTGGGTCACGGTAGAGTAAAATAGATAATAGCTTGGATTGAGGAATCGGATTCATTACATTCACTTACGGGCTAATACCCTTCGGAAAAGTATGAATCCATCTGGTCTTCCCACCAGCTATGATTAAATAGCAGGCTAAACTTATTCCTACATAACAACCGGTCTAGAAGAAGGAGAACTGTGAATTAAACACCTGCGGAAAGCCGTTTGGAGACTTGTGGCTTACTGTATTTAGCACTTCAAAAAGTGTAGTTGGTTCTGCACAAGCCTTCACCACTATCATCAAATGATATGTGCGGGCAGTCTGGCTGTTGGTTATAAGAACTGATCTGCTTAACCCTCGAAAATGACGCAGGAGTCCACTATACATACATACATACATACACACACACATACATATATATATATATATATATTAGTGGTAGAATCTCCTGCTGATACCAATTCAGTCGAGTTTCGATCCGAGCTAGAGGCAACCGGATGTCTAGCCACACTGATGCGCTGCGAAACAGTCTGTCTGTGGATGACGTTATATATATATATATATATATATATATATATATATATATATATATATATATATATATATATATATATTAAATGTGAATGTCACTGCGTCACACTTTTTCAACTTATGGTGCATAACTCCAAATTTAAACAGCTCATTTTGAAAATAAATACTTTTCTCAAATTACTGTGTTTCAAAAGAAAATTGTCAACTTTACTCCTAGAGTTCGAAGGCCAACATATCCTACCATTTTGGAATCAGTCCAAAATTAAAACCATCCGGGATGGATTCGAATCCGCAATCATGAAATTTTGGATACCCAAATGTTTTGTTTATTCCAATTGTTTTTACGTGATTTTTTGCGAGAAATTTCTTTTGTACAATAGCAATTTTTATAAATTGGAAATAAATTTGGGAATAATCGAAATTAATTACAAAATCCAGTGAAAATCACCCATGAAATAAAAATAATTTTTTGTACGGATAGCACAAATTGTTTTTAAATTAAGTGGCGACAGAAGAATGATGGTCTAACTTTTAAAGAGTTAGCTTAAATATTAATGCAATGCTTAAATGTTACAATCGATTTTGAGTTCTTCCGTAGTATATTGTTGCCTATTGTATCTACTCCACCGTACCTATTATGATGAAGGCCTAATCAAGAGCCTTAAATAACACCCGATAGGCTAGTGTATATATATATATATATATATATATATATATATATATAAAAGCTATCATGAAGTGATGATCCAAAACAAGGTTAGAAAAATTACATAAATACTTTCTCCAGTCATTGTGCCAACATAATTAATCAGTCTAGGCCATAACTTTCAGCTTTTGCCCTAAACAAAAGAAAATGGAAAGAACCTTTTCCTTCACTGTCTACTTCCTTTGATCTTTTAGTGACCTACAAAGAAAACCTGCTATAGACATAACAGGTTCATGGAACAGTGTCACTTGTTCTGTAGTTCGCATGGTAGGGTGAAACTGACAGTTACGATGCGATGTCGATTTCTATGTCCACAGTGACTATATATATATATATATATATATATATATATATATATATATATATATATATATATATACACTGATACGAAGGTGGACAAGCTCTTAGTTACGACTTTACATTTACTATTGTCCGCAGCATGATAATAAAGTTGAAGACAACAGTCCGAATAGTATAATTAGTTACAATAACTCATCTCAGAAATATAAACAGAAATTATTAGTTATGATATGCATTTGCTACTGAACCATGTAATTAAAAGTTGGCATAGTTCCAGTTACCACAGAATTAAGTGCATTGACAAAGAATGAGATTATATTGAAATGTAAATATTTATTATCGAAAAATAAATTCTTATTTTTCGATAATAAGGCTGCATTGATTTACCTACTTAACTCCTCACACGCACTCACACACACACAGATATATGATAAAATATAGTTTTAAGTTATGCTATATTTATGGTCAATATATAGTTTATATTTATGCTATATCTATGGTCAATGACGAGGACAGAACGTATGTAAATATACATAGAAATGAATATATGAAGTCAGCCCCCAGAGACAATAGTCTGTTTCATGCTAACCATAATAATCAGGAAATGACGATTGCGTTTAACATGGGACAGACTGTTGCCTAAGGATGTTGATTTAAATGTCCATTTCTCTCTCTCTCTCTGTATGTATATATATATATATATATATATATATATATATATATATATATATATATATATATATTTACTTAATTATAAGAAGAAGGCTGCCTGGAGACATCGTAATAATATTTCTGCTGCAAATAAACAATGCCATACCTAATGGTCAGTGATGACACTTTTAGAGGCACGTCTTCTTTGAATTCAGCTAAGGATGTCATCTGATCTGCTGTTTTTATAATATGTCGATCTTAAACAAGTATCTTTACTACTTAGCCGCCCAGAAATCTGGCATAAGGATGTAGGAATATCCATTTGAACACGGCCGCTAAAACTGAAGCACCCCCACCCCCGACGCGTCACATCCAACATTCACATGAATTCTCTGACCATACAGGCTCTCCAGTACCAACAGTACGACCTAGTTAGAACTATAGAAAAAAGTAAATGTATTCGTCTCCGTGACATGACACTTGCTAGCATTTGACTCCTTCATCCCCACTGAATCTTATCACAGCATGCATCACAATCTAAATCGCAGGCACAGACGCTGCACTGGTATGAGTGTTACTATATTTGAGAATAGCTAAGGACTTGTAATTCTATCAAAATATCTAATACTCCATTTTATGCACATAATTTAACCAGGAAATATCAGGGTGTTATATCTTTATTTTCCGTCAGTGAACTTACACACACACAAATCTCGCCAGAATCTATCGTGTACACTTATAAGTCTGCTATTATTAGTCTACTATTTGTCTATGTATCAAATATTGCTGCTACATGTGTGCTGATGCTTCTGCTATGTGTCTAGAGATTTTTGGCAAAGTCCTAAGAAGAATTAGCAATGTTATTGTTCCGAACCTGGCATCTCAGCTTCAGTCATGTTTTCACAACTGTAACGTAGCTTTTCTTTGTCTTTTCCATAAATATTTTCACGGGAATTATTCTGATGAGTTTCCTCTGTTGTCATATATATATATATATATATATATATATATATATATATATATATATATATATATATGACAAAGTGTAAAAAGTGATGCATTTTGTCCTTTAGGACTTAATCGCACTGAAGAACGAAACGCATCGCAAGAAAACTTTTTACATTTTGTCATACATTTTTCCCTAATATTGTTTTTGATATATATATATATATATATATATATATATATATATATAGTGTGTGTGTGTGTGTGTGTGTGTGTGTGTGTGTGTATGTATGTGTGCATATATGTAGAAAAATAGGAAAGAACACGTTAGGTAAATAATCCGGAGTTCTTTAGTATTTTTGTTTTTATTAAAAAAAAACAAAAAAAAAAAACAGTGCTCCATACACAAGTAGAGCTTACATTATAATTATTTTTTTAAAATATGATTCCTTCGCTACATAAAAGTTTTCATATTTCAAAAACGAGAGCTGAAAACCTCAATATAATTATTAAAATTAAATTGAGTTAAAGCATGAAGCCATATTTTATCCTCAAGCGAAAATTTAGGAATAACCAATCTTGAAATTTACGCATCTTTATAAGCATGTTCATTCACAAAATTAATTACTATGGAAACGGTTGGGGCGACCATTTTGGTAAGGGGTCTAAGAGTTCTTCCTAAGACTTCTACAAATTGACGGTAGACGACTACAACAAATTAATTAAAAAAAATTTGACTAAGACTTATAAAAAAGCTCATAATAACAATATTAATATGGTAGAAAGTATCAACAGAAATAGTAAAATTATTACTGAAAAATTAAAAATAAGCGATAGGGTAGGCAAACTAGCTGAAAAGGAACGCAAAATCACTCTTAAGGACAACAAACAGGATTTTGAGGAAGACCCCACTTACCAGAATGATAAACCCAACCAGACCCGACATAGGAAAGATAAGCAAAAGAACCCTAGAAAGAATCACTAGCCAAATCCAAAAATGCCTTGGATTAACACTCTGGATTAATACCAAAGAAGTCATCAATTGGTTTACCAACATCGACAATAAACCTGATTGCACCCCAATACAGTTCGATATTGTGGATTATTACCAGTCAATATCAAGAGATCTCTTCACGGCTGCCCTGGAGTTTGCTACTATATATTCTGACTTAACTAAGGAAGAAATGAACATAATTCTTAGTGTAAAAAAATCTGTCCTCATCCATAATGGGGACCAATAGATTAAAAACACTAATGACAATTTTGACATCACCATGGGATCTTTAGACTCTGCAGAGTTTTCTGACCTCGTCGGTCTATTTATACTATACAATCTAACCGCGCACCGTGAATTAGACATTAAGGACATCGGGCTATACAGAGATAACGGACTCATGATAGTGAGGCGCTCCACAAATTTTTAAATAGATAAAATTATAAAGATAATATATAGTGAATTCAGAAAAATAAACTTAAAAACTACAGTCAATAGTAAATTAAAAAGGGTAAATTTCCTCGACGTAACTCTAGACTAAATGAACAACATACAGACAACAACCTTACAGAAAACCTAACGCTAATCCCTTGTCAAACCACCCTGCATCTATAATTAAGCATATACCCATTTCAATAGAGAAAAGAATCAGCATGAACTCCGCTAATGAGGTAATATTCCGACAACACAGTAATTTTTATAACACAGCCCTAAAAAATAGCGGATACAAAAACGCTAACATAGATTACAGAAACAATAGTACTAACCAGAAGAAAAACAGGAAAAGGAAAATCACCTGGTATACCCCTCCGTTCAACCAAATGGTTAGTATTAAGCTAGGACATAAGTTCCTAGCTTTAATTGAAAAACACTTTCCTACTAATAACAGACTTAGCAAGATCTTTAATAAAAACACCTTAAAATTAAGTTACAGTTGCACTAATATATTTTCTCTTCATACGTTAATTTTATAGATATAATTATTTAAGTAAATCCTCTGTTTATAATAAACAGTATTAATTACATTTACCGGCTTGAATATCCGATAAATGTCGTAGAAAATATGTGTCCTCCTAACAGGAATCGAACCTGTATCCTATATGCCACCGTCATTTGGCCTGACGTGCTATATATAAGATCATACACCACAGAATTTAAACAGCGTATAGATCGATCTGTACATTGATTAATCCTTGTACAAAAATATGTGAAACTTATTACAAATCTTTCTCTCCGTGTGTATAACAATCAAGCCACATCTGTTGACCTGTAAACAGCGATGTTTTTATATTTCAATACCTCAAGAAAGTTGCTATGGTCCGGATTGTTTTTAGGTAGTGACTGTAGTGATTTCAACATTTTTGCATATTTTCGGTAAATTTTAAACTGTTATGTAAAAAATATCTTCTGCGTTCTGTACATTGCAACTTATGCAGGTTGTTGATGCAAATTAATCATGTTAGTATAACAAATTGTAAACATTTATACCGTGTAATATATTGACACAAGTTAAATTAAACAACTAAAGAGAATTTACTCACCATTTGGTAAAGTTACCTGTATCCCTTTTCTCTCTATAAGTACGTCTGCTTGAGAAGAACAAAAGGTAGACAAAAAAAATATGCATATTTCATTTCTGTTGGCACAGAAATAATTCCTTCAGATTTTGAGATATGAATTGGTGTTATGTGATTTTTAAAATTTTTTCTATGCCGTCTTGAATATTTTCCTTTTCTTAGAATATTATGGATAGTTATTCTTTGACCATTTTTCTAAAATCATTTTGTAAAACAAGTCTTTTTTAATAGTTGAATGACTTTGCTATAATACGTTTCCTTCGAGAAAACTGTTCTAACATTATTGCCAAACATTTTTTTTTGGCTAATTACCAATTATTTCTTATTAGTTTTTTATTAGTGCATTTAGAATTATGTCTGAAAAAATGTTTCGACAATCTCAGTTGTTTTCCTTATATTTTTTCTTATTGGTATACACATTTTTTCTTAATAATTGAATTTACATTAATAAAATATTCGCCTCGTGTTCTTTTACTGGTTCGCAACTTTATAGGCGACTTAAATATTCTATTGCATGCTTTTGTCTCTAATTATTGTCACTGGAATAACTTGTTTTATTAAATCATTTTTCCTTGCGTATGCTTTTCACATTGTTATTTACTAAACTCATCTTAGTTTTGTCACAAGGCGACAAATATAGGGCACCCCGTGAGGACCTAAATCATTATACAGTATTAAAGATCAACAAAACCACCCCACTTCAAAATGTGGCCAGTAGACTCATTGAATAGATTGCTGGGAGCCGATGCCTTAAAGATATAAAAAAAATTGTTCTCAGGAGTACAGCAAACACCTTACGAAGGGCTTTATCTATGTAAAATATGTGTATGCCTGTGTGTGTGAGTGTGTGTGTCTTTAAATTGGTCAGTGGAAAATATTATGATGCCATTTCTAACCTGAGGTCTCTGAGCGGGACCCGGAAAGAAATGTGTACACACCAGAAATCAAAGGATATAAAATAATAATAATAATAATAATAATAATAATAATAATAATAATAATAATAATAATAATATTATTATTATTATTATTATTATTATTATTATTATTATTATTTTATATCCTTTGATTTCTGGTGTGTATTATAATAATAATAATAATAATAATAATAATAATAATAATAATAATAATAATAATAATAATAATAATAATAATAATATTATTATTATTATTATTATTATTATTATTATTATTTTATATCCTTTGATTTCTGGTGTGTATTATAATAATAATAATAATAATAATAATAATAATAATAATAATAATAATTATTATTATTATTATTATTATTATTATTTTATATCCTTTGATTTCTGGTGTGTATTATAATAATAATAACAATAATAATAATAATAATAATAATAATAATAATAATAATAATTATTATTATTATTATTATTATTATTATTATTATTTTATATCCTTTGATTTCTGGTGTGTATTATAATAATAATAATAATAATAATAATAATAATAATAATAATAATAATAATAATAATTATTATTATTATTATTATTATTATTATTATTATTATTATTATTATTATTACTGCTGTTGTTTTAATTCTTCCACTGGGAATTGTGGAAATGTATCGGTTTCGATTATACAGGGTTTCCTAAAAATCAACTAGCCATTTAAAAATGACATAACATGTAATATTTTCATAATGTTTATCTCTTCTTTTTTTTTTAAATTAACATTAACGGAGGAAAATTATCCCTGAAAAAAATTCACAATTGTTCAAAGAATCAAAATCCTAGAAAGTTATTTTTGATTTAAATAAACATTTGTTTAACGGATAATTTCGTGGAATTCCGAAATTTTACCGCCATCAGATTCAGCAACACAGGCATAAAACAGAAATTACCCACTTATCTGTTTGTATTTTCCCCAAAATTTTGCTTCTATCGGTCAATGTACGGTTATTTTAGAGGGTGTGACGAACGGATGGAAGTCAGAGAATTTCGGACATATTAAATAGATAGTTGTTACCAGAAAACTATAGAAAGAACGCCTTTATGTGACATAGAAAATTGAATACATTGACGTCGTATAACTTTTCATGATCGAATGGAAATGTAATTCCAGTTTTGAATTTTAATTCTGTATAAAACTATTTTTGAATAATAAAAAAAAAATGTTGAAATAACTGGAGATTTACATCTCGGGGTGACTTCCGAGACACGCTTAATAAACAAATTGTATTAGGTTGCTCGAGAAGAATAAAAAAAAATAGTACTCGAATACAGACAGACCATTTCATTCAAGCAAGCGTTTCAATCAGTCGTAAACAAAGAATACCTGTGAATCGTGGACGCGACTAGGAAAATCGTGGAATATATAGTAGTTGTATTTGACGAAAGTGTGGATCTGTAAGAAATCTATTTGAAGCAAGTTTAACTGGACAGAAATGTTAAGGAAGTTCGGAGACTGTCCAGTTCACATTGAGATTTGCAAGAAGTTATGTTTGTCGTAGGTGTGGCTCTGTAAGAATTTCATTAGAAGCATGTTTAGCTAAATAGGAATGTTAAGGAAGGTCTGAGACTGCCCAGTTTACGGCGGCATTGAGAAAAATATTTAATATCCAGCATTTTACTGTCACTCAGTCTCAAGTAATCATCTCCAGACATCTGGTGTTAACATGCAACTATATTATAGCTAGTTACAACTCGTTTCCGAGCACGCTCGTCTGCTAGGGTTGCGAGATAAACCCTACTATAAATGCCTACTCAATACACAGAGCATATATATTTAGTTTACACTGCGACTATGCTGATCGAACATCTGTTACAGTTTCTGGGAGAGATCGCATTATCTGGCGTTATCAATAAACTGAACAAACCCACGGTCACGGTGGCTTGTGACTTCGTGATAGCATTTACGACTATCATGGTTTTCAGACATTTTTCAAAGTGGTATGGTTTTCAGGCTTTTGAGATTGCCTCCCCCAAGACTGACAAATGGACCATGGCGAGATTCGAACCCGGGCCGCATGGTCAGAAAGCAAGCGCGGCCACGTGCCATACGCTAATTACTACCGTCATTACTACTTAATCAAAAGGACTGTGAGTAAAGGCTTGCTAAAGCTTGGTCTTCCCCCATATGCGTCATTACGATGTCTTACCGCCTGAAACTTTTCGATTGATCCGATACTGAAAAAGATGTCTGAGAAATAACCGTGATTATTAAGATGAGACTGAAAGCAGAAATTTTGCGATGCTGAAAGTTTAGCAATTGAGAAAAAAAATCTCGATCGTAATTCCTCACAAAATCACGATTTCTTAAAAAGTAGAAATGAAAGTATAAATTATCTGTCAAGAATGTCCTCGATCGTTAGCAGAAGCAGAGAGCGACGTTGTTACAAATTTTAGTAAAAGGAACCAAAGCAAGGAATCAATAACAAATTTCAGCTCTTTCTATGGGCGCTTTTTGCTGAGCGATTTCAAAGCAAGACCATTCAAAATATATCGCATTCGCACAAGTAATACGCATGCCATTATGCATACTAAGCAAGTGTATGCTTAGTACACGATATAGTTTTGCATTTTTTTGCTACCACTAACAGTTGTTGATTGTTCGAATGCAGGTAAAGAAAAATCAGGATTTTAAATGCTGATTTTCAAGACAGTCAAGTATTTGTTTGGTGCAAAAATAATGACGTAATAATGTCGTTTTTTGACGTATTTTTTAACGTCAAAAAACGACATTATTACGTCATTATTTTTGCACCAACCTAATATAAACTAAAGCCGGAAGATGGGCCTCCGGAGGTTTTGAGTATCATGGAACCAACTGTTAATTGCGGATGTTCCCAGGTCCACTCCAACCTGGGGTGGTAGCACATCCAAGGGTCCCAGCTATAGAAAAATAGTTGACCCCCAAGCAAAAACAAAACCATATGAAAGTATAAAAATATATTTGTATATTTAAAAAAAACAACAATACCTATTTATAGTATATATTTAATTAAAGCCATAAAATTATGTTCGAAATGTTTAATCTTCGACATTAAATAACCCATAGAGGTTGAAATGCCGTTAACCAAAATCAACTAACCAAACAACCACCATGAAAGAACTCTTTCATGATATTAATCCATTTAATCCATATAATATCCTTCAATTTCTTAAAGAAATCAAACTGTATTCCAAAATATAACTTTAACCAAACTACAACATAAAATACATATATCACCGTCTCCAGTAATTATGTCCACTCAAACATGTATATTGCACAAAAGCTGAGTATCATTGACCATGTATTTAATTGTGAATTGAATAACATATATCATATGCTTATTACTTCAAAGCTCTCAAGAAAATTTAATTTCGGCATCAAATGACCTATAAAGAGTCGATATGATGTTAAACAAAGGAATCAAATGAAGATAGTCAAGTATTTCCCAGTTGTAAGATTGACGCAAATATTAATCGTTACGTAAACAGTGTATCACGTTCCTGCTGCATAAATAACGGCAGACCGGCTTGAACAAATGTTGGTCCATTTCAGCGTACCTAACACAGAGTGAGGGTTTAACTTATAGTATCAGACACCATGATACCAGAGGCTGTGCTGGTATGTTATTGGCGAAACCACTTTTCAGTCCTTCGCACGCCGCCTCTCATCACTGAATGCTTCTTATTATTCTTTAATTTACCATAAAATTTAATCAATTCAGGGCGCTTTAGTCACCTCGGATATATTCTATATTTTGTCTAAATTCCTGAACTGTTTGAGCACAAACTGCTTTATCAATTGATTGATTCGTTTTTTTTTTTTTTACATCTGATCAACATACTACAGGTTATTTAAAACCAGAATTATCTTTTAATACTGTTGGATTTTTTTTTTTTTAGATAATAATGATTTAGTGATACAAGTCCTGCTAATTAACCCATAACTGGGGGTAAAGAAGTGCCTTTATAGTTTTTCCCAAGTGTATTTGCGCAAAAGGGAATATAATGAATCCAACGGGAATTGGAATACGGCTCCCCAATTAACAATCCAAAGGCATTTATCCACTACACCACCCGTACATTCAAGTTTGCAACACCTTTTATTCCCAAGCGGCCATCCATCTAGGTACTGACCAGACTTGACGAGGTTTAACTTCGCTGACCGTACGGAAAGTGGTGTTTCAACATGATGTGATCGTAAACTTCATTTTTTTATCAAGCATAGTAAGTTACAATTACTTACACTCGTACTGTTATCCTCATCTTTGACGTTGTGCTTGTCGATCAGGGTCATGTTCAGGGAATTGAAATGAAGCCTTCAGTTAATCGATATCTCGTAAAGTTCTTATTACTCTCTCTATTTACACTATTTGAACTCACTATTACAATGTCACCAAATTCAGTAACCAAGGCTTTAATCGATTGGGCTATTGTACCGTGAGACAATAATGAGTGTAGAACGTGCATGCTTAAGCCTAATCTAACCGCTGAAATTTGCTGCTGAAACTTTTACTGCATGCCACCCTTGACCGAGTCTTCATTTTCTTGTTGCTGCTCTTTTTGAAGCCTTGCTGCTTTTTCTTTATATATCTATTAATGATTCCCGTATCGTATTTCTTTACTTCCTACTAAGGAAATCCTAAAGATTATCCAGATCGAAAAGAGACTAATGGAGGCCGGAAGACACCACGACCAAAATGTTGTGATAATAAACACAAAGGTGAGGACAATAGTCCGATTGTCAATAATGTAAATAATGATAATTCTCCGTCTCAGAAATTCAGGTAGAAAGCACTATTCTTGTTGTCATGTTTAAATTTCTACTATACCCTGTCAAATTAATATTGTCTCTACTGTTCTACAAACCTGTTGCGCGGCCTTAATGTACACATTCAACTAATCAAATAACCTTAATATCTACGCGTGAACAGTCATTCACTATTTAGTTGGTTGTGATAAGCTAAATTGTGACAGTCGTATAACATAATGACCGGAGTAGATTATTTATGTCTCGAGCCGACTTATTTGGTGACACATCTCAACACTATGATCTGTCAGCCCAGAATTGTTGTCCTTCAACTTTTGACTTTTCCCAAGACTATAATTACCATCGTAAGGCCGTGGAAGTGATTAAGGAGAACGTAACTAAGCAGCTGATGTTGACTCAGAACAGGACTGTGTTGACTTTCAAAAGTGAAAACGACTCTAAGCGTGTGAAACCCCGAGAGGATTGAAATTGATTTTTCATTGTGTTTTATGTATAATGAATTTGCTCTCAGGAAAATTCAGTGTTGATAAGGTTCGACAAGATATCATGTTATTCCCTTGAATCTTGAAGAGATACCTGATTTTGCAAGACATTGTAAAGCTGGAAATAAAAAAATATATATCGCGTGTCTGTTTCCCAAAGGATAGAAAGAAACGGATGTTGTAATTTTTCAATCTATTGGAAAAACAAAGCAAAGGGAATGTCAAATGGGAAAGCGATTCTGAAGTAAAACATGAAAAAAAATACGTACACCTCCCCCCACCTGAGGATTTCATGATAACTATCACAACCCTGGAAGGGGGAGGAGAACAGAGGAAGCTGTTCCTTCTGTCATCTATATTTCTATCTTTGTCACATGACTGTAAAACCCGTTTCATTTCCACTAATAGAGAGAAAATCTTAGACAAAGCTGAGGTTATTGGGTTCACTGCTGTCATGACTGTAAGTCAAGACAGGAAAAGAAAGAGAAATAACAAGAGTGAGAGAGAGAGAGAGATACATGCATACGGGGGGGTGAGAGAGAGAATAAGAGAGAGAGAGAGAGATACATGAATATGGGGGATGAGAGAGAGAATAAGAGAGAGAGAGAGAAATTAATCTGATACAAATAAATGATAATGCTTTGACAGAAACATGATAATTAACCAAAGGAAAATATTTTTCTTTTGTCTAAAACAATAACGCCGACTTCTCTAGATGAAGGTTTGCCTTCATTCAAAAATGAATCTGTTCAAAAGGGTAGAATTCAGAACATAACTAGTACACTTTCAGAATATATGAATACTGCAACAAGTATTGGTAATAATAATAATAATAATAATAATAATAAGAAGAAGAAGAAGAAGAAGAAGAAGAAGAAGAAGAAGATGATGAAGAAGAAGAAGAAGAAGAAGAAGAAGAAGAAGAAGAAGAACAGAATGGAGTTTCTTATTGACTTGGCAATCCCTGCTGATTTTAATATACATTTAAAGATCTTCAACAACTATCAAAATGCATGAATCTTGAAGTGGAAATCTCGAAAATGTGGCATAAGAGGACATTAATAATTCCTGTTGTAGTTGGAGCCCTCAGGCTGATTGGTTATAGTTCTGATAGAGTTACTGAAGTGATTTCTTTCTACGTCTTAAATACAAAAAGTTCTATTCACAAGTACAGCTCACTTATTACTAAAAAGCTTTATCTATGTAAATTGTGTGTGATATCTTTCTTCTTTTTTTTTTTTTTTTTGCAAAAATGATCAGTGGAAAGTTTCATGAATCCATTTCTGATCTTAGATCTCTGGTTGGGTGCCGGAAGGAAATTTGTATCAAAGGAAATAATAACAATGATCATCGTAATAATAATTTTTATGAATCTGATTACAGATGTGGTACATGTAACACTTTTATAGGACTTTACAATACATACAGAACAATCAAAGCTAACCGCCCAGATATAGTGATGAAAAACCACAAAAACAGAATGTACTTTCTTATTAACAGGGCAGTTCATGAAGAAGGCAGTAGAGATTTAACGATCATAAAAACATAAAGAAATATCAGGATCCTGAAGTCATTTTTTAAAAAATGTGGCACATGAAAACATTAATAAATCCCAGTTGTAGCTGGGCCTCTGAGTTTGATTAGAGAAAGTGAAAGATTATTGAAGTTAAGAGACAATGGTTAGCCTAGATGGCTGGCCGCTTGGGAATGCAAGTTGTTGCAAGCTTGGATGTGAATTGTTAATCGGAGAGCCGAGTTCCAATTCCCGTTGGGTTCGTTATATTCACTCTTGCGCAAATACCCATGGGAAAGGTATAAAACCACTTCTTCTCCCCCTAGCTATATGTTACTTAGCGAAACTTGTATCACTAAATCGTTATTATCTAAAAAGAAATCTTGCTATCTAAAACTATTTTCTTGCTTTAAATAAACTGAAAAAGGTTGATACGGTTGGGGAAGCATCCTCTAGGGAGCTTGTTCCACTGAGTGAAAATTCTGTGAAAAGAGCTCTGTTAGTGGAACTTTCTCATTACCAAAAACATACGAAGGAAATGTAGATGGCGTAAAACATATTTAAAATTCACAATTCACACACGAATAGACTCGTTGAAATGTCACCTTTCAGAATATGTATATCGTCATAGACTTCAATCAGGTGTGAAACGAAACACACACACACACACACACACACACACATATATATATATATATATATATGTGTGTGTATGTGTGTCTGTGTGCACGCGCGCGTGTGTATGTGTTTATATGCATGTGTAGCTTAATCCATTAATTTCCACCGTCAAATCCGGTATTAATTTTTAGTTACTAAAGAAAAATCAGGTGTTAATTATAACGTAATACAGAATTATCAGGTGTTAATTATAGAATACTAAAGAAAATCAGGTGTTAATTATATATTACTAAAGGAAAATCAGGTGTTAATTATAACGTAATACAGAATTATCAGGTGTTAATTATAGAATACTAAAGAAAATCAGGTGTTAATTATATATTACTAAAGGAAAATCAGGTGTTAATTATATATTACTAAAGGAAAATCAGGTGTTAATTATATATTACTAAAGGAAAATCAGGTGTTAATTATATATTACTAAAGGTAAATCAGGTGTTAATTGTGGAATACTAAAGAAAAATTACGGGTTAATTATAAGCTTCTGTATTAATTATCCTACATTAATTATCCTGTATTAATTATATTTTTCTATCTTAACGTCCAACGAACAATTTGGGGACAGTGGATATTACTGAGTTAAAAGAGAAGCAACACAAATGAGCGTAGAGAAACAGTGATCTGACAAGGCAAAAGATTTGAAAGAAAATTAGAAACTAGAATGAAAGGAATTAATTCAGTAAAAAAGATTTTCAGTTCGCAAATTATTTTGTGAAAGACCAGACGATTTTTATCGGCGTTATGTAAATTATCTTGTTTTGTTTCTTTTATTTCTAATCTTGTGTCTGAATCGAAACTAATCAGTTGCCAATTACTTGTGTTATAATTGGGTCTACAGAGAAATTGCAATTGAAATTAGATTATGAACTGTAATACTTCGCAGTCGAAATGGACCACATGAGACCATAAAACGGACCGGAATCAACTAGAGCATGAAATTTGATTAAACTATTCTCAAAATGATGCACAATTTTAAAGGTAGAAAACAAAACCGTGTATGGATGACAGACTTTGGCAAGTAACTTAATCTAGAGAGCGGAAATAGTTTTCTGCACTATCTGAATGCGAGTACGACATTGGGACGAAACACCAGAAAGAATCTTATTTGCTGGAATCATTAATAAATGAGATTAACTTGAGTCATAAGTAATTTCCATTTTGAGAAATCAATTCTAATGAGATTTGTCTCGTCCTAACTTCGTAAGGGCAATAATGCAAAGTACATTTACCTCACATATTGTTATGGGAGTTCAAATAGGATAATAATGCTATGGAAACATCCAGATAAATGTTTACTCTATAGTAATATTGAAAAATAAAATTACAAAAAAATCATTATTTCCGCTCGCAATGCCTATATATTTGGACAATAAAAGAACAGTATTCAGGAAGACACTATATATATATATATATATATATATATATATATATATATATATATATATATATATATATATGAATAAGTATACTCTTAAGGTGTGCTATATTTATGGGATAAAGGGCTAAATATCATAGATGGAGCGGATGCTAAATATAAAAAAAACAACACTCGTGGCCTGGCGATTGCGTCTAGCATGAAACAGCTTGTTGCCTCTAAGTGTTGACTTCAATGTTCCCTTATATATATATATAAATAAATAACATAAATAAATAACAACTTAAAAGAGACTGTTTGACCAACACAAGGAATGTTAAAAGATTCATGTTAAAAAGATAAAAAAACAAATGAAAACTACAGACAAAAGTTCATTTTCTCCATGAAGACATTCATTTCTGTAGTTTAGTGCTAGCAGCAAGCAGAAATATTTCTCCTCCCGATGATGGCCATTTCGGCCGAAACTAGTCGAGGAATCTAAATGGAATAATAATAAAAAAAACGAAAGAATATTAATCTACAACCCAGTGTGTCTGAAGATTTTAATTTTTTTATTTTTTTATTGTTCAAAATATAATCATGAATAATGGACACGGTACTGAACCAAATGCCGAGGACATAACAACAACAGAACCAATAAACACCGAATTATTGGCTATCCGTATGAATAGAGCAACCAACAAATTGGCCAGGTATGAATCACATCAGGAATATATTGGGATATGCCTCAAGGATCAGTTAGTACCGACTAATTTCAGGATTGATTTAGAACTTTCAATAGGTAACCACAATGATGCGTTTCTAGCATCATGGTACCGTAAATTAGAAGATTTCTCCAGGGAACTCATGAAGGACACCATGCAATTCTGTCAGGAAAGCATGACAGCAACAACAGCAGAAATTAACCTGCTCGATGAGAAAATAAAAAAACAAACGGACACGGAAGAATATACCAACATAAAGAATGTCATAAAAGCTCACACAGACCAAACAGTGAGGGAACTACAAAAAACAAAAACTGAAAAACAAAGAAAATTAAAATGGAATATTTCCTCCAAACAGAGGAACAAAAAAGAAATGAAGCCAAACTTTGAAAAAAGTGAACGACCATACCCCAAAAGAAAACAACAAAACACCGCAACTACACTGACCACCACACAACCAATGCAGACACAAAACAGACCAAATAAGTACACCAACAGACAGCTAGCAGCACCACAGCCAACAATAACAACACCGCCACCATCAACGATAGCTAGAACCTCAAAACAAACGCACACACAAAACAAACCACTAACTTACGCGGACATCCTTAGGGTGCCGTACAAACATACACAAACCAAATCACAGCAGCCCTTCTACAGAACGCATAACCCCATTAGACATCCCAGACCACCTAGATTAGCCCCTAGTAGACAATCAACAATAAACACACTGAACCTTAAAAAAAACGGAATAAGCCCCCAACCAGGACACCTGGATGGGGGTATAGCATCCCTAATAGGAGATATGATGCAAGCTTTCGAGCTTTTGCAAAAGAACTTCGCCATGCTTGCAAATTCAAACTTGACCCATACGGGCGAGTTATAAATTTGAGTAACAATAAATTTTCACTCAATACATTCAGGGTATTAAATAAAGAACTAAGCTTTTGCCCTAGTCCCCCAAGGTTTGATAAAGACACCTTGGCAAAGGACCTGAAATCCTTCTTCAGAAGAATACGGTTAAAAGCCCACTACGGGGAAAATGATCATACACCTTCCATACTTGAGGCATTAAAAGAGAAGGACACTACCTACACCCCCAAAAACTCAGACAT
Source organism: Acanthosepion lycidas (assembly GCA_963932145.1). Taxonomy (NCBI): domain Eukaryota; kingdom Metazoa; phylum Mollusca; class Cephalopoda; order Sepiida; family Sepiidae; genus Acanthosepion; species Acanthosepion lycidas. The sequence continues at coordinate 72,885,691 of OZ010579.1, read as the reverse complement.
TACTATACAGACATTTGAACTAGCCGTAGCAAATGACATAAAGAAAACAATAGCACGTAATCTGCCACGTGACAATATTACTGAAGGGGAACGTATAGCCCTCGATACGCTGACACATAGAGATGACCTAATCATAACACAGGCTGACAAAGGGGGTGCGACAGTGATCTGCGGAATCGAAGAATACATTAAAGAGGCCAACAAACAGCTAGCCGACAAAGAAACCTATAAAAGCATACCTAAGTGTTGACTTCAATGTTCCCTTATATATATATAAATAAATAACATAAATAAATAACAACTTAAAAGAGACTGTTTGACCAACACAAGGAATGTTAAAAGATTGATGTTAAAAAGATAAAAAAACAAATGAAAACTACAGACAAAAGTTCATTTTCTCCATGAAGACATTCATTTCTGTAGTTTAGCGCTAGCAGCAAGCAGAAATATTTCTCCTCCCGATGATGGCCATTTCGGCCGAAACTAGTCAAGGAATCTAAATGGAATAATAATAAAAAAAACGAAAGAATATTAACCTACCACCCAGTGTGTCTGAAGATTTTAATTTTTTTATTTTTTTTATTGTTCAATATATATATATATATATATATATATATATATATATGGTCTTCCTGTCCATTTTCCTCATTTCAACTAAGGTTTTCCCACTGTCTTTATTTCCCAGTAACCCCTTGTGTTCTAGTGACATTATCTCCTTGTTTCATTTGAAATGATTCATATATATATATATATATATATATATATATATATATATATATATATATATATATACTTAATTAATGATCAAAATTGCCCATTAATACGGTAAAATGATGAATGACAAATTTTGCCCAATGCTTCATAGCAGAGCAAATATTTTTCTTATTCCTAAGAAAGTTATCTCCAATGTTCAGTCTCTACTCGGTCTGCCATATGTATATAGAAGTGGGAATTGTTTACTAATTGTACACATGAAACTCCGAGGAAATATCGGCCACTGGACACCTTAATGGACTGAAGACGAATCCAAATGAACTTCTTCAGACAAAATTACAGTTTTATTGATGAAATAAAAATTTTATGCATGAAATAGTGGTTAGTGGCGAAAGAAATGCAACAAAGCCAATTTTTAGTTTACATTAAAGATACCGAGACACTCAACACTTTAAAATTAACTCAGAGGGTGTAAAATATATGAGTATATTTATGAGTGTATATTTTTATATGCGTACCTCTTATGGTTACTTCTTGTGATGGAGGAGGTTGAATGGTCCAATGACTCTGCGAGCGATGCCGTCAGGAATTCTAAACTCCTGTCAGAGTCACGCTTAGCGGTAAGGTCGAAGACAAGGACTTAGACTAAGCGCGACCAACAAGCGGATGACGATTACAACAGATCTCAACGGTTGAAACGGTGGTTGAAGAGGGCTACGCATGTCGGACATGCTACAGAAGGCGCCACTCGAAATTATAACAGGTGTCAGCTGCAACCCGTTACAGTTTCATAGCTGGGTTCTGCATATCTCATTCCGTATTTACCGCAGAGGAACGTAATGATATTACATGCATGGGTCACTTCCTATCAAATTGAGGTCCACGACATCAGCACTTTCTTCTACTCTGATTTTGATTTACATCAAACCGAAACTTACAAAGCCGAACGACGATAGGGAATAGATGACAAGAATAGGTTTTGGTGAAACTGGAAGTTTCTGGTTCTAAACCTGTACGTTGGCGGCGAATTAAGTCACCATCATCATCATAAAGGAAGTAATCAGAAAAGAAGAAATTAAATTCTTGAATATGAGATAAACCCGCGGCCAACATCGGGTGATAGAGTTCAAATTGAACCGTTTAGCTCTTCAATGTAAACTTTAGTTGGCATTTTTGTAAGCCACCCCCCACTTTTTTATATATAAGATAGATTATATCAATAAATCATTATTTATCTAAAGAATTCTCTTCTTGGAGCAATTGGTTGGTTGGATTTGCTTAGCGGCATGGGTTATTTAATGCCGAAATCTAAATATTCTGAACACAATTTTATGGCTTCAACCAGATATATTTTGAACGCCATTGTATACTTTCTAATAGAGATAAAATGTGTTGCTGACCATTTTGCTTTAAAATTTTCGTAATTTCACTATAAATGTGTATTGTTGGTCGTTATTTATATAAAAATGTATTGCTCGTATTTTTACTATAAAAATGTATTTTTATATATTCATAGTGTTTTGTTTGGGAGTTCACTATTTGCCTATAGCTAGGACCCTAACAGGTACTACCACCTCGGGTCAGGGTGGAGCCGGAAAAAATAGAAATTCAGAGGTGATTCCATGCTCCTGAAAACCACTAATCTCACGATCAGTGTCTTTGCTTCTGGATGTAGTTTATCGTCATACCCAGAACTACAGACATTTTCACATCCAAATCCTAAATACTCTAACATTCTCAAAACATTTAACATTGCATTTTATCTTGTAGAAATATATCAGTTATTTAATTACATATATTACCTATGAAGGTGCCGTGAGAGGTTACAGAGAGTTTAGTCATTATGCAAGATTGACCAAGGAGAGATTGGGGTAATGAAAGACTGGAAGCGTTGGTTGGTTGGTTGGTTGGTTGGTTGGTTGGTTGATTTTGTTTAGCGGCATATCAACATTTTTGCGGGTCAGGTTGGATCTGGGTACTACCACAATTAACAGATTTTTCCATGCTCCTCAAAACCTCCAGTCTTCCGATCATAGGCCTTGCAGTTGGATGTAGTTTTCTTGGAACGAAAAAGCGCAAGCTTTTCATTTTGTCACTTACTTTCACACCTCGTATACATACGTATATGCATGTGCATGTGGTATGCATATTAAAAAAAAAACAAAAAACACACTATAACCAGATAGTAAAAAGAAATACTTGAAAATATGTACGCTGACTTCCTATAGATAAATGATTGGAACTACTTTCGTCGAAGCTTAGAATATTGTTGCCACATATGGTCCGATTTCCTTGCTATTTACCTTGAGTTCCTTCCTGATTCCAAAGAAGAATCAACATTATCATTGTTCTGCATTTGGCGGCTCGGCTTTAGTCACTTTCCAATCACCGTTGGGTTGGCACTATGTGTCTTTTCTATAAATACTTTCATGGTAATAGTTCGGATGACCTCTTCGCTATAGTACCTAGACATTTTGAATTTAAGTGCAGTACTAAACTGGCGTCAAGATCTCTTCGATTTATAATTGTGCTGGCTGGATGTAGCTGTAACTTCTATGCTAACAGTTTCTTTTTCTCGCACTTCCAGCTCCATGCTCTCCAGCTAACTTTAATCTGCCAAAATGTAAATGCAATTTCAGTTGCTATCTACTACCCTCCAGGTTACTCCTTTCTCTTCCCATTCATCATTAATGTTTCTGATAAATGATTGGAAATGAATTTCTTTTGTTTAAAGCGAAACTAAATTTCTCCGGCTACATCTCCTTCTTAATAAATCGAACGGCATTTTATTTTTAAATCCTCGATAAATAGATAAAAACTGATTGCAATCATTCTTCGGAAGCCTTTGATTATCTCTGTTGATTTTTTTCTGATTGATTATACAAGGTCGGATAACCTAATCAAACAGATTCTCAAACTTTTGATTGGCCATTTTTAAAGAAGCTTACCGACTCACGTAGGATTAACATGACTGAATACAGTAAAATTGCCGCTAAAACTGAAAGAAACTTTTCGCTTATTCACTCAAATTATCTTTTCAGTTTCACTAATAAATTACATTATTATTATTATTATTATTATTTGATTTATGTTCCTCCTCGACTCTAAACAGTTTTGGCCGGATGATGATGGTCATATATACGTAAGCTTTTCAGCGCTCTATTGCTATTTCCATGGAAAGTATCCTGAAAAACTACATTCCTTATTTCCACCAGTTCTAACCTTCACGCCTGAGACCCACCATGCCACGCCCATTGTAACGAATCCTCTCATTCCTTTTGTATTCGATTGTTGAGGTATAAGTTTCACTCTAGCATCTTCGAACTGCTACTTTGAGGAAGCGACTCTCATGTGGATGGTTCGCCGAGCACTACAATATTCACCTCTTCAAGTCTAGGGTTAACCATTATCGTCCCCATATATCCCCTGTAAACTGTGCCTTGTAATATGTAACCCTCTACTTCAAGTGAATATTGGACCTTGTAAAGGGTGAACATCATTTTTTTTTATTCTGTGAGGTTCACTGTTTTACACTATATATCAACTGCCAAGGCACGATGTGCACCGGTTCAGACTATGATAGTAACTGATAGTATCTGAAAACATAATAAATTAGCTAGATAAAAAAAAACACCATTGCCACTTACCTAAGTTCACTAGTACCAAGTAGATGACAGTTTAAATAAGAGAAGTATTTCTACCTGTACTTTCTGAAACGTTTAAATTTACATTGTGATTGATTTAAAGCATTGGATCTGCTAGGGGGACTTTAAATTGTATTAAATGGATAAGTTATTTCATCTTCCATATAAAATTGTACATATGTATTTATTTAGATTTTTCCTAAAGCAGACGTGGCTTTTTGGTGATTTTAGTATGAAATATTGGAATATCGAATATTCCAATCTTTTATATTATAATTACCAAAAAGTCGCGTTCTTTCTCGTGTAGCCGATGTCGGCGCAGATAGTGGTAGTAGCAAGTCAAGTTCAAATTCAAGGCATGTGCATTTTCACATTAATGCCCGTACAAATAGCATGAATCTGTCCCTCTTACTTCCAGCTATGATTTAAATAGCGGAGTAAACTAGCGGAGTCAAATAGTTTGGGGTCTAAAAAAGTAAAATTCTAAATTCCAAACAGTGGAGAAAGCAACGGGAAACCACAATTAACTTTTCCCAGAATTCATTAAACAGTGATAATAAAGGTAAGGGACTTGTGAAGAGCCATGATCGCCTAAAAAGGCAAATGCATTAAATATTATAAAAGATTGCTAAGTAAATGTAGTGGAGGAGTTGCTTAAGCAACTATTATTGCGCGACACGGCCATATCGCTATATATTTATATATATATATATATATATATATAGGCTTCTTTTTTTATTTGCATGTTCCAGTGAGTATTTGCTTTTTTATTGCATTTAAAGCTAGTTTCTGTCAAGACAATATGCACACACCTACTCGTTTTCTACCACGTGCTTCTGTGTTTATTTGGCCCGATATGGATTACATTGCAAAGAGCCATGGAGGATTTGGGAAATTGGATATTCACAGGACAGAGGAAAACAATGCATAACCCACCAAGCGAGCTGTTGTAAATGAATGGCGAGCAGGATTTAGGGAAGACACAAAAATACCAGAGACATAAGGAACAATAATACCTCCTTCTTTTATCAATATTAGGTTGGTGCAAAATAAGGTCGTTTTCTCACATATGTTACTATGTGAGAAAACGACATTATTTTTGCACCAACCTAATATTTTAGTTTTGTGCCATATATATTTTCTATTTTATATTAGAAGGAGAAAAAGTGTGATTTGATAGTTTTGCAAAACCTAAACCAAAACGACGTCAATGGCGTTGATTTTTTTGTTCTTCCATAGCATACGACGATTCTTACCGAAACACTTCTCAAGAGGTTAGAAGACTCACAATCACATTGTACGCTGGATATGTGAATCCATTTAGATTTAAACATAAACATAAGGAAAAACAAAGTTATATTCCGTCAATACATTCGGTTCTACAGAAGGATGATGAGAATTCCATAAACGGAACGTGTGTGTAATGAGGACATTTTAGATAAATTAGAAAGAAAAAGTACACTCATAGTGATTTACTAAACGGAGCTTATATGTGGCACAAGACCGAAAGTGTGGAGAACCTAGTTAGTATCGAATTCACTACCCAGTTATTAAGAAGTTACGAGTAGCTCGCTAACCATTACACCATATCTAAATGTTCAACAAAGACAACATATTCAGAACCAGAAAGAGACATTTGAAATTTCTCGAGCAAAGATGAGAATTAAGTAACGAGAACAAAAAAGTACAGTAACCATGAAGACAATAGATAATCATTGACATTGCATTTAAATTTTTGAATATCAAAGTTGACTGGAAAGCAAGAAGCCGAGAAATAAGAGAAACAGAAACTCTTAGCATAGAACTTACGATTCGAGCTAGCCAATTCAACTGTGAATTGATGAGATCTTGCTACCAAACTAGTACTGCTCTTAATTCAATAAAATCTAGGCCTCATAGAAAAAAGTTCACTACAACAATTGTCATGGAATTATTTCTCCAAAAGACACAGGGAAGCTACTTTACGGCAGTGGGAAAATGACTGAAGTCGAGATGCCAAGTCAGGGCCAATAATATTGCAGATTCTTCTTGGATTTTATCAAGAATCTCTAAATATACAGAAGGAGCACCGGACCATATGTAGCAGCAATATTCAAAGCATGGATGAATGGTAGACTTATTAATATGTAACATAGATTCTGGACAGGAAAATTCTCTCGCACGACACAGTGAACCAAATTTCTTAGCAGTAGACCTAGCAATCGATTCAATATAATCTTTCCACTTCATCTCAGCCGAGAATTATTTTTTAATTTAAATTCTGGCAACATCATGGGAATATTCGCAACGTGGAAACACATTTTAAATTGCGTCTACTGAAATACTCAAGAGAAAATGATTGATTAATTGATTTATTTATTTAGTGGCATATCAACTCCTTATGGGCCATTTAATGCTGAAATTTGATTTTATTGTGAGCTTTGAAGTAATATTAGGTTGGTGCAAAAATAATGTAGTTTTCTCACGTATGTTACCATGTGATAAAACGACATTATTTTTGCACCAACCTAATAAAAATATGATATATGTTATTCTGCTTTCGCAACTGAATACATGGTAGATGTTACTCAGATTTTGTGTGGACATGATTACTAGGGGCGGTGAAATGTGTACTTTATGGTTCAATTTTGTTAAAGTTGTATTTTGGAATACCGTTTGATTTAAGACACCGTAGGATATTATATGGACTAATGTCATGAGAGAATTCTTTCATGTTGGTTCGTTAGTTTGGCTGATTTCACTTGGCGTCATTTGAGATATTTAAGGCCGAAATCTAAATGTTTTGTATGTAATTTTATGCTTTTAGAGTAAAAGTATGTTTTGTTTTAAATATATATTTTGTAGATCATAAAATGTCTTGGTATTTTTTTTAATGTTGCATTTATTATCATTTTGCTATGAAGTTTATTGCTGGTCATTTTATTATAAAAATATACTGTTAATTTTTGTTTGAGGGTTCACTATTTGCCGATAGTGGGACCCTAACAGGTGTTACCATTACAGGACAGGGTGAACCTAGGAAAAACAGCAATTAAAAGTTGGTTCCACGCTACTGAAAACCTCCTGATCAGAGTCCTTGCTGATGGATTTGGTTTATCGTCATACCCAGGAAGACTCGAGAGAAAAAGCCCAATATGTGAAGTGGAATTGGGGATATTAAAATCAATCAATTTTTTTAATCATTTCCCTCTAAGCTAGTCAGTAAAGCCACTAAGATGCAAGGGGAGTGTGAGAGAATAAGAGAAAAAACATGGTTAAGAGAGAGAACAATAAAAAGAAAGAAATTAAGAAGATAGCAATTAAAACTGCGTTCAATTTTTTTAACTTAAATTTTAAAGTGCTGAATTTTAAATGTCACAGAAGACATCTAACAGGGGATGGAAAATGTGACGCCTAAATCCGAACCTTTGTTGAAATAGCAAGAGATGCCTTCCAAAATCTAAGCAAACTACTAAGAGACATAAATATTTGGTTAGAAACAAAGAAAAGATGGCTAAACTATTACGTAATATCAATCCTCCAATATGGTTGTGAATGCCGGACAATTTCCTCACAGATGAATTGGTGACAGTAATGTGGTTCTCCGGAAATATGCTAAGGATATCAGGAACTGAACATCTGTGTAATAAGAGAGTTTTCGGGAATTTTGGATTGACACTTATACTCAGAATTAGAAAAAACAGCTGAAATTACTGGGATTCATAATAAGGAATTAGGGTTTGGAAAATTCACTGGAAAACGCACACCGGATGTATCGAATGCAAAAAGGAGGTAGAGATTCACCTACATGACATGCTTATGTGAATGCATGGCAGAATTAGAGAGACGGTAAATAGACAAATATTTCTAAGAGATAGGAAGTTATGGAGAGTTGTGAGCTCTCTTGTCCTGAATGGACACTGCATGATGGAGAAAAAGATACGTAAATTATAACTGATTTGCTTAATTCTTGTTTTCAGAAAGATTTAGAGTCCTACCAAGGTTCTTTATTGAAGTCCACAACATTGACAACGTAAAACATGCAGGGGTCACAGTGTCGATAGCAGCAACAGAAAGGAAACGATAAAAGCTCTTACAAAAGGTAGTGAAGGAAAGATAAAAGACAAGCCTAAATAAGAAGACAGAATGCATAGTTTTTGCCATAAAGAACAGACCAACATGCAGGTTACAACGTGGATATGCCAAAATCAAACAGGTACAACAATTTAATATCTGGGAAGTGTTTTAAGCGAGGACGGAAAGTACGATACCGAAATCACAAGACACATTAGGGTAGTGAAAAAAGACTTTTAAAAGCTAAGCAAAGTATTAAGAAACAAGAAAATTTCGGTAGAAACAAAGAAAAGAGTACTGTACTGCTACGTAATACCAGTCCTCCTATACGGTAGTGAATGCTGTGCAGTCTCCTCACATATGGAAAAGAGACTTGAGGCAACAGAAATGTGGTTCTACAGAAAGATGCTGAGAATAGCATATACTGAATATGTGTGAAACGACGAAGTTTTAGAGAAAACTGGAACCAAAAGTTTGCTTAACATCAGAAAGAGACAGTTTAAAATTCTAGAGCATATTATGAGGAAAAAGGGCTTGGAAAATTTGATACTGACAGGACAGTTTGATGCTTAGGGGTTCAGAGGAAAACAAATCAAAAGCTACCTAACAAGTTTGTGTAAATAGATGGCAAAACAGGTTTACGTGAGACAACAAAAAGACAAACATTAAAACCTACAAAGAAAGGGAAATTGTGGAGAGACACGATCGCCAAGATGATTATAATTATTTTATCTTTTGCTGATTCTTTTAACAAGTATTATTGTCTTTTGAAAAATTCCTACATACTTTCAATTCTATTAATTGAAATTGAAATTAATCCGTCAATTAGAAAAAAGATTATTGAAAATATAATAGGCTTAATTTGAATATTGTATTTTATAAAAGATATATATCTGTTGGTTTGTAGAGATATTTGCTAACTTGTTTCAATCCCTGTTCGCTCTCTTTAAATGACAATCCAATTCACTCAGTTTTCAATAACATAAAAACATTCAATCTTGTATAAAGCAAAGGTCAGGTGCTATCACTTGGCTTTACATTTAGTAATTAACGTGTCTACTTCGGCAGATATCAGGAAAACATGTTCCTTCAATAACGACAAAGCGAGGTGTTCATCTTTGTAAAGGACCCTCGCCCACGCAACATGCTTAGAAACTTTCCTCCCACGGACATTTATTAACTTTCGTGACCTCGAGGTGAAAGAGAACCGGGGTTGCTTTATTTCCGATCTTCGTGTGGCAAGAAATTAGTCAAAGACGCTTGCTATGAACCATTTCATTGAAGATAACCCCGCATTTGGCATAAAGACAAACTTCAAAGACATACACCGTACCATGTTCCAAAAGCAATAATCAGTGCATAAACAGGCTACTGGGAAGGGATATAGACGCACTGCTGATATTCACTCAGATTTAGGTCCAGGACCTAGCCGGATTATCCGTTTTACAGGACCAACAGAAATCACGTAATAACAATTTAATAATTCATCTCTGATCTACTAATTATGCATTCCAGGCATCTCTACAATATCGTCAACTGTTAGAAATTTGTAATATTAAAATATTAAATATGAATCGGAAGTGGATGTAGCGTAACGGTTCTGTGGTCTGGAAATTAAATCTGTGAGCCGAGTTCAAATACCGGCCTAGCTCAAATGCCTCTAGGAAGAGCATTAATTCGGTAGACTGGACTCTCTAGCCTTGAATAGATACCAGATTAAGAGAAGGAAATCTCTGAATTCCAGACCGTAAAGGCAGAGAGAAACTACTCCACTATCTTTCCCAAGATGATATGGCAATCCACTGAGAATAAATAAAAAATAATCTAGGGAAAGCTATGATTGCCTACCTTCTTAACGAAAATAGCATTTAAAAACGTAAATTTTATGTGACTTAATTGATTGGGTGCCTGGTGAATTAATCCGGTAATCGCATAAAACTTGGATTAAAAAAGGTGTCGGAACACACTGTAGTTTTAAACCGAATGTATGTTTTTAGGAATACCATTTAAAAACACAAATCCATCTATATACTCTAACACACGGTGGATTTTGATCTGAAAATATTCACTGAATACGTTTGGATCTGTGGAATTAATATTCACTATTGAATTAAGTGCATTAACAATGAAGAATATTAATCTAAAATCAAATTTGAATATAATTAATTCTTTTATCACTATAAACCAACGGATTTATTGATGTAGCTATGTAATGTTCAGCCACATACTTCATAATTAAGAATTTCAAACGGTGAGAAATTCATATATAGATATGTTGATTTTAATACGCTTAAGGGAAGATAACTCTTCATAAGATTATGACAATGAAATGTAAATTATTAAATACTTCACTTTGTACTGATATTTGAGGTGGTGAATAGACTGAATACTATGAATTATTCGATTTATTTAGTAATTACCGGCCGTGATGAAAAAACAAAACAAAAAAAACATGAAAAACAACTGAAACTGTATTTAAAGGCTAAAAAATATAACATTTCGAGATGGGGGTGTAGTAGATATGAACTTCGGTTAATCGAGCCGTCAACGTCTAGATTCGTAACTGCGTACTTCCAACCACTTAGATCTATATAATTCACCATTCCCCCATCGCTGTAGGTCTTGTATGAAGAGATGTCTGCAAATATGGATAGCAGAACTATATGCTTGTGCTACACATATATCACTCTCTCTATGCGTGTCCCTCAAACTATATGTCCAGTGATAATCAAAAACCTAGATAACAGAAGACTTACGGATATTGTATGTGTTATAGAGGCTACACCCTCTAGTACAACAGCCATTTCTGTCAGTAAGATATTGTAAGGCAAACCACCAACAGGTGAAGAGTTTAGAGTGGCTCTTCTCTCGATGGTTGGTCGCTCGTAAGCATCCAGGGTTACTTTTCCTCGGACCTTTACTCTGAGAGGAAATACAGTCTCCACACACACACACACACACACACACATACACACACACACACACACACACACACACACACACACACACACACACATATATATATATATATATATATATATATATATATATATATATATATATATATATATATATATAGTACGATCACGCAAGTCATTGTGACCGAGGGTTTGAGTGCGCTGGCGTTATTCCGATTATCATGCTAAATAACACGCTTCCTCCCATAGTTGCAGTATAAAGCAAAGGTTGGCTCTGTTGGTGTTGAACAAACACATAT
>OZ010579.1:72774063-72869063 GCA_963932145.1 Acanthosepion lycidas | reverse complement strand
GTTTATCGCACAAACTTTCATGACGGAATCAATAAGCTGTCAGATCCTCATACGTCGAAACCGACGGGAGAGTCCATTATTATTATTATTATTATTATTATTATTATTATATAATTTATTATAGATTTTTACATGTAAAAATCTATAATAAATTATTATTAATCTGCTTTTGGTATTGAGCCCTCTTTTTAATTAATGCTGTGAACGTTACAATTTATATTATTTCCATTCTCATTACATTTGCATATATATATATATATATATATATATATATATATATATATATATATATATATATATATATATATATCAATTAAAAGGTACAATTATAATTTATAAATTCATGAATCATTCATACAAATACAGAGGTTAATGATTTAAATGGCGAGGATACATCGTCGCAAACAATATAATGTATTATATATAATTTATAAACGGGTATCATATCATTCATATACAGGTTCGGGGTTGATGTATCTTATTTATATTGTTTTACGATGCAATCTCATTATTTAAATCAGTAACTTCTATATTTGTTTTTTGTATGAATGATTCATGAATATATATACACACACACACACACACACACACACACACACATATATATATATATATATATATATATATATATACATACGTAGAGCTTCTTTACTAACAATTTATTTTGTCACACTTCTTTGTTCGACTTTCTTAGCTTTGCAACGAACTTTAATCTTCGCAAAATTTAAATTTAATATCAGTTGTTATCTTCTTGATTTTTGTTTTCTTGATTCCTTTTCGCTTATTTTTCTGATTTTATTTTTTAATTCCCATTTTTTTTAATGCTCAGTAACACCCTGTATGTTTGTGGCTTTATTGCCTTGATTGGGGTTAAATGATTAAAAAAAAAACGATATTTTTGATAAAATAGACAAAGTTTAATATTTTATTTTGCCACCAATTAATAGAGTGATGGTTTCTTGCCTTTCCCCATAAGTATTTGAGTAAAAATAAATATTTAATATTTGATTTAAACTCGGCTCAACGATTTCACTTTCAGGGTCGATAACCTTTGTGAAGCCAGTCTAGTTTACTAATCAATCCATAGCTAGAAAAATAAATGAGGGAGTCCTGCCTTTCCTAAGTGTATTTGTGTGAAAATGACTAGGCCAGAATTTAAACTCGGCTCAATGATTTCATTTCTGTGCCGCTAACCATCGTGGGAACCGTCTAGCTTATTATTTAACCCATAACTAGAAAAATAAATGAGGGATTCTTGCCTTTCCTAAGTGTATTTGTGTTAAAATAACTACGTCGGGATTTAAACTCGTCTCAGCGATTTCTTTTCTGCGCCGATAACCGTTGTGTTGGGGACATACATGCTATCAAATACACTGCGAACCACTGTCCTATAACTGGCAATTTTGTTCTCTTGCTTTTATTTATTCTTTCAAATTAATTCAGGAACCGAAGCAGAAAGCATTTTCTAACAGTATCAAGAGACTTTTTAAAAGTTTGCATGAAGCAGACAACTATTACTAAAGCAAATGTAAAAGTTTAATAAACGCCTGCATTTGTTGGCCTTAAGCAAGATTAAATGCATGCGCTTTGAGCTGAAACGAATAAGCATGAAAGAACTTCATCTATTTGATGAATTCTCTTCATACTTAGACGTTAAGATGGAACTTAAGAGGAATTAAAAAGAGACTTTGTAACTGTTATCTCATTTCGCCGGCGGCTGTCAGTTCTGTAATGCTTTTACTTCCGGCTTATTAAACCTCATGCGCAATCTGGTGGCGTAAGAGAGAACTATGAGTGGTTTTAAGGACACCCAGAGGCTCAGCGGTGTCAAAGAGAAGAAAACAATAGAAATCTCGTCCTAATATCTCTTCTATTTGTGGAATAGAACATATCTCTTCACTTGAAACCGGTTTCTATTTAACGTACGTAACCTCCTACACACATACAAATACATGGCAAAAGTAAATAGACATTTATCCGTCAGATCTGACAAAGTAAAAATGGCTGCTGCTGCTGGTCAAAAGGACCTCCAATCAGTGGTTAACTGGGCCAAGAAATGGCTTGTATATTTTAACGCTTCCAAAACAAAACTGCATTCATTTAACCACGACATAGAACCGTTTCTGCCTGCCATCAACAGAGCTAACGCTAGACTCCAGGAGGGCAAAACACTATGTCCTCTTGACCTCATGTTTTCCAAAGACATGAAGTGGAGCGACAACATCAAATCAATAGATGCATCTACTGCAAGGACATTTGAGTCGTGCCAGAAAATTTTTCTCGTCAGAATTCATCTTGCACCTTTACAGATCTACCATTCGTCCGTGCATTGCATACTGTCCCCATATTTGGTCTGGCACTCCTCCTGTACACTTACATAATCTAGACTGTCCAAATAATGATCAGTAATGTAATCGATCCCGACAGGCATATCGACTTCACTCACATTCTCACCGACATGACGTGGCTTTCCTCTGTATTTTCTACAAATATTTTCTTGGTAATTGCTCTGACGCGATTTTTTTCTGGTGTCCCGACTACAAGAATTTAAACGTGTTACTAGATTGGCAGCTAGGTCCCACCGTTTTACTGTTGAATCAGCTAAATGCAACTGCCACTTCATCTCCAACAGTTTCGTTACTCTCACTTCCTACCTGTGAAACTCTCTTCTGTTTCTTTGCTTTCCTCATAACTACAATCTTTAAAAATTTAAATGCAACATCAATTGCTATCCTTTCCTTAATTCACCCTATTCTAAGTTTTCTCTATCATTTTAATTCCCAATAACTCCCTGCGTATTAGTGGCATTCTCGACTTGCTTGAAAAAAACTATAAAAGAGAAACATTTAATTAGCGATCTAAACAATTCAGTAATGTTTTCTTACATGAAATAAAATTTGAAGAACTAGCCATTAGTAAATTGTATCTATACATATTAACCGTGTAAACTTTCCAGTGAAGTATTGTGACACGGCGTCACCGCATCAGTTGTTGCTACTCTACTGTTTTCAGCAGATAGGTTTTTACCGGTGTAATTACTTGATCTTTGGATTCAGAACTGTTTTTCTCCTAGACTGGTTGTCAAACATAGCAAAAGAGCCCCGTCTACGCTGCTAGTTAACCTCTATCAATGGGAAAACAGATGGATTCCTACCTTGCTGAAGGTATTTGTGGGAAAGTGAATGCAACAGTCTTGACTGGATGTTGAACTTCACACGCTAATCACATTTTTCGCACCGATAACCGCTAATCTATTGACAAGTCTATAAATAGTAATTACGGAAGTGTTTTATTAATTCATGCATTGAATTTACAAGTGCTGCCGCCATCTCTTGATTATAAATCTGACTTCATCTTCGTTGATTATAACAAAACGTTTCAGGTGATATATTCTTAAGCTTTCATGTATTGATTAAAATTTACAGACGTATATTTATTAACAAAAATTGCTTCCGGCTATTATTTTTATTTCAGTGGTGTTCGACGGTTATATTATTTTCATGGGTTTTTTTTGTGTGTTTATTTTTTATTTTTATGGTTTTTATTTTTATTTTATCATTTTTATAGTTCTATTATTTTTGGCGGATTTAGTATTATTTTACATATTGGAGCGTTTTCATTATTGTCTTAGATTTAGTGAATGTTTCATAATTGTTTTACATTTTGGGACGCTTTTATTAATGTTTTACATTTTGTTTGACATTTTTGATTGTTTTCTTATTGTTTTATATTTGGGCGGCTTTATTATTGTTTTTAATTTTGGTGTTGTTTTATTATTGTCTTCAATATTTTGGAGGTTTTATATATTGTTTGACATTTTTTATTGTTTTATTATTATTTTATATTTGGGTGGCTTTAACATTGTTTTACATTTTGGGTTTGTTTTATTATTGTCTTATATATTTTGGTGGTTTAATATATTGTTCGACACTTTTGATTGTTTTATTATTGTTTTATATTTAGGCTGCCTTATTATTGTTTTACAGTTTGAGGTTGTTTTATTATTGTCTTAAAAAATTTGGAGGTTTTATATATTGTTTGAAATTTTTGATTGTTTTATTATTGTTTTATATTTGGGCGGCTTTATTATTGTTTTACTTTTTGCGGTTGTTTTATTATTGTCTTAAATATTTTGGAGGTTTTATATATTGTTTGACATTTTTGACTGTTTTATTATTGTTTTATATTTCGTCGGCTTTATTATTTTTTGACATTTTGGGTTTTTTTTATTATTGTCTTAAATATTTTGGAAGTTTTATATATTTTTTAATATTTTTTATTGCTTTATTATTGTTTTATATTTGGGCTGCCTTATTATTGTTTTACAGTTTGAGGTTGTTTTATTATTGTCTTAAATATTTTGGAGGTTTATATATTGTTTGTCATTTTTGATTGTTTTATTATTGTTTTGTATTTGGGTAGCTTTATTATTGTTTTACATTTTGGGGTTGTTTTATTATTGTCTTAAACATTTTGGAGGTTTTATATATTGTTTGACATTTTTGACTGTTTTATTATTGTTTTATATTTGGGCGGCGTTTTTATTGTTTTACATTTTCGGGTTCTTTTATTATTGTCTTAAATATTTTGGAGGTTTTATATATTGTTTGACATTTTTGACTGTTTTATTATTGTTTTATATTTCGGCGGCTTTATTATTGTTTTACATTTTGTGGTTGTTTTGATATTGTGTTAAATATATTGGAGATTTTATACATTTTTTGACATTTTTGATTGTTTTATTATTGTTTTATATTTGGGCGGCTTTATTACTGTTCTACATTGTGTGGTTGTTTTATTATTGTCTATAAAATTTTCGAGGGTTTATATATTGTTTGAAATTTTTGATTATTTTATTATTGTTTTATATTTGGACGGCGTTTTTATTGTTTTACATGTTGGGGTTGTTTTATCATTGTCTTAAATATTTTTGGGGTTTTACATATATTGTTTGACATTTACGATTGTTTTATTATTGTTTTATATTTGGGCGGCTTTATTACTGTTCAACATTGTGTGGTTGTTTTATTATTGTCTTAAATATTTTTGAGGTTTTATATATTGTTTGGCATTTTTGACTGTTTTATTATTGTTTTATATTTGGGCGGCTTTATTACTGTTCTACATTGTGTGGTTGTTTTCATATTGTTTTAAATATTTTTGAGGTTTTATATATTGTTTGACATTTTCGATTGTTTTATTATTGTTTTGTATTTGGGTAGCTTTATTATTGTTTTACATTTTGGGTTGTTTTATTATTGTCTTATATATTTTGGAGGTTTTATGTATTGTTTGACGTTTTTGATTGTTTTATTATTGTTTTATATTTGGGCGGCTTTATTATTGTTTTACTTTTTACGGTTGTTTTATTATTGTCTTAAATATTTTGGAGGTTTTATATATTGTTTGACATTTTTGACTGTTTTATTATTGTTTTATATTTCGTCGGCTTTATTATTTTTTGACATTTTGGGTTTTTTTTATTATTGTCTTAAATATTTTGGAAGTTTTATATATTTTTTAATATTTTTTATTGCTTTATTATTGTTTTATATTTGGGCTGCCTTATTATTGTTTTACAGTTTGAGGTTGTTTTATTATTGTCTTAAATATTTTGGAGGTTTATATATTGTTTGGCATTTTTGATTGTTTTATTATTGTTTTGTATTGGGTAGCTTTATTATTGTTTTACATTTTGGGGTTGTTTTATTGTTGTGTTAAATATTTTGGAGGTTTTATATATTGGTTGACATTTTTGACTCTTTTATTATTGTTTTATATTTGGGCGGCTTTATTACTGTTCTACATTGTGTGGTTGTTTTATTATTGTCTTAAATATTTTTGAGGTTTTATATATTGTTTGACATTTTTGATTGTTTTATTATTGTTTTGTATTTGGGTGGCTTTATTATTGTTTTACATTCTGGGGTTGTTTTATTATTGTCTTATATATTTTGGAGGTTTTATGTATTGTTTGACGTTTTTGATTGTTTTATTATTGTTTTATATTTGGGCGGCTTTATTATTGTTTTACATTTAGGGGTTGTTTTATTATTGTCTTAAATATTTTGGAGGTTTTACATATAGTTTGACATTTTTGACTGTTTTATTATTGTTTTATATTTGGGCGGCTTTATTATTGTTGAAAATTTGGGGGTTGTTTTATTATTGACTTAAATATTTTGGAGGTTTTATATATTGTTTGACATTTTTTATTGTTTTATTATTATTTTATATTTGGGTGGCTTTAACATTGTTTTACATTTTGGCTTTGTTTTATTATTGTCTTATATATTTTGGAGGTTTTGTATATTGTTCGACACTTTTGATTGTTTTATTATTGTTTTATATTTAGGCTGCCTTATTATTGTTTTACAGTTTGAGGTTGTTTTATTATTGTCTTAAAATCTTGGAGGTTTTATATATTGTTTGAAATTTTTGATTGTTTTATTATTGTTTTATATTTGGGTGGCTTTATTATAGTTTTACTTTTTGCGGTTGTTTTATTATTGTCTTTAATATTTTGGAGGTTTTATATATTGTTTGACATTTTTGACTGTTTTATTATTGTTTTATATTTCGTCGGCTTTATTATTTTTTGAAATTTTTTTTTTTTTTTATTATTGTCTTAAATATTTTGGAAGTTTTATATATTTTTTAATATTTTTTATTGCTTTATTATTGTTTTATATTTGGTCTGCCTTATTATTGTTTTACAGTTTCAGGTTGTTTTATTATTGTCTTAAATATTTTGGAGGTTTATATATTGTTTGTCATTTTTGATTGTTTTATTATTGTTTTGTATTTGGGTAGCTTTATTATTGTTTTACATTTTGGGGTTGTTTTATTATTGTCTTAAATATTTTGGAGGTTTATATATTGTTTGTCATTTTTGATTGTTTTATTATTGTTTTATATTTGGGCGGCTTTATTATTGTTTTACATTTTGTGGTTGTTTTGATATTGTGTTAAATATATTGGAGGTTTTATACATTTTTTGACATTTTTGATTGTTTTATTATTGTTTTATATTTGAGCGGCCTTATTACTGTTCTACATTGTGTGGTTGTTTTATTATTGTCTATAAAATTTTCGAGGGTTTATATATTGTTTGAAATTTTTGATTATTTTATTATTGTTTTATATTTGGACGGCGTTTTTATTGTTTTACATGTTGGGGTTGTTTTATTATTGTCTTAAATATTTTTGGGGTTTTATATATTGTTTGACATTTACGATTGTTTTATTATTGTTTTATATTTGGGCGGCTTTATTACTGTTCAACATTGTGTGGTTGTTTTATTATTGTCTTAAATATTTTTGAGGTTTTATATATTGTTTGGCATTTTTGACTGTTTTATTATTGTTTTATATTTGGGCGGCTTTATTATTGTTTTACTTTTTGGGGTTGTTTTATTATTGTCTTAAATATTTTGGAGGTTTTATATATTTTTTGACATTTTTTATTGTTTTATAATTGTTTTATATTTGGGCTGCTTTATTATTGTTTTGTGTTTTGAGGTTGTTTTATTATAGTCTTATATATTTTGGTGGTTTTATACAATTGTTTGACATTTTTGACTGTTTTATTATTGTTTTATATTTGGGCGGCTTTATTATTGTTTTACATTTTGGGGTTGTTTTATTATTGTCTTAAATATTTTGTAGGTTTTATATATTGTTTGGAATTTTTGACTGTTTTATTATTGTTTTATATTTCGTCGGCTTTATTATTTTTTGACATTTTGGGTTGTTTTATTATTGTCTTAAATATTTTGAACGTTTTATATATTGTTTGACATTTTTGATTGTTTTATTACTGTTTTGTATTTGGGTAGCTTTATTATTGTTTTACATTTTGGGGTTGTTTTATTATTGTCTTATATATTTTGGAAGTTTTATATATTGTTTGACGTTTTTGATTGTTTTATTTTTGTTTTATATTTGGGCGGCTTTATTATTGTTTTAAATTTTGGGGTTGTTTTATTATTGTCTTATATATTTTGGAAGTTTTATATATTGTTTGACATTTTTGACTGTTTTATTATTGTTTTACATTTTGAGCTGTTTGCTGTCAAGTTTTTGCGCGTTCCGTTTAAACATGGTCAATTTTTCGTCAAGTGGCCGACACTGTCAAATCGTATTTCTAAAATTTGAGTATTATGACAGCGTCGCCCACTTGACGACAACGTGAGCATGTTTAAACGGAACGCTGATCATATAAATCTTAATCTCTTATCTGTTTGGATAAGTCTTGTTCTTATGTCCATCGTCTTTGTCATGTTGAATTGATAATGTTAATTATATTTTATGTCCTGAAGAAGTTTTATTAGACCGAAACGTCAGACGTTGACATTATATTAACATTAAAACAGTATAATTGCGGATAAGGATTTTTGTTTGTTTTTCCGTATATTTTTCTTCATATACATACACACACACACACACACACACACACACATATATATATATATATATATATATATATATATGTATATATATATATATACATGTATAATATATATGTATATATTGCATATATATATATAAATATGTATATATATATGCAATTTGCAACGTATATATATCAATATATATTTTGCATTTATATATATATATATATATATATATATATATATATATATATATATATATATATATATATATATAAGAAATCGGACAAACACTTGCTGCCATGTGTGAGTATAATTTCGCTCTACCGAAAACTCATTTTAATCTTTTTTACTATTTTCTTAAATTCTTTATTTTTCTTTATTTTTAATTTTTTTTAATTTTAATTTTTTTTAATCTTTAAATTTTATTTTATTTTTCGTTTCGAAAGAATAATCAGAAAAAAAGGCAAAATTGAATGTCTTTGGCTAGATGCGAAAGTGTCTCGTCAAAATTCTCATGATTTAGTGGCCGACTATTCTTGCTTGATATATTTGCTGAACTTGGAATTGTTTTCGCCGTTCTTTCTCCTGTTGTTCTTAATTTTTATTGAAAGCATGCCTCCCAAGCCCGCTATTTGGTGAGGGCGGTAGATTGGCCGTTGATTCCTCCCCAACACCGGATCGATGCTTGGACTTATGGTCAGCTGTACATTCACTTGTTATCATGAGGAAGAAAGCGGACTAACACTCGCTGCCACGTATGCTGGGGCATTTATGACATACCAATAATTCCAGATATCCTTATTTTCAATTTCTTTTTAGATAAGTCAATGGGACTTATACGAAGTTAAAACTTAATATTGCGAAAGGGTAAATCGAAGTGTCAGCCAGGACTCTTTGCAAACCACATCCCCCCTCGTCTTTACCTCTGTTTTTGTTGTTGTTCTATGTGTTATATGTAATAGGAGTAGGTAGGCTTTCCTACCGCCCAGTCAACACTCCTCCCCCTTCTCTTGGACATGAGTAGAGGCCTTGTTTCTTGTTTAGGAAGGGGTTCCCGGTACTCTCTCTCTCTCTCTCTGGACTCTGTATCTCCTGTTGCCTTTATCTATCGACTACCTTTCTCCTCATCCTTTCTTCTGTCACTCCTATCTGATCTTGCTTCAAATTTTTCTGTAACCCCTTGCGTCCTAGTGACTTCCCGCATTGCTTGGGGTGAAACGCTTAAATATATATATATATATATATATATATATATATATATATATATATTAGCGGGGAAATGTATGACAAAGTAGAAATGTTTTCGTAGGACGCGTTTTGTTCTTTAGGTCTTCATCGGACTAAATCTATCATGTTGGTGCAACTATACATGCCCACGAACGAGAGATGCTTTGAATTTGAATTCTAGCCAATTTTATTTATATTTTTTTTTCTTTCCATCACTTTTTTATTAGATATCCCACACTGTATTAATAGATCTGATAGGAATAGTGAATGTCGTAAGATTCAGGGTGCAAATTTCATCTTGGTCAATTATTTTCTGTTTTCATCAGAGTAGCATTTTTTCATGTCAAAATTTTGATCAGTCTTGTTACGATGAACAACTGATGATTTCATTATATTATTTTCTAAATTGTCTATTTTCTGTTTCTATAATATGTTATTTAGATTCCTTGATCTTTCTCCTATGTATCTTTTGTGACAATTATTATAGGCGATAGAGTAAATTCCTCCTTCAAGCTTTAGCTTATTTCTTTTTGGTTTTTAAGGTTTCATTCCAAGCATAATTACTGCTACTATAGAAACCATCAACATTACCACAGAGACACCACTAAAGAACTTAGCAAAAATTAAGGAAATTTGCATCACCCCCTCTGACAAGGGAGGTAGGAATGTGATCATGAACAAGAATACTTACGTAGAAAAAATAATTCACTAATCAACGATACGGACACATATGAAAAACGAACAGAAAATTACTGAAACGCAAAAATTTAACAAGGGTATTAGGAAACTATTTAAAAATAAGATAAATCATGTTATAGGCCAATAGAATATCACCTTAGAATGTCCATACTTTACGGTCATCTTGGCTTGGATATAACAACGGTTTTTCATTCCAAGGATAACATAGGTTCGAATACTAACTGTCAGCACATATTTTTCTGTAATAA
This sequence comes from Acanthosepion lycidas, assembly GCA_963932145.1. Taxonomy (NCBI): domain Eukaryota; kingdom Metazoa; phylum Mollusca; class Cephalopoda; order Sepiida; family Sepiidae; genus Acanthosepion; species Acanthosepion lycidas. The sequence goes on along the minus strand of OZ010579.1, from coordinate 72,858,493 downwards.
GATCTTTCAAATATTCAGGCCGGTAAACAAATATATATATATATATATATATGTGTGTGTGTGTGAGAGAGAGAGAGAGGGGGGGCGTGAGCGAAATGAAAGATTTTTACTTCAAGTCGAGAGCGTTGCTATATTGGCTAAGAAAACGGTCACACTGCGTTTATTTCCTTTTTTATGAAAGAACGAAGAAGCTAGTGAACCGGAAGTTGCTCATGATTAGAATATAAAGAGCTGAGGAGTTGCAGGGGGTAATGAGAGTCTTACAATGTGAGGGGAGTTTCTGAAACTGCAGCAACATCCCCATAAGGTGGTAGCGGATCTCTCTCCCACAATGAGTCTACAGGAATAAAAAAGTAAATTTATTGTGATTAAAACATTACTTTCTTTCGTAATTTCATGGTAGAAGCGTTCAAATATTTCTTTCAAGAATCTTTGTATTAATCTCTAAATTTATATTTTTTGTTCGAAATCCTTTTCAGATATCGACATTTCCTTAAAAAGCGCAGTTTTTTTCTTATTTTACTGTATTATAAATGTAAATTGAAATTGTGTATAGGTCGATCATGATTTTGTGAACACCTTTAACATATCCTGTGCACGGGTCAATTTGACATTTTCAGAATTACTAATCAACAATAAATCGAAAAAACTTCACAAGTTTTGAATATGACGGATTTAAAGAAAGTCTTTCTGAAAAACCTCCTACTTTCAACGTACTGAATGCCGAAATAATTGATATGATTCTAATTTACATTGAAACGCAAGACATTTCAGCAAAATTATTATACCATTATTCATTTTTGACTCTCCTTACTGTAATATGTGATTCACATCATATGAGAGGTTAGAAGCAAATTTATATTCTCCAGGAACCTTTGATCAAAGAAGAGAGCATCAGTTACGAACCCAATATGTGTACTGGATTCACCCTTAATCATACTAAAATTCGTATTGGATGCCAACTCAGAACGTCGTACAATCTAGGCGCCTAAGGCGTGTTGTCTAAGTAGGTATCCCCAAAACCACTAAGTACAGAATCAGGACCCAAAGAAGGTCAACATAAACGGGAATTGGGCACAACTAAACTTACTCTATGCACACGGCAACTAGATGATAATTTATATAAAACTCTTGAACCAGGAAGTAAAAATCAGTGTCCCTCACATCTTCGTGAGAAAAAGATTTAATTCACTCCGCCAGAACTGACTACGGAAGTTCCAATACGAACATTTCAGAGTATATCAGTCTCAATCTGAGGACAGTGCAGAGCATTCGGCAAGAGTTGGATGAGTCTAATGGTGATTACGAAGGTACAGCAGCTCGGAAAACTCACTCTGATCATTATGATAAGAAATGAATTCCCAAGTTTGTTGGCAATGGCCTTACAGTCAACAGGGAAACCTATATAAACTGCCCCGAAGAAGCAGTACTGCCCTGGATGAAGAGTGTGGTTGCTGGAAGATCTTATGTCTGGTAACAGGACACTGCACCATGCAACACAAGCAGGAGAACCAAGTAATGGCTGTTAAACAATTTCTGCGACCACATCACCTCTTACATCTGGCCACCTAACCCCACAGACTGCAACCCCTTTGATTATTATATGTGGGAGTAGTTGAGCGAGAGATCAACAAAATTCCTTGTAACACCAGAGATGAACTGGAGGCAGCATTCACCAACTTAAGCAACGAGACCTTCTAAAAGAGTTGCAGGAGATTCCGAAGTTGTCTGGTGGTTGTGGTTGAAGCCAATGACCATTTTATTGAATAAATTTACTCTTTAGTATTTCAAGATATTATTGTGTAATTTTGCTAAATACATCTGTTAAAATGAGATGTTAGTGTTATTTTTATTTTTGCTTAATTTAGATGACAACTTATCCATCGCACGTAGTATTGCATCCTAATATCGCTAAATTGTTCAGTATAATTTACCCTTAAATAAATGAACGTCTTATTTGATGGCATAATAATTTATAGTTTGTTCGTGACATGCATGCTGTGCATATACAATTTGCTAAATTTTTATTAATTTTATAAGTTTGTGCTAAAAGATTTTCACTGAACATCGGAATGAAATTTTAACGCTTCAATTTTGAACCTAAACTTAATTTCATTTAATCGTTATTTGGAAAAAATATTTTGTGTCTTTATTGATCATGTCAAACTGCAACTTTCAAATTGTGTGCAATACCACGGTTCCAAAATTAATCTGTCCTATCCTGCTAATAATAAGGATCCTATTGAATATTTATAGAGGTTGTATATGATCGAATACTCAAGGAAATTCATATCTTAATTCTTGCTTGAATGTCTGGTTAAATAAATTTTATTTGACGCAGAAGTAAAAATTTAAACTGAATGCGAGCCGCTATTTTATATCAAAAGTTAAGTAAAACGTAATAAAAAGGATTATTCCAAATATTTTGTGAGACTTTTTTGCAAAAAAACCATGAAACATAAATCAAGGCTGAGAAAACTTGAGTTCAATCATTGGAATAAGATACGGGAAAAATGATTTTTTTTCTAAGAAATTATGCTTATTCCGGAAGGGTAGTACTAATTTATATATAATGATAGTTATATCTTTGAAGAAGAAAATTTCCATTTTCAACAAGCATTAATCATGTCTTACTTCTGAAGAATAGCATATGGCGATATAAAGCATTGATCAAATGTCAAGGGGGTTATTTTTCATAATTCCGTAGCAAAGAAATTATTGGTTAATTTCTGCCCCATCCAATGCCATCGCTGATTTTCTCAAAGAAGTATTCAGCGAGATTCATCTGTCGATAGGGGAAAATAAAAAAATGAGCTAACAAAACAAACCCAATTGAACCAAATATGATTTATAACTACCAAGGCAATAGGTTTCTATGAAACTTCTTTTTGTAATTATTGCATTAGACACCAGGTGAAAAGAAGCCGAGAAATAAATAAAATCAACACTTAGTTTAATGTAGCGCTTTAAATTAAGAAAAGATAACCATGCATGCTTTCTAATTTTTCTATCTGTCAGCATATCGTTCTATCTATCTGTATATCTGTATTGATAAGAATTAGTGGCGTTTTGCGCATGAGTGAGCCCCAGTAATACGCAATTTATAGGTTTTATTTAATTATGCCCTAAAGTGAAGGAGTAGTTATACTGACAGTTTAAATACACCAAAGAGAATCCGTGAAGTTCTTCCTTTTCTTGAGTTGGAAAATGATCTCGACTTAATGAGGAAAGGAAAAAAATCGTAGGTAATGTTGTTAGAACTCCGTTAAGGACAATTCTTCTATCAATCGTATAACATTTATTGAAATATATTATTCTATGCTTGTTTTATTTTATTATTTTTATTATTATTGTTATTCCCATATTCTCTTATTGAACTTAATTTATAATTTATGCGTTATAATATGTAAGTATCGATGTATGTATTTATGTATATCATATACATGTATCTATGTACATCACATGTATGTATCTATATAAATCATATGTATATATCTATATATGAGTCTATGTCGTCGTCTTTGGCGGAACCCATTGCCGAGTCCTGGGATCTTCATCGACATTTCCTTCTGTGTGAAATGAGTTCTATGTTGAATCTGAAGAGACGATCACAGCCACCGTATGGAAGCGTAGAATGGTTCAGGGGTTGGAGTGCTCTGGCTTTTCTTTGGGATCTCTTCCTCTCTTCTATTTGTCTCCTGGTGTTTTCGGAGGATGTTGTTTTTTTTTCGTGGACTGCTCTTCTCCAATTAGTTCTTTCTGTCTCCGATTTCTGTCTTCAGCAAGGTGTTTTTGAGCTGATCCATGTGGTCTCTCGCCAGATGCGAGCTCTGTGAAGACGATCTGTTTGGATAGCGAGATATCTGACACTCAGGCAAGGTTTCCACCCCACCAAAGTCGCTGGACATTCATGGTGGTTTCTAGGCTCTCCATCTTTGCGCAGAGGAGAACATCGTTGTTTGTAATCTGGTCCTGCTACATGTTCCGCAGGATCTATCGAAGTTTCATTTAATGAAATCTTTCAGGTTTACAGATGTCCCTTCGGCAGAGTACCCATGTCTAACAGGTATACAGGAAAGTCGAGATTACAACAGCACGGTAGAACATGGGCTTTGTGGTTTGTGTTATCTCAGGATCAGCTTCCTATATGCTGTGTAGGTGGCCTTGATTCGGCTATCGACGGCTTTTCCAGCGGATGTCCAGGCTCATTCCGTTAGTGGTGATTTTGACTGCTGGTGGTAGTTGAAGTTCCGGTCGTGGTTGGAGCAGGACATCGTTCTTTGCGTGAGTCCGTAGCGCGTGTACGCTCTGGAGAAGTTGTCCGTGTAGTTCTGGAGGTTATGTATGTACATCATATGTATGTATCAATATATTTATGTATGTATGTATGTATGTATGCATATCATATGTATGTATCTATGTATATACTGGGTTTGAGGCTGTCGACAATTCCAGACCTTTGTCCTCATGTTCCCACCGTATAACCGACCACTGACGTTACTAGAAACCAGGGAACTATTAGGTTGGTGCAAAAAATAATGTCGGTTTTTGACGTTAAAAAATACGTCAAAAACCGACATTTTTTTTGCACCAACCTAATACTTTAGTCACGAGGGTAGCAAGTATTAGGTTGGTGCAAAAATAATGTCGTTTTCTCACATAGTAACATATGTGAGAAAACGACATTATTTTTGCACCAACCTGATAGTAGCTCAGCAGATGTAATAATGCTGAAAATATTCCATTTCAGTGTTTCCATATATTCAGATTATTGTCATAATACATCAATTATCTCATAATTGATAAAAGCTAATCTACCTTAAAATTTACTCAACGTTTTCTTAGTTCATTGCTTACCTAATACAAACATTACACTGTTGAAGATATTTTGTAGACAAGGAGATAATCATTGCAGTGTCATGTATTTCTAAGAAGCAATATTCGTATTGCTTACTCAATAAAAATGAATCTGTACAAAATTAAATAATCCCTTATTTATTACGTTTACCACATTATTTATATCAGTTGTGTCAGACAGCCGCACTTTAGGACGTCTCGTTAAATTTATATCTATCATAATAAGCGCATGAAATCTGTAAGCAGAAATAAGCTTTTGTAAATCTGTACATCTGACACGTAAAATTAAATTTGCCGCAATCTATTGCTACGGTAACATCTTCTGACACTTTCAAACGTATAAAAGAATGAATTTAGGAAAAAAACTAAAGTCGGGGTGTACGTAGATGATTCAGCAGTTAGTATCAGTTTTGTTAATTCGGTGAAAGTCAAAAGTTGATGGACGGTCAAGATGAATTAAACTGAATTATACTTAAACATTAAGTTCAGATAATATTTCATATTCCAATTTATTTATATATTGAATTAATACTATTGATTTTACTCTAAAATGTTAACAATGTTATTTGTTTACCCGAAAAATATTTTCCAGCAAACAACACTGAATTATAGATGACGTAACTTGCTTGCAGCTTAGTTGCCAGCCGTAAGAAGCTCCCACCATAAATACAGACGCTTGATTTGGTTAAAGGAAAGAAGTATTAGAACTGGTTCTATTAAAAATTCGCCGACAAATCTTATGATCCAAATTATGATGAATAAAATGCATAGCAGCATGAGATAGGAATTGGTTTTAATCAATTCTCTCCAAGCAAGGCGATAATACCACTAAGACGCATTAGGCTACTGGGAGTAAAAGAGAATAAGAAGACGTTAGAAGAAACACTATAAAATAGAACAGTACGGTTTCATTTACGACACTGGGACAAGCATTGTGATATTTATTCTCAGAATTATAACTAAGAGAGCAATACATATACAAATGGGTGTTTTATAGAGTATGCAAAATCGCTTGATTAAGTATACCACAAAAAAAAAAAACTGCTCGGTAGGTTTGATTTATTTGCCAAATATATTAAAACAATACAAAAATACTGAAAGCAAACCGACTGCATACGAATAGAAAATGAATTAAGTAAATGTATAAAAATAGAAAGGAGCGTAAGACAAGAATGTACCTTCTTACTGGACTTATTCTTACGGGAGGTGATTCTGAGAGAAGTAGAAGTCCTTCCAGGATTCATTATTGGCAGCCACAATCGTAACAATACGTAGATGATTGAGTGTTGATAGCAGATACGGGAAGTAGACTATAGGCAGTCGTAGATGAGGTAGTAAAGAAAAGAGTGAAGAAAGGACTAAGCATAAATTGTAAGAAGACAGAATATATAGTTGTCAGCAAAAGGAAAGGCCCAAGATGGGAATTACAAAATAGTGACCCCAAAAAACCAGCAAGTAGAAAAATTTAAATATCTAGGAAGTGTGTTAACAGAGGACGGAAATGTGACACCGAAATTTGAAGGAGCATTGCTATAGAGACGGGTGCTTTCCAAAAGTCAAGCAAAGTATTAAGAAACAGGAAAATTTCGGTAGAAACAAATACTATAATGGAATATCGGGCCTTCTGTATTGTAGTGAATGCTGGAAAATATCGTCACAGCGGAAAAAGAGACTCGAGGTAACAGAAATGTGGTACCACTGAAGGATATTGAGTATACCATGGACTAAAGTTTTAGAGATAAAGGATACTTATATTTAGAAACAGAAAAGGGACAATCGAAATTTCTACGGCACGTAACGAGGAAAGAAGGCTTGGAATATTTGACATTATTATATAGAAATAAGGTGTCGCTGCCGAGACTTGAGTTTGGATACAAGCGATCTCATTAATGAATTAAGTTGACCACGTGACCATAGAGGAAACTCATAAGTAGGAATGTCGCGTGACGTCTAATTGGTCGCAATTCTAGTCTATCTCTTATTACTATACGGACCATTATTCTTTACTCTATTCACTATGCTATTTCTCTATTCAGATTACTACTCGGTGGGTACTATTCAAGCGAGTATTATCGAGCAAGTACTAGTAGCGTGAGTGCCATTAAAAGGCATCTGAAACCAGTATTATTCAACGGCGTTACTATAGTTGTATCTGCGATTACAAAGTCTCTACTACAACGAGCATTACGAAAGTGACGACGAGTATTTGTTGACATCACAAAACACTCATAGGGTACGTTAAAGGCAAGATGGACATAGGAACGCAACGAATGAGCGTGTGTAAATGGTTGATAGTGCAAGGATTATGAGTGATAACAAATACACAAATATTGCTAAGAGCTACAAATGACAGGAAGTTGTGGATAACCATGATCGCCCACGTCGTGAAGAGACATGACACGAACAAAGGTGGGATCAAAAGTTCATAGGTTGACTATAAAGGAATGATGATTGAGCTGTGAAATCTTGCACGCATTATTTTTAACTCTTATAAATAACTACGTTCCTTCACTCGAGGTAAATCGACATTTGTTCAAGATGACTTCAGATGTATCTAATTGCGACTTCTTTTGAAAATGGACACCATTTGGCATCATGAATTTATCAAGTACCCGCAAAAAAAGGTTTAGCCCCCAAGGACAGTCATGCATGATTACTGGAGATGACCGAAAATCTGGACGTCCAGAAACTGCCACCGCCATTGATCGTGTTCACTACACGGTGATGTATGATAGGCGATTGACAAGAAATCAAATAGCCAAAGCTGTTAGCATATCCAGCGAGAGATTTTGAAATATTCTGCACGATGTATTTGGCCTGACGAACGTTTCTGATCAATGGTTGCCACGTCTTCTAACACCTGATCAAAAGCGTACCAGACTGATTTCATCACGGAAAAATCTGACATTGTTTGAGGTTGATTCAGCTGGTTTTCTTTAATGTTCCCGACTCCACGATAAATGTTTGGTTCATCACTTTGAGCTAGAGACATAGAGACAATCCATACAGTGGAAAACCCTTCCTCACCTTTTCCAAAGAAGGCCTTGTACGTTTCCTCTGAGGAAAGTTTATAGCCTCAGTTTGGAGACATGTAAAAGGCATTGCGCTTATTTAGTATCTTTAAAAGGGCCATACCAATAGCTATACTATACCAGCTTGCATTTACGAAAGACCATCATGACCAAACAACCAGACAAATAAACCACATTTGATAACATTCCATGAGAGTATCTTGACCAACCTGTGAACTTTTCAGCCGACTCTCGTACTGTTAAATTGGATTCTAATTTTGTCTAGCATGTCTATGTTGAAAAATAAATCTCATTTGGTCACATTCCATGAGAGTACTTTGGCCAGCCTATAAAATTTCAGCTGACTCGTAAAAGAAGAAAACTGAATTTAGAAACTTCACTCTTTATTTTCTTTTTACTTAGATTGATCAAAATTATTTTCTTTTTAAATATTGTAAATATCATATAATATTAAAACGTTCTAAGAAATAATTTATTTAAAACTGACTGTTATGCATTTGCCGAGAAGAGGAAGAGAATTTGCACAAATAATTAAAATACCAACTTAGCTGTTTGTAAATGTAGCTTACTTAATAAATGATGAAATATATTTTCAAATAATTCAATACAATTTGAATGAAACATTAAAAGTCATGAATAAATATAAAAATAATGTTCAATTGTATGTTTGGAAGATTTGACGGAAATCCCTTTTGTGCTCATTACAATCAGGCGTAATTTATAATAAGAAAATTTTAAATATTTATTTGAAACTTATTCACCAATATCCGTGATCAAATTCCGGAAAACACGGAAGAATCATGGAAATACACAAATGACACCAATGTATTATTATTTTTTTTTATATCTTCTATATTTACAAAAGAAACAAAGGAAAAACACATGTAAGATGAATACTCTTTTAATTAATGTTCTTTTAGAGACTAGAAAAAAAAACGGAACATGAATATATAGTAGAAGCACTTTGCCGATTACTTGATAATGGACTGATTCTTTGCAACCAATATCGTTGCAGTGAATAAACCACTTCTTCTTCTTCTTCTTCTTCTTCTTCTTCTTCTTCTTCTTCTTCTTCTTCTTCTTCTTCTTCTTCTACTACTACTACTACCAATCTAAATTAACCACAATGTCGGGGTTTAAAATATGACTTTGCTGGTCACAGAATGTTGCTGTTTCAGTCCTTAATAATCGCCACTACATTTAAAAGCTGTCAAAGATTTTCAATTCAGTTTTCTCTTTCCCTTGGACTGGTTATCAAACAAAACTAGCGAGACTAGTCAGCCTTTTTCTTTAAACTATAGCTTGGGGATCGGGATAAAAGATGGATTCATGCCTTCCCCAAGAGTATTTGTATGAAAGTAAATGCATCGATATCAGTAGAAATCTGAACTCGGCACACCAAATCAATTTTCAGCGCCAATAAACGCTACGCTACTCGTAATTAGATTTTTATTATTTTATTCTTTCGTATAGTTTTTCATTTTTAATCGGAGATTTTCCATTTTGGGGATTCTCCATCAAGGCGTATGACATCAGACAGCACCTTTCGTGAAGTGAAGGCATACAAGGTGTTATTCTGATATTATTATTATTATTATTATTAGTAGTAGTAGTAGTAGTAGTAGTAGTAGTAATACTCATATTTATTTTATGTATACGTTGAAAACAGTTCGACCTTGAGGATTTGCCTTTTGGTCTTATTTGTTGTTACTGAATAAATATTTCTAATACAGAATTAATAATGTATATCTGGTTACGATAGTGACTTTTTATTGTAGGTTCATTACTACATAGAGAAAATATTAATACATGGGTTACTATATAAAAAAAAGATTCTTACTATCACTAATCGTGTCTCCATGCTGATGTAATATGGAGGATGGGAATTATAACTGAACGAATTATGACAATGTACGGGGTTTAATGCTATGTAAAAACCTACGATTGTAAATGCTGATATTCGCTGAAGTTGGCTCAAATTACACATCCTTTTCAATTTATTCTCTCCGTCCTATTTGATCTTGTGAGATGCTAAAAATCGTTATATTTACTGGGAAGACGTGTTTGATTTTTTCAATCATTTCACCTCAAGCAAGATGATAATTCCACGAAGATGCAATGGTTTACTGGCAGTGGAAGAGAATGAGAAGACTTCAGTAAGACGAAAGGGCTGTAAAAGAATACAAGATAGTGATTTAAATGTTTAAAGATTGTAAGCAAAAGATCAGAAGAAAGTTCCTCATATTAGAAGTGTGAAGAAACTATTAGAATAGAACTTACGGTTTTCCTATCTCTTTTTAATTGTGTAATTGACATCGACCGACCTGAAAAAGGGGATACCTGATGAAAGAGAATTGCCTTCTCGGCAGGGATCGATTATTCTGTAAAACCACCTTTGTTTGATCGGCTCAGGAGATTTTTGTGGCCTAGCATAGAAATAAATACAATATGGGAACCAGTAATAAGGAGTGCCAGAGAAAAGCAATGATAACAACAAAGTTGCAATATGAGCTCTGGTAAAAACATGAATGATAACAGCAGAATTGCAATATGAGCACTGGTAAAAATGGTTGCTGAAGACATTAGGTTTATAATACCCAGAAATTCATAGCCAGAATTCTTCAAGGACACAGGGCACAGTGGATAAAGGTGTTGGTTAGATCCAGTGACAGGATCCAAAGAGTGTGAGTTCAATATCCAGTTAAGGCAGTGGAGAAGTTAACAGGAGATAACTGACATCGACCGACCTGAAAAAGGGGATACCTGATGAAAGAGAATTGCCTTCTCCCCAGGGATCGATTATTCTATAAAACCACCTTTGTTTGATCGGCTCAGGAGATTTTTTTGGCCTAGCATAGAAATAAATACAATATGGGAACCAGTAATAAGGAGGGCCAGAGAGTGAGCGAAATAAAGGTTCAGTTCGACATTCAAACCACATAAAGAAGGCCGGAGCGTACAACGGCCGAAACGTTGTAATAAATATGGCGACGAAGATGAGGACAATAGTCCGAATAATGTAAATAATGTACATAATACCTCATCTCAGAAATATAGACAGACTCTGAACTTGTAACATTTAATAATACCACCAAAATAGAGTTAGTTTCATCACCACAGAGCAAACTCTGATTACTGAGTCTTGGTGAACGGTTGTACTCTCAATGAGATTCGTTACCTGAAACGTATACTAGAATTCAAATAACATGTAGAACCCGTATATAAGATCCATTGTTAAAGATGCTGGCAAAAAAAAGGATCAGTTCCTTGTACCATTCCAGAAATACCTGACCCCTGTCTGACGAGGTCTATCATTACAAGAATCAGAGCAAACAAAAAAATCGAGTATCGCTGTCATATCTGGACTAGAATTGCTCAATTCTCATTTTCCAGTCATAACAGAGTTAAAAACAATGCGTGGCCTTGAGGGTGATGAATTATGTTCTACACTATAAGCTTTTTCCAAAGGACGAAACGTTCCTAGACTCTTTCTATAGATTTCCTCATGACAAATATTGAGACAAATTGTGTTCCATTGTTTCATCAGTTCAGACCTTCACAGTTAGGAACCACGAGGCTACATGCACTGAGTCGATTCATGCTAATTTCCTATGCATTCCATTGGTAAGACGGAAGTTTCACTCAGAGAGATTCATTCACAGAACTGTTGTAATTTAAAGCTGATTCCCGAGAGGATACTTCCGCACTCACTACAATTTCAACCACCTCAAGTCTTATAACAATCATTATCTTACATATCCTTATAGTCAGCGTCTCTGGATCCCTTCTTGTACGCTTTTACAACAGCATCAGTTACTAATCCCTTACACTGAAAAATTCCTGGGTCTTGCGAACAATAGTAAAATTCATTTGATTTGTTTACCGCGTATAATCTCCATAGAACAGAGTAACGTAAAATAGCTTAAGAATAGTCCGTATATTATTGTTTCATAACCTTCAGAATATGGTAAGTGCCATAGTTGAACGGTTTGGTTATATATTTCTACAAGCATTTGGAGACATATGGAAATTGACCGAAACCTTTATCAAGTACTGTGAGATAGCACCTTTAACTTTATAGAAATTAAATATTAGGTTGGTGCAAAAATAATGTCGTTTTCTCACATAGTAACATATGTGAGAAAACGACATTACTTTTGAACCAACCTAATAATAAACAAGCCCTTTGTAAGACCCCATAAGCACTGTCAAGAAAAGACAGTTGAAATGATATAGGCACGTCATGAGTTCCAACGTTCTTTTACCACTGCCATCCTGAAGAGTACCATCTGAGACAAAAGAAGAAGTAGACTATGAAGTGAGGGCTCGGTGTGGTAATGGATAGTGGTTCGGATTGAGAAATCGGAGAGCCGAGTTCGAATTCCAATCAAATTCATTATATTCTAATTACGTGGTAATACCCTTGGGGAAAACATGAATCCTTTTCTTCTCCTCCTGGATAAATAGGACAGACATATAACCTTGGATGACAACTGGTCTACTGCAGAAAGAAATGGCGACTTACTGCGGGAAAAATCTGCCTCGTCGGTCATGTATCGAAAGAGAAAATGAAGTACGTGGACTGAAAATATCAGAATGAACTGGAAGACTATTCACTAACCAAGTCATGATGGGAACACATCAGTTGCTCAGCAAACCTGCGACCATATTCGTTCATGGGACGGATGATAATAAACATATCTTAGTTTTCAAAGTGATCATGACTCTCCACAGATGCCTTTTCTGTAGTAAGAAGAACAAGCTGCTCTCCACTCTTTTTACACAATCTTTTACATAAGAATTTTACCCGTTATCGAGAGATTGTATATCGACATGTGTATATGTATCCCTGTTGAACTGGTTCACGTTATTTATAAAAATAATTTCTTCCCCAAGCACTATTAGAAATAATGATTTTAATTATTTTGAAAATATTTCAGATAAGTGAGTATGAAATGAGAAATAAGACGACAGGAGCCCACTTTCGATTTCAGTAGGCTGTATGAATGCGAGGCGTTTCTTTCAAGACGATCTTTATTTGTAATCGAAACTTACCATAAAGTTGAGAAACAAATCCATGTCAGTAACGAATGGAAGCAATTAATTTATAAAATTAAACTTACGAATATATTTAAAAATATCAACGCAATAAAATATTCTTCAATTAGAAATCAGAAATAACAAACTTTTAATTTCAGAAATATTTCCGATGAGATTCAGAAAAAAAAAGTGAAGGCCGTTTAATATTTTGATTAGCTTCTTTAAAAAATAAAACTAGTTCCGCGTTTGATAACGAGATCAATTATCAGGAAACAGAAGCAGACAACTTAAAAATTCCTACTGTGATATTTGGTTAACATTATGGTCATCAGCAGGGGATGTGGAATCGGTGAATCAGATTTCCGCCTCGTCTGTTGTGTTTGCATTTACTCACATGCCGTTGAACCCAACTATACGCTCACCAGCTGTGGTTTGAATAAGAGGGTAGAACTCTCGAACCTTGGATGGCATCTAGCATAAGAGAAATACTACACTGAATTCAAAACGAAGTCAGCAGGAAACTACTGTGTTCACAGAAGTCATTGCTGTTCACAGATAATTTTTAAAAAGATATATGTGGAGAGCCATTATCACAATGGAACATGGAATTTTAAAATATCCAGTTAAAAAGTTCGTTAGAATCGTAATTTCCAAAATATAAATTAAGAAGTATATAAAAAAAATTAAGTTTCATTTTTCTCGAAGTAAAATCGACCAAGAAAAATATTTAAAAACTAGCAGCATGGCCAGGCGTTGCTCGTGCTTGATTCAAAAATCGTACGACTCATACAGCAATCGCTATCATTTGACTTAAAATAATTTTGCCCTTTCTTGCCTTTAAAGGAGTGCCCTTTGCCGTGTTGATGTTGCTATTGCCTTACTTATCGCCTATCTCACACTGCGAATTTTTTCTAAACTCTATACTAAACATTAAATCTGTTACGAAAAAAGAACTAAACAAAATGAACACAAAATGATCAGCTTTAAAAAAGGACTCGTAACTGGAAAAACCGAATGAAAAAAGAATGTTAACAACAAATACTTTTTCACAACCAGCCTAGTTCTGTGGTATCAGAATCAACGTTGAGTTTAAGCAGGTGAATGAGCCAATTGGAGTAAAGTGCCATGCAGATTTAAATTTTTCCCACTTGTGACGAATGCAGCTATCGATATTTTTTTGCATGCTATCATGCTAGTTAACATTCGTGTCAGTCAGTTGTTGGCTCTTACGCTGGCCAATAGAATCTTCCTGCCTATTCGTAGCAGCCAGCTATTGGCTCTCACTCTGGCCAGTAGAAAATGGCCGCAAACTACATGAAAAGTGCCGTAGAAGCATGAAAAAATCGATTATTTCCACTATCGATGGGAGTTGGGAAATGCAAAGTCGGTCTTGGCGTTCCCGCTAACTTGGAGCATGTGCATGTAAATTTTGGTGCAAATCTGTCGAAAATTGCGGCCGTCCATTCGTTACACACACACACACACACACACACACACACACACACACACACACACACACATCCTGCCTTTTATAGATAGAGATATCTGTACACGATCGCCATACTGCATAGCAATAATTTGCTTCTATTTCATATTACTATAAAAAAAGCGTACTCGATCTTCAAAGATCTTCAAACGCGTCAATACAATACAAGGCTTAAGAGCCACTCAAACTAGATGTATATGAATGAGGTTGTTGTAAAAGCGTACGAGGCAGAAGAGAGACATACAATGAGGATATGTAGGATAAATAACTGCTACCTTATAGACTTGAAAACTTAAAATTGAAGTGATTAGAGAAGAATCTTTTCGGGAGTCTGTTCCATAACGTAACAGTTCTGAGAAAAACAACAGTGTGTAACTTCTTCCTACCAATGGAATACGAAGGGAGTCAGGATAAATCGAGTTAGTGTACGTGGCTTGGCGGGTTCTAACTGTGAAGGTTTGGTCTAGTGGAACTTAGGAATGTATCTCACTTGATTTTCCATAAGATTAGAGATAGGATAAGAAATTTTCTTCTGTGGGAAAGGAATTGTAGGTGGGAAATAATTCATCACCTATAAAAATGCGTAAATTCTTTTGAACTCTGCCAAGACTCGAAAGTAAGGATTGAGTAACTCTAACCTAGATATTGTAGCATTGCTCCATTTGTGATCTTCTGTGAATCTTATAAACATAGATCCTGGAAGAGGAGTCAGTTAACTCCTGGAGCGCTGTGAGGAAACTGAATATTTTTCCAGCATCTTTAGCGATGGCTCGTATATTCGAGTTCATCTAAAATTATGGCCTTGTATCATACTCAGCTAAAGTTTCTGGTTTGCCACTTGCAATTTTAATGTCCTGCTTTTAAATACAGACTTAAAAATGTTTTTTTGTTGTTGTAATGTCATGAGTCTCCAGAACATAGACGAACATGACTCTCCACATATTTTCTTCCTTTATTATCTTTATGACTTTTGAGAAAGATAGTGGTGTGGTTTCCCGTTGCCCTCTGAGTGGTCTTTAAGTCGGGGTAATCTTTTCTGAATTTCTGAGACTAGGAGTTATTATTAGTTATTGGGACTAAATAATATACTCAACTTTGTTGCTATTATCACAATATTTAGGCCGTTTTACTCTCTTACCGTCTTCAGGTATGTGCCAATCCGGTTGATCTTCAGGAAATATTAAATTGAACACTTTATTTTATGTACGGCGATAGATTTTTTTCGTTCCGTTGTTCATGCCTACGGATATACTGACTTGTTCTTATATAGTACAGCTCAGTTATTCCTGACACAGTTTTCACAACTTACAACCTGGACCACTGACTGGACTCACCTGAACTCGTTTATTTTCATCTCTTACGATTAACAGGTGTTCTCTTAGTGAGAGCTCGTGTTTTGAGTGTCTATTGGAATATAAAATCACCCTAGATCTCAAGTAGGACTCTGACATACTATCCATCGCTAAAGGTACTTGATCTGCTCCAGTATCTGACGTCACATACTATAACTTTACAAGAGCCAGATCAGGCAAAATATGTAGTACTGCTGCCATAATGGGTAGAAGTTGTCTAGTCTTAATGTTCCAGTCTCGGGTAGAGTCCAAAAGCTGCGACACGACTTTTGGGTGATGGATTATTTTCCACCTTACAATACCTTTCACATACACAAAATGTTACAAGTCTCCCGCTACTCTCCAGAAGAACTACATTCCTTAGTTCCACTAATTCTAACCCTCACAACTAAGACCAGCCCTGTGACATACATTGTACCGAACGACCCCTATTCCCTTCGAACAGTTTCTTCCCACGAACTGTTAATTTGTAGAACCGACTCCCAAGTGGATCCTTCCCCGAAAACTACAATTTTAATCTGTTCAAGTCTAGGATCATCTTTACCATATATCCTAATAAACTGTTCCCCTTTCCTCTTATTCTGTAACCCTCTATCACGAGTGACTCTTGAGCCCTGTACAAGGTAAACATTACTGTAAAACATTTCCTAGACATTGAACTCAGAATTGTAACACCAAAAGAGTTCATTTAAAATTTCCTGATACTTACCCGGAAGGACAGTCACTTGCAGTCAGCCGGGAGGTACAACAATCGAATCGAAAGTAAAGAATAAGGCATGAGACAGAATATTCCCTATCGTTGAATGAATGCCACCCAAGGCTAAATGGACCGGTTTGTCCGGCTATTTCACCCATAGAAGAGATGAATTCCTTTCCCAAGGACATTTACGTGAAGTGAACGCAACCAAATCTGTGCTGCAATTTGAACTCAGCCAGTTAGGGTCCAATTTTCACGCCGTTTTTCTTAGTATTAGATTTGTTTTAATTCATCTCGATTTGTTACTTGTAATTCACTCTGATCACTATAGTATTAGTATTAGTTATGCTGAAAATCTTCACCAATATGATTTAACTGTTTACAAATGGACTTCCCTGGAATTTAACTGCAACTCATCACGATTCCTTGAGAACTATTTATAAATCAGTGAAATTATTTACGAAGGTCTCGTCCCATTTCGGTAAGACAATTGCGATGTTTGAAAATCAATTCTTTTCTTCGAATATCTTTCAGACAATCAATGAGTCTACTATTTTTGATTTCACGCCAATCTGAATTTTCTCACATTTCATACAAAATAACTTAATGTTACTTCCCTTGCACTCGGCTCAAAAGAAACAAAAGAAAAGAACTTCAAATTTCAAAGTAACTGGTGAGGATTTTCAAGGGAGACAATTCTATTTGCATTAATTTACGCTATATTGCACTGATTTTATCTTTAAAAAAAAATTATTCATTCGGCAATAATTGTAATTTAAGAATTATCACGTGACAATGCGATTGTGTTCTCTTATTTAGAAAGACTGTATAGCCATTTTACTTTCTTTTAACTTTCTGAAAAGTTAAAAACTTGAAGAATAGTTTCTTTTGACATTTTCTTATAAGAAATAGCAATTTATAACGTTTCTTTAATGTCAGGCATTTACTTATTAAATACCAGTTATTTATACTGTTTTTTTTTTATAATATGAATTTTTATATTTAACGTTTTTTTGTCAGCCATTTATTTATGACGGCCTCTAATACTAAAAACAAATTATTTATAATGTTCCCTTATATTAAGAACCAGCTATTTATACTGTTCTTTTATGGTGATTTTCCAAGCATAGCTTATATTTGGCACAAGGCCGACAGTAGGTGGCATCCAGTGAAGATCGAACTCACTGCTCAGTCGTAATTGATCTACCGAGAAAAGCTTGCTAACCATTACACCACCGCGAGGTGCTCACACCATTCTCTTATAATACGAATTAGTTATGTATAACGTTTTCTATATTGTCAGCCATTTATTTATGATGGTCTCTAATACTAATATCATCCTGGGTACGACTTCAAACTACATCCGCATCCCGGGTAAGACGATAAACTATATCCAGCAGCAAGGCCTCTGATCAGGATGTTTCGAGGAACGTGGAACCACCTCTTAATTGCTGATGTTCCAAGTCCACCCTGACCCAGGGTGGTAGCACATGTTTGGGTCCCAGCTATGATCAAATAGTTAACTATTACCAGCAATACTTTCTTGAAAAAAAATTATTACCAGCAATACAATTTTGAAGGAAAAATATTACCAGAATCAGATTTTTGTTAAAACAAAATATTACCAGCAATATAAGATGTTGTCGGGCTTAAATAACCAATTGGTGTTGATATGCCGTAAAACAAAATAAACCAAACCAAACCAAACAAAACAAAACAAAACCAAACCATCTAATACTAAAAACCAGCTATTTATAATGTTCGCTTATAATAAGAACCAGTTATTTATACTGTTATCTTATAATATGGATAAGTTATTTATAATTTTCTTACAATAAGAGAAATTATGCATAACGTTCCCTTTAACATGCAACAATTATTTATGACATTCTATTAGAACTCGTTATGCATAATTTTCCCTTATATATATAAACCAGTTATTTATAACATCCTCTGTAATAAGAATTAGCTAAAGTGTAAATTGTAAAAATTAAAGTAAAAGATAAAGTAGGTGAAAACTTAAGATTTAATGGCGTGTTGGTCCGTGTGTCGTCAATCTGAGCCAATGTCATGGTTAATTTTCAAGGAAATAGTTCCACCGGTAAATATGAGGTAAAATAAAACTCAGAACGAATATGAGACAGCAAGAGAATCCACTGAAAGGAATATATTTAAAATTCTTTCTGTTATTCATCACTTTCAAATTAGTATCCTTGTGTCAAAGCTTAAAACTGATGAAAAGCAATAAAAAACGAAGAAAACAAGAACATTCATTTTCAGTTTTATTTTTACACACGCAGGTGATTATAATCTAGAATACTTGAGCAACCATTGTAGCGATATGGTAAACGAGTTTTACTCGCAGATCACTATGCTAGTGAGTTCAATTCTTACTGGGCTCTCGAATCTTATCTTCTTGTAACACACTAGGATTCGGATGCCTACATTGTGGCTAAAATTACAGTTTCCCACTGGAGCCAGAGGTAGGTGTTCGTGTTTAGCTAAAAGGCCAGTATTTGGAATTCTGATTTTACAGGCAGATAGGCAGGCTTTCCCGATGGGGAGATGGCATTGCGCAATAATTTTGCACTTTTAGGCCTTGGTTTATAAACGAATCTTAAACAATTTAGTAGAAACACAATTTACCCTGACAATGCAAGGTTAATTCATGTAAGTTTACATACACCACTGACACAGCCACACATTAGTGAAATAAATAAAATCAAATATAACTCCCTATTTATAAATTTCAGTTGTTATATAATGTTGCACACCTTCCGTTTCCTCCATTGCAATTTCATCCTCCAGTGAACGGAAGGTCAAATTGACTAGAATTAATACATGGCCCAGAAGGATAATCCGTTGTTAATCTGCAATTCAACTAATATCAAGCTGAGTTTTTGCTTTTATGGGGAGACTTTCCTGTGGGTTTCAAATGAAAATTTAGAGTATCGTATAAAAAGCCATCAGGGCAAATTCGTTATTATAGATTCGCAAATCTCGTTCCAAAAATCAGCATATCTGTTTCACTTATTCTTTTATGACTACACACAAGAAAAAAGGACATCATAAAAACGACAAATCACTCTCAGCTTCTGACAATTAATTATTAAAATTTCATATCTTCCTTTCAAAATAATCTCTCCCGGCTGTCTGAAATTCTATATAAGGCTAAATGCATGGAGAATTTTATCTGCCATCTATTGAGGTTGGAGAAAAGTCGGTATACATACATTAATTTATACACACCCATCGATACATCCATATATCCATTCACACAGACACACACACACACATACACATATATATATATATAATTGTGTATTTGGGCATCAATCCATCTTTTATACATGTTTCGTTAAAGACGACTGACAAGGTACAGCGTTTAAGCTTTTTATTTAATTTTTCTTGTGTTCGTATTTTTATATATATTTTTTTAATTTTTAATTCTAACTGAATGTGAACATTTTTATATATGTATGTAGAGTTATATATATATATATATATATATATATGCAAGTTTCATTAAAAACGTCAGAGAATGTACTACGGTTAATCTTTATATTTCATTTTTCTTGCGTTGGACACAGAGTGTGTAAAAACTGCCCATAGCGCTCGGAACTATAAAACATTTTGGAAATTTCTACACACTGTGTCCAAAAAAGAAAACATTATTTGAACACAAGAAAAAATAAATAAAAAGCTTAACCGTAGTACTTTGTCTGTCGTTTTTAATAAAACATGCACAAATGAAGGATTGCTGCATAAATACACAATATCTATCTATCTATCTATCTATCTATCTATCTATCTATCTATCTATCTATATTTTAAACTTACGAAATTAACTTTTTTGTATTGCCTTCATTATCTATGTATTGCCACCTAAACCATATACCAATATTGATGAAACATGGAAGGTATGTTAAAATAACATCCACTTTGTTACTAGGCTATTTTTTTTATAAAAAAATCTATAATGGGGTCGCTGTTTATCCCCGTGTTGAAGCAAGGTAAATAATTGTTTTCGCAAACGTTTTAGAAATCAAGATAAAAGTGTTACAAAAAATAAACTCTTATAAAGCTTAACATTCCAGACAGATATGGATATAGGGGACAACATCAGAATGAGTCATAGATTATTTTCTACATAAAATCTTTAACACATTAATACGATCTTCGTGGTTTGTTTTTACTCTGATTTTGTGAATATACAAGTACATGTCTGTATATCCATAAACTTTTACTAACTGCCTATTACTATTTTAATTATGTCCAATAAAAAAAACAATATAACCCGGGTGTAGCAGCAACATTGTCTAAATCGTGTAAAGCAAAATTGTCCATTTGTTATATAAAGTTTTGAACCGTTGTACCTTAGAAATGATTAAAGATATCTTGCTTGAATTCTCGGAGCTTTTTATAACACTATGGGACTCTACTTTGAGCAAGAACAATGTATAATTACTCTCCAAGCTTAAAAGAAGCATCGTGATGAATACGGTCATAAACGAAAATGACATTCATGATTAATTAATCATAGCTAATGATCAGAAGCTCAAGAAGGATTGAAATTAAGTTCATATATATATATATATATATATATATATATATATATATATATATATATATATATTCCAGGATCATATTCCAACATTCAAGATTATCTTCGCCCTCTCTAACCTTCTAACTTTCTGTCTTGGAGCACAAGGTGCCTCACAGGTTTCACCTACGATTTCATTTCCAAGTCTTTTTCAATTCTCTTTGGACTGTCCTAGCTGAAACTCCTCTCTCATCTGCCAAACGTCTTATGGATTGAGTTGGATCTTTTCTAATCGATCTCTTTAGCTCTAAGTTAAAATGACAGTCCCTTTTGCTGTTGTAACCTTATCTATTTTTCCTCTCTACTGTTCCCTCTTTTTAAACTTATTCACCGTTCTTTTGATGGTTCTTTAACGGACTTTGAAGATGTAAATCAGAGTTGGTACGATTACTGAAGACCTTAATGATCTTTTTCCTTTGCTATTTTACTATTGCTCATTTGGGAAGACGGAGGGTCTGAATCAAAACAATTTTAACCTGTTCTATTTCTAACTGAATAACTCAAAGTGTTTTCCAGTGATTATTACCAGGAATGGTGTCAAGATGGCTACGTCTTATCTGAACACATGGAAGAAAGTAACTCATATAGTTTAGTGTTTTATTTTTTTAGCTATTAAACATTTTGTGGGTTGGACTATTATGCTGTTACACGATTTGGATAATTCTGTTGTTGAAAATACATATATAGGAAAAATTGTAAAAATAAATATTGATTATGAATGGTCATTTCATTGGATATGCGAAATATTTTAGATGCTTGTAAAATTGTGTGTCCAATAAATAGACATAATTGTATCTTTATTGGATATATTCTTTGTAAAAATGGAAGTAATTTTTACACTATTATAATTTCATTGACCACATAAAAAATTCTGGGTTCAAAGTGGGTCGTGAGCTAAAAAAAGCTTGGGAACCACTGGTTTAAATTACACTATATTTGCCGCTAGACGTTTGCGCCTTCATAAAATTTAAATTCCATTTCACTTATTATTTCTTTCTTACGTTCAACAATTTCTTAGAAAGAATTATTGATTGGTGCAGAAAGAAAGAAAAAAGTTAAATTATTTAAAGTTGCCTAAGACCATGTTCACCAGAAGAAGGTCGAAGAACAACAGCGGAAGCTTTTTTATATATTAGTGTTCATCAAAAACAAGGCAAAGAGCCACTCAAGGTAGAAGAATAGTGAATGAGGTCGTCGTAAGAGCGAAAAAAAAATAACGAATAATAAGTACATATTATGAGGATATGTAGGTTAGATAACGGTTGGACTTAGACTTAAAGAGGCTAAGATCGTAGCGATCGAGGAAACATAATTTCTAAAGTCTGTTCCACAACGTAACAGCTCTAGATAAGGTGCCGTAACTTCCACTTTGCCAGGGAATTAGCATGGCGGGTTCTATGTGCGAAGCTCTGGACTGGTGGCAGCAAGTAGTTTAGTTTGTCTGAACATCAGCGAGAGACTAGTAAGAGCCGAACAACGTTTCGTCTGTTGAAAGAGGTCGCGTAAACTTCTTGAACGCTGTCAAGGACAGAAAGTAAGGATTGCTCGTATCCAGCACAGACAGGGCGGCAATACTCCATTTTTGTCATGGTGTTTGTTTATTTGTGTTTATTTAGCGGCATACAACCTCCTTATGGGTCATTTAATGCCGAAATTTAATTTTCTTGGGAGGATTAATATTTTGGTTTCAAAAATGTATTGCTGGTAATTTTTTAAACTATAAACATGTATTGCTGGTATTTTTATAAATATTTAGTTTTATACTTTCATAGGGTTTTGACCCAGTTTGGAAGTTAATTATTTGCCCACAACTGGGACTCTAATATGTGCTATAACCCCAAATCAGGGCGGACTTGGGAGCAATGGCAATTAAAAGCTGGCTCCACGCTCTTCAAAACCTCTTACTGTCGGATGTAGTTTTGCATGATTTGACACTTGTAAAGATGAATCCTAGTAGGATGATTCTGCGACGGTACAATGAACCAGCGTTCTTTTTTTTCCGGCGTCTTTTGCGTTAGTTACTTCTACTTGAGGTCTCAAGTGAGATTGAGTTCTAACAGACTTTCAGAATGGTATAATCTCAAATCTAAGAAACGTCACCATTTCATGATGTCGTCATTGTTTTTTAACATAATCCTCTATCGTACGATATTTCTTTTTCTAAAATCATTATAAGCTTATCTCCAGTTTTATCACTGCTTAAGCTACAGTTTTGCATCGCATTCTTGATTATCTAATTAATTCTTTAGTGGGGTTTATCAGCCGTGTTTTCCCAACATATTTTCTCAGAGAAAGAAATTTTGCATTTATTTTCGCATTCTGCAAAAAATTTGAAGACTTGTCAGTTGAAAATAAAATCGAGCTACAGTCGCAATCTTATTCTGTAGTATCAGTATTAAAGACCTAAAATAAGTAATATATCAAACATGGCTGTCAGATTCAGACTGGGATATTTTGATGTGAATAGAAAACTTATTCAACCTGTTTCAACTTAATGAAATAACCTTCAGATTTTGATCAGCTTTTGAAAATATTCCAGAATTTAGCGATTTTGAAATGACTACAAGTTTTTCTTTTAATTTCTTTTAATGTTAATTCGCCATATGCATTTTACAAATATTTTAATGATAACAGCAGAGGTAAGACGATGTCATAGTGGAGTTTCCATCAACTGAACAAGCACAACTTCTAATTATGTATTCCGCATCTTCAGAACATCAACAATAAAATCACATGGAATCAGTTGTAAAAATGAAGGAAAGAACAGAAATAATTCCAAATGTGAATTGTTAGAAATATTCCGTTCCGTTAATTACAAAACCCAATTTAGAATAAGTGCGAAGTCCTTTAAAAATTGAGTTTATATGGAGAAATATTTTTGTTTCAATCATACGTTGAGTTGTTCTTATAATGAAATATTAAAAGAAAGACTAATTAATATTAATTATTGCTGGCAATATCGATCTAAAAATCAATCTTTAGTTCGCGAGAATGAAAATAATTCTGTGAAAATATATTTATCTAATCGGTGGAAATATCATTTTATATGTGTGTGTGTGTCCCTGATTGTACATGCATCAATCAATCGATGCATTTATCATCGTCTATCTAAGTGAGGGAACGGATTAATTAAACGGTTCATTAACCTCTGTTTGAGTTGTTAATTCTTTATCTCCTCTTTATTTAATCTTAATACATTGTTTCAAGATTTTTGTTCATTGCATCTCAGTTAAAATTTTCTAACAATTGCAGTTATTTTATACAACAAGGGTACACTAGTATAAATATGTAATAGAATTATAGATAATACCGATTTTATGAAAATCTATCTATCTATCTATCTATCTATCTATCTATCTATCTATCTATCTATCTAAAGTATGAGTATTGAATGAAATTCTTACCTGACGTTTGATCCAAAGAGAAATGACCACTAACCGAAACCTTACATATTGATGAAGATTCGAAAGCTCTTTTAACCAGTAATACTTACGTCTTAGCAACGATGAAATCGATCCGAATTTCGGATGGCCTTTGAAGAGAAGGCGTTTGCTCCAGCCAGTTGCTTTTTCGCATCATAAGACAAATCAATACGTTAATGGTGGATAAAAAGCAAATAAAATGTGACAAGCAACATGCCTTCCCTTCTCTCTTACCCGACCACTGATTCCTGCTCGTTTCACTCGAACGCCAAGTGAGTTTATTGGCTGTAACTTTTGCGGTGACTTTTACTCTTATGAAAAGAAAATGGTTACTTTCTTTCTTTCTTGCCCAATTTTTATTGTCTTATTCCAAGATTTTTTTTTTTATTAATAATGCGAATAAAAAGTTGAAGCCATTGGTTCATATATTCCAGTATGTTTCGTGGACATTGCTTCGAGAAATCCGCGAATATCCAAAGCATCAATTGGTATTCATTTTGACTTCAGGCACGAATTTATTAGGTTGGTGCAAAAATAATGACGTAATAATGTCGTTTTTTGACGTATTTTTTAACGTCAAAAAACGACATTATTACGTCATTATTTTTGCACCAACCGAATAGATAAGGATGACAATGAATTCAGTGTTTTTGTTTCTCATTTTTCTTTTTTTCTCTTTCTTTTTCTTTTTACTTGTCTTTAATTCATTGTTCAATTTTTTCTTTCTGTCTACCTCCCTTCTCTTCTTTCTTTCTTTCTTTGTCTAATTTATTTATTTTTTTATTCCCTGATCATCACTTTCGTTTGTTTGATTCTTTCTTTCTTTGTATAATTCTTTCTTTCTTTCTTTCTTTCTTTCTTTCTTTCTTTCTTTCTTTCTTTCTTTCTTTCCGGCTTACGGCCATATAACTTCAACAGTTCCCATACGATCATCGAAGTTAAATAACGTTGAGACTGATCAGTATTTAGAAGGGGTAACCGCTTGGGAATACCAGGCGTTAGAAGCTTTGATGTGCGGCTGGTGTAATAGATAATGACTCGGAATTGTTAATTGGAGAGTCGAGTTTCAATTTCAGTTGGGTTCGTCATATTCACTTACTCGCAAATATCCTTGGGAAAGGTATGAATCCACTTCTTCTCACCTCAGCTATAGGTTAATTAGAAATACTTGTACTGATAAATCATTATCTCCAGAAATAAATTCTTAAATCGGAGAGTATTTTTTGGCTTTAAATATTCTGCAAAGGGCAGATAAGTCGTAGAAAACAATTCAATCAAATCAATTCTTTCTTTGCTTTATCAGATTTTCTTTTTCTTTTTTTTTTATTTTCTTCGTTTCTGTGTCTACTGTTTCCGTTTCCATTTTTTTATTTCAGGAAAATTCTATCTGTGTGTGTGTGTGTGTCTGTGTTGTCTGTGTGTCTGTGTATGTGTCTGTGTGTGTGTCTGTGTGTGTGTCTGTGTATGTCTAAGTGAGTGTGTGTGCGCGCGCTAAGCAAAGAGCGAACCCTTAAATTTAAAAAGATCTACAAAATATCAGCTAATTATCGAATTTCACTACAAATTCTGACATTTATTAACAAGTGAATTTATTAAGAAGGGTATTTTTGGAAATAGTTTTTTCTTTAACACTTAAACTCTCGCCACATTTATTTTCTTAACTTATATATATATATTTAGTTGGATTGATGTGAGTTTGCGACCCTGGGTTTCACGCTATTTGCGATCATCAGACAAACTGATTAATTTTTATATTTTTGATTTATTTATAGTTGCGTTTATTATAATCGCTGTTTTTATGGTATTGGGAGGAAAAATTGTTGTCGGAATGCCACTCATACACAGACATAGATATAGGCGCGTTCACGCATTGAAGCACGCACAAGCATAAACATATATGAACAGTGTGCGAATGAGCGTATATGTGCATCCATGTGTTGTTGCGTACATACATACGCAATTGGCCGCTGTATTCAATGTTGGATTGTGTAGCGAACTTCTTTCGTAAGTCACAGTGTCAACGCTCAAACCTTTTTGTTGGCGGAATAATGTTTCCTAGCGCGCACATATATAGGTATGCATGCGCGTTCACATATCTTGTAAATGTCGACATGAAAAGAAATACCTATTAGCACAATTTATACCAAACGGATAAAAAATACCAACAACACTGCTACATAAACCATCATTGACCCTATGAACACGAAAAGAGAAACCACTGATACAATAACACCATCAATTATTTTCTAGTTCAAGCTACCATCATAATAATTATAATTATTGTTATTACCATTCCATCAGCATTACTACAATCTCTTCTACTATTTTACCATAACTATAAGCTACATTTGTTATTATCATCATCCGTTCCATCCACCATTACTACCACATCACAATTACGATTGCCGCATTAGTCTACAATTACTACCGCACCACAATTACCATTACCGGATCAGTCCACAATTACTTCCTTCCCGCAGTAAATTTAATACCACCACATAAATACTAATAAGTATTATAAATTGAAGTTTCTGCAATTTATATAAGTGCAATCGCCAAAAACAAGCAAATAACCGGCTTTAAAACAATAACAAAACAGAATTAAAAAAATACAAATTACAAATGATAACAATTTTACCTACTATAGTCTTACAGAGAACCCCATCCTAATATAAAAAAAACAGACGGATAGAAGAACGCGCGTGCATACGTATATATGTGTGTGCGAGAAAACAATGCAATGCGTGAATGTGCGTGTATATATCGCTGCGTAGGTATGAGTGGCGTTCCGACAACAATTTTTCTCTCACTGCCATAAAAAGACCGATATACGCAACCATATATAAATCCAAAATTTAAAAATGAATCATTTTGTCTGACGATTGCAAATAGCGTGAAACCCAGAGTCACAAATTCACATTAATCCAACTAAATATTTTTATCACTGATATTGAGCGCTTTCCAATAAGTACCGCGCATATATAAGTAGTTAATTAACATATATATTTACTTTGTATAGATGTATAGATAAATATAGTTAAGTATTAAATAGCTAGGGAGTAATAGATAGATAGTTAAATAAATCTAATATATATATTGACAGACAGAAAGCGAGAGAAATGTTAGAAAGATATTTAAATAAATCTAATATATATATATATATATATATATATATATATATATATATATATATATATATATATATATATATATAGTGAGAGAGAGACAGAGAAAAAGAGAGTATATATATAAATAAGAGAGATATATATCAATCAGTTATATGCCATAGGTGATACACGGTTAAGCGATCATGTATATTTCGATACATGACTGACAAAGCAGATTTTTCCCGCAGTAGGTTGCCATTCTTTTCTGCGGTAGATCAGTTGCCATCCAACGTACACAACCTGTTATGTCCTGCTATTTACCCATAGCTGAGGTAGAAGAGGATTCATACCTTTCCCAAGGGTATTATCATGTATTTGAATGTAATGGATTCGACTGGAATTCGAACTCGGTTCTCCGATTCTACAGTCCGTGCCTATATACGAATATAATTGAATTTATACTTGGTTTTGTTATTTCAACCCTCTTCTATTCTTAAAGGTTACTATTAAATGTTCGTTATCATGGTGTTGTCTTTCTGTTTGCCTGTAGCGTTTTCGACTGACCTTGCTTTTGTTCGTCTCTGATCATCAGTTACAAACCATCTTCAGTTACTTTCGTGCCAGTCTCCTTCTGAATTTATCAACGTATGGGACATTTTGATCAATCAACACATTTCTGTGATGACAGATTTTCCCTTTATGACAGAGACATCAATATTAAAACGTCCATGACAAAAACACGAAATAATGGACCATGATAACTAATCCAGGGTAAACATGCAAAATACAGAGCAGGTGGTTTGATTAGCATAGAAAACTTTCTCATGCACAAACATGAGTCAGCATCTGACAATTTCGCTACTTTCTCTTGACTCTGTGAAATTATCAATGGCTCACAGTTTCGTCACTTTGATTCTGTCTGCACGAAAATATGTTTAATTTTACTTCTATATTACACACAGACGCGCACACAAACTCTCTCTCTCTCTCTCACACACACACACACACACACACACACATATATATATATATATATATATATATATATAGGCATATATATATATAGAAACACATACACACACACGTATATATATTATATAATGACAAACATTAAAAAAACAAACTTAAAAAACCAATTAAAAGAACAAACACTTTAAAAAGTTTTTAAGTGCTCGTCATTATATAATAATTTTTGCTCTGTCTTTTGACATAGAACGTTCAACGGATCTGTATCTTCTTGGACATTACATATGGATTACCAATAATTTTATTACATGCTTCTGAAAAAAAATTATTTCGGTTGAGCTCTCGTGGAGAAAAGAGAATTTGTAAACAGTAACTAATATTGCTGTTGATGCAAAACTCTCTGTTAAGACGAATCGAGTTCTCTCAGACACTGGCGTGTTTATGTACAAATAAATAATTCTAAATTCGCATTTATCCCTCCCAATGGCTTAGGGGTAGAGTCTCCGACTGATACCAGATCAGTTGGGTCTCAATCTCGGGTTGAGGTAATCGGATTTTTAGCTACACTGATGTGCTGCGAAACAGTCTGTCTGTGGATGACTATATATATATATATATATATATATATATATATATAAAAGTGAACATAGAAGTCAACACTTAGAGGCGACAGTCTGTTTCATGCTATATGCAATCGTGAAGCCACGTGGCTTGACGATTGCATATAGCATGAAACAGACTGTCGCCTCTAAGTGTTGACTTCTATGTTCACTTTTATATTTACACACGCTCTATCTCTGATATTGAGCACTTTATTCCATAAATATAGCACACCTTAAGACTATATTTCTTTATATATATATATATATATATATATATATATATATATATATATATGCATGCTGCCGGATGTATTTTATCGTCATATACAAGTCTAGTAACAAAAACAGGTGAAGCTATTATTCTCTGGTACATGTCAAGATCAACTGATAACAAAAAATGTTGACGAACAGACTTGATATTTTAGTGAGGGACAAGAACGACAGACTTTGTTTATCGACATTTATATCCCCACCGAACGATATACCTCCCAAATTCAGTAACAAAATCCCTGGCAGTATTATGATATAAGATCTCCCTCCTCGGATAAAGGGTGATAACTAAAACTAAGACACCCTGAAGAGGCATGGCACGTGGAACTAGAAAAATCTATCCAGGTGAACGAAATAAAGGGTTCAGTTCGAAATCCAATTACCTGAAGAAGGTCGGAACGGACAATGGGGGAAACGTTGTGAATATGTCAACGAAGATGAGGACAATAGTCTGAACAGTGTAAATAGTGTAAATAATAACGAATTATGTCATTATTATTAAATGAGGCCAGTTTGCTAATCTGGTAACTTTTATATTAACTTTTTTTCTTTTCTTTTATGTTAGCATACTTTGGGTATTCTACTTTTAATGATTTACAAAAAAAGAAGTATGTCTTTATATTAATCGCTTCTGAAGGGAAAGTAGTAATAAAACGAGGAACATTTGAATTGGTTATTGAATTGCTTCATGTTAAATTGAACCTGAGATTGTAAACTAACACGTGGCACTACAGTCTCATAATAATCCACATATATAAGACACAATATGCATAAGAATTTATAGATTTTGTGTACTGTACTTTTCTATATCACAATTTTTTATCGTGTTTCTGTCGATGACATAGAAATCGTAATTATCATGTTTTCTCTCGGATTTTATAGTTCACCTACCAAGTAAACGATTAGCTAAACGTGTGTGGATGACACTTTTGTCCAATGGTTGCAACTTTCGTCCTATGGATTCTGTGAACACAGCAAGACCTTTTATACGGCTCCCGATGCCAAAGGAAAAAGAAAGCATTAGCCTCCCTGGATATATTAATAACAAGCACGGTACAGGAGTTCAAGGCTTTTGTATATCGTAAGCCAATATTCACCGGTCGATATCCGAATTTCAATCCCTATCATCCATACAAATGAGAAAAGATTTCTTTTTGTTCTTTACAACATCGAGCCAAACTATTAAGCAATAGCATATCAAGAAATGAGAATCATACTTCCGCGTAACAATTTTGAAACCGTTTTTAGAAAGGAGGGCAATAATGAACTTTGAAGACTAAAAGGGTCATTATTTTCTGAATGTATGCTTTAGCGTAAATCTTCTTGGTTGAGATTGAAAACAAAATTTTAATCGTTCTCTGCATTTATCATAAGGGCCTCATAAAAGTTCGGGTGACTTAAAATGTTACTCCGATAATAAAAGTTTAAAACATTGCCCCACTCCATTTTCTTCTTAGTTGGGTTCGTTAACTATTTTCTTCATGTTTAAACGGTAACAGGAGAAAGAAAAATGGGACGATCAAGCTCAAAATTTCGATCAAGTGACTTCAGTAATATCAAATATCCTGCATGAGGAGAAGTCAGTGTGACCAAGCTAAATATATGTTATGGCGAAAGTGCGAATAATTTTTGACTTGCACTCGTATATATATATATATATATATATATATATATATATATATATATATATATATATATATATATATATATATAAACTGATACATTAAAAACTGTTGAAACTGCTACATTAAAATTGTTATATATATATTTATTAAAAAACTGTTACATTAAAACTGTGACAGCTATACATTTATTTAAAACTGTTACATTAGAACATGCATGTTCTAATGTAAGTTTTTAATAAATATTTATTGCTCTACTCTTGTATTGAGCCTTTTTTGAAATTGGTGATATGAATGTCCGAAGTTTATTCTTTTCGTTCTTTTACATTTGTATATATATATATATATATATATATATATATATATATATATATATATATATATATATATATATATATATATATAAGACATTAAAAAGAGATATCCGTACCAACATTAATATATACAAGGTGAGGCAAAAGTCACGAACCACGGGGGTTATTTAATTAACCATGTTTTGAATGTCTAATTTGTTTTGATAGGTCCTGTTCAGTGGGCACCACGGTAAACCAAACTTGACACTCTTTTATCCGTTGGGCCATTTGAAATCAGTTGTCTATCAGACACGCCTGAGAAAAATTGAGGAACATAAAGAAAGAATTAAATATGAATACAGTAAAATAACAAAGGAAATTCTCTGATGTGTTAATGAATCATCCAGGCACATAATTAATTACCAGTAAATTAAGTTTTCATGTGTAATTATAGTTTTAATAAATTATCACTATAGTGCTCGACTTTTGCCTCACCTTGTATATCCTTGAGTTGCATTATAATATATTATTATTATTGTTATTATTATTATTATTTAGTTCGCTAGCAAATTCACAATAGCAGATATTTCTTAAAAAATCAAACATTATAAACTGAAAGTGACAACGAATTTTGATATAAATGTCAGTATATCCTGAACAATTTACCAAAATCGGTTGATTAATGCCAATTCTATTGTGAAAACATCGACTTGCATAATAAAATAACGCATATAGTATTTGTGCATATGCACTCGCTGTATCAATCTAGCTATACATACATAAATATATATGTATATATATATATATGTGTGTGTCTGTGTGTGTATGTCTGTGTGTGTTTGCGGGCGGATAGATAAGAACAGTGATAGATTATTTCAGTTGGTTACATCATTATCTTGTTAGCCGTTTGTAATAATTTATTTAAGTTTAAAATGTCTTAATTTTTTTCTAATTTTTGTAATATATCATCGACGAGGAGAAACAGACGACACTCAACAGACGTCGATAGAATGAAACTGGATTTTTAATTAGGATTTCTTCGACCCCCAATCTTTTAGTTCAAATATCTTGATCTTTTAAATATTGATCTAGAATCTCTTATTGAATTATATAACAGACGCAAATTTTAAATAACTCATGAAAAATAATTTAAATAAACGCTAATCCAGTTGGCAACAAATCATGAAAATATTTATCTTTACATTTCCGTAGGAATATTTAAATTGGTTCCTGGTAATTTCGGGAAGTACGGTGGAGCAATGGATAGTCGGAGAGTTGAGTTCGTTATAGTCACCTACGTGCAAGTACCCTTGGGAAACATATCTTCTATTTGAATCTATGGCAGGACAGACTGGGTCGTATAACTTTGGCTAGTAACCGGTCTAGGAGAAGGCGGACTCTAAATTTGAAATATCTATCTATGGGTCAATTATCCTCACCAACACGCAATTAGCCAAGTGCTGACCCCTGAAGACATGGTCAATCAGGAAGGGGTTTCTCCAAGGAGTGAGAAGAGACTGAACCTGGATAAGCCTCTTCATAATGATCTTTCACCCCTGGTACCTTTCGCTAATTTCTACGTCAATACATTTTGAGAATAAAATTTATATTTATACGAAAATATGAATATTTTTTGAAAACCAGTGTAGATGTATTTAACTTCGTTTAACACAAGTGAACAATTCTCGGGCATCCAGTTCAAATGGAACTCTTCACTAAATATTCTCTCGTGGCAAGGCTCCTTTATTGATATTAACTAAGTTTACTTTATATAAGCCAAAGTCTGCAAATATAAAATACTCGGTGACACAGTACTAATGATCGTATAACTAATAAACTTCCTAATGATCTGAGAATGATGAGTGTAATGAACCAAGTTAGTAGCAACAGCAATGAATGAATGTGAGACTGTAACGAAGTCTAAAAATGATTTTATTACAATCACCCATTACAACGACTATTGGTTCATTACAAATTATTTCATAAATCAACCATAGACAAAATCTAAAATAAAACAGTTTTGCTCGTTAGTATTTATTAACGATTTTAGCTAGCAGGGGAAGCTTTATTGAATTGGCTATCGTTATTTGGCTTTGTATAATTGAGTCCTTTTTTAATCCAACCCTTCCAAGTAAATCCATCGAACTCGAATTCGGCTCATCGATTTCACGTTCTGCTAACCATTACAGATTCTGCCTATCTTTAGATATATTGTACTAGTTTACGTACACGGGTACTGCGTAAGTAATGATATGGGTGAAAAAATGATTCTCTGAGCTAGACTGCACCTGGAAAGAATGTTTCGAATATTTACATGTATTATTATTATTAGGTTGGTGCAAAAATAATGTCGTTTTTGACGTTAAAAAATACGTTAAAAAACGACATTATTTTTGCACCAACCTATTATTATTATTATTCGATTTCTGTTATGGTCACACTACCTACCAAGCCTGCGGGAAGACCTAAGGTAGGTAGTGGTGTCTTTGTTATTACTACATTTCATGTTTTGTTTTTCTAACTACCATAACATCACTAGTCTTACGTGGACAAAGTTCTTCTTAAGGTGTGTGTTGGGCTCTACTTATCAAGACAATTTTTTTGTATTTCTCTTAAGCTGGGATTTCCAGGAATATTTTTTCACCGTGTTGTCGTGTTCTTTTTGTATCATTCTAAGCGCACCTTCAACATTTTTTCTATTTCGATTTACAGGTTTTTATACTTCGATAGTTTTTCAAATTCCTTGCTTCCTATGCTACAGTCGACTGGGCAAGCCATATCAATTAGTTGACAAGTTTGTTTTTTTTTTGTATTTTTTTTTTAGGTTTTGAGATTGATATCCTTCCTATTTGCTTCAATTTTTTTCTTCCTGTCTGTAAGGATGGTGCAATCTCATATAATTATGATATCTTTTATTTCTGTAACCAGTGCTGGGTGATGTTCATATCAGTGTTTATCTCTTCCAAAATGTTTGCACATTGTCCAGTGTAAATATTGCCGCACTATATTGTTGCGATATCTATATTCATTTGAAGCAAATCTCCAGGAACTTGTATTTGGACAATTTCTCAACGATTTGCATGTTGTTTCTCTCAGATGGTACTGCTATGTCAATAAGCATACACTTCCTGAATTTCTTGTCTTTTATGATAATATCAGGTCTGTTGGCTTTTATTCCCTTGTCAGTTTGAATTGGGATGTCCCAAAGGATAGTTACATCGGGTAACTGTATCTGTGCTCATGCCATCTCTCAGTAGTTTCGATTTTGTGCTTCTTGTCCTACCAGTTTTGTTTTGTTTTTTTTTGTAATTTCATTTAGCCAAGTTCAGGCATATTAGACTGTTTCTTGAAGAATGCATATTCTTTGTTGATGGGGTGAATTTGGTGTTTTACTATTTGTAGAAGAGAATCATTCTTTTT
Organism: Acanthosepion lycidas; assembly: GCA_963932145.1. Classification (NCBI taxonomy): domain Eukaryota; kingdom Metazoa; phylum Mollusca; class Cephalopoda; order Sepiida; family Sepiidae; genus Acanthosepion; species Acanthosepion lycidas. Next base: position 72,823,724 of record OZ010579.1, on the reverse strand, counting down.
TCTGAGGTACGCTTCCAATCCGATTGTTGTTGTTTTTATAGTTCAAGTTTTATTAGACCTCGGCCTCCTAAATCTCTTGGTACGTACAGCCTATCAACATCTGATTTCGGGTGGTGCATGCTAATTTAGTTAAGCATTTTTCTGGTCTTGGCATCCAATATTTTAATGTCATTCGACTTTCATTTAATAGTGAATGAAGTTATCTTTTACTACGAGTATATCTAAGTTGTTGATAGCCTTCATTTTATTGGCCCCATTAAGTTCGCTTTCTAGTATCAATTGCATTCTATAATTTAGTTTTCGGATCTTTTTCTTTATAATTAAATGTCGTATTCTGTCTTCTTCATTAATTCCTAAGTGTCTGTATGTTCCATCTTGTTTTAGTTCCTTAATCTTGTTGTTGGTATCAAAGTCAAAATCTATAGTTTTCGTTAGTTTACCGACTTTGACTGTGGCTTTGGCACATTTGTCGATTCCGAACTCCATCCTAATGTCTTCACTGAAGGTTTTAACAATGGTGAATAGGTTTTCCTGCTGGTTGTCATCCTTGGCAAACATTTTAAGTTCATCAATATAGAATAGGTGATGCAGTTTGCCATTCTGTGACTTGTATCCGTAGCTACAGCAATAGCATTTTACTTCCGACAAAAACCTCTTTACAGAAATACGTCAATGAAACCTGATTTCTTACAAAGAATGCATATTCTCTTTATACGAACATATAAAAATCTTGTCAGTATTAAATAACCTACTGAGGTTGATATACCGTAAAAATTCATTTACAGTGGTTTTTGTTTATATCACAGTTGTTGCTTGTTTTATTTTTTTAAAGTTTCTCGAATTTAATTATATTTGTACGTCGAGGAGATGGCTGCTTTATCTTCAGTTCCTTAAGTGAAATATTGTGCCTCAGTCAATTATGTGACATGCGTGATAACGATTAGGCGATCATGTATCTTTCGATATATGACTGACGAGGCAGATTTTTTCCCGCAGTAGGTTGACATTTCTTTCTGCGGTAGACCAGTTGCCATCCAAGGTTATAGAACCCGGTCTGTTTACCCATAGCTAGCGGAGAAAAATTTCCCAAGTGAATGTAACGGATTAGACTGGAATTTGAACTCGGCTCTCCGATTCCTCATTTCGAGCCGTTATCCATTACTCCACCGTGCCGACTACTGTGTCCCACTAAGAATATCTTTTTATTTTTCTTAAATATAAAAATATTTTATATCTGTGAGGATTTTTACTTTTGTAATTGAGAAGGCACTAAGATTTACTTCGTTTTTATACAGTGAAGTACTCGTAGTATGTTTTTGAGATTATATCTGACACAGGAATAACTCTTTTTTTATAAAACGAGCAATATCAGAAATCTTGATAAGATTGCTCTGTTCCTTTAATGATCTTGAAACAAGGGCCTTCATTTTTATCCATTGCTTCCCAGACTCAGAAGCAAAGTCTTGCCAAAATGAAACACTTAATAATAGTTTTAGGACCTCTTATGCTGGCCTGCAAAATGATATTTCACTGAGCAAAAGTGTCAGAGGAACCAGACCGATAACGAAAAAAAGTACAACCAAATCGGTCCTGGAAGAATGGAGGCAGCTGTTTAGAAAGGCTGAAGTAATATTGGCTCGACAGCCCACAGGCCACACATCCTTCATTCATTCATTCATTCATACTTGTTGAAGAATGAAGATCAACCAACATGTACAACATGCCAAGCCGCACTCACGGGGAAACACATCTTAACTGAATGGACTCGCGTAGCTCCTGTCAGACATAAATGCTATAAGGAAACGAGAAAATACTTTTTAAAATACTGAAGCCGTCAACATAATCTTCTACCATAAAGAAATAGTTTTATTCCAACATATATAACACCTACAACAGATCACGTACATACTATATATATATATATATATATATATATATATATATATATATATATATATACAAGTATATGATTGGTGTATACGGAATAAATTCCAATAACCAAAAATTACTATTCTTAAAAGAGTACTCAATACAGAGTAGAGGAGATATAATTATTTATTTAAAAATTATAACATAAATAAGTTATAAAATCACTACAAAAATAGCCATTTTGTTTCAACACCTTCGGTGTCTTATCAAGTGGTGATGTTGAATGTAAAATAAATGGTTTTTAAAAGTTTCACCATTTATTTTACATTCAACATCATCACTTGATAAGACACCGGAGGTGTTAAAACAAAATGGCTATTTTTGTAGTGATTTTATAACATATTTCTGTTATAATTTTTAAATAAATAATTACATATATATATATATAAGACATGCATTTACCCTGAAAGTGCAAAATTATGTACAAAATATTTATAGCTGAAGGCATACAATTGCGTTCAAAATATTTAGATTTCCGCGTTAAATGCGGGTAGGCGGTAAGAAGAGGTGAATCCATGCCTTTCCCAAGAGCGTAAGTGAATATAGCAAACCCATTGAGTATTGGAACTCGGCTCTTTGATTGACAATTCCGAGCCATTATCAATTACAACACACGCACTTTCGGGATTACTGCACCTGGCAATCCAAAGCTGTTGCCCATTTAGGTAATTACCAAGTTCGAAGTTGCTTAAGTTCGGTGACTGTACAAGAGCTGGTTTTTCAATGTGGTGTCGGCCGTAAGCCCTGATCGATAGGTGCACATAATGTGTTAAGTTTTGAGAAGGGATAAAAATGTTGATATGCCGTTAAATAAAATCAAGCAACCAACCAATATTTCATCCCTCGTTCCCTGCCGCACAAAACCGCTTCATGGAATTTGTTTCCTATTCCTGAAATGTTACAACGATTATATTGACATGATGTGAAAAGCTTGATTGAACGGAAGGTGACTGATCATAGTATTGTGCAGTTTTCATATCATTTTAGAAGTTTCTAGTGTTTCAAGAGTCAAGGATTTAAGTGACTTCTAGGCCTGTTTTAACGTCCATCAGCATGCCAGAAACGAGTAACATATTGTGATTTCTTGCACTGATGTTTTTAATGTCATGAATTAGAACGATCAATTCCTATCGAATCAATTCATAGTTATGCTGCTAGCAAAGTTGGTTCACTTGTGTCGTGTTAGACACTTTTTCTCCCCCGAATCAGTCATATACATTTACAAGTCTGTACATCGAATATTGCTGGTAATTCTGCCTTGTTTATAGAGACTATTGAGTAATTTCAATGAACAATCTCCAACGTAATCGTTCCTAACCTGATATCTTTCCCAACGCCGTAACGTAGGTCTGTTGTGCCTTTTCTATAAATACAGGGTATCCCCAAAATATGGACATCCTTTAAAATGTGAATATACTGAGTAACTACATGTCCCAGACAAACGAAATTAAATAGGCTTCATGTTGAATAATGAAATATGTGTTTATCAAAATTCAAACAAGATATTCAAAGGAACGTAGATTTCATTAACCGATTTCACAAGGCTTCATAAATGTTCAATATGCGCACCGCATGTAACACGACAGATGTCAAGCCGGTTGTCCAGCTCCTGCCAAACACGCTGTAGAATGTCTTGCGTAATATTCTCTAGCACCGCAGTTATTCTCTGCTTAAGCTCCTCTAGGTTTGTAGAAAGAGGAGTACATAGGCATGTTCTTCATAGCCCCAGAGAAAAAAATCTCAAGATGTCAAGTGAGGTAATCGTGGTAGCCATTTCAACATCATATTGTTATTATCCTTAGTTCGCCCGAACCATCTTCCTGGTAGATTCTCATTGAAATTAGTCAGCACAGTCAATTTAGTTTGTGTCATGGTGCCTGCCTAGACGGACAAGAATGAACTCTTTCCAACGCGATATATATACTACGCCTCTCAAGAGAGACGAACGTTATTAGAACGGATTTGGTATTGGGACGGTAGTCGAGTAGCTTCACGGCTTGACGGTCGAACTCTCTGCCTCTGAGCAGAGAGGAACCCGGACGAGGCTCCGCCGAAGGGTAGAGCCTCGTTCGGGGTGGTTGACCAACCCGATTCTGTTTTTACAGTTTCTACGGGCATTTTTTTGGCCGAGCCTACGGGCTCGGAAAACTCACGTAAAACTCGGCCTTGTACCACATCTTTCCCTCGTGGTGGAGGGCTGATAGCAGTCACGTCGAACCAGTCGTACAGTCTTACTAACCTTTTCACTTCTTGTATTGTTTCTCGTGTAATATATTCTTTGTTTTTTCTACTGTTGTGTTTCGTGTTGTTCTTCCATGGTCCTAAACTTGGACCATAACAGTTTGTTTTTACAATTTTTGTTAAAATTTGAGATGATGTGGCCCAGAATTGGTTATGTCATTAAACTACAAAATGATGTCAATTTGCAGGGGGCACCCTGTATTTTCATGACAATTCTACTGATACGTGTTTCTCTTTGATATTTCGCCTTTATGAACTTAAGTGCAGCTAAGTCTCCTCATTTTACTGTTGAAATTGCTAGATGTAACCTTAAGTTCTTTTGTATTCTATTCTTTTCCCTCCACGCCTGAGGATATCTATTTCGGCTTCATGCTTTACTGTCAACTACAATCTTAAAAAAGTCTCATTGAATTTTATTCTTTCATTAACATTTCTATCCTCTGTGTAATTCTTTCAGTTTCTTACACGTCCTCTAACCTTTTGCGTCTTTGTAACTTTATTGCCTTGCAATGATCATGGGCTTTGTGCAAGGCCACATTTGAAAATTCCAGGGTCGATGATTCTAAGATAAATTTGCCCTTCTCAAATTCCCCATAAACCGATTGTAATTACTGTTTCAGCTGCACCATGCTTTTGAGATGAATGGATAGCCATCGGCCATCATTTTTATGGTCCAGTAGAAACATCCAGAAAACAGTCTGCGCAAAGTATTTGATCGGAAGTTTCAAAATCTGCTTCTCTGTAATTTTTTTTCCTTTCGCCAAAATTTCTCAGTTAAATTACTCATTGCTTTGGCCATCGATCATTCGCAAAAAGGACAGTCATTGTTCTGGATCGCTAAGCAAATGTAATGGTCATGCCTAGATGTATTCAGTGAGCACCAATTTCTTGCACTAATGGGAGGGTCCATACTGAAATGATTGGCGACATTTAAAGAAAAATTTAATTTCAGAACTCGGTTTGTAGATAATTGCGATTAGCTAAGTTAAATAATGTGATATGTTAATGATCAGCTTTTTTCTTTATCTATTATGTCGCATTTTTTGTAATGTTTTTATACATTTTACAGAAATAAATATGAAAAATAGTTGTCAGTTCGTTTTTTATTTCGCTATTCATTCAGTCCGACATTTTGTGTATATTGCCACTTTTTCTAACTCGCATTTTCTTTTCAGGTGAACTTTTGTTTTAATCAGTGACTTGATTTCGTTCTTTCCTTCTGATCAGAATTTTGAATTTATACAGTTTAAACATTTTATTCCTCAAAAAGCTTCAATTTTGTTTGTGACGTCAAGATTCATTTTCTATTGCTTAAATAGAAAATGTATATTCTGTCTTAGTCGCTTTAGTTTTTAGTTTAGTTGAAATCAGACGCAAACTAGCGTTAGGTTAGACTAGGTTTGCTTGAGATTTGTTTGTTCATTAAGTTTTCAATTAGTTCGTTGCTTGTTTTATTCTTGTCGTGACTTTTTTTTTTGTTTTTAATTCTCCAACCAATCCGCACTAGGTTCAGGAATTAATTATTTTTGCATTTGTTATTTTGTCTAAATGAGCGCGTGTCTGATATGTATTTTCCTTATTTAATTATTCACTATTATTTTCGTTAACGCGGCTTTCTGCAGCATTTAGAATGGTTGGGGTTGAGACAATTACTAACTATTTGCTTTCTTTCTGTCCTTATATTTTACATTGTATATAAGCAGTTGGTATTCACTAATATTTTTAATTATATATATTAATCAATTAATTTTTATTCCACCTCCACAAAATAATTGTACATATGACACTAGTTTAGCATTCATACAGAAATTGTGGCTTTATGACGATTGTTATATAAATAAGTTATATAACTGAGAGATTTTAGTGAAAGTTAAAATTGTAGAAAGAATGGTTCAGTGACTGTGACTAACATCTTTTAACAATAAGATATTAAAGGTCGTTCCTCCTTTGCTCACATCTTTAGGCCTTGTGCCACATTTTTTGTATCGTGCTTATTTTGTATCTTAAAAATACATATTAAACATAGGACTCAGAAGTCAGTAATGGGAAAATTGAGTGTGAGTGAATGTAAGACAGATGAGTGATTTGCGTGGATATTTTCTGTTAATTCACTCCCAAATAATGTAAAGTTACTTATCGCAAATATTAATTCACTCCAATAAATTATAAATTTTAAATCAAAGTTTGTTTAGCTGGCCTCGTAATAAATCCAACACTCAGAATGAAAAATTATCAAAAATCAAGGAGTTATTCACATTTCGTAAGTGTGGATGATATTTGAGGTACTTACAAGGAATTTTTTCGGTTTAATTTTTTTAAATCTGTTTTTGGTTTGCTGATCAGGGTAAGCGCGACATCGACCACACACTTAGAAATAGCGCAGCCAAATCACGCACATTCGGGGGTGATCGCAAAGGTCAACCCAACCGGAGTGCAATGAGAGGACCTTGCTCTGTGTGAATTTGGTGTGAATTTTAGTAAATATAAATTCTTTTATTCTTGGGTGAATTAACTGAAAAGATTAGAGTAGGTTAAGGAAAGTGTATTTTTTTGTGAGTAGATTAAGAAAGTGTGGTCTATTGAGTGAGTGCTTTAAAGTGATTGACTTTTATTCAATATGGTTTTTCAAGTCGAAAATCCAATTTTTCTTAATTGTTTGTTGAATGAAAATAATACAGTATGTAAATAAATTTAAATTACATTTTTCTTTCTTCCGATGTTACGGTTTTTTTTGGGGGGGGGGTTTACTTAAAAGTGCCTAATATATTTTCTTTTATGTAATATGTTCCACGAAAAATATACAATACATAAATTCAAAAAAAAATTGACGTTAATTATCAGATTAGTTGAACTATTATTATATAAAAATGCCCAAATGATACTTAAAATCGAATTTAAATTTAAATTCAATCTAATTTAAATTCAATGAATTTAATTCAATTGATTTAATGTAAATTCAAATGAATTTAAATCTAAATTCATTTGAAATCAAATTCATTTTAAATCTAAATTCAATTTAAAATTGAATTTAGATTTTCTTCTTACTTTCTTTAAAACTACGCGATATTTTTCATGAAAAATATGATACTTACAATTACATTTTTCTGTTAGGAATAATTCCTATTGTTCATATATTTTTAGTAACGCGTGTAAAATGCTAAAAAGAAACGAGAGTTGGCTGAAGTAAAAGCCAGAGCAGAATTAGACAGAAAAACTGCTGTAGGACAACGCGCATAAATAACTTTAGAAAGGCTCAAAGCTCAACCATTAACATGAATTGTGGCAAAATGAATCAGAAAATGAAACTACAGATATGTTTGAAGCTAACAGATTAAAAATTTCTCTTATTCACATCTAGAAACTAGCGTTAGGCTAAGATGAAATACAGTTATTGAAATTAAGAACATATCTCTTGAAAACTACTTATTATCTCAATCGTGAGGGCTTATGGATATTGTTTAACAATTTTGGCAATGGAAAACATTTGTCATCCGAAAGTCTGTCAGATGAGAAATTGCAACCACAATGATAAGATAATATTGCTTAACCTTATAGGATCAGTAGCGCATATTTGTGATTTTATGAGCAATCCAATGGATCACAATTACAAATATTTCAAAGGGACCATCAGTTCCTATATTTCTGCCCTTTCTTTTGTTTTACTGAGAGTTCAAATATCACATGTCCCTAATCATTGGTGGTAGTACTTTCATATTCATGGACAAACCTATTGGGGAATCAACAATATGAATTCCCTCTAAAGAAGTGTCGCCACAATATTTGCAGTTTTTCTTGCTTGATTCGAAAATTAGTCAAATCGCGATAATTATAATCATCACTCACGCCAGCTTAGATCAAATTATTAGAAATAAGAAAATTTTACTTGAGATTAAAAGAGAATAAAAATCAACAGTGTAAATTAGTATCCCTACACCTATTGCTATTTCAAGAGATAAAAAGCGATCAACAACATGATAATCTACTAACTGTGGATGAAGTAGCAATGATTCTTCAGATACAGTGATAGCCAAATACGATATGAAAGATATTTATCTTCGAAATGATGAAATGGTAATAACACTAGACAGGAAAATGAAAGTTGTTTCGTTTCAACTTTAGTGCTTCTCTATTAACTCTGGTAGGCTTAATACGGAAATCACATTAGTGCCTTATAGTATATAATTTATGCCAAGAAATAGCAGATGTCTTAATCTGAATGAATTTAATACTAATATCAATCAGGAATCTTTGATCTAAGCAGAGCTATGCCAGTTTTCAATCTAAGAGATACCAAAGCACCACGTACCTTCACGGTCGACATTTAACGGGTCCAAGAGAAGAGTAAACAATAATCTTAAGTGTGAAAGATTTAATTTCCTATTCTAATTAGACATTAGTAACATAACATTACATTTATAACATTACTAAAATTAGTAAGATTACTAACATAACTTTACACTAATAACGTTAGTAACAATGTTACATTTCCTACACCAACAGATGTGAATAAAAATTTGAAAATAGAATATTTATTACAAAATTAAAATAACTAATATGAAAATATTATATAATTTATTGTGGCCTGTTAGGAGCCAGAAAGAAAGACACGGAAATAAGAAGGTAGGTTGAACAAGTGGATTGAAATAACAGAACATATATACAAAAGTAGGAGTGTTATTATTCAGCAGATAGAAGTATCCGTCCGAACTATCAGGTTACAATGCGTCCCGACTGCCTCCGCCTAGGAAGTCACGCACGTTAGTATTTATGAAGGAGGAAGTGTTCATACTAATGGAGATAGGTCACCATAACAAGTATAATATAACAAGAAATTATATGAAGAGCAAACAAGAAAAATGTGGTATAAAACTGTAATTTCTCGGTTGGCTTAATGCATAAAAACAACGGCAATCACAAAAGGTAAGATTGAACCGTCTTAATCATTTGTCCTGGTCCTCAAACCAAGTTCCATAGGTGTCACCCTTAATCGCTGGCTTCATCCACCTTCCTTGATATAGCTTCTCCAACTGTTTATCCTGATGAAATCGATATACTCTCCCGACACAGTACCTCGACAGGGTACCATGATATATGCAGACAGAAAGAACACTTTTTACGTTCCTTACGTCTGCTGGAAGGTCTGTGAGTTCCCCTTTTTCTATTTTATATACTCTTGTGGAACTATTTATTGATATACCCCCCTCACTCGATTTTAATTTATATAATTAAAATGTGCCTTTTAGTCGAGTTCCACCTTTCCCTCCTCAGTCACTTTATTGTGTTTGTATTCATTTATATTAAATATTGTCTACGAATATCTTTGATAAAGCGTTGGCCGAAAGGTGCCTTAGATATAACGTCCACTTTCTTTAAAGCTATATATATATATATATATATATATTCAACATTCAAATTCTCACGTCTTACAACGCAACAACGTGGGACATAACTTTAATTTCACCAAATCCAGCCTTATTAAAAAAAACATAAGCCTTTAAAGAGAAAATATTATGAAAATATATTTATAGCAATATTACCAACTATTAACACACGTTTAAAAAACTACATTACATCACCATTGTTCTACAGATACATTATTCATGAATCTAACTTCTCTTTTCTGGGTACATAAAAATCAATATATATATACAACACAAGACATACTAGGATGAAAAACTTGTCAAAACATCCTGCAGTGTCTCACTAACCTTTACACACTTTTGCATCCGGAATGTTTTTGACACTTATTTGAATATTATCTGTTATTTTATTATACTCTACACGTATCCAATTAAAACTTACTGAATCTTTTTACAAACTTTAGCGTCGAGAATGATTGCCACACATATTTAAATATTATCTATTACATCATTACACGTGACATGTATCTAACCAATATATAGTCAAACACGACATACCATTAATCTGCGTCTCTTTGCTTTTTATCATTTTTTATAATTTCTATCTTGATCTCTGACAAAGCTTTAATAAAGTGAAACATGTTAGATTAAGATCGGTTTCCGACTTGTTTTTTATCCTATTTTGTCGGATTCGTATCCATACACGATTTCTCTCTCTCTCTCTCTCTCTATATATATATATATATATATATATATATATATATATATATATTTAAAAGAAAAACAGACCACTTTAAGGTACCATTATAATAATTTATATATATATATATATATATATATATAGTTTGGACATATAAATCAACTTATATAAGCTCTCTACTTCCGATAATGATCATTATTAATATAGCAAATTTAAACTATATATATATATATATATATATATATATATATATATATTTCTCAGGCAAAAAATATTCTCTCACCCTAATTGGCCAAAGAATACACTACATAGAGATGGGCAATTCACCCACCTTTATGAAGGGAGACCCTCCTGGTAACAGCGAAATATCACACACACACACTCAAACACGCACACACACTGACACACATATCTTGCATTGGTCGATATTTCACAGGTGATTTCAAACTTTGAAATTCAGTTCACAGAAATGAATTCAGGTACAAAATGCTATTGATGTATCTTGTATTTCGTTTGTAGCTGTCGTGTAAGTTCGTTTCTGCTGCATAGTCCTGTCTTCGGAATGCAGCATATCGAAAAATCTTTCCATGCAATCTTCTTCAAGTGACTGTCACATCCACCTGACATCGCTGTTTCCTGAAACCTTGGAAACTAGATTCTCGGTTATATTTGACGAGTATTCACCAATGGAGAAACATGGAATTGCGTGGAGTTTATGTTCTTAACTCAAATAAACAACAGGTGACATCTACACTATAGGAGAGAGACAGCAATATCACAGGCATTGCGTTTTGCCTGTATTCGTATTTCTCAATTTTCTGAGATTTCTCAATTTCTACACACACACACACACACACACACACACATATATATATATATATATATATATATATATATATATATATATATATATATATATATATACAAGTTTCATTATGTACATTATGTGCAAGTATTTGTGTGCAGGTATATTTTTATCCTACAATTTATATATATATATATATATATATATATATATATATATATATATATATATATATATATATATATATTCATGCACGTTTCATTAAATAATATAGACAAGTGTTGTCTATTTATTTTATGTAAATTTTTTTTCGTAACGTATATATATATATATATATAACTGGGTGTTTGTGCAGCAATCACTCTTTTATACAAGTGTCATTAAAAACTAATGACACGTTACTGTGGTTAAGATTTTTTTTATTTAAATTTTCATGTGTTCTTATAATTTTTTTTCATTTCTGAGTTTGTATTACGTAGAAATTTTCGGAATGTTCATAATTTGTATCCAGAAAAGAAAATAATAAGAACACAAGAAAAATTAAATAAAAAAAAAACTTAACCGTAGTAACTTGGCAGTCGTCTTTAATGAAACTTGTATAAAACAAGGTTTGCTGTCGAAACACCCAATAACACAAACACAGACACACGTACACACACACACACACACACACACATATATATATATATATATATATATATATATATATATATATATATATATGTGTGTGTGTCTGTGTCTGTGTCTGTGTACGCATGTGCATAAATTCATAAATAACTGAAAATGTATCTGTAAAAAGAAAATATGAATAAGGACCTAAGGAAAAATCATATATATATATATATATATATATATATATATATATATATATATATAGGAATGCGTAGGATAAAAAATGTACATACACGCAAAAATACTTGCACGTATGTATCACATGATACACTGAGTAGCGGATTCTGGTATGGTTATATTTAGTCGTTGTCGGCTATGGCATTGGGCCCTCAATTTATTTTATAGTTTAAGCTCTAGATTTTATTCTTACTATTTGTATGTATATATAATATATATATATAATATATATATATATATATATATATATATATATATATATATATATATATATATATATATATATATATATAATTTGCCCACTATTTACAGGAACCCTTACGAAAAATTATGGTCGAAAATACAAAAATTCTATATAAATCACATACCGCAAATATCTCGCTATAAGAGATGTTCTGTATATTAAACACCTTTCTCCTAGTATCAACCTCACCTTATTTAACATTGGAAATGGTAAGTTGAAGGTTTATTAAAAAATAGAAAGACACTCACTCCAGCCCTGCTCAACACGTCAAGGCTCGGAATGAGCGTTCCTACTAGTATTCAAAACAACACAAAATATGAGACAATATCGTCAATTTTTGCAATCCCTTACTCCCACCAAACGGGAAAATGCAGGAACTCTGGAAAAACTAAATAAAAACTTAATTAAATTTTTCATGTCTGTCATATTTAACGAATGATGTTTAAAAGAAATTTTTTATTTTCAAATATACATTAATATATATATATATATATATATATATATATATATATATATATATATATATATATATATATATATATATATATATATATATATACATACATGAGCCAATTAATGTTCATTTCAGTTAAGCAGATCTCCTTGGAGAATTTAAATCGTCAATTTCCTTTTGTAAAATAGAAACACGTTAGGGAAAATGTACGAAAATAAAAAATCAATAAAACTAAAACATTATTTAATTAGAAAAGCTCTAAATTGCTTTTATGAATAATATATATAAAGAAAAACATTTTTTGATGAATTTTTACAACTGTTTCAATTTTTTTAAATTTTTATTAGAAAAATTATAAAGTTTTAAATCTTTTAAATTTCTGCATTACTTTCTCCCCATTAGGTGATATTTCTATTAAATAAATCTATATTTACTAATCATAAATCATCAAATGCCAACATTTTAATAACTTTTTTGTATATACATATGCGACATTATTCGAAGATATGAGCGATAACTATATTAAAATTTAAAGCCAAAGTATCTCAATTTCAATAAAACATTAGATTACGGAGAATATTTATTTATTTTAGAAAGATTAGCATTTGTAAGGCTCTATACAATTTTGAGTGATTATCGACGCACTTCGTGGCCGTAAAGGTCTAAAGCATCTCGGATTTAAAGCATGTTTAGTTATGCAAAGGAGCACACACGTTCGACTCATGTCGGAGAGAGATCATATTCTCTTTAATAAGATTTCTCGAATAGTCAGGTTTATAGACGAAAATAAATAAATTTACTGTTTAATAAATAAACGGAGCGTCTACTCAAGTATCACTGAAAAATAAAATTTAAGTAATAAAATATGTCGAATTAATAAATAAAAATTCACCACTTCATTTTTTAAAAAAAACAGAATTTCACCCCAAGCAAGGCGGGATGCCAGTAGTACGCAAGCGTTTACAGGGTGGGAGTGAGAGTAAAGAGGTGTGATGGAGGAAAGGATGAAGAGAAGGACAGGGAATAGATCAAGGGATCTGGAGATATCGATTGACATTACATTTGAATAGTTGGAGATTATAGCTATCAGGGAAACAAGTAATAAGAAGGGAATTCCACAGACGGGAGCTGCGTGATATGAAGATATTGGCATAGAAGAGACGACCACATTTAACCGTTTCGATAGTGAAAGGGTGGGACGTGATTCCAGCCTAGTAGCACGTTTAAATTCATGCAGTCTGGGAACCAGTGAAAGTAGCTCGTCAGAACAGTTACCGTGAAAGTATTTGTAGAAAAGACAGAGGGAGGCGACGGCATGTCTGTGAGAGAGCGACTGTAGACGAGATGCCAGATCAGGACCAATGACATTGCATTTCCGTCTCTGAATCTTGTCGAGGACCTTAAGGCGAACACCGGGGACACCAGACCATATATTTTGAAATTGCTTTATGTTATTATTATTATTATTATTATTGAATGAGAAAGCAGACGCCAACAAAGTGATGTTGAGATACGAAACTACAAAGCTCAATATACCCAACACGGTACCCTGTCTGATAAGGATACCAGTTTCGATAGAGTTCCTCGTCTTTGTCGGTGAAAAATTATTTTCCACCTAGTAGCCCTTTATCGATACGTTGCAAGCATTTCACTAGTCTATCGCTATTTGCACGGAAAGTCTTATATATATATATATATATATATATATATATATATATATATATATATATATATATATATATATATATATATATATATATATATATATATATATATATATATATATATATATATATATATATATATATATATATATATATATATATATATATATATATATATATATATATATATATATATATATATATATATATATATATATATATATATATATATATATATATATATATATATATATATATATATATATATATATATATATATATATATATATATATATATATATATATATATATATATATATATATATATATATATATATATATATATATATATATATATATATATATATATATATATATATATATATATATATATATATATATATAAAAAAATAAATAAATATGACCGAGTGCTTAGAACGTCCGCATTCTGACCATGAGACCCGGGTTCGAATCTCACCATGGTCGATTTGTTAGAAAGGAGACTTCCTGATGTTATCGGAATGGAGGGGTCGATACCAACATGCCTGGAAACCATACCACGTGAGTGGAACTGGGTAGACGGAACCCTTGGGTGCCGTCGATAGCTGTGCTAGTACGAAGTCACAAGTCAGCATGGCCAATGGCTTGAGCATACTAGCCTTGTTCAAATTGTTGATCATGCTAGGTAACACGCTCTTTCCCAGAAACTGTAACTATGGTCTGCTCAGCATAGTTGCAGTATGAACCACAGGTGGGCTCTGTGGGCGTTGAATAAACACAAATGCACCTGAGCAAGCGTCTGCAATTGGGATTGGCTAATCGCCGTAATAGACGGTTATCTTCGAATACAAGTGGCTATCTATCTATCTATCTATCTATCTATCATTATTATTATTAATATACTAATAACAATACATTCGCGTCGCGTTTTCTATATAGACTCAACTGATTTCCCATCACAGTTTCCGCATTTAATATTAAATTTACTCTTCTTAAAACTCCTTCCTGTAAATCCTTGTTATCGTAAACGCTGGAAATCGTCGAACATAATCAACTAGAATATTTGACACATATCCAAATCGTATAATGCCGATATTTTTCTACTTAATAATTGGATTGGCCAATGTCGTACTGAGCGATTGTGACGGACTTTGTAAGAGGCGTAGTGTCCCTCGGAATTTACTCATCATTCTCTTTATTATTTCCTTGCTTTATAAAGACATCCACTTTATCCACCCGGAAAATCCGGCCTTTCGAGACGTTTTGATATTCATTTCACAAGATGATATTCGGAAGCTTAAGTTGAAATATCATGTTGCCTTTTTATTTGGCTTCTTCTTCACGAGTCCCCTAAACCATTATGGCTGTAGACATCGTGGCAGTAGTAATAGCCTGACTGAAGCCATCCCTCTTTTGAATTCAAGCTTTTTTTCTTTTTTGCAATGATGTTCACACTGCGGAAGGCCCGGGAGCCACGCGAAGTAGAGTGTGACAGAGTAAGAGGCAGGGTTTATGCGGATATGTGAAAAAGATAACGATTAAACATAGACTTGAACAGATTAAGATCGTGATCGGTGAAGAAAACATCCTCTTGGAAGTCGGTTCTATGAAGCCACGGTTCGCAGGAAGAAGCTGCTCGAGTGGAACTAATGTTTCACCAAAGGAACACGAAGGGAATAAGCTACAATATGCGTAGCATGGAGAGTCTTAGACGTGAAGGTTAGAACTGGTGGTGGAAAAAGGAACATAACTCGTCTGAGTCCTTTACATGGAAATAGCGACAGAGCAGTAAGAGCCTTGTGACATATCGTCTGTTTGAAAGAGGTAGTAGGATGGAGAATATTTTTTCACGCACAAGGACGCAGAGACATTTTTGAAATCTATCGTGACTGGAAAGTAAAGACTGAGAAAGTAAAGACAGACAAGCCTCCGGCCATATAAAGCAGCATTACTCCATTTTAGGCCCAGTCTAGTGCTTGTAACGTAGATGACAGCACCTTACTGGAGTGATACAAAGAACTGACCATTTTTCCAGTATCTTTAGTAATGGGCCGTATATACGAGATCCACTTGAGGTCTGGGTTGTGTTCAGCTGCGAATCTCTTATCATCTAGAGTTTTGGAGTTGCCCACATATACCGTTGTATCATCAACATAGATATTAACAAATGATAGGAGTCTACTCTTAGGTGAACTAAAAAGAGCTTTTTGATTTTCCAAAGTGCATTTGTGTGAAAGTGTACGAAACAAACATGGCCTGAATTTGAACTCGGCGTGCTGATTTCACTTCCAGTGCTGACATTCGTTCGACTACACGCACATCCACAAAAATCGTCCAAGATAGACACAGATTAATTCATTAAAATATACAAAAATTTCTTAAACTTCTTAATCTTTTTCTTGTAATTTTGTAACACTTTGATAACGACAACAATTTTGAGATTCTCCTGACCGGTTGCATTTTCAATTTATATTGTTTTGGTTTCGTTCTAAATTTCGGAAAAGAATCGAAGTTATAGAAATTAAAGCTTCGCCGAAATATCTTGGGAATCTCCTATACTGAACCTATCACCAACGTAGAGGTCTTTCGAAAGATCGATCAAGTCACCGAACTCTATAATGACCTTTCCATCAACATCAGGAAACGGAAGCCGGAGTTGTACGGGCATATCACTAGATCAGACTGACTTGTAAAGACGCTTTTTCAGGGCATTTCACCTGGAGGCAGAAAGAGAGATAGGTAAAAGATTAAAGGAATATCAAAGTGTAGATAGATCTGAGAACCAACAAATCTGAAAGAAATGCAAGTAACACGGACAGATATCGGATACTGATCGATTTAGAATGATCAATGTACAGAATTGAAGGATAGATAAGAAAAATAGTTTCAGCTGATTACTTTTGAAGATTGTGTCTTGATCATTTCATTTTCCTCTCGAATTATCATTTATAACTGATTCATTGTCGTCCAGTCAATTAAACTGGACCAACCATCATCTGGCAGTGAAGATTATGTGAACATTGTTTGAAAATAATTGTACAAAAACATTTATTCGAAAACAGTTATTCGAAAAACATTTATTCGAATTGTAAATTGTTTGAATGAAAATTAATCGAAAAGACAATTATAATAAATAATAATTATTCGAAATGCAAAATTTTTTATTGCAATAAAAATGTAAAAATTAAATGAGGAAATATACAAATGATAATTATTCGAAATACTAATATCTTTAATAAAACAATTTATTAAGAATAATCTTTATAACATTAAGTTATATGATACAGCAAGAGAATAGTCAATCATTGAGAGTACTCGTTAAAGTTTTAAGTTTTCCATTAACGTCGTGATATTTCTTGGCGTTCTTGATATTTTGGCAACCTACTCTTACTTTTGTAATATGAAAATTTTGCAAGTCCTGTTCTCTTCTAAAAAAATCTAAGAATTCCCATATTATGGGATGACATTTGTTGCAAAAAAGCTCTATGTCATCCTTGAAAGGCGTTATTAGTTCTAGCTAAATCAGCATTGATTCTCTGAAAGCAAGACCACACACGTATTTCAAAAATAGGTATTTCGAATAATTATCATTTAGTATAATTGTCCTTTCGATTAATTTTCATTCAAAAAATGTATAATTTGAATAAATGTATTTCGAATAATTCTTTTCGAACAATTTTCTCGATACGAGTGGTAAAAAATTTCGAATATTTGTAGACAGAACAAAAGATTTCTTCAACTTAATCGTCCTACAGCTAATTTTTGCCTTCTTGGTTTTTGTAAATGTGCTATATTGTAAATTCTTTAAGAAAAGTTAATTAATTGACAGGATGCCACACTTACTAGTAGAACCCTTGGAATCCATCTCTTCTCCCCCAGCTATGGGTGAATTAGTAAGTCTTGTATAACTAAAACCATTATTAAGACCAAAAATAAAATAAACATTGTGTACAAAAGATATTTAGATTTAGAGGTGTTGATATGTCGCTAAATAAAAACAACCAACCAACAGAGTAAATAAAATGAACTATTAATGAAGCATTTAAAAGTTAACATATTTTGGTGAATTGTTACAAACTTTGTGGACATTGGTTGTAGGAGTTATATTCCAAGCATCTCTCAGTTTACGTGCCAATGGATCTGTGCATGGAAGCCTTCCTATCCAAGTCGCTGACCGAGGAACTATTTGTATGGGAGACAGTCAGTTATTCATACGTCAAATCCCTGTTTTTCATCACATGATGGTTGTCCAAAGTTAGGAGGAATCAGTGGTCGTATCTGTTGAACTCTTTGACAATTTGATCTGCCATCTGAAGATGAATTTTATATTCAAAACAGATAGTATTACCTGAGAGTTTATAAAGACCAATATTTTAAAAGGTTTTAAAGTTTTTAAAGGTAATTTGAAAAACATCGCTTACAATGGGACGAAGAACGCATAGGGTAAAAACGTAGTGAAAAATCCAAGAAAGATGGGGATGTTAGTCTAAATAATTCTTTAATAAGGATAGAAGTACTATCGGAATTTAAGTTAATTCATAGATTCTCGGTACCATAGATGAAAGTTTATTAGAGCAATTACCATGAAATTATTTATAGAAACGGCAGAAGGGAGCTGCATTAAGGCGGTAGAAAAGTGACTAAAACCGAGATTCCAGGTCAGGATCAATGACATTGCAGATTAATTCTTTGGATTTTATCAAGGATCTCACTATATATAGCAGGAGTACCAAGACCATATGTGGCAGAAATAGTCAAAGCATGGAAGAAAGGCAAACATAAATTTGCAAGATACGAGCAAGAAACTACAGAGATTTGCTGTCACATGATCTTCAGAAGTGCTAGAGCAGACTTCTAGCCCCTTGGTTCATGGACCGCCATAGACTATCTGTTGTCACTTGATCTCCAGGAGGAGCCACAGAATATTTGAAGTCGATGATCTCTAAGAGTACCACAGAAATAGTTAAAGTCGGTTTATCTCCAGGAGTCCCACAAAATACTTGTGATCGCGCGGTTCATGGACACCTACCGAATACCTGTTGTCACTTGATCCACAGGGGGGGGCACTGGATAGTTGAAGTTGATGATCTCTATGCGTGCTACAGAATAGTTGAAATCGATTGATCCTCAGAAGTAGTCACAGAATCGTTGTGGTCGCGTGATTCATGGGCATCTACAGAACACCCGTTGTCACTTGCTCTCCAGAGAGAGTCACAGAATATTTGAAGTCAATTGATCTGCAGGAATGCTCGAAAATAATTGTGATCGAGTGGTTCATGGACAGCCAGTTGTTGTTACTTGATCTCCATGTGTGCCACAGAAGAATTAAAGTCGATTGATCTCCATAGTGCCACAGAAAAAGTATAATCTCCAGTTGTGCTACAGAATACTTATGGTCATGTAATTCATGGATAACCACAGAATACCCATTGTCACTTGATCTCAAGGAGGAGCTGCAGAATAATTCTGGTATGAAAATTGAGTGGTTATTATAATATTATAAAATAATAATGAAATAACTAAATATTAATAAATAGACACTCATATTTCTAACTCTGTGACAAACTAAATTAATCTTAGTAAGCACAGCTAAAAATATTAAATAAATCCCAAATATTGCATAAAATCACCAGCCGACGTATATAAAGTAACCATATGGTACGATTAAATACGTAGCCAATGGTTCGCTGAGGAAAGAAACAAGTTTATTTAGAACTATTGATTTGATGAGAAATGTTTTGATAAATTGTTGTAAGAAAACAAAACAAAAGAGTAAAACATTCTGCCTTGCAAGTTGTGTTTTGATCTAGAAAAGGTTTCTCGTTTCGTTCGTTTGAACGTCAATTTGGTGCCGTAGAAATGGCGCGCTACAGTGCATCATGACAATATTTTCAGCCTTATAGTTCATTACTGGCGGCACGTTATTAAACAAAGCGGGAAGGTAGGAGGAAATAAGACATTGAAGAAAACAAAAGAGAAAACAATCGCGACAAAAGCCTGTAAAAAAACACGAAATGACAAATGAGTTTTCTCCCTTTGATTCTTGATTGTAAGCAAACCTGCTGTAATCATACAAGGAAAACGAGCTAAGCCTCTTGCGCCAGCAGTTAGAGGTTATGTGTGATAATAATAAGAAGACAAACTTATCAGACAACTTCAAATATTCTAAGATCTCTCCTTAAGTCATTATTTTTCATCTTGCAATTTATCTTAATCTCGCTTCCTTCATCTGTGCCAACGTCTAAATCGCTGGTATTATCTTTTTGTTGATATATAATCTAACTTTGTTGCTTCTATCGTATGTCACCGTCGCCTTCATTATTATCTATATAGGCACCATATTTTATCATTTATCTCTTTAATGAAACCATAAGAGTCACTTAATCCGGCACAAGGCCAATGTCGTAAGGCATCTTAGAGAATGAGACATTACATGTTCATTATTAAACAAAACTGCTTAAAAGTGATTTACACTAGGCACCTAAATGTTATCTATGATGTCATTAAAATCGGACATTATATATACTCACGTAGGATATAAAAATATATAGCAACAAAAGGGAGGAAGATCAAGGATAGGGAAAAAATATTACTCGCCATAAAGTGCTGAATCGAAAAATATAACAAAAAAAAAGGTTAACCGGTTATCGCTCCTCACTCTTCAGAGCTCAATCGAGAAAAAACATAAATATATGCACAACAACTAAAAAAAAGTGGAATAAAAAAGTAAGAAATTTAGCAAAAGCAGATTAAGACCCAGCATCCATTACTTCCGCTTACAGTGGTATGGTTACCGAAGCCTAATATACCGAGTTTCAGGTAATATTTTTCTCATCTTGCCCTTCATCTCTCCTTATTTTTATACATTTCTATATAGTATTTGAATTTATACTATTAAAATATCCGTTTTTAAAGCCATTATAAAGATTTGTTTTCCTCACAGATTATTTCAATATTTTTTACTAAGTCCTGACCATATTTAGCAGATAACCAGTGAGGATCTAATTTATTGGAGTTACAATGATATTATTCAGAATTCCTCCTATATTTTAAGTACATTCGTTGGTTCATATATTATTTTGACTCCATCTATTTAATAAATGCAAATGTCAGTGTGTCACTGTGCCACATCTTTTCAACTTTACTTTTAGAGACCATACTTCAAGATATCATAACATTTTGAAATCAGGCCGAATCCGTGAGCAAATTAAAAACATGTCAACCCTGGAATAAAAATTACTGTTTGTGTGGAAAGTAAGGACCTACGCACATCAAATTGTTTTAAATTAAGTGACAGCAGAAGAATTGGCGTTGAACTTTTAAAAGATAAGCTTAAATATTAATGTCATAGTTAAATTCAGCGATCAATTTTGAGTTCTTCTGTAGTTTATTGTTGCGTATCGCATCTACTACCTATCTATTGTGATGAAGACCCGATCAAGAGCCCTCCGCAGGAGCTAGCATTAATGCCGCCCGATAATCTAGTAATTTATATAATTATGACGTCACACTGTTTCAGAGGAAAATAACCACACACACATGTTACCGATAGCCGTTGTCCGAGTAGCCATGATCCTATTAGCCGTGGTACACGTAGCCGTGGTTCAATTGCATGACTCTCCTTAACGAGATACGGGTCATCGTACAAGCATGATTCAGGCACGGGAGCCTGGCTCTAGCCAGTGAGAAAGTCGTACGTGTTTTTTTTTTATTATTTTAACAAAAGCAAAGCAATAAATCCACTAAGGCACAATGCATTACTGAGTATGAAAGAATAGGAGAAAAAGTATTATTAAGTAGTGAGAGAAAAGAAGAGAAAGAAGACAAATACAACGACTTGCATTGCATTTACATTTTTGAAGATAAAAGTTGACTGGGAAATATGAAGCCGGAAGAGAATTCCACAAGCGAGAAGAAACTGTTAGCATAGAACTTACGGTTACATCTTGCTATTTCAACTGTCAATTGATGAGATCTTGCTGCCAATCTAGTACTGCGTAAATCTGTAAAGTCGATGTATCGAAGAGGAAAGATAATCAGACCAATGACAACGAAAATATTTATAGAAAAAGTACAAGAAAGCTACAATACGGCGATGAAAATTCAACTGAAGCCGAGATGTCAGGTCGGAACCAATAACATTGCAGATTTTTCTTTGGATTTTATCAAGAATCTCTAAATATATAGCAGAAACACCAGACCAAACATTACAACAATATTCAATGACTGGACGAATGGCAAACCTCAAACTTCATTATAATCGATACTCATATTTGTATCAGACAACTTATTTCTCTTTATTTTAAACAGTGAGTATTAGGCCTGTCAGCTTTCGCATTTGAGAAACGTTAATAAAGAAAATGTACTCTCCGGTTAGAGATTCTACTTGCATCTGCCATTGTAGGAAGAACCACCGTTTCATCCGACGCTCTTCACTGCTCGACTAAGGAGAGTATCACAATTCAGCAAAGTACTATTTTACCTTTTAAGAAAAGCACAATTTACTCCTAGAGGGTGTAGCCCAATATATCATACCATTTTGAAATCAGGCCGACTCCGTGAGCAAATTAAAAACGTTCCGGGGCGGATCAGAACCAGCAATCCTGAAATTTTGAGTTGAATCTTTTTAATTGATCTCTTTAGCTCTAAGTTGAAATGATGAACACTTTTCCTGCTGTGACCTACTAGTCTGGGGAGTTATACAGCCAAATTTAATCGTTGATGGGGTCATAGAAATTGTCTGACAGCCATGACTAGATTCCCTTGCTTGTGTCGCATGGTGCAGAGTCCTGCTGCCAGACATAGGGTCTTCCAGCAGCCGCCCTCTTTACCTAGAGCAGCACTACCTCCTCAAGGCACATGATTTAGGCCTCCATGTTTAGTCTGAGGCTCTATGGGAAGATGAATGGAGGCATAATGTAGCCATCACTAGTGATCACTCTAAACATCTTCGTAATCACCATTAGACTCATCCAACTCTTTTCAAATCCTCTGCACTGTCCTCAGATTACCACACAAGCGGTTTCAAATGTTCGATTTAGAGTATGCAGTACAGCATGCCGTTTCCAAATTTATGGCGGAGTGAACTGCGTCATGGTGATCTTTGTTTCACAGACGGTGCCCAACTGACACTACTATACTGTGCAGTCGATAAAATAAAAAACAAACAACGCGCATGCTTGAAATAAAATTATAAAATGGCAACAATATACCCATCTCCCCCTGTATAACCTGTGAAAAAAGTACAACACAATGCAATATAATGTGCATGCATCAGTATCAGTGTAGCTGTGACAGTGCTCTCAGATTCTTCTTTATCTGCATTGCCCCCTGTAGATATGAACAGCCTGACATAGATAGATAGATATTGAACAGACCATTAAAATGATCTTAAGAAGATAGATAGATAGATAGATAGATAGATAGATAGATAGATATTGGACAGACCATTAAAATGGTCTTATCAAGAAGATAGATAGATAGACAGACAGACAGACAGATAGATAGATAGATAGATAGATAGATAGATAGATAGATAGATAACACATCGTTAAAATGATCTCATGAAGAAGATAGTTAACAATGAAAAATTTAAACTTTCTCTTATTTATTCACAAGTCAAAAATCCCAACTTAAATGCTTTCTTTCTTTTCTTCTTTTGTTTAACAATACGGTGCAACAATGGCTAATAGATCAAGGTGCAGAGCAAGTCCACTTTGAGCCTAAAAGTCAAATTTTCGTCACGTTAGAAAATAACTCGATTTCAATATTCAGTTCATTAATATCACAGCATCTATAAATGTACTTAATTTCCTTGTTGCTTGTGAAAATTAGCAATCATAAAATACTCTGAACTGAATACCAATATATTGCCATTTCAGTGCAGTATCAAAACTTGAAACGATGTTTTTTAAACCAAACACTTTTCGAATGTGTAAATCATTATTAATCTTATTACTGATTAATTACTTGAAAGTAAATATCAATGAACAAAACCTTGAAAACAACCAATGAGAACGGAGATTTTTTAATTTAAATATAAGTTGTCGCAACTGATTAATTTGAAACATGCCGAACATTCGGTGCTAAATATTTTAAAGTAATTAAATCTATCTATCTATTCTGTGACGTCCGTGCGTCCGTCACACTCTCTAAAATAGCCATTGACTGATCGAAAAAAACTTTTGGGGAGAAATGCAAACATGTAAGGGGCTACAAAGTTCAGTTGGTTTTACTAGGTGGCGTAACTTAACGCAATAAATCTTCATTAATTTTTCGGGAAAAATTAAAAGTTTTATTATTTAACATACAAAATAGTCCCACTATTTTCGAAACAATTTAATGATTAAAATAACAAATACTTATTTAATAAAAATGAAAAAAAATATTTTTGCATATCGTTTTTTAAGTTTTAATATGCACAAGAATCAATTTTCCAAATTAGGCCTGCATTTGCGAGAATTATGAACAAATCACGAGGCCTAACGCTTGAAAAAGTTGTAATTTGGCTCCAGAAAGAAATATTTAGGCATGGACAATTGTATGATGCATGCTCAAGAGTAAAAAAATTATTAAACCACAAAGTTGAGTTTTTGTCAAATATTTTTCCAAACAAATCAGCTTATTCAGATTTCATTGATTGGTTTGCGAAATTGAATGAAACTTACAGTTTGTAAATCTTGACAAAAAATGTTCGTGATATCCTCACAGTATTGTTGATGTTATCAGCGTATTGCATGTTGCAAAAAATTCTATTGACATAAAAATAATCTTATTTTCTTTTTCTTGCAATCATTAAGGATATCACATGAAGGTACAGTGACCTCTCTTGAGTAAAGATTATCTTTAAAGAACAATATATGAATGTAACAGTTTTTAAGCATTGTCCTGAATATGTGCGTAACATAACTGTTATTATTGAACCAAATTATGACCTAGTTTATTACACTTGTTTTTACACACACATATACTTGTGGAAAGTTTCTTCTCCATTTTCCCAATCAGCTAGGAGTTAAATAGCAGGGTAGATTGGGCTCTCTTGATTTTCCTGGTAGCCGATCAAGGAGAATGACACACACACACACACACACACACACACACACACACACACACACACATATATATATATATATATGTATATATATATATATATATATATATATATATATATATATATATATGTTCCGACTGATGAAAAACAAATTTTGGGGAGAAGAATCCAGTTTCCAGTTCAATCTGTATTTGTGAGAACTACAAATAAAAAACAAGGCCAAACGCTTCAAAAAGATGGAATTTAGCCCCAGAAAAAAAAATGAGGGTTGTATAATGCATGCTCAAGAGTAATAAATCCTAAGAATTTATTCTTAACTCTTAAAAAGGAAAAAACAGAAATTTTCTTAAAAGAATTGTTTACGATGAAGTCCTATAAAATTAGATTAAATTATTACATCACAAAATAGAGTTTTTGTCATAACGTATTTTTCCAAACAAATCAGTTTTTTCCAATTTTATCGATTGGTTTGCGAAATTGATCGAAACTTAGAAATTCTAAATCTCAACAAAAAATGTTAGCGATAACTTCAACAATAATAAATGTGAGGATTTACAACACGCATTAGCGTTTTACAAAAAAAATTCATTTTGTGTTTTTTGTATACTTTAACATTTCATCTTATACAAAATCGTAGGCTCTTATAAAGGAGCAGCTAATAGGATGAATTCATCAACGGAATTTGGTGTTTTTATCAACTTAGTTGGTTTACATTGTTAAGTGTTAAACAAAACTCAAACTATTTTATTTTAATTTTCTCATTGAGTAACGTGCAATCCATGTTTGAATTTAGATTTCTAGATTAATTTCTTCGATAAGATGCACCAGTTTAAAATATACATTTAAGGCAATAAACAATCTTTTTTTTAAATGTTTATCACTGTGAAAATGAAATTTCCAACTTGACTATATATATATAAAATTCTGTGATTTCCGTTAGTCTGTTCGTTCGTCCGTCATTGACTGATTGAAACCAAATTTTGAGGAGAATTGCAAACAGGTAAGTGGGTTTAAATTACAGTTGATTTTACTAGGGTGTGTAAAAACCATGATGTCAAGTTTTTGTCAAAGTGTTTTTCCAAACAAATCAGTTTATTCAAATTTAATCGATTGGTTTGCGAAATTGAACGAAACTTAGAGTTTGTAAATCTTGACAAAAAAGTTAGCGATGACTTCAACATTACTAAATATTGTGAGAATTTCCACACGCGTTTTTTTCTTTTTATTTCGTTCGTTCTTTCTTTCTCACTTTTTCCTTTCTTCTTTCTTTGTTTCATTCATTCCTTCCTTCTTTTTTTCCTTCCTTTCCTTCTTTCTTTCATTCTTTCTTCCTTCCCTCCTTCAATCCTTTGTTTTTCCTTCTTTTTTCCTTCATTTCCTCTGTCCTTCCTTCTTTCCTTCCTTTTTTCTTTATATGATTCCTTCCTTCCTTCCTCCTTTCCAGTTTATTCAAATTTAATCGATTGGTTTGCGAAATTGAAATAAACTTAGAGTTTGTAAATTTCAACAAAAAATGTTAGCGATAACTTCAACAATACTAAATACTGTGAGGCTTCTAGTAATTTATAAATTTCTCCATTTAACTTGATATTCAAAAAGAGTTCGATTTTACAGCAGGCTCAGTTCATATGACGTAACCAAAAGCAGTAGAGTAACTTCTGCTATTTTGAATAGTTGATATATATTTGGAAGAATAAATCAACTTTAGGGAATGCTACGTGACGTTGTCAGTGAATTTCTTTGTTTGACCAATCGGGAGCGAGCAAGAAGTCTCTGAAGGTGATCACAAAATTTGTCTAGCGTAAGAAAGAGACGTACAGGAAAATGGCGACAGCTTTCATTGTAAATTTTCGAAAATGACAGCATCTCTCGAAAGACAAACAACATCACTTTCATAAGTTGTGTATGGCTGCCTTGCAAATTTGAGAATGAATCAATCAGAACACGAAAGAATGCTGCTAGTATATATATATATATATATAAATTGACCACTAATATTATCCCTCTCTCTCTCTCTCTCTCTCTATATATATATATATATATATATATATATACACGATTTCCTATGATTTCATGTGTTGTTGATGTGATAAATACTCTTTATAGCAAATAATATAAAATTTCAAATTTTATTACGGATAATATGAACTTCAATTAAAGAAATACTTGTAAAATTCTATTTTTTATATTATCTTTCTGGCGACTGAAAGAGGCATTTTGAAACTCCCGATAAATCTTTAAACCTCCTTATGCAGGAACAGAGTTTTTCTTTCCAATATAAAATTTTTTTAATAAATATACAGAATTAATTTAAAATCCTACAAAATACAACACTAATTGCCAAATTCATTCTTATAATTGGCTTCAATCATCTCATCTTAAACAAGGAAACATATTTGAATTGTAGAAAAGTTGCAAACATGTTTTCGCTAAGGGAAAACGTAAATGTCAAGTGATTAAAATTTCCCCCATTTAAAAATGAAGCTATTAACATTTGTGAAATTTCCTTAATCTAACTCACTTCTTTTTATGAGATTGCTACATTTTTTTACTTTGTTTTTATTTCCTTCCTTGAAAGCAGGAAGAAAGCAAAATTGACGTCGCCTCGAAAAGGGCATACCATTCAACAATGATGATAAGCGCAGAAGAACAAAAATGTCGGCAAACGCCATGTTTTTACATTTGGGAGCTGACATTAGGGACCAAAACATAATAGGGCTTGTTTATTTATTTACATAAATAAAGACCTTGTTAATGTTACTTTTGGATTTTCTTTGGAAAGACATGCTATTAAAAAAAAAAAGAATCTCCAAAAATCTAACAGTAAATAACAACGTCTCTCTGCAGGCAGGAAAAATAAGAATGATTTTTAATTCGTACGATTAGCCAGGCATAGGGCCACGTGACTACAGATCGAATATTATCTTTTAAGTCACCCTGCCAAATAAAAAGCATGGATTGAATATCAGGATAGGAAATATTGGAGTTTTATTTACGATCAAGCAATAACCATTTTCGAACAGATATGTTAGCCACCAGACAACTCAATTAGGTTGAAGAAATCAGCTGTGAAATCAGTTGTGATCGGAACAGCCTCAGAGTCTGAAACTGAGTCACTTGACTTCTACAGTTGAACATTACTAGAAGTCTGTTTGAAAAGCTTTGCTTTTACTTTTTCAAACTCAAGTTTTAAACCATAATGTCAACGACAACCACCCCCACAGATAGTTTTGTGTTATTGCAAATGACGGATTTACCTATAGGCTTAGCAAGCTGAAGCCCAAGGCCTCAAAATCTACGCAGTCTCCAACCAAAGTGTATAATATTTTAGACACTGTTATAGGACTGTCT
Organism: Acanthosepion lycidas; assembly: GCA_963932145.1. Taxonomy (NCBI): domain Eukaryota; kingdom Metazoa; phylum Mollusca; class Cephalopoda; order Sepiida; family Sepiidae; genus Acanthosepion; species Acanthosepion lycidas. The sequence continues at coordinate 72,795,077 of OZ010579.1, read as the reverse complement.
TATATATGCTGTCATAACGCATTGTAGACACGAAACGACCCTTCAATAATTTTCATTACATTCCATTTAAGAAGAATTCTCTCTGAAGCTGATAACTTGAATAGATAACGGGAAACATGCTAAAGAAACAACAAAAAGTGTTGTTTAATTCTGTTTTCCCTCGGTTGAGGTCAAATTGAAAACTAGTCCATATTAATATTTTAAGATATATTCCTGGGATTTCTTTTTAAAATGATATTAATGGATATTTATGGCAATGTTTCAATTAGTACATCATAGCATTTCAATGAATATATAAAAAAAATTTAGACATAAAAATCTTATTGTAACTCACTGTCGTATATAACATGCCGTATATTCCCATAAACATAGTTTTGATGTGAAAATATTCACGGGTTTTATGGGACATTTTTTGTTGTCGTTAGCACCAACAAAACAGCATCGCCGCTTGTACCATTGAAGTCAAAGCAAAAAGTTTTATTAGATGCTTCCGATCAGCTTTCATCTTAGTTTCGTTGCCAATCTGATGAACATGCACAATATGATGAAACTAAATATGCGGTATTAACCAAGAAAGACGTGGGTTGCTTAACCTTTCAGTAAATTGGGATAAACCACAGAATTTTGATGGTTTATTCGTACAAAAGTGAAGATGGCTGCTAAATCTTTTCAGAACAAGATGGCTCTTTCAACGTTACAAAAGATTAGCAAATTATTGAGTGTCGACTTGTCGAAGAAGCGATGAGAAATGAAATGAGTACAAAACATGTGCATGCCAGTCGCAGCTTCACAAATTACTGGTTTCAAAGAAAACTACAGGATGGCTCTACGATTCCGCGTAATTGGTTGCTGTACTCAATTAGAAATGATTCAGTTTATTATTTTTACTGTTTATTGTTTTCAATCTCCCCAGTCAACCAAAACACGGTATTCGAAAAATCTTGTGGATTTTGAAAATGGAAAAAATGCAAGGAAAGAATGCCAATATTTTTGGGTTCCTGATTCATTCTAAATTTTCTTTTCTCCAGCTCAACAATGAAAGAGATTGAAGTATACAGTAAGCACGGCTGTAAAGCGGTCCCCTGATACAAGATGGAGTTCTAGATACGATACTGTTCACGCTACAAAAATGAAGTTGGATGTCATAGCTACATTTTTGGAAGATATGACAAGTGACACTTCACTATCAGTTGGCACAAGAAGCGACGATAGCTGTTTACTGCACAACATGCAAACTGTCAGCTGTCTAATTATTCTGCCGCTTTGGGGCGACGTCCTGATTTATGTCGATCGCGTACAGAAGAGACTTCAGTGCCCTAAAATGAACTTCAATGAAGGTCCAGCTGACAGTCTGCAACAATCCGTTATGAATGAACGAGATTCTCTTTTGTAAAAAATTAATTGCAAAAGGCGAGAAAATGCTTAGAAAGGGGTATTGACGTTGATCAACAGAGAAGGATGCGTCGTAAGCAAGAATGACTGGAGAATAGACGAATGATGAGCCTCGAAATGTAAGAGAAGAAATGGATGTTACCTTGAAGGCAGTGGGCAACTCAAGGCGGTGTAATGGTTAGCAAGCTTGTCTCGCTAGAACAATTACGACTTAGTAGTGAGTTCGATCCTCACTGGGTATCCCCTACTTTCGGCTACGCTTGGAAAATCACTACCTTGAAGGCAGTATTGGACAGTTTGAGTAGAGGACTGAAAGATCGATTTCCAAGGCTGTCAGTTAACTTGAACAAATTGGGTTTCTCTTAGATATTGAAAGCCTCATTGATTCGAACAAAGACACGGTAGAAAAATGCAAAGTTGCTACTGTAGAACACGTGGGTGATTTTCATGGAATAGAACTCGAAATTACAGATTGCTGAATGTTAATACAACAAAGATATGATTTCGCTTTATTTAAACCAAAAAACCTAATTTCAACTTCCCAATATCTTACGGCTATGATGTGTTCTCCAATTTACAATTAGCACTACACATACTGTTGGCTGTTGCTGTCTCTGTGGCGTCCTGCGAGCCTTACTTTATCAAACTAAAATCGATAAAAAAATACTATCTCCGAACAACAATGGCTCAGAAACGCCTCAGCAATGTGACTTTATTAAGTATGGAAAATGAAGAATTTGGACATATAACTGTGGATAGTGTTATCAGCAAGCCTGGTCGTGGCTTTACAATTTCAAATAGATGAAATGAATAGCTTTAGTCTTGACATCATTTAATTCAGGTTTTATCAATGTACAGTTCTTGTTGCTACAGGCAGATCAAATAGAATGTATTTGAATTGTATTTGAATTGTATTTAAATAATTTTTCAGAGTATTTGTATTTGAGTGGAATAGGATTTAGATTTAGATTTTTACGAGTTTCAGAAGTATTTGTATTTGCTTTTGTATTTTTGGTATCTGGAATATATTGTATTTCTAATTATATGGCGTCAACAATTGCAAGAAGTATTTGGATTTCTGAAAATTTAGTATTTGATCCATCCTAGCTTGTTGGTCACTGGTTTTGATAGGGGGTGCAGAGTCAATCACTTGCCCCGAACTGGACCAAGACCTTGGAACGCCACTGAATTTGATGCTACCATTGATTACTTTATAGTTTGTTTTTTTTTAATTTTAACATCCATGTTTTTTTTCAATCCCATACTGAATTTAACAATAACATCTTATGTCTTTTAGAGGAGGACTTGTCTACTGTAGAATTTTAAACACCCGTCATCACCATCGGCTTTACTCAATTTTTTTTAATTTAACACTCTCCTATCTCCTTCTACTCGAGAGAATGCGGGATTTGGCGAGGTCTAACAAGTGGAACATCTCTTCATCTAATCCGGTCCTGGCAATTGCTATATTTTTTTTTAAATCACTTTAATGCTGAATATTAGAGAATTTTATCATAAAAGTATCTCAGGGTTGTGTATTGTTTTACAAATAAAATATTTTTGTCCCTTCTTCCCCATTGTTGAAAATTTAAACCGCCTTTTCTCTGGAATATCAGCGCCATGTACCTTACCATTTTTTCTATCCAGTTTAACCTCATGTAGCATTTTCTGTCCAAATTAACCTTTGTGGCATTTATGTCTGAGAATGTAATTGTTTGGCTGTAATAAGTTATGTTTTCAACTACAAAACTATAGAGATTCCATCAGAAGGGAACGGTTAGTGTTAGTGACTCATTTTAAAATCACACTTGACTACTTAATTACTGGACTTTGGCATCTGCTGTAGAACGATGGCTAGGATATTTATATTGTCCATCAGTTCGCTTAAGAACGAAGTTCCAAATTCATTTAATAATCTCACCTTTCGCATTTTAACAAAGTTATACTTAATAAACAGTGTAGCACCAAGTGCTACTGGAATGATGTCATGTGTCGGATTAAAACAAATTTAGCAATAACTTAGTGAATTTGATGGCATACTATATTCGAGTTCAATCTCTGGGTTGGGTAGTACAGTCGTAGCTTTGATTTGTTTTACGGCATATCAACCTCAGTGGATCATTTATCCCAACAATATTTTTTTCCCAAAAATGTACGGCTGATAATATTTTTTTTAAAAAATGTATTGCTGGTAATATTTTTCTTTTAAAAAATGTACTGCTGGTAATGATATCTTGTAGGGAATAACTTTATCTTCAAAAATGTATTTCTGGTAATAATTTTTCCAAAAAGGTATTGCTGGCATTAAAACCTATTTTTATACTTTCATAGTGTTTTGAGTTAACTATTTGCCCATAACTGGGACCCTGACAGCGGTTACCACCCCGGGTCAGGGTGGAATTGGGAACACCAGCAATTAAGAGATGATTCCACACTCCTGGAAACCTCCTGATCAAAGACCTTGCTGTCGGATCTAGTTTATTGTCTTATCCATGATGCCGATATTGTTTATTGTCTTACCCAGGACGCAGATGTAGTTTATCGTCTTACCCAGGACGCGGACGTAGTTTATCCCCATACCCAGGACAAACAGTCGTAGCGGCAAAAGGCCGAGGAATAACTGAGCATTACTAAATAAGAACAAGATGAGATATCCCTAGACGTGGACAGCAAAAAGAGAAAAAATAGACATTTGAATATTAAATAAAGGGTTCAGTTTGAAATTCGCGGATGGTTAACCGGATCGAAAGACAACTAAAGAAGACCGGAGGCAGAACGACCGGAATTTTGAGTTAATAACAAAAAAGATGAGCACGTTAATTTCTATTTGCTTATTATATTTACTGGATTAAGTTTTACGAAAGTATTTTTAACAAAAAAAAAAAAAAATCAACAAAACATCTCATTACACCAGCGTAACATTTGAGAACTTTTCAAGCGCACCCTTGACTATAGTCTTAGGCCCTGAGTTTGTATTAACACTTTCACTGCTACTCATTTGCCCAGTGCTGCCCCCATCCGGCCAGCCATTTTTTAAGAAAATGCCAAATTTCAACCTACATATTTTATTACACAGAAAACTGGCACCAGTGTGTTTTACAGCATTCCATTTTCATGGATATACCTGAGAATGACTTACCAGAGCAGTAATGGGTATACACATGATATCTTTTGAAACATTGTCCTTTGTGATTTTACGATAGATGGCACGACGGGACACTCATACCAGCGGTATACAAAAAACGTAGGTTTCCGTACTTAGCCAGCTGGAGCAAGATAAGAAAAACGAAGATCTCCGTCGTTAGCAGCGGAAGTGTTAATAACGATTATAACGTAAATACAGATTATGTTAGAGATCGTGAAGAAAATTCTGTTTCCGAATTTCCAATAAGTATATCGCCTGTATTCTCGTGTAGAATCCTACGCAAAAATCGTTTAAGATAAAGTATTTTAGTAAGCTAAGCTTAGTTGGGGAACAAGGCCGAAAGAAAGGCGAACCTGGTGAAGATCGAACTCACTTTTCTGTCGAAATTGACCTAGCGGGGCAAGCTTGCTAAACATTACACCACGTAGAAGTACCCAAAAGATATGGTGATTTTCTAAGCGTAGCTTAAATTTGGCACAAGGCCCTAAGTATTGGGTACTAATTGAATATCGAAATCACTACTCAGTGGTAATTGATCTAGCGAGACAAGCTTGCTAACCATTACACCACGTAGAACCCCCTAATAAATATGATTGCTTTCTAACTGTGGTTTAAATGTGGCACAAGGCCGAAAATATGATGTACTCAGTGAGGATTGAACTCACGATTCATTCGTAATCGATCCAGCCTGTATAATCCAAATCGTGGCGTGATCACCCATGATTTTGGTCCGAATGTCATTTGTTATATATCATAACTCATTTCGTGCGTTGACTGACGTTATAATTCGTGTATTCGTATTCAATGTTCATGCCTTGTGCTGTCGCCATGATTTTTGACGAACGCGATTATTTTACGATTTTTAACAACTAGCTAGACAAGAGGGTGTTGAAAATAATGTCTTTGTTCAACCAAGAAGAGAATGAAATGCACATGTAATTAATTCATCTACTATCTCATCACAATTGGCTTCAAAACATCTTTATATTTTGTCACTGAAATACTGCCTTGCTTTTGCTATCATTTCTGAATCCTTCGAAAATGCATACAAATCATATATATTATTTTGTGAGTTTTCCATCTATTATTATTATTATTATTATTATTATTATTATTATTATTATTATTTCATTTCTGCTGTAGACTAATTTCTTTCAGGGTCACAACCAGAGACCTAAAGCCAGAAACAGCATCCTATCATTTTCCACTAAGCATTTTTTGAGGAAAAACAAAAAAGAAACTAAGATCACATACATTTACATAGATAAAAATGTGAACTGTAATTCTGAGTACAGTTTTCTGTACTTTTATAAGGCATGGGGTACCAAGAATCCCCTCAATAAGTCTATCGGAACATTTTCCATATACAACTTCAACTACAACTTAAATTGTTGATATCTTCATGTATAACAATTTTGTAATTTCGATTTTAAAATCCTTCAATTTTGATAGATTTTTGAATAGCTTCAAATACATTATAGTCTACGGGGACTGCCATGTCAATGAGAGTTATTATTATTATTATTATTATTATTATTATTATTATTATTATTATTATTATTATTATTCTTGGTGTCGTTGTTCTGACTGCTGTTGTTGTGGTTGTATTCTTTCCTATTTAATGACGGTATTTCGAGGCTGGAAAAACAACAAACCGCGAAATACAGCCTAACTTGTCGTTTCCTTCACATTCAGAGTCTCCTTGAAAGAATAACAGGATATTGTTTTCAAAAGGAAATGTTACTTGTGCCACGTGCACTATTTTTAAACAATTAGATAGCAATGTTTGCACGTTGTTTAGCTAAACTGATTTCACTTGGAAATAGAAAGAGACGCTCAGTCTGATAATCTCCAGCGCTGTTAAACATTTGTAATCCAAGCCAATTTTCCTGTCTATAACATTTATTCTTTTTGAGAATATATATATATATATATATATATATATATATATATATATATATATATACACACACACACACACACACACACACACACACACACACACACACACACACACACACACATATATATATATATATATATATATATATATATATACAATTTGCGTCTGCTATTCCGTTGCCGTGGCATAGCAATTTTCTACGTCAAAATAACAAAATATACAGACATTTATTTTCTGTTATACTTAATAATAATAATAATAATAATATATATATATATATATATATATATATACACACACTTTTTAGTTGCACTGTTTTTTTCATGTTATAATAACGGGTAGAAATACTGAGCTTCCGACATTTTTAATCATTGTGTTCACATTGTCCTCGAAGCCGCTAAACCTACTCTTAAAATCCGGAAATTGGAAGTAAATGAATACAAAAACATGTTCAAACGTCTGTTCCTTGAAATAAAGAAAAAATAGAACAAAATGAGTTTTCATTATGATGTTTTGAAAAGTAATAACCCAGATCGCAAGTATTAGGTTGGTGCAAAAATAATGACATAACAATGTCGTTTTTTGACGTATTTTTAACGTCAAAAAACGACATTATTACGTCATTATTTTTGCACCAACCTAATATTTATGAGAGAATCGACTATCGAGAGACACCTTATGCAGAATATTAGATAAGCAGTTAATTCAAAACGTAACTTTTGATACATTCTAATAAATACTTCAGTTTATGCATAACGTCTACTTTATCTTTATCTATCTTGCAGACAAAATATTATCCTTGGTTATAAACGTGTTTATACTAGTTTTAAATTTTCATTGTTTTGTGTTTGCCACCATGTGTTAGGCAGTGGCGAATTTTTTTTCTAAGGGAAACAACAAATCTTAGGCCAGCAATATGAAATGGAACGTGCTTTGCATAGTCTTGTAATCTGATTGCAATCAGTGTCTTCTGGTTAACCAGAAAGTTTTATATAAACGAGCTTAGTTTGACAATGAAAAACGAGAAGAAAACTTTACATATATATATATATATATATATATATATATATATATATATATATATATATATATATATCCGAAAAATTAATTTCGGTCGAGCACTCTGGAGAGAAAGCGCGAATTTGTAAACAGTGACTACTACTGCTGATAATACAAAGCTCTTCACGAGTTGTGCCCTCTCAGTCACTGGCCTGTTTATTCAAAAGAATAAATATGCAAAAATTCACCTTCCTCTCAACTGGGCGCTGATAGGTTAGGGTAAAATCACCGACTGATGCCAAATCAGTCAGTTTTTGATCCCGGCTTGAGGCAATCAAGTCGGGATCGAAACCTAGGTAGCTACACTAATGAGCTGTGATAGAGCGAAAAAGTTTGCCTGTGGATGACAATATATATGACCCCGAAAAATTAATTTCAACCGGTCACTCTGGAGAGAAAGCGCCAATTTGTAAACAGTGACTACTACTGCTGCTAATGCAAAGCTCTGTTACTGGCGTGTTTATCCGAAAGAATAAATACGCAAAAAACCTTCCTCTCTAGCGAACGCTGATAGCTTAAGGGTAAAATCTCCGGCCAAAGCAGTCGGGTTTCGATTCCGGCTTGAGGCAAACGGATGTGTAGTCACACTAATGAGCTGTGATACACAGCAAAAAAGTCTGCTGTGGATGACAATATATATATATATATATATATATTTGTCTGTATAGTGGATACAATTTACTTTCACAGAGGAGGCTTTGTACTTTGATGAATGGAACGCGTGTAAGTGATGCATAAAATTCTTGTGTTAAACTGGAAAATGTTGTTTGTGTTACGTGAATGTTCAGCTAATTGATGCGTAATTTTTGCATGACCAAAATTAACAGATCTTCATATCAACTCCGATACGAATCCTCAAATATTGTAAAATTTAATGAATGGACAAATATTTAAATGAAGAAAAGAAAATAATTTTAGTGATTACAGTTGGCTGGTGAACATATGCAGTTGATTTTGAGCACCTTGTAAGAAAAGATGTTAGTACATGCCTGGGTAGCGTAAGGAGCCAGAAACCCCGGAATCTCATATTAGTTATTAACTAAAAGTCGGAGAGTGTCCCCATGAAAATGATTCCTGATATTAAAACCTACTTTCCACAGCTAACAGTGTCGTTTTCCCTAAACTACTGTCTGCATATTGGCTCAAAAAAGCTACTTCTCACAGATAGTTGTGATATAAGCATAGATTATATTTCATTCGCGTCAAACCTGCTTTAATTCCAATAGCTTTTGGACCTGAAGTAGAATAATTACATTGAATCAATAGCTACATCTACCGGAAAGAAAGTTGGTTCTCTGTGTCGCACCAGAGGGTTTCGTCTGAGTCCATCCTTCAAATCTACCATTTGTCCTTACATTGAATACTGTTGCCTCATATAGTCTGGTGCCCCTCTGTTCATCTCGAGCTTCTCGACAAAATCCAAAGACGGATATGCAATATGATAGGTCCTGACTAGGCATCTCGACTTTCTCACAGAATATTTTCATGGCAACTGCTTTGATGAGCTATTTTCACCGGTACCCCAACTGCATGAATTTAAGTATGCTACTAGGTTGGCATCTCAGTACCACCATTTTACTGTCAAAGCAATTAAATGAAACCGCCTCTTTTACTCCAACAGCTTCTTCTCTCGTACTTCCTGACAGTGGAACTCCTTTCCTTTTACTTGCTTCCCTGATAACTATAATCCTCAAAATTTGATGCTTTGATCCTGATCTCCGTTCTTCTCTTTATCCTTTCCTCAAACACCCTTCTTTACTCTTACTCTCTGTAATCCCTTGCGTGCTAGTGGCACTCCCGCCTTGCTGGGGTGAAATGCTTAAAAAAATACATTGTATGTGAATTCTGATTGCCACTAATTACACATAATCTTCAAGAAAGAATTGATGACAAAACCAGAGAAAAATATCTATGGAATTTCTGATAAATGTTTCATATTAAAAATGCATAGAGTATATTTCAGGCGGGAAATGCATAGAGCATTTTCCATATTGTACAAGCATATAGCATTTTCACTCAGGAAATTCATAGATTATTTTCATATTAAAAATGCATAGAGCATATTTCAGGCGGGAAATGCATAGAGCATTTTCCATATTGTACAAGCATATAGCATTTTCATTCAGAAAATTCATAGAGTATTTTCATATTGAAAATGCATATAACATTTTTCAATCGGGAAATGCATAGAGCATTTTTGATACTGCAATTGAATAAAGCAATTCTTCATATTGTAAATACATGAAGCATTTTTCATGATGGAAATGCATAGAATATTTTTCATGCTAGAAATGCATAGTGCATATTTCATGTTAGAAATGCATAGAGAATTTTCATGAGGGAAATGAATAGAGCATTTCTTATATTGGAAATCCATCATATATTTTCCATTTTGGAAATCCATATAATATTTTTGTGATGTCAACGAACACTCGTTGCCACCTTTGTGATGACAACAAATACTCGTTGTCGCTTTCGTAATTCTCGTTGTAGTAGAGACTTTGTAATCGCAGATACAACTATGATAGGACATTGAAAAATACTGGTGTCAGGCGCCTTCGAATAGCACTCGCTCTAATAGTAGTTGCTCGATAATACTCGCTCATATAGTAACCCACATAGTGATCTGAATAGAAAAATAGTATAGTGAATAGAGTAGAGAATAGTGGTATGTGTAGCAAAAGAGGATAGAGGAAAAATAGTGAGCCGTATAGTAATAGAAGATAGATTAGAAATGGCGATCCGATTAGTAATAGAGGAAAGAGTAGAAGTAACGATCCTTTAGACGTCACACGACTTCCTATATATGCGTTTCCTCTATGGTCACGTGGTCTACTTAATTCAATAATGGGATTGCATTTGTTTGCTCACTGGAGATCTATGTTCAAGCTCAAGTGTCGACAGCGACACTTTATTCTTATATAACATTTTTATGTCTGAAATGCAAAAAACATTGTTATATTTTTTATATTGGAAATGCATAAAACATTTTTCATGCGGGAAATTGATAGAGCATTTTCATATTATAAATTCATCATATATTTTCGATAATTTAAATCCATATAAACAATTTCCATGCATGATATGCAGGGAGAATTTTTCATACTGGAAATGCATAAAGCATCTTTCATGGTTGTTATGGGACCTTACCCATAATGACATAATGGCCTATTCCATACGTAATAAATACTGCGCCTCAAGAGGAAGCAGAGAGTTCAGTCCGAAGCCGGGCGACAGGCTGATCGGTTGAACTCTGTCTACGGGCGGGGAGGAACCCGAACGAGGCTACGCTGAAGGGCGGAGTCTCTTTCGGGGAGGTAAACCGACTCTGAACCCGTTTATACGGGTTCAAAGGGCATATTTTTGCCCGATCACACGGGCTCGGAAACCCCACGTTAAACCGGCCTTGTGCCATATGATGTCCTCGTGGGGGGTGGGGGTGACTAAATACCGTTCCGTCTGAAGTTGGGCGACCGGCTGACCGGTTGAACTCTCTCCCTTCGGGCGGGGAGGAACCTGGACGAGGCTAGGCCGAAGGGCGGAGTCTCTTTCGGGGAGGTAAACCGACCCTGAACACGTTTATACGGGTTTAAAGGGCATGTTTTTGGCCGAGACCACGGACTCCGAGATCCCACGTTAAACCGGCCTTGTGCCACATGATGCCCTCGTGGGGAGGGGTGACTAAATACTGTTCCGTCTAAAGTTTAAAGTTCCGTCTGAAGTCTAAAGGTCAGTCTGAAGTCTGGAGTGAAGTCCGTCAGGAGTCTGTCAGTCAGAGCGAGCGAGTCAGTCAGTCGAGTCAGAGGCAGTCCGAAACAGAGTCGCGTTCAGACAATTACTACTAAACCTGATTGTTCGTACTAACACTTTCTACTTCTCTGTATATATTCCTGTTTGTAATATATCTGTGTTATCCCTTATCCGTATTCGAGTTCTTCTTTATTGGTTCTACCTTGGACTATCACCGTGGTACAAGGAACCGGGCCATAACAATGGTGGAAATACATATTGAATTTTACGCGTTGAAAAAGTACATAACATTTTCTATGTTCTAGACATTTTCATATTGGAAATTCATATGGTATTTTTCACGTCGGAAATACATACGGCATTTGGTAAAGCATGTGGAATTTCTTTTTGGAAAAGCATGTGGAATTGTTAATGTCGGACATGTCTATTGAAACGTACATGCTGGAATTCCTGTCGCATTTTTTTCTGTTGGAAATACATGTAGAATTGTTCAAGGAAATTCATATCACGCAGTAGAATTGAAACTTAAAAATACTATAGCTCTTAATATTTCTCTTCTTTCATATAATGAATGCAGGCGATATTTTTTCACTTCTTTACAATGTTGGATTCATGTCGAACTTATTTTGTTATATCTACAAACATGAGTTGAGCCTTTCTTGTACAGTGTCAACTTGAAATCAAAACGTACATTTGTTGCAAATTATACGAGGAACGAAGTTGCTAAACAAAGTTTGCAAAATTATAATGCTAACCACCGTCCTGCTACAGGTGGGCAATAATAAATTAAATGTGTTAAATTAATTCAGTCGTTTCATTTCACACTTCGACTGATTTTCATATACAAGTGTTACAATTAATCCCCTATTTCCTCTCTCTAATTTCCTTTCTCTTCACAAACAGTCGTTGAAACCATTTTTCATTGATTTGGTTATCGTTTTATTAGCATCTTTCATTCTTTTATTCTTTCTATCTTTCTTTCTTTTGTTGGTTTGTTCATTTCATTCTTTCGTTCGTCCTTTCTTTCTATGCGTCTTTCGTTCTTTATATCGTTATTTCTATCTTTCTTTCTTTCTTTCGTTTGTTGGTTCTTTCTTTCTTTCGTTTTCACTTTATTTCTTTAACTTTTACTCTTTGCTACTTTCTTTTGTTCCTGTTTACTTTTTCCTTTCATATATTCATCTTTCTTTCTTTCCCTCCAAGTTTTTTGTTTAGTTTCTGTTTTTAAGTGGTAGATTTCTCTACTTTTATTTTTCCTAATTCCGTATTCGTTTCCGAGTTTTCCTTTATTTCTAACTTTCTTTCTTTTCTTTCATTTATCTTTTCTTTCTTTCTTTCTTTCTTATTTATTTATTGCTTTTTCTTTTCTTTCTTCTCTCTTTGTTTGTTATTAGGTTGGTGCAAAAATAATGACGTAATAATGTCGTTTTTTGACCTTAAAAAATACGTCAAAAAACGACATTATTACGTCATTATTTTTGCACCAACCTAATAATTTATTTTTTCTCTTTCGGTCTATCTTTCTTTTTTTTTTGTAATTTATATATTTTCTTTCTTTTCCTTCTTTTTTCGTTTTAATTTCTTTGTCTTTTCTTTCTTCGTGATTTATTTCTTCTTCTCTTTCTTTCTTTCTAATTTGTTTCTTTTTTTCTTTATTTTTCTTTCTTTAATTTTTCTTTCTTTCTATTTTTCCTTTTTTTCTATCTTTCTTTTTTCTTTCTTTCCATCTTTCTAATTTGTTTCTTTTTACTTTCTTTCTATCTGTCTTTCTAATTTCTTTTTCTTTTATTTTTCTCAATTATTTTTCTTTTCTTTCTTTTCTTTCATTCCAATTCCTCTATTTTTTCTTACTTTTTTTCTTTTTCTTTCAGTCTTTCTCATGTACCTATTTCTGTTATTAAATTACAACCTCATTCTTTAATTTGTTAAAGAGGAAATAAAAGTGAAGAATCGACATTCGAAGTTTCAAGAAATGGTCAACGTTTTCAACATTAAACAATCATGTCAACCCCGTAAGCTGAATGCCTTTCTCTCAGTCCTTTCTATTTTCAATTTAAAGTTTGTTTTTGTTTTGTTTTTTTAAATTTAGTTTGAAGATATCAAGGCTCTATTTTTCTCAGTGAGTAGTTCTTTTTTTTTCGCTTTTACTTGTTAAATTTGTAGATTTATTCAGACAGAATTGAGCTTGCACTACTTACATGGGCTTCATTAATACTAACGTTTACGATGCAAATCTAACAAGCGTAACTGCCTTTGAATTCTGTCAAGGCTGAAAAGGGAGGACGGAGCACTTCCAATCCAGAAATTATCAAATTCAGTAAATATCAAAGATTTTGTATCATTTTCTCTGAGACGTTAGATGGGAAAAAATTGGAGAGCCATGATCGGGCACATCCTGCGGGAACACGGTACTTAGATGAATAGTAGAAGTAGGCTTTATGTATATCTGAATTATATTTTTATATGTATTACGTTATGCTTGTTGTCTGAGTAAACATGATTATCACAGAAGAAATCTATAGTCTTACGATTACGGAGTTCGGCACATTTATAAGGGCGACTAATATTCTTTAAATAAAATTGTTTATTCACCGACGATATAATTTAGAATTATTGACGACTCTTTGTTTAAAGTTAATTTTGTTTTTAATCATATCATTCCGTGGAAGGCAGTAAAGCCACGATGACACAAAGGTTTACTGAATGTGAAGGAAGAAGAAAATAGAGAACGAGGAACGAGAACAATAGAAGAAGAATCAAGAAGACAATAGATAACCATTGACATTGCATTTAGATTTTTGAAGATCGCAGTTCACTGGAAATACTTGGAGCCTAAAGATAGTTCTACATGCGAGAAGTGCGAGAAAATAAACTGTTAACATAGAACTTACGATTAGATTTAATCAATCCAACTGTGAATTGATGAGTCCTTGTCGTTAATCGGGTACTGCGCTTAAATTCATACAGTCTAGGTACCATAGCAAAGAGCAATATTTATTCTGTTATCTACAGAAATGTGGCACAAGGCCGAAAAGGGGATTGGGGAAAGGACGGTCTTCTTCTGTCTTAACTATAACTTAGCTAGCCGCAAGCACTGACCCAATCGTACAAAACAATATTCCTTACACCAAAACAACACATTCATACGTACCTTTCTTACTACAACCACCATAATACCTCTTTGTCTCTATGAAAATACTAACTAGTCCCCATATTTACAATTCGTTGTCTGTTGGGGGGGTGATAAAATAACAAAGAGCTCATCCGAACAGTGACCATGAAAGAATTTATAGAAAAGTCACAGCGAAGCTGCATTACGGCGGTGGGAAAGTGACTGAAGCCGAGATGCCAGGTCAGGACCAATAATATTGCTGATTCTTCTTTGGATTTTATCAAGAATCTCTAAATATCTAACAGGAGCACTGGATCATATGTGAACTAATGGTAGAAATTTGTTTGAAAGAAGGAGATTAAATCTTTCATAACCGCGAATGATCGTCGTAATTATTGTCCAGAGACTTTGGTGGATATGGTTCAGACGTGTCTGTAGAATAGCTTCAAGATCACTACCCAGGTAGACACTCGGGTGGACACCATGCGACAACAGAAACCGCGGGAAAACTGAGATATATATAAAGGGAAGAGATTATAGTTGTTCCAATGAGAGAAAAGTGGATATATTAAGAAGACTGAAACGGCAAACGTTTTTGGTTGTAATGTGGATTTTCTTAAATATATATTTTATTTTTCCATAATTTTGCCTCACGTGTTTTGCGTCTCGCGCCCTTCTTCTGGCAAAGTGTGGATATTTCTACATATTATTAAAATGAATTAATTTTTCTTATGTTTTTCGATGTTAGATATTCTGGATGTTAAATATTCTCTTTTTTGTGTGGTAGTGACATAAATGTCTTTCTTGAACTGACAGTGAGAAAGTCTTTCTAACAATATATATATATATTTTTCCTAAAAAACGTTTACCTTTTTGCAACCTCATCCCAATCCCTGTTCTCACATTCCTTCACACAAGATCGTCAGGTATGTGGTTCACAGCCTTTTCTTTTTCCTTTTGCCTTCCGTATATCACGTGAATGTCAAATTCTCCAAGCATTTCTTTTTCATTGTGCGTCGAAGTATTATCAGATGTCTCTTTCTGATTCTTAGTGTCTTTTTTGTTTGCCTTTTCCTTAAGAGTTTTTCATTGATTAAACGCTGTATTCTCAGCATCCATTTTTAGAAACATATTTTTGTTGTCTACACTTTTCAGCTGAGATAAAAATGTCCAGCATTTACTGCTATCTAGAAGGATTAAAAATACACAGCAGTTCTGTTCTCTTTTCTTTGTTTCTAACAAAACTTTCATGTTTCTTAGTACTTGATTTAGCTTCTGGAATGCATCATTTGCTATCCCTATTAAAATATTTCTTTCATTCCTGAGTGCCTGACATCTGAAGTCAATTATCACAACTAGAAAATACATATATTTACGTAGGGGTCCTGACAAGTTCTTGGTACAAATCACACGTGTTTACCCACAACTAAAGTTTTCATACTTGATCAATTCATCAAATTTTAGGAAGTGGGTCGAACTGGGAATTAAAAATTATTAGGTCATTAGATTACGTAGACATGTTCAATCTTTCAAATGGAATGAATATATATATATATATATATATATATATATATATATATATATATATATATATATATATATACAGAGAGAGAGAGAGAGAGAGAGAGAGAGAGAGAGAGAGAGTTTCAATTTTATTGTATTTTTCTAATTTTGGCGGAATATCCGGAAGAAAACTGCCTATAAACATTTCAATGATTGTTTCTAACTTACTTTTTCGAGTACTTTCGAAAATTTCAGTCATTATCAAGAATTGAAAAGTGCCAGTATCGTAGACTAAATTTTAATTAGCTATATCCTGGTCATTTCGAGAGTAAAAACAGAGGTAAAAAAAAAATAATTTTGGGCAGCTTATCCACAACTTTAAATAAAATAATTACGCTTGCTTATAATTTCATATATATATATATATATATACATATATATATATATATATATATATATATATATATATATATATATATAAAGCTCGGTTCTTGACGACTGACAATCTCCTTGTGTGGTTTCGTTGGCTAGTATATATACATACATACATACATATATATATATATATATATATTTTCGTACGTATGTATATATGTATGTATGTATGTGTCTAAGAATTATAAGACATTTAATAATGATTATGAATATCTTTATGACTGTTTATTCTGTTCGTTTCTTGTCAAAACCAGAGAAATAATAATTTATTAAGTTTATAAGCAACTCCAAAGAAGAAGTCCGTTTTTTTTTTGCAATTCTGCTGCAGCGATGGTTGCCATGTTCAGCCAAAGTTTTCTTCATTAACATTGAATTAGATAATTAAAAGCCAAAATGCCGGTTCGCAGATTCTTGGTGCAAAAAGAAAGAAGAAATCGAAGCATTTCTAAGGTTTTAATAACTACATTATACATTGTGCTTAAAAGCAACTGAAATTAATCAATTCAATAAAAATGATTATTGTGTAAAATGAGTCGTGCGAAGCTGAAATTTCGTTTACAAATCGAATTTTTCCTTCTTTCTGTCGTGAATCATTCGTTTTGGCTCTGCTTTTTTTTCTAGCGAATATTAGCATATTTCGTCGGCTTTACAGACATCATGTCCAGTTATTACAAATAACGAAAACATATTACTACATACATATACAAGAATAAATTGCTTGCGTACTATAGGGTGTTGGTAAGTTAATCTCCATTTGTCTTATGTGCTATGTTCAGTCCCTAATAATTGACACATAGCTACAACAGGGTTTCCAGACGACCCTTATATACTGGACATGTCCCGTATTGGATAATGTCCCCTGTCCCGTACAGAACTTTCAAAGACATTCTAAATGTCCCGTATTTAGTTCGTTTTCAAATTTCGTAATAAAAGAATTTTACTACCTTCTTACGGTTCTTGGTTGCAATTTTATAAGTAATTATACTATCTTTCCTTAGATTATCTTGATGAAAATAATCCAGATGTAACGAGGAAACTAGTGTTGCTAGAAGTTTAGACAAAAATTGTGTTCATTTCTCTGTTGTCTGTATGAAAGGAATATCTTCAAATGATTTTACTTTTAAAAAAAATCTTTTTCTCAGCTTGTCTATGTGATAATTATGAATGTCAGTGCGTCACTGTGTCACACTTTTTAAACTTTACTCCTAGAGGCCGTAGCCCAACATATCAAATCATTTTGGAATCGGGCCGAGTCCGTGAGCAAATTCCGGGCTCGCAATGCTGAAAGTTTGGATTCTCAAGTTTTCATTGTTGCGATTGTTTTCGGAGATTTTTTTAGGTGATATTTTGTAACAAATTTTCTTGTACGATAACAATTTTTAGAACTTTTAGTAAATAAATTTGGAAATAATCCAAAATTAATTAAAACATCCAAGGAAAGTTAATATTATATAATTTTCAAATTATTTTACTTTTATTTTCCTCATAACCCATTAAAATCATTGCTTTATATTTTTAACTTATGTCAGTCTCTCTATACAATATAGGTGTGGGGGCATGTATATATATATATATATATATATATATATATATATATATATTGTCATCCAAAGACAGACAGTTTCGCTGTATCATAGCTCATCAGTGTGGCTAGACGTCCGGTTCCTCTAGCTAGGACTGAAACCCAACTGAATTGGTGTCAATCGGGGATTCTACACTTAAGCCGTTAGCACACGGCAAGGATGAAGGTGAATTTAAGCATATTTATTTTTAGATAAACACACAGTAACTGAGAGAACTCGATTCAATTTACCGAAGAGTCTTGCATTATTAGCCATAATAGTCACTGTTTACATACCCACAGTTCCTACTCAGAGAGCTCAACCGAAATAATTTTTTTCAGAAAACATATCTATCTATCTATCTATCTATCTATATATATATATATATATATATATATATATAGATAGATAGATATAGATATATATAGACACACACACAATTATATATATATATGTAATGATTATTTGTTAATTCGTATGTATAATTCCAAACTCTCTCTCTCTTTCTTTCTCTCTCTCTCTCTCTCTCTATATATATATATATATATATATATATATATATATATATATATATATATATATATAGAGAGAGAGAGAGAGAGAGAGAGATTTTAAGTGCATCCCGTATTTCTAATTTTGGAATCTCGCAACCCTAAACTACGAGTCTATCGGCATAAGCTTACTCTATAGATCTAGTCTCCCAGATTAGTACTTAGTAATAAGTATTGAGAAACATGGGATTTTAGTTAGAAATACAGAAAAGACCTTTGAACTGTTAAGTAATATCAGTCCTCCGATCTGGCTGCGAATACTAATCATTCTCCTCACAGATAAAGAAGAGAATTGAAGCAACAGAAATTTCGTTCTACAGAAAGATGCTGGGAGTACCATGGACTGAACACGTGAGCAACAACTTTTAGAAAAAAGTTTAAACGTAAAGGACACTTATACTCAACCTCAGAAAGAAACAGTTAAAATTTCTAGAGCGCATAATGATGAAAGAAGGTTTCGAAAATTTAACACTCACAAAACAGATTGATGGTAAGCGGGACAGAAAGAAACAACGCACGACCTAGCTAATGGGCTTGTGAAATGGTGGAAGTTATGGCAGAATAGGGGTTAGGAGAGATAACAAAATGACATAATTTATTAAGAGTTACAAAAGAGAGGAAATTGTAGAGAGCCATTCTTGACTACGTCTTGAAAAGACATATATATATAAAAAAAAGAGTTTGATCTAAAATTGATATTTTATTATTGTGACTGAAAAAAATCAAAATCAAGCTGGTACAAATTATTGATGTTCTCGAACCTTCCAGTAGTGGTATTAATATCGATAATTTTTTTTAATGCCGATTGTGATACCCGTATTAATAAAATTATGCATTTTTCAGGGACTCAAAAGTAAAAAATAAAATTGAAAGTGATCTATTTTATTGTTTAAAAATTCAGTCATATTTGTCCTGTATTAGTAAGCTTCAATGATATAAAAAATAACTTCAAAAATAAATAAATATATTAATTTAGTAAACTATATCCTTAATGATAATAAAGCTTTTTCAAACATAAAGGAATCATACTATATAAAAATTAATTTAATAATAATAATAATTTTATCAATACATGACAATAAATATTTAGTGAAAAATCTTTAAACAAACAAAAATATAATTTTGTAATGGTAAGAAAATATTCATTAAGCAATATATATATATATATTATAATAAAGAAAATAATTTTCAGATGAAATGAAACAAAAAAACAAGCAAAACGCTTGTCTGGAATTATTTTCTTTAATATAATTATATGATATACATTAAGCAATATATATATATTATAAATTAATTGATTTAAAATATGGTTTTTCCGCTACACAGTTCTAACCATGTTTCAAAAATGGAAGCTCCGAATTTAATTTTGTAATTAAATTAAAGACATTAGAAATTTTTTTTTCACATTAAAAGTGAAAATATTTTTCAAATCGTAGTTAAATAAAACGTATTCTAACCTAAACACCCCCAAAAATCTTTAAATATACAAATAGAAAAAATGCCGTAAGAATTTTTGCCGTTAACAATAAAATTTTAAAAAAATCCAGACGACGTGCATTTAACGGATGTCAGATTTCATTGAAGAATACATCTCTACCCCCTACCAAAACGTAACTAATAACTGATACATCAAAATACAGACATAATGAACACGCAAACACCCCTCGTCTGGTTGAAGTGAATCTCTCTGTATCCTTGGAAACGTGAATTATGATTTTTGCTGTCTTTAAAACCCAGTAATTTTAAAAGTTACTCCAAAATTCGCTTGAGGATGAAATGGAACTAATGTCTTTAATTTAATTACAAAATTAAATTCGGAGCTTCCATTTTTGAAACATGGTTAGAACTGTGTAGCGGAAAAACCATATTTTAAATCAATTAATTTATAATATTAATGCTCGGTAAATTTACATTGAGCTCTATTTTGTAAGAATAAAAATATCTATAAGAACACCGGATTATATATCTTACTGTTCTTTCTTTCTATATATATATATATATATATATATATATATATATATATATATATATAATCGTAATTCAGTATATCTGTAAAGGAAATTAAAGGTTTTAAAGGGATCAAAACTTTAGTAATACAAGAGAAATATCAAAATCCTTTAGTGAAAACCAAACTAATCAGATTATTTTTCATTTTGAAATACAAACTTAAGAAAACAAAGATTATTCAGTGAATTTTCCTCAAGATTCGATCTCAATTTCTTGAGGTACAATCTTACTGCTGAATACGCCCTTTCGGATTCTACATTGTAGATTTAATTAATGTATTATAGTGATTGTCTATATTTTTCCGTTCTCTCTAAAGATACTTCAGAGCTCTTCAATTCCACGTTGACATCAAAAGTTACTGAATTTTCTTTTCTCAGGAAATCATTTCTAACTGTTCTATTCCTTGCAAATATTCTGCAAGCAACGAGTCATCATTTGTCCTTTCCCGCTTTCGTCCCTTCTACAAATTTTTAGCTATTTGTTAGAAACAACGGAATAACTCTGAAGACGCATTGGAATAGGGAAGAATTCCTTCTCGATGCTAAACATGGTATTGAGCGGAATCTTTCATTAAAAAGAAAGAAAAATTCTCTGA
>OZ010579.1:72731563-72769063 GCA_963932145.1 Acanthosepion lycidas | reverse complement strand
TGATTTATTTACTGCTGATTTTGATCCGTCTTAATGAAACACCCTTATATACAATCCGTCTTAATGAAACTCTTTCTCCCCCTCTCTCTCTCTCTCTCTCTCTCTCAAAAGAGAAATCGGAGAGCTGAGTTCAAATTCCAGTCAGGTTCATTACAATCACTTACATGAAAAACCCTTGGGAAAATTATGAATTCATCTTTACTCTCCCCCCCCAGCTATGGATTGAATATCAGGACAGAATAGGTCTTGTAGCCTTGTTTGGCCACAAATTTATTGCAGAAAGAAATGGCAACCTAATGTGAGAAAATCTTCTGCAAAGTCAGTCATGAATTGAAAGAGACACAGCCATCCAAGCATGTATCATGTATGACAATTGACTGATTTTCTAATGGTTTATTTAGAAATGTTTTTTAGATGCTAAATTTGAATAAATAAAAGCAAAGAAGAAATTGCTCAATTCTTGCAAATTTAATTTGTTAAAATTGTTCTAATTATGTAAAATAAAGGATGTTTCAATAATTTGGACCTATTCTAATGTGAATTAAGTTTAAGAGTCTAATGATTTTTTTCTTATACTTCCAGATTTGACGGACATTTGGGCAATATTATTTTTCTCACATAATTGCCATGACTGAAATAACATGATCCAATAGATAAATAAATAAATTTTTACCAATAACACTGATGTATTTACTGCTGACTTTGATCAGTCTTAATGAAACACCCTTTATATGTATACCCTGACAATATTTCGCAGGACACTTAAGATGGATGCGCGGCACAATAGTGTGCTGTGGCAAGGCGGTTACGAATCACTGGCCTAGCACAATCTTCTTCCCATCGTTTCTTTTCATTTGCTCCTAAATATCAAAGATCAGCTTCAAGGATGCATATTTTCTACCGTTATCAGAATCCAGAAATGGAAATGGTGACAATGCCACGAACCCGTAACGGGTCACTGAAAGTGAAAGGAAAAGGAAAATGCTTTAGAATCAGTAAACAAGGAATAACCCTCTAATGCTCAAAAGCCCTGGGTGGAGTGTGTACCAGACTATCTACTTCTATTAAATGCTAATTTTAGAGGCCATTTTCTTGGATGATAGGCAAAAAACAAATCTTTCCATCGATTATTTTCTGCTTCTTATCCCGTAGTTTGGTAGGCATGATAATAATTATCACATTGTGTTGGAACTGCATCTACGGATTCTCCAGGTATAGGACGCTATTTCATGTCGGAAACGGCTTTATTCTTAATTTCTTGTTGCTTACTTTAGCAGTTGAAGTATGTATCGACCAAGCGTTTTGTAACAACTAATATAAAGAAACAATAACTTAGATTCAACGACCGAAACATTGTGAGTATAACAACCAAGATGTGCATATTTGTCCGAATGGAGGAAAGGCCTATAACTTAGGTTGAATGCTATCGTGCATATAAAAAAAATGAAGTTTCTATAGATTTTGCTGCGGTTAAAAGTGATAAGTAATTTCGTTTCGTTCCGTATCGTTTTGCTCCGTTCCGTTTCGTTTACGGCATATGAATCTTTTCCTAATTATTAAATGCCGAAATCCCGTTTTGATAAACAGTAGAAAAAGGGACAGAGGTTTGGCTTGTTCGAGAGTGAAAAAGACACACAGGACCATTCAAAAAGATAGACACGCAAGGTTTGGTTTGCATAAAAGTAAAAAAAAAAAAGAAAAAAGGCAAGCACAAGTTTGATTTGCATGTGAGTCAAAAGATATACAAAGACGCGGTTTGAACGAGCGCCAAAAAGGTTGATATAAGTTTGTTTCTCACGAAAGTAAAAAATATATATTAACAGATGTACAGCAGATATGGCAGAGGTGAAAGAAAGTCATTGTCAATTGTAATTATACCAGTACTTTATCTCTTGTGGATATGATGACTGGCATTGCTGCTAAAATCATCATTACAACCGGTAGTTGGAGTTTGTCGGGACATTATTATAATAAATAAATAAATAAAAATAATGTATAAATTAATAATAATAATAATAATAATAATAATAATAATAATAATAATAATAATAATAATAGTAGTAGTAGTAGCAGTAATAAATATTAAAAATAAAATAAAATAAAACAGTAACATCAAAAAGACTGTATAAAATAAATTAAATAAAAATAATAATAATCACCCTAGCCTGCAACAAAAAACATTTCTGACGAAAATACGGACAAAAGAAGTTAAATTCAACCTCTTCGCCACGAACCTTAGTACGGGTAAAACGTGTCCTACCTCTCCCTGTGACATGGCGTGTTATAATACAGAGTGACTTCTCCTTTTATCACATGTAACATGAAACAATTGTAACCTAAAAAATACGCACACTAATACACACAAAAACATAAACAATTTGTATGAAATTAACTTACAATTTACCATGCATTTATTGTTATCTCTGTCTGTTTTATTTCTGCGACATTTTTATCCCCGCGAACACAAGGCTAATTTCTGCTTCTTTGATGTGACTGACTCCACTCCACTTTTGTTAACACCGACGTGCATAAAACCAAATACATCATTCATTTTGATAACCCCAATATCTAAAAACCTTTCTATTCACCACAAGTTTCTTTTTATTGATCTTTCTTTTTCTATTGTTCATTATTTTTTTTTTTAAGATTTCTTTTTTCTTTCTTTTATTCCCCTATTTTCACTAGATGTTGATGTCGTGATTTTCGTAACCAATGCTTTTTTTTATTACGGGGAGGAATTGCTAGCTCCGGACACAATCCGTTTTGCTTCTTCTAGACTGGATGCCAACCAATACTACAAATTCCAGTCCTATCTGCTATTAACACCAAGCTGAATGAGGAGAAAAGGGATGGATCCATGACTTTCCAATTTGTGCGAATGTCAAGGGAACTGCCTCGGCTGGAAATTGAACTCGACACACCAATCTTATTTTTCGCGCACATCATTGACAATTTTTAAATTCTCATTCTCTAAGAATATTTTCATATAGCTATTTTTTCTTAATCGTTTGGAACGAAGAAACAATCAAGATGTGTATATCACTAATATGAGTTTACAAGAAAGCAAGAATTTTTTTTCTATTCATTTTCTACGTTCTTTCTTATTTTTGTCAATGTTTTCATCCAATTCTCTTTTGTTTTGTCGGTTTCTTAATTTGATTATCACCTTTCCTTCCTAATGTTTTATTGTAGTTTTCATTTCTTCCTTCTTTTCCTTGTCTCCTTCTCTCGCACATTTCCTTTCATTTTCTTTCCATTCTTCTATTCTTCATATATTTCTTTTTCTTTCTTTCATTGCTTCTTTCATTCAGCTTTTATTTCTCTTATTCTTTCCTCATTTTAATTTTATTTCCTCTTTCTTTCTCTTATTTATTTCCCTTTTCTGTTTTCTTCTTCTTTTTTTTTTCTTATCACCCACTCTCTATTTCATTTCAATCTCACTCTTCGCTTGTCTCTTTTATTCGATTTAAATTTTCATTTTTCTGTCCATGCTGATTCATTGCTCTCAATTTTCAACATGAATGTTTCAAAACGAAATCTCGCGTACAAAGCGAATCTCGTTTGGACGTATTTCCCTCTGCGTATAAAAAAAAAAAAAAAAAAAAAAAAAATCAGTACGGAACAACGCTACGCGTTTTCGGCAATAAAATTCAATAGTGCCATGTTAATCTATTCCTTACTATTTCCATTATTTATTTAGCTTCGGGAATACATATTTTCGGAATAATTTTCTTTCTCTCATTTTTATTCGTGAAATATTTAATAATTAAAAACCCAAAAGTAAAAAGAAAACAGGGAAATAGAGACAAGAAAAATCTCTATTTATTCTTATCGTGATTGACGTCGACAACAATCGCCTGAACGAAGGAAAAATTTTAATATATAATGGATGACAAAAACAACGTGAAGAAAGAATATAAATTTAAAACTATCGAATATTTAGGAAGTATTAATGAAAGGTTTAAGCAAAGGTTTGAACTTATAGCCAGGTGGTAGGTCAGATGTAGTCTCATTTATAATAGTAATAATAATAATAATAGTAATAATATTGGTTAGAAGAAGAAAGACTAAAAATAGAAATTGTAAGATTATGACATTTAAACATAACAATTATTCCAATGATATAACTTCTTTTATGTAAAATATCATATCAAGCCGTACGCAGTCAAGACTATCTTTTGTAGCTCTAAACAATATTTGTATCCCAATCCATGTTCTGCCATCCATTTTCAGAGGTTTCTTATATAGGTTACTTGATGTTTTACTCTCCCACTCTAGTTTTCACTATTACCCACCCAGCAAATTTTACTGTTTTTCTAGGATTTGTTTATTTTTGCTGAGGTATTTGTTCAGAGCTGCAATGATAAAGAATTCTGTTTTCCTTTTCAGATGACCTCTGTGCAGCCATCTCCATAACAGTTTGTTTCCTTTTACATTATTCACTCTCGGTGGCGGTCATTGATGCCGCTGCTCTTCGTCTTCTTCTTCTTCTTCTTCTTCTTCTTCTTCTTCTTCTTCTTCTTCTTATTATTATTATTATTATTATTTCCTTTCATTTCTGTTGTATAATACATTACCTTCCGGATCAAAACCAGAGACTTAAGGTCAGAAATGGCTTCATGACATTTCCCACTTATCATTTTTATATAAAAAAAGAAATCAATAAAAATTAAAGAAAACAAAACCTCAGATCACACAATTTTAAATCGATAAAGTTCTTCGTAATGCGTGAGGTGTACTTGTGAATATAATTTTTTTTTTTATTTCTTTAAGACTTGAGTTACCAGGAATCCCCTCAATGAGTCGAACGGAAATTTTCCCAATCAATGCGAGAACTCCAACTCCAACTAGAATTATTTATTTCCTCATGTGCCACATTTTTATGATTTCCACGTCAAGATCCGTGAGTTTTTTTTTTTTTTTTTTGAGATCTTTAAAGATACATTACAATCTGCAGGGACTGCCATAAACAATAAGAAAAGAAATTCAATTTTTGTAGTCTTTGATCACGAGGTCTGGGCAATTATTATTATTATTATTATTATTATTATTATTATTATTATTATTATTAATAATAATAATAATAATAATGATAAATGACAGAGTAGCACTTGAACAAAGTCATACAAAGCAAAATATATCTATAATGACAGCCTGATAAATGCATTTCAAGCATCACAACTAAAGGCAACGCATAAGCTTGCAAGTAGAGCCTAATTAGAAATAATTTTAAGTGGATAATTTAGTTTATTCAGTTGGACTCTAATTTAAAACATATCAAAATATCCTAATGTGTTTCTAAGTCACCTTGTCTACCTCATCCTTCAAACTTAAAAAAAATCTTTTCAATACCATGATGTTTCATCAATACTTATGAACACAAATGCAGAGTACATCAGTCCCAAGAAAATATGCGCAAATGTTTAAGTTCAGGCAACTGCAAAGAGCAAACCTCTAGTACTAAATTTCCTATAGCCCGTCTTAATTCACCAAATAAAAACATGTACTTGCTAATATCTTGGCGAAAAGGATATATAAATTTTGATATAACAGAAAAGTGTTAAAAAAATCAATGATAAAGTGGAAAACAGTAAGCAATTTACTAAGACGAAAGGTGCTTTAATTGCTAGATCATTCACAGCAAATTTGCGTGGAGTTTTCATCTTTCTTGGAAGATCTTCTGTCATTACAATGTCGGATGTTTAATAACAAAATTGATAAAAACATAAAACAAAACTAAATGAAATTTACTAGAATATAAACCCAAACAAATATTTAAAAAATGTCAATTTAAAAGTTTCAAATTTCAGCGTCCCCTCTCCTTCATGCGCATGTGTAGTCATATCAACGTAAACACCACATTAGTTCAATGAAGTCCTAAAGGACGCAATTCGTCAAATGATTTTTTTTTTACTTTGTCGTTAATTTCAAATCAGTTATGATAATAAGTCTTAAGAGCCATACTTGGTGTAGTATTATTGTTGCAGTTGCTGATGTTGCTGTTGTCCATCATCATCAGCAGCATCATCAGCATCATCATCAGCAGCAGCAGCATCATCTTCTTCTTTCAGGATGAATTGCTTAAATACCTAATTTATCAAATAGGCTGGGATGTTTACTTCGTTTAGTTGAGTGCGGCAAAAGGAACAATTGAGAAAATGAGGAGAGAACAAAAGATAAGATTGCATCAAAATCAGCGTAAACATTCCAAACCGAAATCTCTTGTTGGTTTTGAAACAAGATAAAAGTTACGTTGAGTCAAAATGTTTAGCTATCAACCACTGCCCTGAAACCGGTCGATGCTGCGAACATACAAAACCAGGTCCTGTATAGCTACTATGAAGTGGAAGAAAATGGGGATACATCAGAAAAAAATATCTACTTCATGAAAAGCATCGGCTGGATGCACACGAAAAAGCCAGTCTTCCGAGTAAAGCTGTATCCTCTCCACAAACGCGCCCATTCTAAGTCATTCTCTCTTCTGATCGCTTAAAAGATTTGAATTCCTTGTTTCTCGTTCATGGATGCCGTGTTAAGGAACTGGTTGGTCACTTACACCGAGTTTATTTACATTATTTACATTGTCCTTATCTTTGAGGTTATTATAATAACTTTTCGGTCGTTGCGCTCTCTGGACTTAATAAGGTGCTTGTCGATGCGGATAACCTTGTGGGAATTTCTAACTGAACCCTTTATGTAATTTACGGGGGCAGATTGTACCCGTTCCGTTGACCATATGCCTAGGTATATATTGTCTAGTTTTTATTTAGTTTATTTGCTCATCATCTTTCCACTGAGTCCAAGTACAGAATGTCGGGCCATGGAACAATTGCCTAGTAAATTAAAGCGTTTGTTCTGCAATTTGCTGGCATAGTAAATTCATTCCCAGGACCAGGCAGTGAGTACGGATCAAGTAATAACACAAACTTACTATTAGTGCTTTATTTTCATTTTCTTCCAGGAACTCTTAGACAAGGTAGTAACCTATATCTAGCAGTTCCTAGACAAAATTCCTGTAGTTTTTGTGGCTGAAATCAAAACTGTGTAATCTGCATATCTTATGTTGTTAAGATTGTAATAATAAATCCTGCTAGAACTTCTAATTCTCTTATCATTGATCATTATAACGATAATGTAACAGTTGCATATTTTCTGGTGGTATCAAAGATCGGTGTTCGCACCAAAGCTAATGAAAGTATTTTGCATGCATATTTCCAAGGCATTTTCCGTACAGATGAAGAAGAGACTCGAAGCGACTGATATGTGTCTTTTCTGCAAACGGATGCTGAGAATACCATAGACCGAGCATGACTTCAACGAGGAAGCTCTAGGGAAGAATAGAAGCTCTTGAATACATTATGAGGAAAGTCGGCTAAGAAAGTTTTACACAAACAAGATATATTACAGAAAGAAAGAGGAAAGGAAACAATGAGTAACCGATATAATTGTTTGGGGTGAAAACAAGCAGGGGTGATAAGAGTCAAATGTTGCTTAGAGGGACAGAAAGTTGTGGAGAGTCATGATCGCTCATCTCTTGAAGTGATACGGCCCATAAAACAAAGTGAATAATCTTCCCAATCGTGATTCACGCAATCCTCGTCATTCGTCAAACCTCAATAAAAACAATATGGTTAATGTTTGATATCGACGGTTACTGATTTTTTTTCCTGTTCAACAACTCTTTGTGGGCTTTTTAAAGCCGAAACATATTTTAGGTTGTAAGAATAATTTTTTGGCGATTGATTATTGCATTATTTTTTTTTTGTTAGTTTTTTTTAGTTACAAATCCTACTATTTAACCCATAGTCGAGGGAGAAGATGGATTCATACCTCTCTCTCAGCGGATATTTGCCATTGATATCGAAAGGTTGAGGAATTTAAGATATCGATGTATTTTGTCTAACGCCGCATTCTACACGTCATTAATCCTAAGGGATTAGTTACAATGGTTTTATCCGGTGCACTGATCTAATCTTATTACCACATTTACTGACAAGATTTAGAACGAAACCTTCTCTCCTGTGGTTTAGCCAATCATTTCATTAGAAATTCTGATTTGGAAGTATAGAATGAGGTTTCATCCTTTATCTCTGACGCCTGGCGAGATAATCACTTTTTGCCTAATCTGATTCTTTTTGCTGGTGTGAGAAAATAATTTCAAAAGAGGTTTTTCTCTATTGAAGGTTTCCTATGAATTATTTATTTGTTTCTCGTGTGTTTTTACCTTTTGAGTTGATCTTACGGGAACAAACATGATGACACCTTATAACTCAGATGAAGCATCAAGTGAGGAACAGGTGTTTGCAACTGGGGCATAAAAAAAAGAGTGTATCAATCCAAAATCAAAGTTCAGGTCGATATAAGCTGTATGTGTTTGGCGAAATTCCCGAATGCAAATGGCTCACTGATAAGACCAATGAAATGATTTTTTTCTCTCGTACAGATAGACATATTCTCACAATGATTATCTGAGTAGATTACTTTTGAAATTTTAAATAGCTCATTTATGCGTTATATATCTATATTTATTGGGCACGTCGAGGCAGTGTAATAGTTAGCAAGTTTGTCTCGCTAGAACAATAACGACTGAGTAGTGAATTCGATCCTCACTGAGTGCCCCATACTTTCGGCCTTGTGCTACATCTAAGCTACGCTTCGAAAATTACTATATTTATATTTCTCAAAATGTGTGTGTGTGTGTGATCGGATGTTGTTCATGCATTTCCACAGTTTTCATCTGATTTCGATGAAATTCTTTTGTTTGATAGATAATTATTCAGTGCCGGTTTTGAGTCCAAATGGTTGGCGTCAATTGCTCTCCACTACTTCCCGTTCATTATAACTCTCAACAACTTTTTATTATTTACTATCTGTTTTTGGATATATATCTTTCGTAAGAACTTTGATAAAAATAAATAGTTTAAATTTTTACAATAATATTATTTATTATTATACAGTTCTTTTTCAGGGCAATCCCCCCATTCAAATTGTTAACCCACCATTTGGGGATGTGGCTCAGTTGCATCCAGATGTTGTTACTGATATTGGTTTTCGAGTGGGCTGAATTTAAACTTAAACTGCTCCAAATGAACGGTAAAAATTCCTAGTAATGAAAGACCCGGTCAAAAACGGGTTATGCTGTTAGTAAAGAACTAAAATTCTTTAATATTTGACTGTAGTAATTACGTTTTGGTTTTGTTTTTTTATCAAATAACCCCAAGTAAGGCGATAATGCCACTGAGAAGCAACGGACTACTGGCAGTGAAAGAGATTGTGAAGATTTTAGTAGGAACCGGAAACGCAATCCTAAACGAGAAACAGTATTAGCGGGGTGGAGGGAATGAGAACCTAACAGAAAAGATACAAAAACAAATGTTAAAAAAATTTAACAAAAGGTTCAGCTTATGGCCATGCCACGTTGCAACACCGGTAATCAACGAAATTAAGTCGAACCTGGTGTACTGACCAGGTTCGACTTCGTTCAATTTCGCTAGATGGGTGACCGCTTGAGAATACTATGTGCTGTAAGTGCAGATGTGCGGGTGGTGTAATAAATAATGGCCCTGAACTGGAAATCGGAGAACCGAGTTCCAATTTCAGTCGGGTTCGTTATATTCGCTTACGTGCAAATACCTTTGAGAAAGGCATGAATCCAACTCTTCTCCTCCCAGCTATAGTTAATTTATAGCACTTGTATCAGTAAATCATTGTTATCAACAAAATTTCTTACATTCTAAAAAATATATCTTCTGCCTGTATATAACTGACAAAAGGTTAATAATCTGTAAAAAATAAATCAATTAATTAAGAGAGGGTACTGACTGGTCTCTGACTGGCATTCGAACCGGAAGATCCAATACGAACATTTCAGAGTGTTTGGGGGTTTTGGCAGTGCACCGGATTTGGAAATAGTTGGATGAGTCTAATGGTGATTACGAAGGTGTTTGGAGTGATCACTAGTGATGGTGACGTTAAGCCTCTGTTCATCTTTCTACAGGACTTCAGACTCAACATTGCGGCTTGCATCAAGTACCTTGGTGAGGCAGTGCTGCTCTGAATCAAGAGAGTGACTGCTGGCAACAGGACTCTGCACCGTGCCAAAAAATCTGGAGAACCCAGTCATGACAATTTCTGCGGCCACATCCCCCTTACATATGACCTCCTAACTCCCCAGACTGCAACCTCCTAGATTATCAATGCGTATGGAGCAGTTGAGCGAGAGACCGACAAAACTCCTTGTAACACAGAAGATGAACTGAAGGCAAGGATTATTGCAGTATTTACAAACTTAAACAGGTTGTCCGTCCAGAAGTGTTACCGAAGTTTCCCAAGTCGTCTAGAGGCCGTAGTTGATGCCGATGACGATTTTATTGAATGAATTTACTTTTTACTATTTCAGGATATTTTTGTATTATTTTGGTAAATATATCTATTAAAATGGGCTGTCAGTGTTATTTTCATTTTTACGTAATTTAGATGACAATTTATTCATCGCATCCTGCATATAAAGATGTAAAAATTGCTCATCTTTATGTAGTTGACTCTTCCGATGACGTAGAAGAAATTGTATTTTCTCTTATTTTAAATTTGATAAATGAAACTTCATAATTTATTTGTCTGAAATTATTTTATCGTGCTTAAAAATGGATAGTAAATTTGTATAAAATATCAAAGACATAACATAGCCGTTATTTTTACAATAATATTTACATTTTCACGCTGAAGTTACTGGTAAACTATTAATAATAATTGCTGCTCGTTCGTTTTCGAATATTCTTAACTGCTCGGACGGCCAGCCATTCCCTGTTGCAGACACTTGCTCAAGTACATTAGTGTATATTCAAAACCTACAGCACCACCTGTGGTTTACATTGCAACGATGCTGCGTGAATAGTAGCTACAGTTTTTGGCAGGGTGTGGATCTTGTAGTTTGATAGTTTGATCAAGATCAGTATATTCAAACCCTCGGTCACGATGATTTGTGTCTTCGTCCTAGCACAAGTATCGACGATAAGTTCCGTTGACCCAGTTTCCCTCAGTAGGATTGGGACAACACTTGTCATGATTTTCATGCACTTTCCAACGCTGTCTCACGCCGGGATCAACTCCTTAGACCAATAACTTCAAAAAGTGTCCTTCTTGAAAAATCGATCATGCTCGGAAAGTGAAAGTTTCAACCATTAAAACACGCGCCCAATATTAATAACACACACACACACACACACATACATACATACATACATATATATATATATATATATATATATATATATATATATTGGTGATCGCAATGTCCTGTCTTTGAATGTTCTAAATATTCTGTTGTGTCATAATTTCCATTTCCGTTTTTGTTTATCAAGTTTATTCTTCAAAGAAATAAAAATACATTTTTTTACTCACCGTTATTTGCAATGATTGTTGCCACTTATCAAACGCCTCTTCGATATATTTTGAGTAAAAATCCACAGGATGGAAAAATTTTCGACAGATACTTGAATATGGTTTACATTATAGAAAATGTTACGCGTCAAAGCGTTTTGCATTGAATACAAAAATCAGTTGGAGCATGACTTGGTGAATATGGCGGGTCGGGTAGAATAGATCAACCTAATTCCAAAATACTTTCGTTTGTAATCTGCGTAATCGGATTGAAAGATTCGACAGTTGGGAGCTATTGATCTAAAATATCAATAGAAGAATTGAGAAGAAAAGCAAAGAGAACGTGCAACCTTGAAATGTTATAGAAGCTCAGTCCCAGAAAATGGCAATTTATACCTGTGAAGATAATGAAGGATTTAAACGTCTCCCTTCATTGGAACTTTCATGAAATTATTCAGTTATTACAAGAAAGTCCCACGAAATTTTATTAATCAAGAAATATTCATTAAAGACATTTTTTGTTTTAATACATTGTGTTTGGTTTCGTTTATGTGAGGTAGTCGAGAACATTCGTACGGTCATTTGCGGGGGGGGGGGCATTGCTCTCTTTACGTCTTATTCAGAACCGCTGTTATGGAATATCATAATTAGGTACAAATATGACTTAATTGAGCCCACAGTGCTGCATATGACGATAAACTACATCCGGCAGCAAGGCTTCTGAACGGAAGATTGGAGGTTTTGTGGAGTATGGAACCACCTCTTAACTACTCTTGTTCCAAGATCTACCCTGACCCGAGATAGTAGCATCTGTTAGGGTCCCTGTTATTGGCAAATAATGAACAACCGTACACTATGAAAATATAAAAAATACATTTTTATTGTAAAAATACCAGTAATGCATTATTATATAATAATACCAATTGTAGATATTTCTAGTAGAATTAACAACAATGCAGTTTTAAATCATAATTAGCAACAATAAATTTTATGGCAAAATGACCAGCAATACATTTTATCAGTAGTTGAAGCCTTGAAACTGTGTTCAAAATATTTAGATTCTGGCTGGTTAATATACGGCTACACAGAATCAAATCAAATTAAATCAAATCAACATTTCATTTGTAGAAAGCATGAGGAAAAATTTACTAATAATTCAAAGTGACCAAAAACGTTTTCACTGTCTGTCTATATTTCTGAGATGAGGTATTATGTACATTATTTATATTATTCGGACTATTGTCCTCATCTTTTTCGCCATATCTATCACAAAACAGGGAAATTAACAGGAGATAACTGATAACTGACATCTATCAAACATGGCACGTAGAACTAGAACAGTATACCCCAGTGAGCGATATAAAGGGTTCGGTTTGACATTCCAACCACCTGAAGAAGGCCGGAGCGTACAACGGCCGAAACGTTGTGATAGATATGGCGAAAAAGATGACGACAATAGTCCGAATAATGTAAATAATGAACGTTTTCACTGTAATTTATTCCTTGTGTTATTCCACATTTTTGCTGTTTTGGTCGATATGTCTTCCAGAATTTCTGCATCTTTTAACATTTTTTTATTACAAATAATGTTCGTTATTAGTGTGTAAATTACTCTTTCGAGTAGTTTGTAACGAGAATTTATCATTTGCGTCTCTGTCTTTTGGCAGGGTGCGCTCAGGGGCGGCTCCGTCGAAGGACAGTGTCACAACTGAGGAAAATTATACTGAGAGGTGCCCAGTCCTGGGGAACAGCTGCCCGAGGACGTGCCCTCTCGTTGCACTAGAGAGAAGGATCGGTGCCCACACCGAGGCCAGCGCAACCGACGGGCAATTTTTGTTCTTAGCCCGAGTGTACAGGCTCGTTTTCCCCACATTAAACCGGCCTTGTGTCAAAACCTGTCCTCGTGGGGGTTGACTAATTACAAATTATGTTCGTTGTTTTATGCAGTCATACAGATGTTTTAACTAATGTCTTATTTTTTGCTATTTTAACACTTCTTTTCAATCATTTAATTCTGCAGCTTTCTTCAAGTGTATCTTGCATGTGATGATTACAAGAAGTCTCTCCATGCGTCTACGGATTTCTTTGTTCTCGCACGTTCACACTAAAACGAGACCTTATCACGCCATTGTTAGAATCTGTTGTTTCGGGGTGTTGAAATAAAGATAACATCTTATAACATGCTGAAAGTATTTTTAACGATTACCAACCACAAAACAGATGTAAGGAAGGCCAAAGAATATACCAGCCGAAACAATCAGTCAAGTCATTTAGTCATTCGTGATACACATTTAGGCGATCATTTGTCTTTCGATACATGACTGACTAGGCTGAAGATATTTACCCGGGGCAGGAGTTAGCCATTAGCCAATGAGGGCTTACTGAGCCGTGGTTAACGTCCCTGTGCTGTAAGATTCTCCTCGTTTTAGATGGGAGAATTTGCTCTGCGATACATGGAAAGAACCTGAAGAAAAGTAACTAAAATTCTGTTTCATTCATCGCAACACTTGGCGGTTTGTTAAACAAAGAAAATAAATTAAAATATATTTCAGCACCAGCCCCGTAAACCTTAGGTAACTTTTACCTTATTTTAAATGCAAATCCGTTTTTATTTTATTTTATTTTATAAGTAAAGCATATGGTAAGTGGTCTTGTTTTTAATTAAAAAAAAGATTTTATTTAACTATCGTACATGGCATGTCATGTTTCGTATTTTTAAACGGTCAGACTTTTTCTAAGGTTTTTCAAACAACATTAAGCAACATATTCATGCTAAATACTAAATATTTTTTTTTTTTTGTGTTTGCTTTAGATTTCATAAAAAAATGTTTATCGCCCATTTCCTAATGAATGATCTTTCAGTTTTCATTTAGGAATAAGTGTGGAATCAATTTATTACATTCCAGCAGTAGAAGTACTTTTAACACTCATTTTAGATTAAAATGTAGAAAAATCTTCTAATCTTGTTTTCTTCTTCACTTTTAATCAGTTTTTTGAATTTTAAAAGATTAGTTTGGGATGAATTTTCGCAACTTCGAATTCAAATTAACTTAAAATCGTCACATTTTTCAGATGATGCGTTTCATTTCGCTTGAAAATGCGACCTTGACGAAATGATAACGTACAATATAAGAATAATACTACGAATAATATAAGAATAATTCAATGAATTATATAAGATTAATACTACTATAAAATATGAGAATAATACTGCATATAATATGAGGATGATACTACGAATAATATAAGGATAATACTATAAAACTATGAGAATAATACTACGGACAATGTCAAAATCATATTTCGAATAATAGTACGAATAACATAATATTACCACGAATAATAAAGAGAGAATACTACGAATAATATGAGAATAATTCTATGAATAATATGAGAAGAATACAAAGAATAGTACAAGAATAGTGCGAATAATATGGTAATCATATTTCGAATAATATAAGAATAATACTATGAATAATGTGAAAATAATACTACGAATAATATAAGAATAATACTATGGGAATAATACTATGAATAATATAAGAATAATAAACTGAATAAAATAAGAATTATGCGACGAATATAATAATAATACTATGTATAATATAAGAATAATGCTAGAAATAATATGAGACTTATTCTTCGAATAATATAAGGATAATACTACGAATAATGTGAGAATAATACTACGGAAACAATAAGCAGGACAGAATTCGAAATGTTTTGTCTATACTAGTTGAAAACGCACAGTACAGGCGGAATTTTAATCTAGTTTCTGCGAAAGAGTTATGTAGACGTTGGGCAGGAGAAAGAACGCACACACGCAAACACATATACACACGCACACACACACCTATGTGTGTGTGTATGTGTTTGTGTGTACTCATTGAAGGAACATTCTGTTGAGTGCTTAGATTCAGAAATGATTTTTTTTTTCTATTACATTCCAAAACGCAAATTCTGTTAATGATTGTAGTGTCCCACTTTTTATGTATGGTATCTCCTTGTCATTTACAATGACGTAGCTTCCTCAAGCAAATGGAAGATGTGACCAGAAACAACAATCTCTAGTTGTACGCAGCACCATCATTTCCTATTTTCGCGTATTACAAAATTGGATATTTTGCGAGGCTTACTCCGCTATTGACTACAGTAACCGGTATAATCAAGCCGTTTCTCATGTGTGTATGACCAGGCTCAATGCTTTACGGCCAAATCACGCTGAAACACCTGTCCTCGTAGTAGAGCAACGTGAGGTTTGGTCAATACCTAGATGGATGACCGCTTGGGAATAATTGATGCTGTAATCTTGGATGTGCGGTGGTGTAATGGATAATGCATCGGAATTGTTAATCGGAGAGCCTAGTTTCAATTCCTGTTGGTTTCGTTATATTTAATTACGCGTAAATACTCTTGGAAAAGTTATGAACCCAACTCTTCCCACTATCTAAGGGTTAATTAGTAAGACTCGTATAAATAAACCATTATTTTACCAGCAAAACATCTTACGATGAAAAAATATTTCCTGTCTTTAAATAACCTGCAATGGGTTGATAAGCCGTAAAAAACGAATCCCTTACTCAGACAGGCGCGAAGCTTCTTAACTCCAGTAACGAAGAAACGTTAGATAAATTAGAAATTAACTTAATAATAATTTCTTATATAACTCATGAAAATTTCCACGAAGAAATTACGAATGAACGTATATAAATTTATACACGATTTTCTAATTACTTACATTATATAAATGCGGACTATTGTCCTCCATTTGGTTATTATCACAACATTTCGGACGCTGTGTACTCCAGCCTTCATCATGGGTACTTTGGCTCATTGGAAACAGGGTGGGCAATAACTGAGCAGTACCAAAATAAGTACTAGACAAAATATCCTGAAACATGGTTAGTGGAACGAAAATGTACACCCGTAGTTTAGTTTTACTGAATTTCGAAATTCCCTGTATATAACCCGGATCTGCATACACCGGATGAAGGCCGAAGAGCGCAATAGCCGAAGTAATGTGGTAAAAACAACGAAGGTGAGGACAGTATTCTGCATAAAAGTAATGTAAATAATGATAATTCCTTGTCATCGAAATTCAGACAGAAATTTTTAAACAACTTAAGATTTTGACCATTGATCTGGTTGCTTAACTTTTGTGTACTGAATAGTACTCAAGATCTTTAAATGATTGTTTAAACTTTTTCATGAGTTGGCCTAATAGATAGAAAAGAAAGACATATAATGTGATTAAACAAGTTTGGTTGAATACAGTATAAAATAAGTTATTTAGTAACTCTTTTGTTTAAGTTTATGCATTCTTCTTTCCTTTTTTTAGTTGCTTAAGTCAGACTGACGTCAGTAGTGCTGTTGCTTAAGATTTACTCTGATCTGAGTGCAATTGCTTATAAACGACTTCCTTATTTGGAAAAATTGCGTATTTTTTGTACCAAAAATACAGAAAAAAATATAGATGCTGATGATTCGGTTATCGCAAGTATAGCCAATCTGATAAATGGTTGTAAAGATATATTAGACTTTCAGTTTGTTCTTCAAAACTACTACATCCTGTTTTCCTTCTTAGATCAAGAAGCTTATTTGGATTACAAAGTGCAGAGAATTTTACTCTTGTTATTTTCTTGCATTGACTGGAATATTTTCTGTTTTGTGAATATTGTATTTGTTTATAAAGTTAAACACAAGTTTATTTTTTACGTTTGACATTGCATCATTATCTTTGATCTTTTTGCCTGCACTTCCTTTCAGCCCGATTTGCAGCATTCATTTGTAAATAAGTTTAGAACCTCGTCTCTTCGATCCATTTTGTCTATTTTCGATTTGATATTCTAATTAGCAAGTTTCATTCTTGCAATTTTGCAGACACATTCTATTTTGGTTGGGGGATACGTGACACTATGGCGACGTTAATGTACCGTTGCAATCATCTATTTTCCTGGCCCCCAAACTAATCTCTCATTCAAAAAAGTTGTTATAATATTATTATTAGCTGAAACATTACATAATGGTCAGATAACATCGAAATTCTTTTTTTTTTTTAATTTAACAATATGTCTAAAAGTTATAAATTTTACAATCTTAAGTTTTAAATTGAGAATCACTAATTTAGATAAGGAATATCCACCTCGGTTTTATTATCCATTTTATTGTAATGTCACCTTAGAAGGCAACGTATTTGCAAGATTACAAAGCCAGGTCGTGGGCACATTGCAGAGAGTCTAGAAAAGGTTCTTGCAGACTATATTTAACACTGAAAATACAGTTTAGCAATATCATGTTGCTAGCTGAGGTAATTGGTATAAATTATATCTGTTCTGGTTTTAATTATATGATATTCCGTTTCATTTTCTATGTGTACTTTTTGTTACCATATCCCTGTATAACACGGCAGGCCTCGCATGATTCTGGGTTGTCCCCACGCTGGTCAGTAAGTCCAACGATCAACTGATGGTTATCTGCTTTCCGCTTCGTTCCTTCATCTGCTTCTACCCCACGTTGTGCTCCTTGATCAGAGATCAGTGAAGATCGAATTTCGTCCGTACTGGGTCGAACAGCGCCGGAACCGTGCTACAAAAGGACAAAGAACGCTTTCATTGGCGAAAATAAAAATAACCAAAATACCGAAGAAGTCACCTACTTAATTTTTAATTTGTCTATATAGTTTTTGATGCAACAAAATAAACCCTTCCCGTTAAACTCTCTATAATCAATCTTAGTGATCTTTTCTTCTAAAGCTTGGAGCAGGTTCAATCAAAAAAGACAGGGGTCGATCGGCAGCAGGTAACGTGGGGCTCAGCAGCTCCTTTGTCCGCTGCTATCTCGTCTCGGCTCCGTCTCTTGTCTCTCGCTCCAACTGCCGGAATGCTTAAGCGCTCTGTTTATATGTACATCGCCCGACTCGGGACACATCAATGTTCATATCAATTAATTATTTTCTCCAATTTTGAAGAAGCGACACTGGCTTTCAAACGAAGCGGTCAGTTATTCAAAACAATACATTCTTCAACAACAAACTTTGTTTATTATTCCTTTTTATATCCTGACAATAATCGGCCCGCGATCGGTTACATATTCAGAACAATAATTTTCCGATAACAAACTGTGTTTATAAATTACTCCTGTGTCATTGACGTCAAAAAATTTCCTTTGTTTTCGATTATCCAGTATGACCCATATAATCCTCTTCCCACGTTGCATGTTTACAAAACAAACACTCCATATTGTTTACATTACCGGCCCTTCGAATTCCAACAAATCCATTTGTCTTTCGGCTTACATTTCACATTTACCATTCCATTCTGCGTTCCTGGTTATCAGAAAGAAAAAAATCTCTCTTTTGTTTTCGCTTCATATTTCAAATTCAGTTTTTCATCTTAACGTTTTTAATCTTTCCAATTCTCCAATTCCTATACGAGGTTTTCACCTGAACCCTTTTAATCCTAATTTCATATTACCAGTATCACAATAGTGTCACACCTGACTTTTCATCTGCGATAGCCTGCTGTCAAATGCCCTGTAGAATTTTGCCCATGCCCATATTTTATTTCCATGCTGCGTTTATCTCCTTTCCTTCATTTATCATTATCATCTTCTCTTCTACTGCACGGTTTTTCGTTTTCAACCGGAGATCTTGTATTATGGGTGTCCTCTATCATCTCATACGACCTCAAGCAGTTATTTCCTTTCACAGAATGCTTGCATTCCCAAAATATCTGAATGGGTGTGATATTTCTTCTTTTATGTACCTTCAGGTCTTCGGCGATCATGGCTCTCCACATCTCCCTATCACTTGTAGTTCTTAATAATTTTTTTTGTTATATCTCTCAAACCCTGTTCTCTATTTACTCAAGCCCATCGCGCTGCTTTCCTCTGCCCCTCTTTCACACAATCTGTCCTGTGAATATCAGATTTTCCAAGCCTCTTTACGTGCCTCATGAATTTCAAGTGCCTCTTCCTGATATTAAGTATGTTTCATTTTTGTCACTGCTCACATGTTCGATCCATGTTATCCTCAGTTATCTTTCTGTAGAACCATATTTCTGTTCCTTCTTCTTCATCTCTGACACATAGGAGGACAAATATATTTATTCGGATTTTTCTTAATGTTGTCTAGACCGCAACGCCATAATGATAATGGCACAACAGGGGCCTGAACACATTACATTCTGGTAACCTTAATCCGGAGGTCAGTGTATTGAGTAAACTTTCCTATTTCTTTTACCTTCATATTATGTTTACCAGCAACGGTCACATCGATAAGGAAACATTTTCTTGTTTTATTTTTTATTTTATTTTATTTTTCAAAGACGGTAATGTCTAGTTGGATGCGGTTTTCACTTGGTCGTTTTCGAGCACCCTCTCATTATTATTATTATTATTATTATTATTATTATTATTATCATTATTATTAATATTATTATTATTATTATCATTATTATCATTATTATTATCATTATTATTATTATTAATATTATTATCATTATTATTATCATTATTATCATTATTATTATTATTAATATTATTATCATTATTATTATCATTATTATCATTATTATTATTATTAATATTATTATCATTATTATTATCATTATTATTATCATTATTATCATTATTATTATTATTAATATTATTATCATCATTATTATTATTATTATTATTATTATTATTATCGATTTTCTCTATTTCCCTGCAGCATGACTAGTGTAAATTAGGTTGGTTGATTTTACAGCTGATTTTTCTGGGTTATTTAATGTTGAATTTTGTATGGGGCACACAGTGTGGATCGTACTCACTACTCAATAGTAACTGTCAACAAGATTAACCTCGTGAACTATTGTATAATGCTGAAACGCCATTTACAGTATGGATAATGTTAAATACTTACTATAGATTGAAGAAGAAAGAAATTGAAAAGAAAAATTAACTACAGAATCTCATGAACTGAAGAAAAAAACACTGTGGAATATAAAGATTAGTATCCGTCTTGGAATAATTGGAAATCCAAGAAAGAATTACAAATTGTCTAGACCACTGTCAAAGGTATTGTTGAGATGTGGAGACTTGCTGTTAATTACCAACGATGCTCATCAGACATCTGATATGAACACACAAATTCTACTTCATCTTCAGCAGCAGCAGCAGCAATACCGCCACCAAAAGTGAATAATGGGAATGGAATAAAAGTTATGGAGATGGCTGCACGGAGGTCATCTAAAAAGGAAAACAGAATTCTTTATCAATGCAGCTAAGCACAAACACCCCAGCAAAAATAAACAAATTCTAGAAAAACTGTAAAATCTGCTTTTTTTTTTTTGCGTGGAGTATTGAAAGCTAGATTGGAAGAGTGAAACATCGAGTAACCTATATAACAAGCGTGTGTAAATGGATGGCAGAACATGGACTGGGATACAAATATTGTTTAGAGCTACAAAGGAGAGTCATGATTGCCCACGACCTGAAGGGAGTTATTATTAAAATAATTGCTATGTTTAAATGACAAATTTTACAATATCTATTTCTAATTCTTTCTTCTTCTTCTTCTTCTTCTTCATCATCTTCTCATCATCATCATCTTATTATTATGATTATTATTATTATTATTATTATTATTATTATTATTATTATTATTATTATTATGCTTGTCCCTTCCTTAGCACAACTTTTATGCCCTGCAAATACGTCATAAATAATAAACAATTCCGTTTTGATCTCGTAGAAATAGAAATTACATATCAGAGACTCAACTTGGTTTCAGTAAGACAATGAACAAAAGAAAGAAAGAAAGAAAGAAAGAAAGAAAGAAAGAAAGACAGACGTTAGAAGTTTTAAACCTCTGTTTCATTGAATTGGAAAGAGTTTTCAAATTCATCAGAAATTTAAAGTAGGAAAAGCGTGATATTTGCACGGGAAACTTCTATTTATTATTATTATTATTATTATTAATATTTTTATTATTATTACATAATAATAATAATAATAATAATAATAATAAATTAGCTCAATTCAGTCGTAGGAGAACCACAGTTGATATTTATAGTCATAGTGAATTTGTCGATAGCTACATAATATATGCTACGTCAGGTTTTGAATTCAGAGTTCTTCCTTCTAGACCAGTTGACAGCCACTACAAAATTGTCAAGTCTGCCCTGCTATTTAATCCATTGCTGGGAATAATGAGAAAAAATGGATTCATAATTTTCTTAAGGTTAATTGCGCGAAAGCGAATATAACGAACTTAACTCGCCGATTTTTACCGATAAAAGCTGTTATATAACGGTCAGCAAATTCAAACACACACACACGCACACACACACACATATGTGTGTGTATGTATATATATATATATATATATATATATATATATATATATATATATGTGTGTGTGTGTGTGTGTGAATAATCATAAAAGTTTTTTAACCTCATGTGAGGGAATAGAGTATTTCGGCAGACGATGAAATACTCTATTCCCCATATGAGGTAGAAAGATTTGCTTTTTTGATTATTCATTGATATTGTTCTGTATAAATAAAATACATCGATCTCTCTTTTGTGGATCTGTTTTAATATTTTTACATTATTAGTATCCGTACTATATACCCACGGATTTATGTTACCTTTAATATATATATATATTTATATATACATACATATATATATATATATACATACATATATATATATATATATACATATATATATACATATATATATATACATATATATATATATACATATATATATATATACATATATATATATACATACATATGTATATACATACATATATATATACATACATATATATATACATACATATATATATACATACATATATACATACATATATATATACATACATATATATATACATACATATATATATACATACATATATATATATATATATATATATATATATATATATATATTGTATTTGGCATTCACCTTAATCAACTGACCGGTAAAAGGTCAAGATGAAGACAAGTGGTGTTGATAGTGGTCACATTCTAGCCGTATTCTAGCAACTTAGATGGCTGCTTGATCACGGTAAAGGTCAAAATTCCCCGAGTTCTTCAAAATTCTAACCAGTCAAAATAAGCAAGGAATTTAAATTTATTCAAGAGAACGACTTTGAAAATCAGCTTTTGAAAATGCTGGATTTTACTCGAGTCCAGCCAGTACGTATTGATACCATCGGTAATTATGCAGCTACCTCAGCCTCCACCCTCTTGCAAGGTTCAGCATGCTTACTTTAATTCAGAAACGTGTTTAAATGCGAAATCGAAAGATTTAGTTACGCTAAGGTCTTAAAGAAGACATTAGAGTCTACAGACTGGCGCTAAAAACCGCAAGCAAACGTTTACCTAATAGGAGAAAGCATTACGCTTGATCACTTCTAACACTAAAAACGAACGATAGGTATACGATCCATCACTAATGATCCAGGCAAAATATTCGGCTCTCTGTACCGCTCCAGCAAATACCTGACTTCTCATGTTATCCTCCACCTTTATAAGAGGT
This sequence comes from Acanthosepion lycidas, assembly GCA_963932145.1. Classification (NCBI taxonomy): domain Eukaryota; kingdom Metazoa; phylum Mollusca; class Cephalopoda; order Sepiida; family Sepiidae; genus Acanthosepion; species Acanthosepion lycidas. The sequence continues at coordinate 72,746,146 of OZ010579.1, read as the reverse complement.
AGATCAGGCATAAAAGGGCGCATTTTGCCATATTCAGGCGGGAGCTGCCTAGTCCTCACTTTCTAGTCTTGATAGAGTCAAAAAGTATCTCACCGAGTCCTTGTTGGAGAGGAATTATTTTCCACCCTCTAACCTCACTCTCACAGTTAGGATATCGCGAATCTCTCACTGCTCTAACGCTACTTCTATTGAAAGTGCTCGAGCGAACTACATTCCCTGGTTCTGAGTGGTCTAACTTTTGGTTCTGAGTGGTCTAACTTTTGGTTCTGAGAGGTCTAACTTTTGGTTCTGAGTGGTCTAACTTTTGGTTCTGAGTGGTCTAACTTTTGGTTCTGAGAGGTCTAACTTTTGGTTCTGAGAGGTCTAACTTTTGGTTCTGAGTGGTCTAACTTTTGGTTCTGAGTGGTCTAACTTTTGGTTCTGAGAGGTCTAACTTTTGGTTCTGAGAGGTCTAACTTTTGGTTCTGAGTGGTCTAACTTTTGGTTCTGAGAGGTCTAACTTTTGGTTCTGAGAGGTCTAACTTTTGGTTCTGAGTGGTCTAACTTTCATGCCACTTACATTGTAGCAAACCACCCACATTCCCCCCGTATTCCATTGGCGAGAAGTAAGTTCCACTCAAACAGCTTCTTTCCACGAACCACTGCTTTATGGAACAGACCCCAAGGGGATATTTCCCCGACCACTACAGTCTTAACATGCTCATGTTAACTGTCATCTTCACCTGATATCCATATAAACTACCCCTTAACGTAACCATCTACCTTGAGTAGTCCCCGGGATTTGTAAGGGGTGAATCTTACTGTAAAAACATTTGCAATTATAAGGGAAATAATTATATAATGAAGATATTAACAACACCTTAAGTAAAAGGTTAAGAAGAACGCCTATCATTAAAAGAATGAGTGACAACAGTTTTAATTTTTCTGAAAAACTGTTTTAAGAAAAATGTTTTATAAATTTCGAGCAACATTAACGCTGTTTGGTCAATGAGTGTCGAATATTTCCTGTATGGAAACGTCTAATTTCATATTAATATTACCCTATGTATTTAAAATGTTTCTATAGGAGTGCATTGTAGATAGATCTACTGAATAAAATCTGTTAAGCTATTAACTTTCCGCACAACGAAAAACAAATGTTTGGGAAGAAAACTGCTATCAATTATACAAAGAGCGATAACAGTGAATTTGAAAAGTCTAATTTCATGAAAAATATGTTTTAAGAAAAATATTTCATTAATTTCAACTGAATTTAACGCTAATATTTCAGTTAATGAATTCTGGATAGAAAAAATTTGAAAATCTCAAGCAAAAAGTAGATAAATGTAAATTTCAAGCGTCAATAAACGCTAAATATTCCCACAAAATCCCTTGAAGAGTTCCAACAGAAGCAATAACTAAAATGTATAGCACATGTAACTAAAAAGATAAAATAATGATATAATCAAGATAGTGAATTTCCACACTAACTTAAACTAAAAGTTTAGGAAGGAAACTTTCATTAATGCTAAAAAGATGGACAGCAATTTGTAGACTTGAGAAGCCTATTTTCCTGTGTTAAGAGAAATATTTTATAAATGACAATCAAGAATAAAATTTCTCAGTCAATGAATGTTGAATGCTTTCTGTATGGAAACAGCTAATCTCACCATTATCATTACCATGAGATGACATTGAAAAAAGTGGATTATCTTTTTAAAAAAATAGCCATTTACTGAGCTTTGTAACTAAATTAATCCTTATATTATGGCTAATCCTTTTGACATTTTGTTACATTTTTAACTAGCTTTTTAACTTTTATTGCAAAAACAAAAAGAGGTGGTGCTGATAAGTTCTCAGCCCAACCAAGAATGGATTCCAGGAAGTGGACTAAGTTGATAACTTTTCAGAACCTCTCAGTATTTTGGTTGATAAATATTTTTCAGCCTTCATTTGTTGTGTCATGTGTTTTTTTTTAGATTAAGATACCAGTCCAAACAATGTGTGGATCAACAAAATGTCTGATCTAAGAGCTTCAGCAAACACTTTGTATGTGGTCAAATATCTGTGAGTTCTTCTAAGAAATATTTTGCCAAAATACCAAAGTGATTTTTCTGCGTTAAGAGAAAGATTTTATAAATTACAATCAACAATAAAGTTGTTTATTCAATGAATGCTGAATGTTTTTTGCGCCATAACGGTTATTTTCATCATTATCATTAGTATTTGGTAAGTGACAATAAAAATCCTGATTTCTTTTTGTCGTGAAGTATCATTGATGCTAGAAAAATATAAATAGCAAAACACTCTCGACCAGAGGGTTTAATCGAAAAGAAATTAACACATAGGATTTCAAATATTAACTTTAGAAAAACCAAAAGCTTTTTTAAACGTATACAAATCTATGTCTGTGTGGCTGATTTTGTCTATTTACACAACTCGATGCCATCTAAACCTGTGGAAACTACTCTGAAAGTCAAAGTTTGAATTTGTCTGAACAAAAACAGTTAGCATTTGTTGGCTTCCTATATATATTTGGGGTGCTTCATACTATCGATTACCCTCTTTAGTGAAAGAATTCGCTTAAAGGAAATAACAAGACCTTTTCTTAGGTCAATTCCAACGAAGATTTGTTCGCAGTCATCAAATATCACTGGGCTGCCAGAAGCGCATATATTTATCCATTGTTACAATCAAAGTTGCAATCAACTAACTTTTATTTCGTTTCTCTATCCCCAAGCCATGAATACAAATCGAGCAGAGAAGAATGGTCGGTAATATCACTGAGAAATGTCGTAACGATCGACATGGATGCCTTTGCGCCTAAAGCCTTTTTTCTCTTTTCTACTTAAATTCAATTCGAACGAAAAGAAAATCTACGATATTCATGCATGAGCAATACTCGAATCGCTGATGGAAAACAACGTTTCAAAGTTTATCCGCTGTTGGAGATTTATTGCATAAGAATAAGATCCTCCATTACCGAAGCCGCTCTCATTGTTGTCTGGTCTGCTGGATTCGAAAGAAGAGACAAAGGAAACTGGTTTCGGATTGAATTTAACTGTTTAAAGATTTTATCTCTACAATTTTTAATCAACATAAATTGTTCTTTTATTTTGATTACAGAGTCTGGCACAAGAACATGATCTCTATCACGGGAAACGCCATCAGTGCAACACTTAAACGTCAGCAATCAAAGATTAAGTTTTGCTACGTTTTGGCGATTAACTCCCAGAACAAATGAACTCATCATCAATATCAGGCCGAATCACGTTAAAACACCGTTTTCCGTACGACCACCGAAATTAAGCAATGTCCAACCTGGTCAGTACTTAGATGGCTGACCACTTGGAAATACCAGATGCTGTAAGCTTGGATTTGCCGGTTCAATATTCCTTTTAATGTCTAGGAATTGTTAATCGGAGAGCCCAGTTCCAATTCGCGTTAAGTTCGTTATAATCATTTAAGCACAAATACCTTTGGAATGTTATAAATCCACCTCTTCTCCACAGAGATTGATAAGCTGTTCAGCAAAACAACCAGCTAACCAGCAGTCCCATTATCGAGTGTTGTCGTTAGACCTGACCACTTTCCCCTGCATATCTGGGTTGAAAGACTAATTATTATTTTAAGTATTTTTTAATATTATTCATCTAACAGAAGTTAAGATTGCCACTCAGGGTAGAGAGTCCCTGAGTGAGGATATTGTAAGATATGTTCAATATCAATATTACAACATATGAATAGCAAAACTCTTCAATTGGCATTAAGGGTAAATTATATTTAATACTACGGTGGAGTAATAGATAGCTGCTCGAATTGACTCCTCAGAGAGCCGAGTTCGAATTCCAGTCGAATCAATTACATCACTTACGTGCTAATACCCTTGGGATATGAATCTTCTTCTACAAGGCTATGGGCAAATAGCAGGACAGACCGAGTTCTCTATCCTTGAATGGCAACTGGTTTACTGCAGAAAGAAATGACAACCTTCTGCCTTGTCAGTCATGTACCGAAAAGATACATGATTGTCTAAACGTGTATCACGCATGGCACATAACTGACTGATATTTAATACGCAATAAATTGTGGAAAAATAAGTGAAATTACCTGCGTGTGGATTGCGGTCAGACGTGGGAGGCGGAGTGTTTGCCATGGCTTGTTTTTCAAAGCGAGGCCGCTGCATGAACTGGTTTTTGGAATCTTTTTACCGGAATGGGGATGAGCAGCCTTGCCACCTTATTACTTAAGGCCTGCCTTCCTCCCTTTTTTCCTCCTCTTCTCTCACTAGTAATTGATCCCTGACTGAAATTTGGATCGTGAAACTAGGCAGTGTTTCGCAGCACTTACTGTATCTGAACGGCTTCTGATTTATCCCTTGAGCCGAAAGGAATTTTCGTGCCGTGTTTATTGTCTTTTTTCTATAAATCTCTCGTTATTGTTGTTTCTGCACTGTGGTGATAAGGCGGACATCTTTCTTGAAGATGAAGATAGGTGGAAGGCTGAATCTGTCACGCGGAGAGGATGTTACCACTCGTATATTCTCTGTATTTGGGGGCCAAATACAGGAATATGCGGCGGAGTTCGAGATCTGCATGAGCAAATTAGAACTCTCTTTCTCATCCGAGAGCGAGCGGGAGAAGATAGACACCGATTAGCTGACTCCCCAGTTGACGATTCATAGGGAGCTTGGCACAGCCCTATCTCCATTTGACTCTGGTCTCTTCCTGGGTCAGGTTCCCTCTCTAGGTTCTAATGATTTTCCATCTGGCAGAGGTGTAGCCTCCTTTGCTGTCAAACCTCCGCAAGCACAGAGATTGTGCCCACCTTCAAGTGTCTGGATATAGCATGAGCTTCCGAAAGTTCTTGTCTCGTTTCTTGAACTGTCTGGAATGCATGGTTAATGTTATGGGGTCCACCCCTTTTTGATATAAGTGGACTCGACCTGCTGCCGTTAAATACCCTCAGTCAGTCAGAATATAGAGAAGAGGAACGGAGTGGAAAGGACATAGACATAGACATAGACATTGTGATTGAGTTGGAGGTAGAAGTCACAGTTATAAGCACGCCCGACTCTAAGGAAGTTTACTTCGAGACTGTATATAGCGATCTTTGATTAATACTAACCGGCGTTCCTGGATTTACTAACAGCATTACCTTTTGTATTTTGTGTAAATACATTTAATCTCTTATCTTAAATACTTGTGTTTGCCATTTATTGGAGACCGATTTTTCATCTCGGAATCCACAACAGTTAATGGTGCAGATAAATTTGAATTACTTAAAGTGTTCCCTTTCTGACAGATACTTGCTGTTGAACAACCATTTGAACGTGGTCAACAGGAATTACCAAATCGCTCTCAAAATTCTCAAAACTGAATACTTGAACGTGGATGAAATCATCGAGCAAGTGTTCCAGGACATAACTGACTACCATCTCAAAGATGGGAGGTCCTATTCCGACCTGAAGAACTTTTTATCCATATTAGCGTCGCTTCGTGGTGAACTGGGAAGCTTTCTTTCGGCTGGAGCCCGCTTCATGGCGAAATTACTTTACATCAAATTTACTGGAGTGCTGAAGAGAAAAGTTATTCAGTAATGCGAAAAGAGGATACCACCATTGTCATCTATTTTAGAAGAGATGACATTAAACGACTACTATTTAAGGGAAATGTATTGCCTGGCTCTCCCCACAGTTGATAGGTTTCCGGTGGAAACCCCACCCCACCCTCAGAGATCTGGAAATGTCATCATTCGCAAGGATTCCTCATTTCAGTTTATCTCGGACTTTCGGGCTTCTGGTGGGGTTTCCATGTAATTTGCCAGCTATTGTATGCGTGACATTCAGTAGAAATGGCAGATCTGTTTCCATCAACTGTTTACTGGATACGGAGAGCGCTCGTACGTATTTGTTCGGGAAGGTGTTGCTCCCCTTAGGCTGCTCGTTCAGACTTGATTGTGATCTGAGGCTGTCGACACTTCTGGGAGAGTGTGAGAGGCGGTTTAAGAAACTAATTTGGGCAACTGTCATGTGAGGCCCTTCTCGAGTCTGGTGTATAAACCATTTGATCTGTCGGTTCGAGTATCTCAGTTGTATTATATAGGGCCAACTACTCCGTTAATGGGAGGTTTGCCCAAGGTTCTAGCCTTGTATCGATCAAAGGTATAATTGTGCTTGACCTTGTTCGGTACTTGGGACACTTGCAGCTAGTACCCTGTTTTCAGGGTTGGGCATTTTCCGTTCCGGTAGGGCTTGTTCCTTTTGAGAGGTGGGATCGCCGGCTGGTGAAAGTACTCGTCTACCCTTCCGTCCAGTGATTGATCGCACTGCTCCGTTGAAGTTTTCTCAACTCTATTTTGTGTTGAAGTATGAAGGAACTTATGCTGACCCCTCTTGGGGGTTTCTTTCCTGACAGTCAAGTGAAGTGGGGGGTGCTGGAACTAATGTTTAGCGTTGAGTACTTAGGGCTCCCTGAGCAGGAAAGTTTTTTCAGGTTACGACCAGGAAAAGATAAGGCAATTTCAGGAATCAATTGACTTGGGGGACAATAAGTATTATGTACAGTTGCCTTGGCATACAGAGAAACTGGCTCAGGTTCCTTCAAACTACGCAGTATCCTTGCGCATTTTCGATCGTGTAGCGCATGACTTGGAGAAGAAAGGAATTTATCAGGAATATTTGGATGTATTACGCCAGCAAGAACAAGGTGGCATCATCGAAGAGATCTTCGTGTGTCCTAATCGCTTTAAGAACTATAATTGGATCCCACTTCGGCCCGTCATGAAGACTCTCCACTTCTACAACCAAAATGTGACAGACTGCACCTTTAAGATTGGCTACTCTGTCTCATTGATTGAGGCTGCTTATCCAAGAGTGAATATGACGGATGATATGCTGAAATTGCTATTCTCTTTCCGAACGGATTATTATGTACTGCTGGCGGACATCAAGAAAGCATTTTTGATGGTTCTTCTTGAATTGACGGCTTACAACCGATTCCGCTTCTTCCTTAAAGAGGGCGTCCTGATGTGCTGCTTCCGATATCCCACCATTATTTTTGTGTTTACCTCCAGCTCCTTCCCACTGAGTTGTATGCTGCCCAATTTTCGTTTGATCCATGTCGGTCAATGATGGAGAATCATTTTAATGTGGGCAATAACTGAGGAAGATCCTGTAAGGCTGCTTGAACTGTATTCCTTTTCCAGGGAGTAACTGCAGGGGTGGGCGCGCTTGAGCTGCAGTCTTGCAGCTTTAATTGCCTCGACCTCAGGGATAAGGTGAGTCTCGATGGTACCATAAGTACTCACGGTAGTGAGTGGGTTATGGTGTTCGGTTACCAGTTGGATAAAATTTTTGTAATTCTCATTTCATGCAATCCCGATGCTTCGACCAAGAGACAGATCCTTTCCGAGGCGACCAAATTGTTCGGCCCCTTGTCTCTCTGTCTCTCCGTGACCTAGCAGAGTCGGGTTCTTCTTGGTTGATTGTGGAAGAGAGGGTTGGGTGGGATGAGCGGGTCCCAGAAGAGTTCCAGTCTCAGTAGCGGAGTCTCGCGCGGGACCTCTCCAGCCTGAGTTTTATTCACTTCGACCGGCGAGCACTCAGAGAGGGCCAAACCGGAAACATTTTCGTATTCTCTGATGCTATGACGGAGGCATATGGGTTTGCCGCTTATGTCGAATAAGTAGGTCTTCCCATTTTTAGCTATGATGTAAAAAACATTTTGCTGGGGAAAAAATCACCGCGTCTCAAAGTTGATCATCTTAGGAGTTAGGTCGACCCTGACTGATTTAAGAGGCAATGGATACTGGAGCCGTCAAGAAGGACCTAGCATCTATGCAGGAAGTTCAATGCAAGACTTGTGCTGCCTCCCAATGTCGCCAGCCTGCCCATTCCGCGCGTAGAATTTGAGAATACTGGTGTCGACTTCACTGGTGTCCGAGCTGTTTGTATAGAGGTGATGTCTAACATGAGAGTCTTGTCCTCATTTCAAGCCATGGTATGAGTTACCAACCTCTATGGCATTCCTTCCGCCTGTACAGCGACCTTTCTGGGTAGTGGCAGATTATTCAGCCGTCTTTCTCTTTACCACGGATACCAAAAGAAATTTGGCATGTGCAGCATTAGACTGAATAATATTCCCCGCCTCTCTCCTTGATTTGCGGGTACATGAGAGAGAGAAGCATCCAGACCTTAAAGGCTTGTCTATACAAGGTTATCGGCAGAGGCAAGGTAAACTATTTCTCTCTCCTGACGATCATATTGGATATTCTGAGGGCAGTGGACAACCGTCTTCTGACTTACCGTGATTCTGCAAACAGGGAATTGGAAGCAATAACACCTAAAATGTACAACAGTCCAAATAGAAACCCCGGATTGCTATTACGCATAGGAGGAGTTGGTCTTTCGTCTGCTGTTCCTCCTAGTCAGAGAAGGTTGATTAAATCTGTGGAGCTGCATAACAATTGGCTGGACTAGTTCCAAAGCATTTGATACAATGAGTACCACCTGAACCTCGGGGAGAGTTCCCACGGACGCTCCAAGGTGCCGTTTAGAAACCGGCTAGAAATTAATGACGTAGATCTTGTTAAAAGCCCTCTGAAATCCAAACATTTCTGGATCCTTGGAACTGCTTTGGAGCTATTCAACGGGGATGACGGTGTCGTCAGGTCTGCTCGCATCAAGCAGGGGCGGCCCTATGCAGGTCTACTCCTTGAGTCATCTGTACCTCTTGGAAGTCTCCCTGTCTCCAGATGGCGATGGTGAGACGGGAATTGATCCCTTCCCTTCTCTCACTTCTGGGACTCTTGTGAATGATGTCTACTCGGACACCTCTTCCATAGGCGAGGCCATGCTTTGGCTCTGCCCTATCTGCAAGACCCCTCAGGGAGATATGGACATGATTCGTTGCGACCTATGTGCTGAGTGGTTTCATTTCGGGTGCGTGGGAATGGACTGGCCTCTACCGAAGAGGCGGAAGTGGTATTTTCCTGACAGCGCCCGGCAAAAAAAAAAAATCGATGTGGTACGGCCAATTTGCTTCCAGCAAAAAAATGGCAGTCCTGGATAGGACCTGAACTGTACCCGACATTCGAGCTAAAACTAGAGAACGGAATGAGGGTACCCCGAACTACTGTCATCTCCATGTTTGTTCCTATTCAGGATTACAGTCATGCTAACCGGTGATGACGTCTGGTTTGGATTGTTCTGCGTCTTTTGAGGTGGGGGGATTGAGATGCGCTTGGGATTTCCTTTCTTTTTCAATAATTTTTTTTCTTGTTTCTCGAGAGTGAGTGAAATTACCTGCGGGTGTTGCCTGTGGTCAGACGTTGGAGGCGGAGTGCTTGCCTTGACTTTTTCAAAGAGAGTCCTCTCCGAGCACTGTTTTTTGTAATCTTTTTACTGGAAGGGATGGGATGCGCAGGTCTGCCACTTTGTAACTTAAGGCCTGCCTTCTCTCCCTTATCATCTTTGTGTGTGTGTGTGTGTGACAGACTTTATAAGTCGTTCCGCAGGTTCTCTTCTCTCATTATTAAATTGATCTCTGACTGAAATTTGGGTTGATGGACTAGGCAGTGTTTCGCAACACTTACTTTACCGGACCGGGTTCTGATTTGCCCTTTGACTCGAAAGGAATTTTCGACAAAAAGGCTAACAAAATTTAAAGTTATGTCAATATTACAACATATGAAAAAGAAAAATCTTCAATTGGCATTAAGGCTAAACAATATTTAATATACGATAACAAGCTAATAAAATTAAAAATTATGTCCAATGTACAATATAAAGTTAACAAGATTTAACAAATTTGTCCAATTTCAAATTTGCAAAATATCAACAGAAAAGTTTTTGCATGACATCCAATTGCTATGATCTGATGTGGAATTGAAATACCAGAAATCGGTGTTTTAACTCAGATAAAATCAAACAGGTTTCCTAAAGCTGATTTTCTCGGTATGCTGGCTTTCCACCGTTACAATTTGGTGTTATAATCTACCCGTCTTCATTAGGTTTTCTACTGTAAACTTTGTAAATATCAGAAAATACTTTTGTTACATTGAAACAGTTTTCTATTCTTATCACCAAAAAATTGACATTAGAAATATTTTTTTATAATTTATACTGTTTTTTTAACAACTTGAACGAATTGCGTCATCATCTTTTGTTCATAGGCAATTGCCAGTTTAGTTTCTTCTCTGCGCCGATCGCTTTTTTTCAATTATTGCACTCTGCGGGGAAAGGAAAACCGAAAATGTTAGTCGGGCTGTGCCTTTGTTTCCTTTTGTTGTTCACCAAGAAACCAATTATGAATCTTTTATTGAATTTGGCCAACACCATGCGCCAAATTTTCGATATTATTTTTGGTTTGCCTCTATTTCATTTTCGCTCTTTTTAATTTTTTTTTTGTTTCTGAATTAATTTTTTTTTTTTTTGCTTTTCTTTCATTTCTCATTCTCACTTTCCCCTTCTCTTTATTTCCTCTCCTTTTTTCTTTCCTTTTCATTTTTCTTTCATTTCCTTCCTGTTTTGCTTATTTCGTTTCCTTTTTTCTTAGGTTTATTTAATTTCCGTTTTTGTTTTTCAATATCTTTCTGTTCCTTCCTTTCGTTTTTCTTTCTTTTCCTTCCTTCCTTTCTTTCTTCTCTTCATTTAATTTCCATTTTATTCAATTCTTTTCTATTTTCTATTTTTTTTTTTTTTTTTTACTATTTCTCCTTTCTTGTCAACTTTTTCTTCCGTTGGGTTTGGTACGACTTAAAAAAATGTTCCGAAACTAAAACGATATACAAAGTAAAAAAAAATTCCTAAAAAAAATATTTCGAAACCAGAGTTCCACGCTCGCCATACAAAATTTCTCAACCAAAATTTTATAAATTATTCATGACGAATCCCTGGAACAATTCATCGTCTATAGTTACCGTAGAACACATCCAGTATAAACTTTATTGTGAAAAAAATTGACTTGCATAATAAAAGCCTTAAATAATACCGATTCCATTTTAACTTTTCTCAATAAAACAAAAACCCACTTGTATATTTTTATTCAAATCATGTTCAAGTATGATATTGCGAATAATACATTTGTCTACTTTAATAGTATTTTTAATGATTTTAGCAGTATTCACTTAAAAACTGACACGGGTGGCCGTTATGGAAGATATCAAATTAGTGATTTTCCAAACGTAGCTCAGATGTGGCACAAGGCCCAAAGCATGGGTCACCCAGTGAGGATCGAACTCACTACTCAGTCGTAATTCTTCTAGCGAGATAAGCTTGTTTACCATTACACCACCTCGAGGTGCCCAGATATCAAATTAGTTTCTGTCTTTAGAAATGACATACTAATTATTTACAAATGAATAGATAAGGGAGACTACTCTGCAGTTATTCGATTTCCAGCTACATTTCCTATATACGATTACTTGTTCTTCTATTAATCCTTTAAATGTAGAAGTCAATAGTTTTAAAACTTACATGCTGAAAAGTTAGAAAAATGGTTGATTTTTTGTAAAAAAAAAATCTCTATGACAATAAGAAAAGAAAAAGAAAGGAACGCATCAATAATTGTGCATAAAATAATGATAACCGTGAAATTATAAGAATTGTAATTATAAGAATTATAAGAAATTTTCTTTTTTGTAGGAATTTTCATTACTTTTTTTTTGTTTTACTTTTATAATTTTTAGCATTTGTATCAAGCATACGGAAATCGGATCACTATTACCGGGGTGAGCGTGAATGTTAAACCTCCACACTCGTATTATGTACTACAAAGTGGATTGGAAATTGCTTTATGCTTCAACTTAGAACATTCTATATGTGCTGTCAAAGCAAAAATCTTGCGATGATGTGCTATCTTTTTCTGTATGACGGTAGGACACTTACAGATAGAAATGAACTCATTATAATGTAGACTATATCCTGCCTTGTACACTACATTGTGGCCTCTACGAATGCTGAATGTTTTCTATCTTATTTCGTAACTTCGCTTACCATATTCAAAACGTTCAATTGATTTATTAAATAAAAATAAGATTTTTTTTAAACAAATTAACTTCTGCCATTTTTCAGACAGCTTCATTATTACCTTCTTCCATAACTTTCTTGTTAAACTTTCTCAGCACAGAAGCTTTCTAGAAGCCCTTTTCAGTCTACCATAGAAACTTTCCTTATCATTTAGAGAATTCTTTGAAGAAGGCAGCAATTGTTAATCTGATGGTGCAATATTCTGGTGTAGACAATGGATAAATAATAACTTTCCAGTCAAACTGTAACAATTCTTGCATGCAGCTTATTTTCAGCCACATTCGCTTGAAGCTGTTTATCGAATTCTGCCTGTATTTATTATGATTTCATATTTTATTGTTTTTTTTTTTTTTACTAATGTTCCCTCTATACAAGAGCCATTCGAGGTAGAGTGTTGCTGAAATATATTGTTGCGTGAGCGGTAAGAATAAGAGTTAAGCTGCGCAGTTTATGAGGATATGTGTGAAAGACAATGGTTAGTGTTACACTTGAATAGATTAAGATTGTAGTCATTAAGAAGTCGGTTGTACAAAGTAACGCTTTGTGGAAATAAGCTGTTCAAGTGTAACTTACTTCTCACTAATTGAGTACGAAGAGAATGAAAGTGCCCTCTACAGAGTAAGTGGAGTGGCTGGTCGTAACTGAAGGTTAGAACTAGTTGAAGTAAATATAGCTTCTCAAAACATTTTCCATTGAAATAGCGAAAGAGTTTCTAGAGACGTTTCGTTTGTAGGAAAGGGGTTGTAGAGTGGAAAACAATTCAACGCCCACAAGGCCCCATAGACGCTTTTGTAATTTATCAGGACCCAAGAATAAAGAATGGGAAGCACCAGACTTGGCACAAGTACACCATTTTCGACCTTATCTGGCTCTTGTAAATGCAAAATGAGCCAGGTACTTACTGGGGGTGGGATAGGGAATCGACCATTTTCCCAGCATCTTAGTGATTGATCGACTGTACGAGTTCCATTTGGTTTCTGGGCCGAGCTTGTCCGAATATGCGTTCTAGGTAAGGAGTCTATTTGAGAGTACACCCTTTCATTGCCACAGACAGAAATTCAGGGTGTGCTCGATGATGTAGGAACGTGTTTAGTTTTGTTTTTAAGGTATTGAATCTGACCCGCCCCTTTTCTCTTTTATTTTTTTAACTAATGTTCATAATACAAGGTCCAAGAGCCTAATTAGATACTTACTGAGTGGTATTGTATGAGCGAAGAAAGCACAAAAAGTTAAGTTATTGGGGCTATGCAGGTAAGTTAACTCTAGGTTTGAAGAGGTTAATATTTAATTAGTGAATAATATTTCTGAGTTCAGTCGAAGACGTTATTAGGATAGAGTAGAAGTAGACTAGAGAAGGAAGAAAATCCTAAACAAAAATAAGGGATAAACTCCTTCTTTTGAAAAGACCGTGTAGGAGTGTAAACCGGACGACAGGCTAATACTATTGAGAAAAAAATAGTAAATAATATTTCAGAGTTTAAGCGGAGACGTTAGAAGGATAGTGTGGAAGTAGACTTTAGCAGGAACCGAAAACCCAATCCTAAACAGGAAACAAGAGATAAACTTCTACGCTTGTTCAAAAGACCGGGAGGAGCGTGAACTGGATGATAGGCGAACCTATTCCTTCATTGAATACGTGTTCGAATGAATCATTTTGGTTCTCTGGAAGTTGAGTTACGTAATAGTCATAGCACAGCAGTTAACTGATGGACGAATGGGTAAGAAATGTGGGAAATCACTTCCCAGATAAAGGAATTGTCACTCATGGCAACAAGAAAATACCTATTATCTGCCGTCATCATTGACAGGAATCAACAGGATTGCAATATTTCTTCCCAAAACGTCCCTACTCTACACAATATTTGAATACTTGATATTATTAACAGATCGTTTCGGACGGTTCTTTCATCAGCCTTTCTCAGATTAATATCATGAAAAAAGAAAGGATATATCTTTCTTGAAGAAGAATATTCCGGTGAAAAAATGGTCATTAATATACTAAATAGTTTAAACCATTTCATCAACACGGGACACACTAAGTAGCCAGGTGATTCAAAATTATACTCATTACTCACTAAATACACCACACGACGCCTGAAGAATGAATCGGTCGAAACATTGTTAAGATGTTCATGTGTCCGGAAAATATTCCGCATAATGTTTCTTCCAAAAATTGTATACCATATATACCTATCTGGCTGTGGTTCGTACCCACCTCAATTTACTAGTGATTTATTTTGCGTAGTTTAGATGTGGCACAAGTATTTTTACTAATTTCACCCCAAGGCGGGAATGTCACGTGCGCAGAAGGTTACAGGGAGTGAAAGTGAAAGAAAAGACTGAGAATTGGAAGATTGAGGAAAGAACAAATGATGAACGGGGTGCAAGGATACAAAAAATGGCGATTGATGCTGCATTTAAATTATTGGATATTGTAGCTATCAGAGAAACAAGTAAACGGAATGGATTTCCACATGTGGAAAGTGCAGGAAAAGAAACAGTTGCCATGAAAATATTTGTAGAAAATACAGAGGAAAGCCAGTAAAAATGCCTAAAGTCGAAATGCCTGATCAGGA
>OZ010579.1:72701563-72726563 GCA_963932145.1 Acanthosepion lycidas | reverse complement strand
GTTTTCGCACAGATGAAGAGGAGGCTTAAGTAACGGAAATGAGATTCTACAAAAGAATGCTAAGAATATCATCGATGGAGCATGTTAACGCTGAAAAATAAACAACAAAAAAAACACCTACATTTGGAATAAGAAAGAGACAGTTGAAATTTCTAAGAGACATAATTAGGAATAGAAATTGGGTCGTTGGCTCAATAATCCGCGTGTCGACATAAATCAGCAAGTTTCGAAAAAAAAGAGAAATATATGTACATTTTATATATTGTATTTTTGCGTATATATATATATATATATATATATACACACACACATATATATATATAATGATAGGATAATAAACAAAAAGAAACGTTTATAAATAATTATCCTTATTGTTACTTATGCTATCATTCTGTCGGATTCTAAGCGGTATTTCAGCCATGTATATCTTAATATAAATATATATATATATATATATATATATATATATATATATATATATATATATATATATATCCAGAGTCCGCTCCAAGATGTATACACACGTCAGGAAAGGAAAAACTTGTCGTTCGTAGTTTTATCAAATTGCAATAACATTGTTTACTATGGTTACCCTGAAGGATATTTTGTATCTCAGAAAATCGACTAGATGTGCAGCACTTAGACAAGAAATTGAAAATGCATGTGCAGCCATCCAACTTTGGCTAACGTTTCCCAAGCCGCACTAATAAATGTCTTAAAGGTAAAGGCCATTTTTGAACATCTCTTGTGATTGTAGAGTTCAAACGTAGCTAGTATCAATCTGGTGATGTCTGAATAAATTTAGTATTACAATATCTGTACATGTTTTCCCTTTCCTGAAGTGTGTTTACATTTTGTTGGCGAACTCTCTCTCTCTCTCTCTCTCTCTATATATATATATATATATATATATATATATATATATATATATATATATATATATATATACCTTGGTATAAATGAAACAGTGCTCAATGTAACAGATATTAAGTATATATTAATAAATATACATAATACCCCACACCGACAATACAACTCTGATTTTCATGTACTATGTGATCACTACGTTCAAATGAACTTACGACCAGTTCATTTTTACATGATGATTGCATAATGCTTATTTTAGAGATTATCAGTGTCCTCGTCGACGAAACGTGGATTTATTTTAGTGTCATACTCCTTCAGGGCGTAAGCGATTATAGACCTTTATCTCTTTTAAAAATTGAATTGCCATGGCTTCTTCGGGCAGATAGAGCTGTGGTTTCCTCCTAACCCCTCTATAGTTTTCCTTCTCCTAAACTAGATGTCATACAATGCTAAAAAAAGTCTGCACTGTTATTTAACTCCTAGATATATAGATATAGACTCATGCGTTTTCTAAGCGTATTAGTGCAAAATTAAACATAATAGACAAGACCAGGAACTTAAACCCTGTTCGCCAATTTCAGACATCCATCAGAAAATAGTAAATTTGGGGCATATATTCTAATTCAGGCATGTGCTTCCTTTTTCGAGCAGTGGGCCGGATGATCTATGTCTCATCAAAATGTCACACTGGTCGCACTACTAAAAAGATTCAAGGTAATTTTTTGTAGTTTTTACCCCAGCTACTTTCACTACAGAAGACTATACGCGTAAGGATATTACCTTAGAAATGATAGAAAAGATTTTTTCATAATTAAAAATTGAAATCTTGGTATAATATGACAAATTGATTATCACATGTGGCTGCGTCGGAGTTATTTCTAACTTATTCATTTAAAAATATTTCATCTTTATAGAAAAAACAAATCTTGTACACGGTCACTATTTCAAAAGGAAATGATGTTTACACGTACGGTCTTCCTTAGTGAAAATCGCCAATGGTTTAAAATGCTGACAAAGTTACTTTTCCCGAAATTTAAAAAAAATTCAAGAAATATTGTACTTAATCACTGTTTATGTAGGTGGTTATGTATGAGAAAGTGTTTAAGTAAACAATTGTGTAGGAAACAAAATAAAAATTTAAGAAACGTTATTTTCCTTATTAAGCGTGCCGCTCCGAAAGAGCAAATGGGCCGCATGTAACCCTCGGGTCACAGTGTGCCCATGACTGTCTTAACTGTTTCGTGTGAATTCTTATTGTTTCCCAAGCGAAAACGCGAATTAGCATAAATTAAATCCTTCGATTCACCCCTGTGTCGCACCATTTGGCTGCCTTATACAAACGAGAATCTTCCATTATGAACCAGACGTTCTTTTATCTATTTCTCTTCCTTCACTTTCCCTCTACGCCACCTTTGTCAATTTTCCGCTTTGATATTGATGACGTCACATTTTTGTCTAGTCCTTTCGTCGTACTTAAGTCTCAAGTGACTCTTCACCCAACTTTCAAGAGCCGTCCAAATCCAACACGTATTCGCGAACGTATTTTATAACTTTCGGCCGAAAATCACAACTGAAGTTATAAGTCCGTTGGTCGGATATACGCGAATCCTTATCAGCGAATACGATTCACTGAGTGTGTAATTTACGTCAAAATGATTTCATCTATATTTTAATGACTTCTCCAAAGCTAATCCAAACACCAAATTAACATTCGATTTCCTCCTCTCAGAATATTATAATCGATATTCAAGTCGAGATTAGAATATACAATTACCAACTTCGGATGAGTTTCTTAAAGATGGAATTAAATCTCGGCACTGTGATGAGAGGCAATCATTCTAATTTAAAGTTGTTCTCTAAGATTATCAACACTGATATATCAGTGTACATAGAAAGGTTTATGAAAAAACAAAACAAAATGACTTATTAATCAAAAATGTTCTTTGTCATGGGATAATATTTAGCGAGCTCGCTCCACAAACCATTACTGTTAAAATGAGTTCTATCCTGACTGACTATTTCACACTTTTGACTTGGTACTTGACTAAGAGATGTGGTACTCCAGATGAATATTAAGGTTATGGACGAAGTATGTAAACAACGAGAAAGTTTTAAGGAAAATAGAAACAAGAAGACACTTGTACTTAGAATCAGGAGTCGAGAACAGAAATTTATGGGACATATAATGAGGGATGGCTCTCCATAATTTCCTGCTCTCTGTAGCACTTAATATTTTTTTCTTTTTGTTATTTTTCCAAAATCGTATTCCGCTCTCTATTTACTGAGGTTCATCAAGAATGTTATGCATTGTTTTCCGCATTCCCTCAAGACAGCTGATTTTCCAGTTTCTCCTTCCTCATTTTGTGCCCTAGAAATTTCAACTGTCTCTTCCTGTTGTTAAGTATAAGTTTCCTTTTTGTTTCCATTTTCTATAAAATCTCGTCGTTGCTCATATGTTCGGTCCATGGTATCCTCAGCATCCTTCTGTAGAACCCATTTCTGTTACTTCAAGTCTCTTCTTCATTTTTGTCAAGAATTCAGCGCCGTATAAGAGGACAGATTTCACGAAACAGTTCAGTACTATTTTCTTTGTTTCTAACGAATTTTGTCTGTGTCTTAATACTCTGCTTAGCTTTTGGAGTGCAGCTTTGGCCATCCCAATGAGTTTTCGGATCTCAGTGTCTCACTTTCCGTTCTCTGTTAGATCACTTCATCAATTTGTTTGATTTTGAGTTGAGAATTTACATTTTGGCCCATACTTTTACTAACAATCGTGTATTGTCTTACAAAATACTACAAATATGCACTATTTACATTGTTCGGACTATCATCATCATCTTTGTTGCCATATTTATCACAACGTTTCGGCCGTTGGACACTCCAGCCTTCTTCAGGTGGTTGGAATGTCGAACTGAACCCTTTATTTCGCTCGCTGGGGTTGACTGTTCAAGTTCCACGTGCTAATGGATGTCAGTTATCAGTTATCTTCCTGCTAATTCCCCTCTCCAAGTTCTCCATCGCCTTAACCAGGTATTGAACTCACACTCTTTGAGGAGAAAATTACTAAAGACTGTGTGTACGCTATCTTGCGCAGCTGTGGAAAGAAATATAAAGGGGAGACAGGCCACCCCCTTAAGGTAAGGCTTCAAGAACACCAAAAAGATGTAACTCGAGGAGAAGTGGAAAAATCAGGTGTGGCTGACCACATATGGAGAGTAAAGGGAAAACACCGCCCTCTGCTGGATCAGGTTGAAATCATAGACAAAGAACATCATTGGAAAATTCATAAACTTAAGTAATCAGCACATATGCTAGGCCACAAAAATCTCCTGATTCGACTAAGCATAGAAATGAATACAATATAGGAATACAATATACGGAGTGCCAGAGAAAAACAATAATAACATCGAAAATTGCAATATGAGCTCTGGTAAAAAAAAAACATGCAATGATAACAGTAAAAATTGCAATATGAGCACTGGTAAAAAAAATGATGGCTGAAGACATTAGGTTTATAATACCCAGAAGTACACAGATATCCTCAAGGACACATGGTACAGTGGATAAAGGCGTTGGTTAGATCCAGTGACAGGAAGATAACTGATAACTGACATTCATTACACATGTCACGAGGAACTAGAACAGTCTACAAAGATTCATAAAAGGTTCAGTTCGACATTCCAACCACCCGAAGAAGGGCGGAAAGTACAATGGCCGAAACGCTGTAATAAATATGGCAACAAAGATGAGGATGATAGTCCGAACAATACAAATAGTGTACATAATACCTCATCTCAGAAATATAGACAGATACTACAAATATATTTCTATAAAAATGCGAGTTGAGTATCCGGCTGTATTCAGATGCTTTACAACGACGATATAAGGTATGTGGAATATCTCTGAGATATTCCTTGTCGCGTAACCTTGACTATTTTTAATCAACGTTTTCACTTGGTCATCATCAGCGACTGCAAGCCTGCCGGGACGTACTCGGTTTTCCAGATGAAAATTTCCGCTTCGAACCTAACGAAACACTTATCTCATTTTCACTTTTAACCTAAAAACAATTAAAATTCAACACCCACACACAAAATATAAAAAGACATTAAAATCTCACCTTTCAGAATACGAATATGTCATACACTGCACAAACACAAGCTATTGAAGAGCCCCATGAACTTTAGTTTCAGTCCAATATTTATCTCCAGCTAAAATAAAAATGATAATTCACCAAGGAAAGAAAAGTTTGAGTGCTTGAAGAAAGTGACTGACCTTTTAACAGATCTGTTCATATCATAAAATAAACTGGTAAAGTCTCTTAACAAGAATTGAAAACAAATTCTGGAAACTAAAATGGAAGATGCTTGGCGGTAAAAACTGAAACCTAATTTGAAAGATCAACAACAGACCTGACAGAACATGTTTGGAAGGGAAATGGATCACAAGGTCTTTTCTAAGGAAAGGTCAAAATGACAAACTACAGCAGAAGATATGTTAGATGAAGGAAGTGGCACCATATATAGACACTCTGATATGTTGCGTCCTTTCACGTCCTTGACATAAATAAAATGACTTTGAGCGTGCAAAGAATAATATTTCTTACCTGTCATGTACAATCGTCTTGAATTATAGTGAAAACCAAAAGTAAGAATTTTAAACTTTGACGACCGTGTACAATTTGTAAACATATTGATGCATTTACAGTTTATTCACTTCTCAATGATTCTGGGAGCGTTACTTAGGCTTAGAATGACCGAAAATGGCCCTGTAGACTCGCTGCTTTAATATAATCAGTTTAAACACACTTGCTACAAAGCCAGTTTCTAGAAGACAGTATAGCGATAATCTTTCAGTAATGTGAAGATGACATGTTGAGAAAAGTGATAATCAAAGAACTTTGACTGGGCCAGTGTAAACAATCAATGATATCGTTCTGAATGCATGGATGTAAAACTATATCAGCTAAAAACTTTGATGTACATTATTCGGACTTTTGTCGCCATATTTATCACAACGTTTCGGCCGTTGTACGCCCCGGCCTTCGTCAGGTGGTCAGAATGTCGAACTGAACCCTTTATTTCGCTCACTGGGGTAGATTGTTCTAGTTCCATGTGCCATGTTTTTAATGGATGTCAGTTATCCCCTGTTAATTTCCCTCTGAAAGTTCTCCACTGCCTTAAGCAGGTATTGAACTCACACTCTTTGGGTCCTGTCACTGGATCTAACCAACGCCTTTATCCACTGTGCCATGTGTCCTTGAGAAAATCTGGGCATGTATTTCTGGGTATTATATATATATATATATATATATATATATATATATATATATATATATATATATATATATATATATATATATATATATATATATATATATATATATATATATATATATATATATATATATATATATATATATATATATATATATATATATATATATATATATATATATATATATATATATATATATATATATATGTGTGTGTGTGAAAATATTGTAGAAAATAGGAAAGAAACTGGTTTGGTAAATAATCCAAAGTTCCTTAGTATTTTTGTAATTATTTTTTAAAAATAGTGCTCGATACGAAAGTAGAGCATAAATATAATTATTTATTTAAAAATATGATTCCAACTCGCTACATAAGAGGTCTCATGTTTCAAAACAAGAGCCGAAAACTTCAAAATAATATTTGAATTAACTTGGGTTAAAGTAGGCTCTGTTCCATCTTCAAGCGAAATTTTTGGGGAATGACTTATTTCTGAAATTTACGAGTTTTAATAGTATGGTCAAAATTGAAATCAAAAATTTCCATGGTAACATCAAGGGCGGATTGTTTAGAATCGGCAGGGGTGGGGTGTTAATAATTTGTATCAGTATAGAGTTACTTTCATTGATGCCGGGTCAGGGTAAGGTGGGGGAGGCTAAATTTACGACGGAGGAAGTTTTCGCATAGTCTGGCTTGAGCGTCTACGGAGATTTATTTATTTATTTTTATTCTTTTATTATATCTCTTTATGAAAGGGATTTGTGTATATGAAAAGGCCGTAACGTTTGTTATTTGACGACTTCATAAAGGGTTATCAATTCTTGTAGGGTATTGAAACTATGTATATGGGCTATGGATTTTAAAATTTATTTTATAGTATGCGTGTTTTTAGCTAGTTATTCAGAGCGTAAGTTCGGTTGTGTCGGCAGAAAACCGTTAATACTTGCCTGTTGTTTAATAGGTTTTTATTGTTTAGAAGCTTAATAATGTGTAGTTTCTCATGTAGGCACAAAGGGCATGGGTCATCCCAAGTTTTGCAAGTTCTAGTCCTGTTAATGATTTTCCATTTTACTTTAGGTGTCCTATTTTTTCATGGAGCAATGGATAAAAAACAATAACGACCTGTTTGACATCACAATGGGATCACTAGACTCCACAGAGTCTTCTGACTTGGTTGGTCTTTTAATATTGTATAGGTACCTCCACTTTTTCGCGGGAAAACAGCATAGCGTAATAAACAAATGCTACAAACTTACCGAAAATAAATTTTTATCGTCAAAACGCTTATGTTATTATTAAGATGAAAGACCAAAGTGTATTTTAATTATTTTTTGATATTTTTTAATATTTTTTAACACGTTCGAAATTTTGGTTAAAGTTTTCTTTTTTTTACGTCATCGCGGTGCTGTAAAAATAACATTGTTTTTTTTTGCGCTTTTTTCCCGTTGAAAACCCATTGATTTGGAAATTCTTGTAAAATTAAAGTAATTGTCCGATTTTAATGAAATTTTCAGGACTTATTTCACCAATGAATGAAATTATTTTTGAAATATTTCTTTTTAGTAAATTTTAGTAAAAAATATTTTTTTTTTTAATATGTTACACCCCACTTACTTATTTTCCCGAAATTTTTTTGAATTCTTTTTATTTCCTTACAATTTTTTTTTGTTTAAAGTAAGAGTCATTGGAGATGGTAAATCACCTACTTTTTTTTTTCTAATTTGTTCCAACTTTTTTAAAATGAGCTTTGAATAGAAAAATAATGAATCCAATAAAACTATGATATTACTTAATTAGAAAAGCTTTTAATTGCTTTTGTAAATAAGTAATATTAAGGTCATTATTGCCTGAAGAAATAAATTTTTTCTGATAAATAATTAAATTTTACAAGAATTTTTTATTTGTTTTACATTTTGATTATAATAATTTATAATAGTTTAAAAATCGTGCAAAACTCTGTATTAGCTTATTTCCTTTTGATAATTAGTAATTAAGTAGAAACAAAATTTACGAGTTCAAAATTGCCAAGTTTAATAAATTTAGTGATTCCACTTTTTTTTCAAATAATTTTTTATGTTGTATTTTTCTACTTAATACATTCCTTATTTCCATGTACGGTAGACTGAAATTGCCATTATTATAAAAAGAGTTTTGTCCCTTTATTCTAATAAATAGACATAACAGTAAAACTAAAAATAAAAGGGTTCACTCAGATTTCTAGTAATTTTCATTTATGGTCATCCGTCGTAAGCTGTCATCACTTGTCAATCAACACGTGGATCAAGTATCGGATCAAAATTACGGTACCAATCGTTAATAATTCGTTGTATATTTCTTTTTTATGCTATAATTAAGTAATATTTTTTTTAAATCAGATTAATTTAACATTAAATTTTCTAATTTTACTAAAATGACGTGTCAGAAATTTTTTTAAATATTTTTAAAATCGATAAATTTGTGTTTGTTTACAAATTTCTTAAAATTAAGAAAATGGCGGGTTTTTTGAAAATTTAAAAATTTAAAATTAAATTTGACATTCCAATGTATATAGTTTCTATCTGAAATATACCAGAATTGTTTACTTAATGGAAATAATAAATTTAATGATTCAACTTTCAAGTAAAACTAAAATGAAATATTCAAGCATATTTTTTCATTTTAAAAAATGCATTTTAAACTTAGGTATCGATAATTTATGCCGAAAAAGTGGAGGTACCTAATATTGTACAACCTAACGGCACACCGCGAGATTGATATTCAGGACATCAGACTGTACAGAGATGACGGGCTCATGGTGGTGAGGAGTTCCACCAGCTTTAAGATAGAGAAGATCCGTAAAATTATGTTTAGTGAATTTAAAAATCTAAACTTAAAGATAACAGTCTCTTCTAAATTGAAAAAGGTAAACTTCCTCGACGTAACCCTAGACGTACCGAGCAACACGTACCAACCTTATAGAAAACCAAATGCTAACCCCTTATATATACACCCGAAGTCAAACCACCCTCCATCCACAATTAAACATATACTCTCATCAGTAGAAAATAGAATTAGCAGTAACTCCGCTAACAAAGTAATATTCCACCAACATAATGACTTCTATAACACTGCCCTAAAAAGTAGTTGTTATAAAAATGCTAACATTAAATATAGGGACAATTGCAATAACCAAAAGAAAAAAAACAGGAAAAGAAACATCATTTGGCATACACCTCCGTTCAACCAAATGGTTAGTATTAAACTAGGACAGAAGTTCTTAGCTCTAATCGATAAACACTTCCCCACCAAAAGTAGGCTTAGTAATATATTCAATAAGAACACACTAAAATTGAGTTACAGCTGCACTGAAAATCTCTATATATAGGCCGCTGGAGTAGTCCCGTTTCACATATATACATATGTGAGTGCATATATATATATATATTTATATATATATATATATATATATATATATATATATATATATATATATATATATGGAGAGAGAGAGAGAGAGAGAGAGAGAGACAGATACAGACAGACAGATAGATAGACAGAGACGGAGAGGGGAACAAGAGATAGCGTGTGAGAGAAATAATCTCATAGATAGACAGATAGATACAAACTGGTTGTTTTTTTATTAAAATTCTCGACGTATCTTTATTATTATATAAAGGTTCATTCAGATCAGTTTTCTCGTCTTTTTAACACATTTATAGACGATATACTCTCGCACCTTCCTTAGATATCGGTTCCATTCCGTAACCATTTTTTTTAAGTCTTGTATTTTTCCCATATTGTAGAATTCAAACGTTCGGATTGCCGAAGTATTTCGGAACTGTGTTTTATCTCTCAAGTAATTTGTTCAAAACTGTTCCCTTATCTTTATTGTTTTGACCAAGCTATATGTTAGCATTTCAGCTTTCTTAGTGCCATCTGATGTTCTTAGATGGAAAAATGTCATTATACTGAGAATTATTCGGACAATTATCCTTATCTTTCTGGTTCTCCATACTGTATTCGATTCTAGACTTGCTTTGTCGGTATATTCATCTTTTGAGAAACTGTTTTTGCTTTGTATACTTTATATTATAGTTTCTTTTTTTAACCACATTCTCGATCATCAGAGATAAAGCCTTCCTAAAGATGACTAAAAATATGTATTGACCGAATTTATTTACATTGAAAGTAGCAAAAACTGAAATTGTTTTATCAGGAACAAAAAAAAAGCATTCGGAAAAGAGTGACAGAAACGGATAATTTTGCTTTAATCAGGCGGCGAGACATGTCTGAATGGAGGATAAAAAAAAAATGTCTCTGGTTTCAACTTAACACAGAAAAGTGGAAATTATTTAGCTATATAAACAAAGGACATCAAGGCCATATTGAAAATTGAATATCTGCATTGTAGAACCGATAAGAATAGATAGACTAGGTTTTATTTTTTGCTATCTTCATTTATTTCGTAATGAGCGTAATGGGTTTTGTGATGAATGTCTGTAATGTTTATTTTGAGGAACACCACTTTTATCTGAACGAAATTTACATTTAATTCCGTATGATTTGAGACTTCGATTCCAACCGTTTTCTTTATTGATTCGATCTCGAATTGAGATTTTTACCATCTTTGGAGTTTGATTACATATGCTCTTAATAAAACAAAGAATATGGCAAAACAGTGAACACAGGCCTGGCGGAGAAGTGCCTATATGAGAGGAGGATTTTGATGGAACCAAAGGAATTGACGTCTTTCCGCTTCGTAGGCAGTATAAATATTTTTTTTTTTTGAGTTGTGGATGTCAATAATCTGGAACTGATTTCGAAAATACAATTCAAATTTTAATATTGACAACTGGCGGAGAACATATATCAAACTAATTGTTGTTAATTTCTGTCCGAATTGCTGGAATAAGGAATTATCGATATTTGCACTACTTACATTCGGACTACTATCTTTGTTTTTATTGTTGTGATCACTACGTTTCGGCTGTTATGCTGTCCGCCCTTCATCAAGTGTATACCAATCCTACTGGGAATTACGAACTGAGACCTTTATTTAATATACGGAGGTAGACTTTTCTCGTTCTATTGCCCATGTCTAGAGATATCGTGTCTAGTTCCTATTTTTGATTTGTACTGCTCCGTTATTGCTCGCCTTGTTTTCACTGTGCAGTTGAACTCATTGGAATTGAGCATATCTCTAGATATGGACAGTGGAACGAAAACAGTCTACCCTAGTAGATTAAATGAATGTTTCCGTTCGGAGTTCTCTATAGGTTACCCAGATCGATATACACCTGGAGAGCACATCTGTAAAAACGTCGTGATAACAAAGATGAGGACAATAGGCCTAAATTAAATTGTATGAATTTTTGCTAGCAAATAAATATTCAGGTAGGATTGAATAAAGAATACATTCTGCTTTCCATAGAAAATATCTATCATTTAACACTTAACCATTCTTTTCAATTTTTTTTTTCGCTTGAATCAGAATATATCTTTTTTCAGATCCTATCAGATCCTATCAGATCTAGAAATGTAACCCAGAATTGCCAGGAAAAGACATATTGTTGATATTAGAGTGCAGGGGGTGTGACGACCCTGGGCATCCACATCGGGAGGGCATCTAATCAAAGAGCCAAATAAAAATGTTTTTGAAATTGTCTCTGTTAACATCGTTGTACAAGCGCTCTACAGTCCGCCAAACTGGTGTGAATGTGGATCCGTATTTTGATAAGTGAGACGGGAGTAGAGCTACTGCACATTATTGATTATTGACCAACATTTTAATCCATCAAGCCGGGCGTCTCTTGGATAATCCAGTGATTAAATTCTTGTAGCCTAAAATGTAATGTTTGTCCTAAGGCTGTGGAATAATATGAGTGTTCTAGCTCAGGTGGAACTGACTGTGGTCGTTAAATCTTCGAGCATCTTTTCTTTCTTTATCAAAAACTCTCAGATAGTATGTATCTTTCTGTCAGCTCTACAGAGGAGGTTGTCAGTGCGTAACATTTGTCTTATTCTTCAGTATTGTTCTCTATTACGCTGGATTGATTCCACAGGGGTTGATTATTTCTATTTCTTCTTCATACATGATCAGCTATATGTAATTTCAGTATGTTTCCCCCGAATAACTGCCTTTCGATGTTTCTCGATCCTAACTTTTAATAGGAAGTTGTTCTTGGTCATTTTTCTTCCAGGGTTGGGGCTTCAGAGAGATCTCCAAAGGTTTCAACTGCTTCTGAATCCACCCTAATGCTTTATATACCTGTTGTCGGGCTCTTCCCTTTTTACATAAGATGGACTCGTCCAAAGTATACTTATACTGACAGAGAGAATACCTGCTGTTGAGATCCGTCTCGATACAGTCTTTGACTGTTTGCGACGGCTGTCGAACTCTCTGCGTTAGCAGAGAGGAACCCGGACGAGGCTTTGCCGAGGGGCAGGGTCTCGTCCGGGGAGGTAGACAGGGCCTGAACCCGTCTAGGCGGGTTCAAAGGCTATATTTTTGGCCGAGCCTACGGGCTCGGAGATACCCACATTAAACCGGCCTTGTGACACATTCGGTCCTCGTGGGTGGATTGATAAATACTGAGATACGTGGATATACGTTGAGACAGGTTGAGAGATACAGAGACAGATACAGGGTGTTCTCAGAGAGTTATACAAGAGTCCAGAGAGAGAGATGATTACGGCTTTACTTACAGAGACTTGTACATATAGTTTCTACTAACCCGCATTCCTGGACTACTAATCTTCATTTCAAGTCTATATTCTTACGTTTAATACACTTATTTTCCTATCTCAATTACTGGTATTGTTTATTTATTTGTGCAGGATTCCATTTACGTAATCCACAACAATATCTCAGATCCCCTGAATCGAAATTTTTTCAGATTTACCTCTAATGTGGCAAATTTTTAATTGTTATCACTTGCCTTCTGTCACTGTTTGTGG
Source organism: Acanthosepion lycidas (assembly GCA_963932145.1). Lineage (NCBI taxonomy): Eukaryota > Metazoa > Mollusca > Cephalopoda > Sepiida > Sepiidae > Acanthosepion > Acanthosepion lycidas. The sequence goes on along the minus strand of OZ010579.1, from coordinate 72,713,487 downwards.
CTGTTCTTGGTTTCAAATATCGAGATGCTGACTGAGTACACCGAGAATCGGCTGAAGAAAGCTAAGAGTAAACGACCGGCTGTGTGTATAAAATTGATTATACTGATTTGAATAATTTCCTTGTTTTTCTTCTTCTATATACTGTGTTACTTCAGGGTGTTGGCGATCACGGCACTCTACAACTTCTTATTTTATGCTGTTCAAAGCAATGTTTGTCTTCTTACTATCCATCCTAGCCTTTTTTACACAATCTCGTTAGGTAAATTACTCGCTGTATCCCTCTGACCCTCATGCCTTCAAGATGCCCTGTGAGTGACATATTCTCCAAACCCTATTTCCTCAATATATATACCAGAAATGTCCTCCTTATTTCTACTTCTAAGTAGAAGTGTCGTTTTTGTTTCCATTTTCTTTAAAACGTCCTTGTTGCTCACATGTTCCATCCATGTAATTTTCAGCCTCCTCCTTTGCAGAAACACATCTCTGCTACCCAAGTCCTCTCTTCACAAAAACTCCGACATTTGTTTTCAGCTGACGATATTAACAACAGATATTAATGGTCCAGATTATATTTGATAGGATTCATGTCGGTAGGCTATCATTACCATGGGAGTTGTTTAATAATTTTTGAAGATAACATTATTAATATTTTTTGTTCTGTATGATGTGAATTGGGTAATATTTCGTCTGTAAATATTGACACGGCACCTTCATGTAAAATAAATATATATATATATGCTTTACTGGATTGATTTCCCCCGCAATCAAAGCGGCATCACCGGTACGCTATGGATTCCTTTCTTTGATAGCGCATTCTATGATTTTGTCGTTTATAGTTGAAAGTGAAATTCTTATTTCCTATTTCATTTGATGCTCTTCCGCTAATCGATGGTAAACTATATGCTATCATTTGAAATTTGACAATTCCTTCTCCCTTGGAAAACGAGGTACTGTGATGTAACTGTTTGGTTATTTCTCTTGCATTTTATAAAAAAAATATTTTCAGTGAATCTATTTTTTACCTATGATTAAGATTCAGCTAAAGAATGGCTTTTTTTTTTTTTTTTTATAAAAACCAATGTTAGGCTAACTTTCTTTCCTTCTTCTAACTTACTATCCGCCGCGTTTTGGGGTGGGGGGCTATGTGACACTTAACGCCACTTTTAGAGCATACACCGTCAAGGGAAGATGCTTTCCTAACACGTGTTAAAACACAACCTCTTTTAAAATGACATGCCTGACTTTTAGTAAAGGCACACTTTTGTGTACATTCGCTAGTATTCCCTTTCAGTGTCCGAGAGAAGGTATTAAAATAATTTCCATACTTAGCGTGTTTTCTTTCTAGGGAATAAAACCTTCATTTACTTTATTTCTACTTCTTACCAGTTGTCTTTATTTTTTTTATTTTAAATATTTTGCAAAAATATCTGTACGAAAAGCCACCTTCGTATATTTGGTATCGTTAGCCGTTCTACATCGAACTGGCCAATGTGGAACTGATTTCTCCTGTTGGTTACATAAATGGCTTAAATATCGTTGCTTGACAACCTTAGCGACATTAAAGCGCTGAATTAACTTACGAAAGATTTAATAGAAAAATGAACATCTTAATCAAATTCTCAAGGTAAGACTATTATAGACAGTCGAAGGCTTGATGAGTCACGACTTTGATACAATACAAGTGTTGTAATAAGTTAAGTATTGTAAAATAGAAAGAGAAAAATGAAGAATAACTGGACACGAGTAACCCTGATGTTAGCATCAAAACAGTGAATATCCTTGGAATAATTCTTAATTACTGATAAAGCCAAACAAATAATTCTATTAAATTCTCATATTTTTAAAAATTCTAAATCGGATTGTTCTACTATCTGAACAATTACTCAATTCACAGTATCTGTACTACGAACTATATACATCTTTGTATTTGAATAGCAGATTTAACTTTTTGAAATGATAAATCAATTACTTTCCTGATATCATTAGTTACCAATAAGGCATTTATGCAGATGATACTACCATTTACTCTTATCTCAATAGAAAATCCATCAGAGCTGACAAAGAAAACCTAGCTGCTCCTCTTGAAAAAAACCTACAATCAATGTGGCAGTAAATTGCTTGTAAATTTTAACGTCTCTATAACAAAACTGTTTTCGCTTAACCACAATAGAGAAATCTTTCTCTCTGCCATCAGTATGGCTGACGTTAAACTCTTAGAGAGCAACACACTGCCGTCTTGGCCTAACGTTTTCAACTGACTTGAAGTAGAACGATTACATCGGATCAATAGCTGCATCTACTGCAAGGAAGGTTTGGTCACTGCGTCATGCCAGATTTTTTTTCCTCGTCAGAGAATATCTTGCGCATTTACAAACCTATCATTCCTCGGCGCATTGTACACTGTTACTATATATGTTCTGGTGCTCCTGCTATTCATCCCGAGATTCTTTGCAAAATCCAAATAAGGATGTGTCAAGTAATTAATCCTGACTTGGCAATCTCAACTTCAGTCACTTTCTCACCGACGTGACGTGGCTTCCCTCTGTCTTTTCTATAAATATTTTCATGGCAACTGCTCTAACGAGCTTTTTTTCTCCTGGTGCCCCGATTACATGAATTAAAGCGTGCTACCGAATTGGCAGCTAGGTCCCACACGTTTACAATTGAAATAGCTAAATGCAACCGCCATTTCTACTCCAGCGGTTTTTTCCCGCTTTTTTCCGCTGTAGAATTCTCTTCCGTTTACTTGCTTCCCTGACAACTACAATCTTCAAAGATTTAAATGCAGCGTCAATCGTCATCTTCTTTCTTCTTGAAGCTTGCTTCTTTTTTTATTCTTCCTCAATCCCCGCTTATACTCAGTCTTTTCTCTCACTTTCACTACCTCTAACACCGTCCGTACTAGTGGCATTCCTGCCTTGCTTAGGGGTGAAATGATTTTTAAAAAAATCATTAAATATACAAAACATATATAAAATATATGGAGATAGATCTTCGTTTATATGACAATCTGTGACAATACGATCCATTGTGATTTTTTAATCAGTTTAATTTCAACTAAACCGTTTCTATTTCTATCCAATAACAAAAAGAGAAGAAAACGTTCGGTTATCGAATTTGTTCATACTTCGTTTTCAGTATTTTCACTATTCTGTAGAGAATGTGAAAGTTTACTAAAGTTTTTCGACTAGAGGTTTTGCTAATAAATAGTTTTCTTTTATATTTCATTATCTAATTTATTTAATTTATTCTAACAGTTTTGCTTTTTTTTAATTTGTAATTTGAGTGTTTTCAAAACGTTTCCACTAAATATGTACTGAATGAACTCTCCGTAATGAACCTACACAACGGTCTGTCGTTTAATGCCCACCTCCAGGTGGTAGTAAGCTTAAGAGAAAAGGTAGTTTACAAAATGTCGTTACTCACTATGCACCATATCTATTTTTTATTTTATTTTATTATTTTTTCCAAAATGTGCGGCTGGTTTTACACAAAACTTTTTCAATCTAAATACCTGTGTATTAATCTGGCGTTTTTTAGTTTTTTTGTCTTTTTTAAATCGAGTTCACCCCATGGAAGGTAGTAAAGCCACTGAGACAAAAAGGGTTGGAAACGAGAACAAAAGGAAGACAGTAGATAGCGATTGACATTATATTGAAATTTTTGCAGATTAAAGTTGGCTGGTAAGTATGGAACCGAGAGAGAGAGTTCCACATGCGAGAAGAGCGAGAAAAGAAACAGTTAGCTTAGAATTTTCGATTACATCTAGCCAACTCAATTGTTTGTGTGCTAAACTCTACTAGTCAGCCTTCATCCTCGAAATATATATATATATATATATATATATATATATATATATATGAAGAAATATAGTTTTAATGTAAGCTATATTTATGGGATAAAGTGCTCAATATCAGAGATAGATATGTAAATATAAACGTCAACACTCAAAGGCGACGATAGACGGTTTCATGCTAAACGCAATCTTCAGACCACAAATATATATATATATATATATATATATATATATATATATATATATATTTGAACAAATATATACAGGCTGGGATGAATAAATTGTTGTATAAATTACGCAAAAATGAAAATAACACTAACATCTCATTTTAACAGATATATTTACCAAAATTACACAAAAATATCTTGAAATACTAAAGATTTAATTTATTGAATAAAATCGCTATTCAACCACGGACTCCAGGCAACTTCGGAATCTCTTGCAACTCTTCTGGATATTTTGCTTGCTTAAGTTGGTGAATGATTCTATAATCCCTGTCTTTATTTCATCTTTGACACTACAAGGAATTTTGTTAGACTCCCGCTCAACTGCAGCCCACACATAATAATCAAGGGGGTTGCAGTCCTTGGGATTAGGTGGCCTAATGTAAGAGGGAATGTGCTCGCAGAAATTGTCTGACAGCCATGACCGGTTCCTCCTCTTTGTGTTTCATGGTGCCACAATCCTATTGCCAGACATTGAGTCTTCCAGCAACCACCCTCTTGACTCAGGCCAGCACTACCTCCTCAAGGCACTTGATGTAGGCCTCCGTACTGTGTTTGAGACCCTTACCAAAACATTCAGGAGTTCTTTTCTTATCTGAACGATCAGGGTGAATTTTTCGATCTGCTGTACCTTGGTAATTACATTTAGACTCATCCATCTCTTTCCAAATCCTCTTCCCTATCCTCAGATTGACACCTAAACACTTTGAAATGTTTGTATTAGAGCTTCCGGTGCAAATACCAAGCAGTATAGCATGCCGTTTCCTAATTTCTGGCGGCTAAATTGGTTCATGCTGATTTAAAATTCTCACAGAGAGTGGGCAATTAACTATACTATACTATGCAGTCGACAAAATCAAAAACAAACAAACCTCATGCGCGACATTAAAAAAATATAAAATGGCGATATTTACCTCATCGTACCCTATATATATATATATATATATATATATATATATATATATATATATATATATTTACATACAAAGAAATAATCACACATAGAATCAATCAGAAATATTAATGCGATTGATGGTGACATCCGTCACTAGAAACATAATATATGCATTAAAATACTGTGAACCCATGGAGTGAAGTGATCCTCGTCGAAACCATTGATGTCTGTAGTTTTCAGTTTATTTGATGTTAAAATGCTAGTACTTACGAATAGTCCTCTATTCATCACCCGGCATGTGTTTTTTTCCTTATAAAATCAAAAACTTGAAGACGAAATACTGATTATTAATAGAGGACTATTCGTAAGTACTAGCATTTTAACATCAAATAAACTGAAAACTACAGACATCAATGGTTTCGACGAGGATCACTTCACTCTATGGATTAACAGTATTTTAATGCATATATTATGTTTCTAGTGACGGATGTCACCATTAATCGCATTAATATTTCTGATTGATTCTATGTGTGATTATTTCTTTGTATGTAAATTATATGCTGCCTAATGTTTTATGTTTATATATATATATATATATATATATATATATATATATATATATATATTCGTGGTCCAATCAGAAAGTAAAGTCAATTTTGAAAGTCGGCAGTAAAAAATAACAGGAAGGCACTGAAGTGCGGCATTACATATTCTATGACAAATAGCATACTCATTTGACTCTAATAGCAGGGAGCAACGAGTCCAGACGTATGAAGATTGAGCGATCGTGGAACAATGCGCTGTAATGTGCTTTTCGTGGGCAGAGGTAGTTAAATATATGAATATATATCGCCGGAGGTTGGTGCAGCATGAAAGCACGCACGACGACGAAAGGTGCACGAGTAAAACGCTTTAAAGCGCGAAGAACAATTGTAGTAGATGAAAGCCGATCTTGTCGCCCATCAAGAAAAACACATCTCAAGGATGGATACCTTGATCAAGAAAACTGCTGAGGGACGTTGGCATGTGTAGGAGCAATCGTGGGCATCAGTTATGGAACTGAACAAGATTGGATACCATAAAGTTATCGTTACTGATCATATTTTTAAACAATGACGTCCGTTATTTTTTTTTCTGTTTTTTCGATATTTTGCTAGACAATTAACCAATGGTCATGAGAAGTTAAAATCTTAATCGCACCATACTAATAAATCCGTCATTTCTTTAGTCATTTGACCGCATGCAGGGCCACTAAGACAAAAGGGGTTACTGACTGTGAAAACATAAAAAACTGAAACATTATTAATCAACGTGGACAATAGATTGAACGATTGAAATTGCATTTGATTTTTCGAAAATCAAAGTCGGCTGTAAAGCACATTGCCGAAAGAGAGTTCCACAAGGGAGAACAAGAAAATGTGAGGATGGAACTTACTATTACGTCTAACCAATTCACCTGTAGCTTGATGAAACATTGCCACCAATCTTGTATTACGCTTAAATTCATAAAGTCTAGGTACCATATAGGTAAGATCATCCGAACAATTACTATGGATGTATTTATAGAAAAGGTACATGGAAGTTGCATTACACCGGTTGGAAAGAGGCTGAGGCCGAGACGCCAATAATAATGCTAATTCTTCTTTGGATTTTATCAAGAATCCCGAAATATAAAGCAGGATCACCCGGTCATAAGTGGCAGCAATATTCAATGCATGGACGAACGGTAGACTTATAAATATATAAGATGGATCAAGGAGAGTAAAATTGTCTCTCACGACACAGTGAACCAACTTTCTTAGCAGCAGACCTAGCAATCGATTCAATCTTGAAAGAAATTTTACTGTCTTAATAATTCTTAGAAGCAGTCTTTTCAACATCGTAGATTCCATTTTATTGCTATATTACAGATTGATTCAAATTTATTGCTTTATTACCGACCGATTCAGGTTTATTGCTATACTATCGATTGATTCAATTTTATTGGAACATGTTTAGTCAACAGAAAAAGAAATAGAAAGAAAAACAATGCCCTTTTGTGTGCGTCTTTTCCTTTTATCGTACCACTGAAGAATCAGCTTCTTCGTGATTAATTTTTGCAGCTGCATTCAATTAACAGGAACAGAATAATGTGCTGAAATTTGAAACAGAAAATGCACATTTTAATAAAATTTTTGGTTATTACAGAAGAAACAAGAAAGAAAATAGGGGAACCACCTGGTGGCTAATTTGAGTGTATGTGTATCAGCGTTTGATATGGACACTTGAAGTCGATAACCTGGTGAGCTTCCCTGAAGAAAAAAAAAAAAAAAAAAACGATTGCAGAAGACTTTGAAAACGCGATGGCAGAAGACTTAGAAAACTGAGTTGGTTTTTGGTCGTCGAACGAATTTTCCGTTCGATTCAAGCGTTTAGTATGTCACGTGAATAAATTAAAAATGTCAACCACTCGCTGGAGAATTAGCGGCTTTTTGTTTAATGATTAAAACGGGGAAAAGTACGTTATTACTGGAAAAAGATTATTTATAGAATACTCTAATGCACACATTCTTATACACGAGTTTTTTTGTATTAAGAAAATAAGGAACAGTAAGATTTTTTATAATCCGGTGTTCTTAGTAAGTACTTTTATTTAAAAAAATAAAAAAACAGTGCTCGATACAAACAGCAGAGCATAATATTATAATTATTTTCTTTTTTAAAAATAAGATTCCATAGCGACACAGAAAATTCTATGTTTCAAAACTGAAACTAAATTTGTAAATTTAATTATAAAAATTAAACTTAAAATCCAGAGTTTTGTTGCATTCTCAAGAGATGTTAGATGGCTTGACAATAGAATGAAACTCTAGATTTTAAATTTGATTTTTATAATTAAATTTACAACTTTAGTTTAAGTTTTGAAGCATAGACATAGAAACATAGAAATTTATGTTTCGCGATGAATCATATTTTAAAAAAAGAAAATAATTTTAATATATATATATATATATATATATATATATATATATATATAATTGCTAGCAAGCATCAAATTAATTTCTTCAGGGTTTGTTTGACATCTAAATTAATATTAAACATTAAAATCTATTTCTTATATAAATATATAAATTGCTAAAACTTACCAACCATCTCCTAAATATGTAAAACCCATTTACAGCCTCTTTCTCTTTCTTTCCCTGTCCCTCTTCTTTCTTTTTCCTTTTTCTTTTCTCTCTTCTCCCCTCCCAATATTCAATATTTCACTTCCGTTAAGCTAACCGTTTAAATAGGTCAAGGTCTGGTCACTCCTTCTCCCCCAATACTAAGTATGATTGAGAGAGATATTAAACCCTCCCTAAACTGTACAATGTCTCTCTAACTGCCACTATTACACTCTCTGTTAAATTTCAAAAACTTACACTACCCATCAATTTAAAATTTCATTTTCCGAAGTGCTATCTGATGATCCGTAGTCCTTTAAAAGGGCTCTGTGGAAATAAATTATTATAATGGAACCTTAAAGCGGTCTGTTTTTCTTTTATATATATATATATATATATATATATATATATATATATATATATATATATATATATATATATATATATATATATATATATATATATATATATATATATATAATGGTGTAATAGTATAATATATATATATATAATGGTGTAATGGTTAGTAAGCTTGTCTCGCTAGAACAATTAGGAATGAGTAGTGAGTTCGATCCTCACTGGGTGCCCCTTTCTTTCGGCCTTGTGCCACATCCAAGCTTCGCTTGGAAAATCACTATGGACACCTCGAGGCGGTGTAATGGTTAGCAAGCTTGCCTCGCTAGAACAATTACAACTGTGTCGTGAGTTCGTTCCTCACTGGGTGCTCCATACTTTCGGCCTTGTGCCACATCTAAGCTACACTTGGAAAATCACTATATACGATGTGTGACCTCAGTCCCGCTAGTGACTGTGTAACCTTGATGCTCCAGGTTAGTTTTAATTTAGAGTCTCCTACACGGTTGCGTCCCGAGGCTATACAAGCCAGTCAGTCTTGAAATTTGTCCATAGCTGGCAGGGGAAGAAACGGATTCATGCCTTTTCCAAGGTAACATTCACGTAAGAAACGCATAAACAGAAACTGTATACTGCCATGAGGTAGTTGTGGCCATGGTACTGGAAATAATCCGCTACGAGGCTCTGGGATGTGTAGGTCGGGATCATTTAGAGGGGCAAGGTGGGTCGCATTTGATTGCGAATGTGCTATTCGGTAGCTTGGTGAACAGTCTAACCAAAAGAAGGAGTCCTCTACCCTGGGGCACATTTGTGTGGCGCTTTGGTAGTCTGAATGCAACTCTTGGAGAATCTGGTTGAGCAGAGAAATGGTGGGGACAATACGATCGTGATAGAGGATGAGGAATCGCAGAACTGGAAGTACTGCCGTGGCTTTTTGCAGTTCTCTGGAATACCCTCTTCGATCATTTCCATGATTCTGATCATGTTGGGGTTAATGGATGTAGCCACACGGACCATACCCAATGTGATAGGATGGATTACTTCGGTAGTGGCTGACTGGCTGACGGAGTGCATACCTGAGTGTCATCCTGTTGGGCCATGCGGATATCTTTGAGGAAAAACTGGAGCAGAAAGATGTGGTTAAGTGGCTCTGTTGCGTCTGCCATTATTGTAATGTCATCTGGGAAGTTCGGTGGTGTGGGGTCACCGACAGAGTGGCATGAGATGGCATCAGCCACAGCATGAAGAAAACCTGGTATGTGAATGACATTGAATTTATAACGCAGTGACTTTTCTTTGATGTTGCGCAGTCGAGGGTTATTCAAGGCATCCACAACTACAAGAGCTTCGTCCTCCACTGGTGCGTTGAGGGATTCTACTCCTGAGGTAAAGCTGCTCCCAACCAGGGTAAAATTCCAGCCAGACATGTAGCAGAAAGGTTTGAGGAAGCGGCATGAGCATTTTGAATCTAGCTAATGGTGATAAATTTGGACAACTCAAAAAGACTGTTGAGGCGGTCTGTCCACACAAAACGATTGCCTGGCTTAAGGAGTTCCCGGAAGGATAGAATTCGCTCAGCGGAAGCAAAGGCATAGGATACCTGATAGATCAGGCCGAACCAGCGGTGGATGTCGGTGAAGTTCTTTGTCACAGGAAAATATCGGATGGTAGCGAGCACATGGCTGCACGGTGGTAAGGATTATTTCAAATCCTGCAAATTCGACGATAATCTTGGCGAATTTAAATTTCGTGAGATTCAGAATAATGCCGTTAAGACCGCATGTGCATAACCATTGGACGGTCCGAAAGAATGCCTCCTCAATGTTGTCGGCCTACATCAATGTGTCAACAATGCACTTAGTTTTGTTGGGGATGTCTGAAACAATCTCGTCAAACCGTCGGCTGTAATCGTTCCCGAGGCAATGTATCACTGAGGTGCGACAGAATAACGATAGCGGCCTCAGGCTGTGATGAATGTGTGAAGGCGATATACTTCGCTGTGGTAGCCATTCCAAGCGTCAAATACAGTTTTGTAGCTGTGGGATCACACCGTGCGGGCTTGGTGAAATGGAGACTGGGTGTGGTGTGTTTAGCGAACTGCGAGTCGGTTGAGTAGTTGAATGTCGAATGTTCGTCGGTGTTTCCCCGATTTCATGGGCCAAATCACCATCCTATGGCACCAAGTGACCAGTGTGCCAATAGTTACGGGCTCTATTACTCCAAGGCAAACATCACTGTCGAGACCCGCTTTCACGTCATCTTGCCAATGGACTGGGGCTGGGATAACCGTGTGATAAGTGACTAAGCGCCGCTATCGATCATTATGTGAATTGGTGAACTGGACATCCTGGTGAGGTGTTGATGCTCACAGACGTTAAATGTATTGAAGTTATAATATTCTAGAAGCCACCCTTCCAGGTGGAAGTGATGTGGGAGTAGAAGGTGCTGGTTGGCGTTGTCGGCAGTCGTATGTGCTCTGAGTTTGCTCGCTGGATGTATTGGTTATTGTGACAGGTGTTGGGGAGCACATTTTCTCCAATTGTGGGGAAGGTTATACCTTGAGCGACACAGATATACTTGGAAACGAAGAGTTTATCGGTTGAGAAGGTAAAGTAGAAGATTTGGTGGGTCTGATACATTATGTTGAATAGGGCAGATCCGGATATTCCCAAGATGAGGGCACCGGTGATTTTAACAGAGCTGCTGTTGACGGCAGTCATCTTCATATTGACTTGACAGCCAGTCACGACTAGCAACCGGTGCCTGTCATTGCTTTCTAATAAACAACCAGTGTTGGGTGCGTGTGAGAGGAGTAGTGAAGCCTAATACATGTGTGTTCGTTAGATTGGCTTGGATGAAGACATTACGAAAGGGATGAATGTCGGAAAAGTGCTTCATCCACGCATTGCGGAATTCGTTGTATACGTGGCAATCGAGGATAAGGGTTTCGATAGAGGATTCGGTAGGGATACTGACTGCGTTACAGATACTGTTCAATATAGTAGTAGCTTCATAATCCGTCTCCACTGCGTGTGTTTGGGTTTGTTGTTGGGGTCAGCGTCGTTGTTGGCGGGAGACACTCTCATAGTAATCTAGGATGCCGCAATTGATGCATTGGTTGTTGCAGGCAGGGCACTTCTTTATGCGCTCATGTATGTAGCATTCGTAGCCCTGTTTTCTACAGAGGCTGCAAGGAGCAGTTAATGGCATGTCGGTTCCACTCCACTCTCGGCGTCTGTCGGAGTTGGAGGTAGTTGCTGGTGAGGTGATACCATGGTCTATGAGACGGCTGGCTCAGCGCTTTCCACTTTCTTTAGCATCATCGTAACTCAAGGCATCCCCGAGGGTAATGGCTTGTCGTGATTCTCTAACAATATCCAGGCGGATCTCATCATCTTCCAGCCCTCGCAATTATTCTATCAGAATCTTTTCCAATCAATCCGAGGGCTCCAACTACAACTGGAATTACTGGTGTCCTCATGTGCCTCATTTTGCTATATGTTGTTGTTGTT
>OZ010579.1:72679063-72699063 GCA_963932145.1 Acanthosepion lycidas | reverse complement strand
TTATGGTTACCTGGCATCACCCAGGCTACAAGGGGTTTTACGCGAAATGCGAGCCGTTGTTCACTAATTTTGTTTCTCTTCATTGCATTAATTTAGCCTCCATTTTAACTTCTGTTGAAATAGATCCATGTAATCGAGATTTCAAAAAATGCTGTATGCAAGCAGATTCTCGGGATTTGCTTTAAAATTATTTACCTCATCTTTATTGTTATGCACAAGTTATGTGTGTGTTATTTTTGCGATTAATTCATCAAACCAATGATAGACTTTCTATTCCTTTTACTATATGTTTTGCTTATTTGCACTATTTACATACGTACAGTTGTCCTTATCCTTGTTTTTGTTTTACGGACGTTTCGGGCATTGTGCCTTCCGGCTTTCATCAGACTTATGTCGATGCAAGTAACCTACAGTGAATTTAGAACTAAACTCTTTATTTTATCTATGAGGGTAGCCTGTTCTGGTTCCACTGCCCATGTCTAAGGATATCTCGTCAAGGTTCTTATTCTTAGTACCACTCATTCAAAACACAGACAGCCCTGTCCAGGAATTGAACTTACAATAAGTCGAAAAAAAATCCCGCTTCAACTCTTGAATTCACTAAGCTATTGTCCCGTTCGCTTCTTTGTGTCTCATACCTAAGCAGCCTGCTGTAGAGTAATGCTGTATTATTCATGCTTGAGTGCATTTTTTTTGTTGTTACGACTGCAGCTGCTATTGGTGTTGAAAACTTGCTGTCATTGGTCTTTCTTTATTTATTTACATCTCCCATTTTGTATTTATTTCTATGTTAAGTCTACTACGGAGGTCCTCGTAGCCTAGCATAAAAGATAATTCCGCATGTAAATAGTGTAAATAATGATTATTTCTCATCCCAGAAATTCAGACAGAAATGTTTCCTTTAGTTCGGCAATTAAGTCAAGCAAAGGAAGTGATATATTCACATTATTAGGAACACAAAAATACAACCCCCTTATAGCTAGTCGTGTAATGACAAAAACAAGACAGAAAAACGAGACAATATTTTCGTATTGACCCTGGAGAGCAACTAATATATATGAAAACGAATTGACGCAACGTTTTTCGGAAACAGCTGCAAATAAATCTAAAAATTTTGTCTATTTCAAGAAATATTTATTGCTAGTATTATTACGAACAAAGATATAGACAAACTAATCATGGAAATGCATCAACCAGTTAAGTTATGGAGTAATATTACATTAAACTAGGTGATAGTATATATAAAGGGTTTTTCCCCCCAAATTAACACTATTTTATAGTCAATTCTCGCTCAAATGATCTCAAGTTGAATGTTATTTTTTTCTCGAGAGGGGGAATGAAGAATGACGTTCAGTAGAAATGAAAAAGCATTTTGTGTGTCAGAATCTGTTCAAACGCAGTCAACCAAGAATGTGCAGCACATATTTTCGAAAAACATCAAGAAACGTACACAAACTGAAAAAACAGATTCGGACATGGCTCCAAAATTCAATGTCGCTGGAGAATGTTATGCACGACATGCTTCAGCGCTTTTGGCAGGAGCTGGACTATAGACTTGACGTATATTGTGTCACAGGTGGTACGCATATTGGACATTTGTAAAGCTTTGTGAAATCGGTTATAAAATCTACACCCTTTTGAATATCTTATTCTAACAAATAAATATTTTATTGCTCAACATAAATCCAATTCATCTTTCGCTTTCCTGGTACATGTAGTTATTCGAATATTCACATTTTAAATTATGCCAATTTGGGGGGAAACACCTGTACATCGAAACTAGACTTAGAATCATGTTGGAAATTCATAGAATCGTTTGCTTAAAGTTCTCAAAAACTGAAAACCGCTGAATTAAGTAAGTTGATTTGGTAAGATTCAAGTCAGATGCTATCCCATCTTTTTGGAGATAGGAGTGTCGTGTATTAGACACGTATCACAGAGCAAAAACCTTTTGGGTTCCCAGTAGCCTTCATTCACGTAAAATACTATATATAATAATAATTCAGCCCCTTTATGAGTTTGGAAGCATAAATTGTCCAGGTTCTTTGAGGCCATGCTTCAGGCTGCACCTTCAGCATTGAACTAAGTGGTAAATGTATTAACACCTACCTAAATATCAAAACATTTTCCAATTTAAATATTTTATCATCAATAATGATTATTAAAGGGTAATATATTTCAATTTAAATTAAATTATCAATTTAAAAAATTTTCCTCCATATTATAAAGGATTTTAAACTCACACTTCCAATTTCAGAATATTAAATGAGAAAATGAGATAAAACACTAATAACAGGACTAATTAATAATAATACATGAAGTTACCTGTGTATATCGACACATGGGTATCTGTATGAGTGATTGAACATGTAAAGGAACGTGTGTATATGTGATATTTGCATGGGTGTGTATACAGTATATGACAGAGCAAGATCTTTAATATTACCTTCAAATATTACCCCATATTAACTTAACTAAAATTTAAGTAAAATAGATTACCTATCTAGAAACAGTCACGAGTTAAATTCATGAACAAAATTCAAATAGATAGAGATGTCAACTTAATAATCAATAATAAAAATGTTTGAAATTTTTTAAAGAGATTAAAAAAAAGATTACTAGAAGTAAACTTATATTTTAAAATAAAATTTTATTCTTTTAATGTACTTTCTATGAATATTTTCCTAATCGACTATTTCATAGAAAATCCCCAAAATTTAAAAAAAATTTAAATCACTAACAAACCTCAAATTAAATTATTTGTAGACTCTATGGATTTTATCCTCCTTAAGGATTACGTAGTTTTTCATAAACTAAATATTAGCTCCTTATAAAATAAGTTGAGCTCTCTTTGGATTACCTCCCATCGGATTACCATAAGGATCCACACTTCCAACCTAAAATGGATAAATTTACACCGAACTACTCACTTAAAAACATCCCTTACCCTACCATTGAATCCTTCACCATGTCTTTAAGGGAAAAAATCATTGACGTCATCAAAAGAATGAGGTGGAAAATTTACTTCCATTTTAAACCCCAAAACAAACCCACAAAACTTAATGATGTTTTTTACTCAAGGAGGATAAAATCCAGAGAGCTCAATGTAAATCCAGAGCAAATAATTTAAATAAAAACAGGCCACTTTAAGGTACCATGTAATAAATTATTTCACTACAGCCCTTTTAAAGGACTGCGGATCATCATACTTTACTTCCAAAGGTTGAAACAATATATATATATATATATATATATATATATATATATATATATATATATATATATATATATATATATAATTATATAATATATATATTATATATATATATATATATATATATATATATATATATATATATATATATATATATATATATATATATATATATATATATATATATATATATATATATATATATATATATATATATATATATATATATATAAAATATATATATATATATATATATATATATATATATATATATATATATTATATATATATATATATATATATATATAATATATATATATATATATATATATATATATATATATATATATATATATATATATATATATACTATATTTATATATATATATATGGAGCCTGCTAGAACTTGCATTTGTTTATTTTGTAAGCTCGCATGTTATGCTATAACTATAAACTGTTAAATGCAGTATAATACGTCAGTACTAACCAATTACATCTTTATTAAATTGGAGATTTTTCGTCGGCGAATTGACGGATCTTATTGCTCCTGATCAACTTGTGCTCTTCGATCTCGCATACGCGTTCGACAATGCGTCGCCTCCATATTCTGCGGTGAAACGTATGGTGTTTCTAAGGTTGATAGCCTTGGCAAGAATGGCGATCTGGATGAAGGGAAAGAATGGAATCTTGCGTCATGAACGCTATTCTCCTCAGGTTCTGATCAGATTCGTTCAGCATCAGCTTAAAGTGAAGATCAGAACTAATAGAAAGGGTTTGGTGTCAACAGATTTCAACGAAAGGTAGGTGAAAGTAGCGAGCTTAGTTCGTGTGAAAGGGGCTATCGTTGAGTTCCTTTTTGAAGTCCTCTTCGTCACAACCCTGCGAACCCTCCCCTGGTTAAGTTAGACTCTCTTTTGTGTACCTAGTTAATGTGAGTGAGTGTCGTTCCTGCCCTGTTCTCGGCTTCTTCTTTTGGTTATGAATCAAGTTGAGATCCCCCCCCAGTTTCTTTTAGGCCCGATTTTTCATCTCGACTGGTTCAGAATTTGGTTTCACCACATCCACATTTATTTTATCCTTCCCATTCCGTTGGAAAGTTAGCTTCTTGATTCTGTCTGATGACAGAATACAGCGGCAACTCTTATTTTTGTGAGGTGGACGGGTCCGACTAACATCTGTTATTTTTTGTCTTATATTTGTTATATTTTATTTCTTATTGGGATCAATCCTCCCATCTAATTTCATATCATCTTCAGGTTTATATATATATATATATATATATATATATATATATATGAAGAACATTTATATATAGGAAATTTGTACAAAAGAAATTTTTAAATCATGGGTGTAGGTTCCCTTTGTGCACGGGGTATTGTGGTATATGTAGGAGTAAAAGGTGAAGGATGTCTTCTTTTATTATATGTGTTATTTGTATTGAATAAATGAGTCATGAATCGGATTAGCTAGGTATAGGATAGTCAATGATGACCAGCCACAACCCACTCTCCACTTTTTGGGCCATGTGCGCAATTATCATTTTACAATAATATTTACATCTTTAGCAAATTGAAATATAAAACTTATTCAAATTTACAATTTTTCTTCATTTGTAAGGTTGTATGTTATGCTGTAGCTATAAACTGTTAAATGCCTTAAAAATACGGATGTATTATCCAATACAACATTACCAACTAGAAAATTAAAGGTGAAATATTAGGATTAGTGGTGACTTTTTCAAGCACTATTTATGACACACACACAAATATATATATATATATATATATATATATATATATATATATATATATATATATATATATATATACATAATTATTTATTAAAAAAAAAAATTTTATAACATATTTATGTTATAAATTTTATAACATATTTATGTTATAATTTTTTTTTTTTTAAATAAATAATTATATCTGCTCTACTTTGTATTGAGCACTCTTTTAAGAATAGTAATTGTTGGTTATTGGAATTCATTCCATATACACCAATCATATACTTGGGTATATATATATATATATATATATATATATATATATATATATATATATATATATATATATATATATATATATATATGTGTGTGTGTGTATGTATGTGTGTATGTGTGTGTGTGTGTCTTTGTATTTCTACTAACGCAAATGATATCAACACTGGATAAATATGCTATCTTTCTCCCCCTCTTTCTATCTATCTATCTTAGTATCTCTGAGCCAGAAATATATTTTAAAACCAAAGTAAATTTTCCAGTCTGGTTACTTTGCTATCATCTGTTTTTGAAGTGTTTTGGGTTTACAACATATCCCGTGTGCGAAACCACTAGAATAATTCTCCTCTCATTTTCATCCCATGAGAAAAAGGTATTTTGGAATATAATCATCCCGATAGACAATAATGCGGTCATGTGAGAATGGGGCGTGTCAATATGGAATGGTGTGTCGACATTAACAGAAAACAAGTGACAACGCAAAGTTCTTCATACTCTTTCAAGTTGACGATATTCTCTTTCTTTCCCTATCTCATTCTCTTTCTCTTTCTGCTCAACGGAGACATGAGACCAAGCGACATCAGGTCCTTCTCCACAACAGAACACGTGCATTGTATTTGATCCTGCATTAACAATTTTTAAAGTGATGTCTCACAGACACACACCACCAAACGCGCGCACACACGGACAAACACACACATACATATATATTAAACAATTAATGTATTTTTTTTAAACCCAGCATGCTTTATTTCTATATCCGTTATATCAGGTGTGTATACGTGTTTGAGTAGATATTTTTAATAGTAAAATTAATCTTTACCGACGTTGATCGTAAGTATTAGGCTGGTGCAAAAATAATGTCGTTTTCTCACATAGTAACATATGTGAGAAAACGATATTATTTTTGCACCAACCTAATGATACTAAAGAAAATGAGCCTCTATACGAATCGATTAAGAAGGGAATACAGGATTCATTCCTGTTGACAGGTACATTTTCTTTAGTAAGTAAAGTAAGTAAGACATTCGATCTCTGGGACGCTAAGCATATATTTCACTGTATCAAAAAAAAAACAGATATATGTACTCAAGCACATGTACCCAATTGGAGTATCTACTCAAATCCGGGTATCCACTAAAAATAACGTTTAATGTAAAAAAATATGTCGGATTAAAAAAAAAACAAAAAAACTATTAATTCTTTAAAAATTGCTTTGTGTTTCGGATACAAAATTGAACATTTATGTATTTTGAGAGAATCTGAACGAATAAAATGTGCTTTAAAGTCAAATGAAACCTTTCTTTGATTGTGAAGCTCTTTGTAGCCGAGCGGTGAAAAAACGTCTGATTTAAAGACGGTTTCTCTATCAACTTGGAATTGCAGGTTATTTAATAAATTTTCTCGAATTTCCAGGCCAGTAGACGAAATAAAATAGTGTTTAAAATGAACGGGTCGTCTATTTAAATACAGGTAAAGAACAGCGTTTCAAGTAATAAAAAATATGTCGGATAAAAAAAATAAAATCCATAGATTTTTTAGCATTAATAAGTATGTGTGTGTTTGTATGTATGCATATATAGTTGGTAAATAAAGAAACCAGCAAATTTGAAAAGAAAATCAAAGTAAATTATTATTATTAACAAATCAATAAACAAGGAAAGTGGTTTTCTCGAACGTGTATCACTTGCAGAAACAGTTTGTAAGTGTCACTCCTGTGAGTGAACGTCTTGATGAAGTTGTCAACAACAAGACTTTAGAAACCTATCTTTTTATTGATATAAACATTTCAAGGGGAAATATTTGAACAATGCTTTTGTTCCATCACTCTACAGAAGGGATTTGCAAGCAACGACCTTTCAGCAGGTCAGTGCACTTGCATATTACTCACCTGTTGTCAAAGAGATTTTCGGATAAGAAAAAAAGAAAAAAAACTCCCAAATCGATGTCTTGGGAGAGTGGAATCACTGATTTGGCAAGCAAGGTATTTTTGCTTGTTGAGGAGAGAATACTAAGAATGTAGTTTATAACAGAAGAAAAAAAAACGAAATATTTCAGGAGTTGAAAATTTTAATAGATAGAAGGCCGACAATGCTTAAAACGTGTCAAAAAGTTATTCGAAAATTTCCAGAAAGATTACAAAATTAAATCGACAATGGTGAATGATCAGTTAGAAAGTACACATCTTATTATTCAATTTGTTTTCTATCTCACTTCCGTTTCCTTCTACTTATGATTTCATATGCGTTAGTTTGTTTATTCACTCCATATATATATATATATATATATATATATATATATATATATATATATATATATATATATATATATATATATATGTATGGATGTTTATATATATATATATATATAGAGAGAGAGAGATAGATAGATAGATATATAGATAGATATAACGACTTTGGGCTCGATTTCCAGTATGATCACATTCTAAAACGTAGATTATAGTGATAAACATAAGGCATAATTCTTCGGGCGGAGATCTGTGGTGCCTCGAGACCGACGGATGCAATTTATATACCGGGTTTAACAGCAAAATTGTCTTAATCTTGTAACAGGATAATCGTCCATCTAACAAAATGTTTAATATCTAAAAATCACTAAACTGAGTTTCTTTTTTTTCATGTTTTTAGATAAGACTTTTAGCCATTTTGACACCATTTCTCGTATGAATCACTGAAAAAGCATTTGAGTTATTCAACTAGAAAAAGTGGTTGAAATGTCAGAGTTCTGGTGTTTTGAGAAATTATATTTTCTTTGAGATGGTCATTGATGTTGCTTTTTTTGTTTGATTTTTTTTTGGGTGGGGGTTGTTTTTGATTTTTGTACGAACAGTAATTCTAAAGAGTGTAATAACAAAGCACTGATCTGTCCAGCACTCACCGGCATTAAAGCTAACTTTGTTGACGTTTCTTTTATCTTGTTACCATATGATAGCATAGTCTGTCAGATGCCAGTGTTTGGATCGGGTCTGATGCCCATTCTGTTTACCTTGGAGTTCTTGACAAGATCCAGAGGCGTATATGTAATATAATTGGCCCTGATCTGGCATCTCGTCTACAGTTGCTCTCTCACAGACGCGCCGTCGCCTCTCTGTCTTTTTTACAAATACTTTCATGGTAATTGTTCCGATGAGCTGCTTTCACTGGTTCCCAAATCTCCATGAATTCAAGCGCCCTACGAGGCTGGCATCCCGTTCTCACCCTTTCACTGTAGAAACTTTTAAATGTAGCCGTCTCTTCTACTCCAATAGCTTCACACCTCGCACTTCTCGCCTGTGGAACACCCTTCCCTATTACTGTTTCCCTGAGAGCTATAATATCCAACTATTCAAATGTAATGTTAATCGACATCTCCAGTTACCTTGATCTATCCACTATCCCTCTCCTCATCCTTTCTTCTATCACTTCTATCTGCTCTCACTCCAAATCTTCTGTAACCCCCTGCATCCTAGTGGCTTCACGCCTTGCTCGGGGCCTAATGCTTAAAACAACAAAAAAAAACAAGCTTTTATGTGGTCTTGAACCGAGTTGGAAATTGGAACTTTGTATTTATAATGATAAAATTGTATTATATGCATAGACCTGAGTCAAACTTCAGGGCTTTCGAACTGTACGAACATCAACTGGATCCCTTCCAGCAGCTGATAATACAAACACCCTGATCGATCCACAATACATATTCACACATTGGAAGAAATATTTTTCCATCCTCCTAAACATATACTTGACCTCAGCTGAGGACTCGTATAATCGAAAGTGTTAGATCACAAAACTTTCAAAAATATTTACACTATCTGTATACATTTCTGAGATGAGGCATTGTAATTATTTACACTATTTATGTTGTTGTTCTCATCTTTATTGTCATATTCACAACGTTACGATCGGCCTTCTTCAAGTGATATATGTTGGAATTTCGAACCGAACCTTTTATTCCTTCCACCGGGGTAGATTGTTCTAGTTCAACGTATCATGGCTTTTCTGGATTATCTCATTTTTACTTATTTCCCTTTACCTGATTGAAATAATCCAAGCGTTCCCAATCATCCTCCTCAGTTATGCATAAATATGAGGCCTACATTTCAAGAATTCAAGCAAAATGCAGATGGAGATATTCAGTGACGCCAAAGCTTGGAAGACGGTTTCAAATGAATGAGAAGTGAAAGTTTCTAGTGATGTCGTCATATGCTGCTGCGAGGTCAATATAACAAGTATGGCCTTTCCTACTAGGAAGGTATGCAATTTGCAGAAGTTGTTTGATGTCAGTTATTCAGTTACTTTCCTTTAGTTGAAGTAATCCAAAAGTGAACTGACTGAAAGTTTGTGGGTTTCAAAATCTGACCACAACAGAGGTGAACAAAAACATGAAGAGTTGAGTTACTAAAGGGAAATAACTGAAACTCAAATATCCAGAAAAGGCATGGCACGTGGAAGTAGAAGATTCTACCCCGGTGGACGCAATAAAGGTTTCGGTTCAAAATACCAAAGTATATCACCTGAAGAAAGTCAGACGTACAACGGCCGAAACGTCGTGAATATGACAATAAGGATGAAGACGAGTCACCGAACAATGTAAATAATTTAAATAACTACATTGATTGAATTTAAACAAGCGATTTTACGATCACCAAAGTAATGTCTAGCCTAGTGGGAATCTAAATGGTTGTCTACTTGAGAATAACAAGTGCTGTAAATTTGGATGTCTGGTTGGTGTAATTGAAAATGGCACGGAATTGTTAATCGTAGAGCAGAATTCCAATTTCAATTGAGTTCGTTATATTCATTTACACGCAAATATCCTTGGGAAATGTATGTATCCATCTATTCTCCCCATATATGGGTTAATTAGTAAGACTTGTATTACTAAAACCGTTATTGTCTCCAAAAAATAGGATAAAATTGTGTATAAAATAGCCAGGCTTCGGCATTAAATAAACCATAGAGATGTTGATAAGCCGTCAAACAAAAACAACCAAACAACCAAACATGCTATTTGAAGTTTAGAAACAGAAAAATGTTTTTCAAATATAACTGCGTAATATAATTAACTGAGTACATATGCAATAAGGCGTTGTATGAATAGAAAGACACTTCCAAGATTTCCCTAATATTGTCTAGACTGTCGCTATGTTCTTGACTGTCAGATACATTCAAAGGTAGCTAAGCCTGATTTGAGATATAGCGCTCATTAAAACGGGGTTTAAATTATACAATGTTTCATTTCAACGCATAACATTCGAGTAAAAATATAGCATTTGAATCGAAAACTACTAAGGCCTCTGATCAGGAGATTGCAAATTTTGAGGAGCATGAAAACTACTTTTTAATTGCTTTTTTACTCAGGTCCACCCTAACCTGATATGGAAGCATCTGTTTGGGTCCCAGCTATGAGCATATAGTGAATTTTCAAACAAAAGTAAAACACTATGAAAATATAAAAATACATTTTATAGTAAAACCAATAGTAATACATATTTATATAAAGAATACCAACAGTACGTATTTATAGCAAAATTACTTTTTATCTTACGTTGAAGGCATACAATTGAATTCCAAATATATTTAGTTGAAACCATAATATAGGGTTCGAAATATTTGGATTACAGCATTAAATGACCTATAGAGGTGTTGATATACTGGTAAACAAAATCAACCAAACAACCATTTCATCGAAAGAAAATCATTTCAGCTACTTTTTTTTTTAATTTTTCCTAATTCTATTCCCGCCTATGTTGAGGCTTTCAAACTAAGTATTCAGGCAAAAAGTGCAAGTCAATCTGTATATAGGGAATAGTTTCTGCGTGTGTATGTGTATGGTAGCGAGA
Organism: Acanthosepion lycidas; assembly: GCA_963932145.1. Lineage (NCBI taxonomy): Eukaryota > Metazoa > Mollusca > Cephalopoda > Sepiida > Sepiidae > Acanthosepion > Acanthosepion lycidas. The sequence goes on along the minus strand of OZ010579.1, from coordinate 72,688,005 downwards.
GAGGAGACCTGTATGTGGGTGTGGTGATCGAGTTCACTAATGAACTGAAGACATAATCACAGCAATTGTTAAAGAGGTTTTCATCATTAGCTGCCTAACAATAACGTTAAACTGAAGCCAATAAGCAAAATAGAAAATGATGAGTCGTTATTTCGATAAATAAAGCCTATCGAAATGATGTCTCCGAATAAAAGTAATGAGTTTAATGTGCGACATAAAATATACGTCTCTTCTACAAATTACTCGAGTTTTTTCTACAAATCAGAACACAACAAATAAGATTTTATATATATATATATATATATATATATATATATATATATATATAATTAAAACGGAAGGTGATCTACGTGCGCTTGTTATAATATGTAGATTTAATAGGCAGGTTAATAAAATTTGAAGAATAAAAAGCCAACAAAATGATAGCAATATTGTCAATAAAATTGATATTTATTATATACTAGCTTAAAAACCGCCCTATCTGGCGGCAATTAAGCCAACTTCTTCGGACGGCTTTTGATTGGGCCTTCATCACAATAGCTAATGAGGAGCAGATGCGACAGGCAACAATAAACTACAGAAGAACTCAAAATTGATCGATGCATTTAACTATTGCATTAATTTTTAAGCTTACGGAAATTGCAGAAACAGGAACAGAATTCCGCCTTTGGTTCAATAACCATATAAAATACATCAAGGACAACAACAATATACCTGTCGCTGCACACTTCAACCAACCATTTCATAGTGTCGATGACATCAGATGTGTGCTTTTAGCGTCTTCATACAACAGTGAAGAAGAAAGAAGCAGATCGAAGTTGAAATTTATTTTCAAATAAACTCAAACATTGAGGGAATAATCTCAGAGAGTATAATTTCCACAGGGAGACCTTTAACCAACATCATTCTTTGGAAGAGTAAGTCCCATTTCTTTGTTTATCCTTCATATCGTTAAAAAAAATGAACACAGGTGTGTTCGAAAATTCCGTGCTTCAATTCCGTCAAATGGTTAATATGTAGTAAATATCAATTTTATTGACAATATTGGTCTCATTTTGTTGACTTATTATTCTTCAAATTTTATTAATCGGCCTATTATATATATATATATATATATATATATATATATATATATATATATATATATATATATATAGTTAAACCTAGGGAGCCAGACAAACCTACCAAGCTTTAACCTAAGCGGATCGTCAGGGAGCCAGCCTTTCCTGACGATCCGCTTAGGTGGAACCTTGATAGGTTTGTTTGGCTCTCTAGGTTTAACTACGTCTGCTCTACTTAACGTATTGAGCACTTTATTTAGTTTTTTTTTCTTACTCGTATCGAGTTTTTTTTCTTTGGGCTTTGGACTTGCATGATGGACGATTATTTTCGGCTAACGTACATGTTCTTGGTTCTTTCTTTTATTATATCTTTTTTTTCCCTTTGGTATTGGTTTGATTATTCCCAAACCATGACACCAAAGGTTTTCCGGACGAGTATAATTTCTTATACTTATAAGATTATTATCACTAATATATATATATATATATATATATATATATATATATATATATATATATATATATATATATATATGTATGTATATATATAAGCAACTCTTAAAAAGAGTCTGCAATGTATGTACACTTGAAAGAAAAAGTGCTCAGTTCCATATAAAATGGCAAAGCTTTTCTAAATTAGTAATAATCTTTCAGACGTACAGACTCCGACCACTACTCTAAGTTTCATGGTTTTACGTAATCGTCAGGAGGTCGCCAGCTGTAGTGCGAAAATTGAAACCTTTATTGCCCCAGGCAAGACTAAGATGGAAAAAAAATATGGACGGTGCGTACACACCATAGATACACCAAACAAACTCATGTGGAAGTGGGCGGAAGCACCCATGCAGCCAAAATCAAAATAAAGCCGCAAACACAATTACACAACCCCCGCCATAAAAAAATAAATATTTTGCAGATGCGACAAAAATGTACACAATACCACAAGAAAAAATGCGGTCGCGGTCCAGGCTTTCAAACAAAAAAAGTGCTCAACAGAATAAAGAATGCTACGCTTATTAGCAAAATATAAATCTGCCCCCTCCCCGTATTTTTCGAATATCACATTTCCTAAAAGAAATATCCTTTTGAAAAAAATTAAAAGTAAACGATTAGATTCAAAATCTTCTGTTACTTAAAAATATAATGCATAATTAAACTACTTAATTAAAATAATATAAATAATAATTGCATTATGAAGAAAAACTCAACTACAACATTTACTAACTTTCGTTTATTAGACATTAAATTACATTGCTTAGAATCCTCCATAGTTTACCTTGCCTTTCAGTTAGCCTGAAGTATATTTACGAGCGTTCTTAAATCTGAAAATATAATATTTTACTACTGTTTATAAATAATTCTTGCAAAATAGAATCCTTATATTTACCTTGATAAAAATCCATCAGAGGACGAAACGCTTTGGATAAGATAAGTTTTCCTTTTGTATATATATATATATATATATATATATATATATATATATATATATATATATATATATATATATATATATATGACAATAGTTTGTTGACACTTTTCGTCGATCAAATATTGTCAAATTGGGGTAACTTGACGAACTTAAGCGAAATCTAAATTCTATTTACATCCAACTTTTTACTCTTTAGGAATTGACTTCTGATCGTGTCAATTAGAAGAATGAGTGCATAAAAGCTGTGACATTTGGGAAGTCATGCATTGAACATCTATACGTATTACAAGGCAGAAAACTGAACACCGCTCAAACATTCCTGCAGCCTCCACAAGGGGTGCTTTTCCTTCTCCTATATGTAGAATATATATATATATATTAAACATAATCATAAACAGGTTTTATTTTTTTTTTAAAGTTTGTTTTTCCAAATTTCGATCATATACATTTCTTACATATTAAGTGTCTGGTGTAAAAAGTTTTACTGTATTTCTTTCATACTGTGTGCATACGTAAAAAGGTCTTTCAAATCATTTTTTTCCAACACTTTTGGGTCACCCTTGGGCAGGTTTTAATCACCATTTAACCCAACTTTAAACTCACTAACTACAAAATACCTAATTAGAGTCAATGTTAAAAACTCATCCGCGCTTCACAGGACATTCTTAATTTAACAATGATCTTAATTGTAGCCTCTTTCTGGTCATCTAGATGGTCCGTCACGTCTTGCAAGAAAACTGATACAATGGAAACATGATTAATTGGAAACCGTTTCCACCAGGCAAGAAAATGATGAAAGTCATTTTTGGTGCGTTCGGAGATTACCTGCTGTGAAGTCTGCAAGTCCCGTTTTAAGATCAACCTAAAAAGAAAAAAAATATAATATAATTTCTTTCTAACGTCAATTTATATTGAAAATATTAAAGTAAAAAGTTATAGAAGTAAAACTGCGGGTGCTAGCTACACAAAAAGGAAGGAAAACACAGTTTTACGAAAGAGTAATGAAGAGTAAAGAAATGAAAACAGTCTCCCTAAAAAGGAATAATTGTTTAACAAGTTTATGACCATAAAAGATCGACAAGGAATTTTATAAAGGAGTTACTTGGCGATCACTTATGTAAAATCTATTGTTAAACCTGTCACAGGAATGACAAAAAAAATCGAGACGCTTATCTAAAGTTCGGAGCATTCGACGTAAAAAAACAAAATTAATGTCACAATAGTTTGCTTGGTTTGTAAGTCATCCGAAAACGCTCATTCTTCTTAAAGATCTTTGGTCAAAGAACCAAGATTATAAATTTATAATGTTGAGAATTTCATTTTTCATTGTTTCTTTTCGACGAATATTATTTTGTGGCATCAAAATACGCCATGCCGTTTTGACAATAATGTTAGAGATTTCGAAATGGTAGATTTGAAGTTTGTCTTGTCCTTATTTTTTACCTTTCCTGTTTCCCTCTAACGGGATTCGAAATGAAAAAATATGCGTTGCTGTCTTTCTAATCGCATATCAATAAACAGGAGTCACTGAAATTATAACTCATTTAGAATACTTTAAACAAATATTTATAAAAAGCGGTGAAAATATCGTTAAATTTGTTGATAAGAAACAGTTGCAAATACTTTTATTTTTGAAAATGTTATGATTTGGCATAAATATTGTTTTTCTCACTTATGACAGAGGGAGTGGCATTAGCAATATTAAACCATGGTTATAGGATAGGATAGTTTTCTAAAATTAATAATTCCATTAACTAAGTCCTTTACTTATTACCATTTTGTACATCATATCTACTCCCCGAACCAAAACCTAGAGTGGTGAAGTGAGTTATTTCAAATCTGAACCATTTGATAATCAACAACCCAACTGTTCAATTTTATTTGCCAGTAGAAAAATTCTGTTTCCTCCGGTCCTCTGAATGTCTTATCAATATGGTCTATAACCAGTCAAACTGTTGCAGCATACCTACGGACGATAATGGCTATGTCGCCATTCACATAAATACAGTAGTAAATACTGTATATTGGTCTACATTTGGAGATTTGTCTCCATCTGTGTTGGTTAAACTCTCTGCTCCGGCAGAGAGGATCCCCAGATGAGGCTATGTTGAAGAGCAGAGTCTCGTCTCGGGAAACAGTTACCCGACCACGGGGTCTACGGGGAATTTTTGGCCGAGCCTACGGGCTCGGATACCCCATATTAAATTCGGCCTTGTTCTACATCTAACCGCGTAGGGTCGGTTGGTAAATATCCTGCAATAGGAGATTTCTCTCCAACTGTGCTGGTAAATCTCTCTGCCTCAGTGCCGAGAGGATCCTTAAACGAGGCTATGTCAAAGGGCAAAGTCTAGTCCCGGGAAACAGCTATTCGATTCCGTTTTATACCGGTTCTACGGGGAATTTTTGGCCGAGACTACAGGCTCAGATGCCCCACATTAAATTTGGCCTTGTGCTCCATCTGACCGCGTAAGGCGGTTGGTAGATATCCTGCAGTTAGAGATTCATTGCAGAATTCACTTGACTCACTTCTACCAGTTGGCTATTTCTACGCGCCGCTGGTGAATCTTATATGTATTGTTCTTGTCCTAAGTATTATCGTTTATTATCAACCTTCATGTGATTATTCTATTCACTAATCTTCCCTATGTTGCAACACAAACAATGCCTAATCTTTCAAATCTGACCCTCGTATTGTACAGGGTGGTCCGAAAATTTTTTCACCCCTACCAAAAAGTAATGAGAACAATAGAAGAATAAGTAATACAGTAACTAATACAAAATAAATGTACTAGATTAAGTTTATTTACTTTCACTGACGCTGTCACACATCGAAAAGGTCATCATTTTCGTGACACAAAATGATGCAGCGCCGTGTCCTGTGTGATATTTTACGAAGCTTTGTTGATTGATGCAAAATCTCTTTGAATTGCGTCCTTCAACTGTTGGGTCTTCTGATATCGTTCATGTGAAACTCTCTCCTTGATAATACCCCAAAGTGCGTTGAAATAAAAGATTATATTATGTAGGGGTGACAAGACGTTCGGACCACCCTATCCACCTAAATTTGACAACATAAACTTAATACTTCTTGTGTTTTGAAAACCCTGTTTTACCAATGATTCTTGTAATATTATAAATCACTATCTCCCATTTATGGATTAAATAGTAGATTTGTATCAGGATAATTCAATGTTATTTTTAAAAAAAATGTTAATGCAGCATTCCATAACCAAAAAAGGAATTATTCTTACAATCCAAAATACGTTTCGGCTTTAAATAACCTACAAATGGTTGATAAGTTGTAAAAAATTATACTTGTGAAGTATAGCGTATTTTACCAATGTATTAGTCCTGTGACTTTAAAATCCTGCAATTTCGAGTAAATAAACTTGATTAAAATCAGTTTAAACATTGACTTACAAAGAAAAGAAAAATAACCCAAACAAATAACTCCACCACATTATTCCTAGACACTTAATAGAAGAATAATTGGGAGGAATTTTAATAAAATCATTTAAAGAGCCTAAAATCTTAAAGTAATGAATTAATAAGCCCGAAGGATCGGAAAGTTTCCTCCAAAAATAAACATTTCCCTGGTTAATTATCTCAGACTATTTACTCTATTTTCCGCCGTTTACTTTTAATTAATTCAGCATATGGAACTGTAAAGGGCAATGCTCACAACGGTTGCAGGAAACACGTGCTACCTAAATCGTCACCCAGTATCTCCTATATCTCACCGGTCATTTTGTACATCTCTGGAAGTCATTCCACATGAAAACTATTTTCTGAATTGCTTTGGCTTTTTCTCTTTTGAGAAAAATATTTCACGCCTCACATTTTCAAAATTTAAATTTGATTAAAATTAAAATTTTAAAATATTTCACGCGTCATGTTTTCTAAATTTTCATGCCTCATATTTTCCAAATTTTCATGCCTCATATTTTCCAGATTTCATAGTTACATTGTGAAACTTGTCAAAATTTGTTTAATAGCGTTAAACTTAATTCAATCTCCTCACAGTGAAATGAACTTTCTTTTTTTCACTGAAGAATATTACATATTAATAGTTCGTTATTTTTAATGAAAATTATTAACAGAATCAAACGAATTTAATCATCAGTTGCAGGAAATGCATTATCATACTTCAAATTTCAAGATTTCGAGTGAGACTCTGCGAAAAAGAAAGCAGATTATAGGAATCAATTGTATATATCATTGATCTTTTTCTAATTGACGGCTTATTATTATTATTATTATTATTATTATTATTATTTCTTTTGATTTCTGTTGTATACATATTTTTTACCGGGGGCCAACCAGAGATCGAAAGTCAGAAATCGCTTCCTGCTATATTCCACTGATCATAAAAAAACTAAGATCACACATTTTACATATATAAAGTTCTTCTTAATCTGTGAGCTGTACTTGTGACCATAATTTTTTGTATTTCTTTAAAGCATAGACTACCATTAATCCCTTTAATGATTCTATCGGAATGTTTTCCAAATATTCCAAGGGCTCCAACTACAACTGGAATTATTGATGACCACATATGCTATAATTTTGAGATTTCCATTTCAAGATTCTTGGTTTTTTTAAGATCTTCAAATATACATTACAATCTACAGAAACTGTCATGTCAATAAGAAAGCATATTCTATTCTTGTGGTATTTGATCACGATGTTTGGGCGATTAGCATTGATTTTTCTTTCTGTGTGTATTGTAAATTCCATTAAAATTGTTACAGGTCCTCACTAACCGTGTCTGGGTGATGTTCCTACCAGTTTCTTGTTGTTTCCTTCGCGTAAAAGTTGCATATTTTCCAATGTAAACCCACTCTATTATGCCGAGTTTATTATTTTATAGTTTTATTATTATTATTATTAGTAGTAGTAGTGGTAGTAATAATAATAATAGTAGTAGTAGTAGTAGTAGTAGTAGTAGTAGTAGTAGTAGTAGTAGTAAATTCTATACTATTAAATCACTATCCTTTGCTCACGTTATTTTAGCTTCCTCTGAAAGCACAGGTTATTGTTCGATTACCGGAGTTAATTAGCGGCGAGCGCTCTGAGTACCTAGATGGTGAACATTCGTAGGAAGACCAAATACTTTAAGAAACTTCCTGCTATCCATTTTATTTTTCGGGCTTAAATAACCAACAAAGGGTTGATAAGCAATAAAAAAATAAATGAATTAAAAGAACGCGCAATTTTGAAATTAATGTATTTTTGTTTGAAATAGAATATGAAAGACTAAGACAATATATTTGAATTATTCCTCTATAATACGGCCAAGAATATAGCACCTTTCTTAATTTGGAACTATGAAATTCTGGGAAAACATATATCGTGTGTAATATGCAATGAATTTGTAGCAGCTAAGTTTAATATAAATTTGACATTTGTTCAACATTTGATTCGATTTGTATCGACAATGAACAATGTTATATACTTTACATTATGCATTAAAACACAAAATTGACACGGTTGTTATGAATAATCATGAGTGGTTTCCCCTTGATTTGTTACTCTCCTCTTCGAGAGAGTTATTTCTGTTTACTGGGACTAAAAAAGACACTATACGCGACCCTTGTATTCTCAGTTGAATAAAGCTTTTTTAAAGCCTACATCTGCGTCATTTTTTTTTTCATTACAGTGGTATTTAGAGCAAACGCATGGACATGAACACACAAAATGGAAGACACATTCGGTAGTGGCTATTTCTCTGCAGCAATGTAAAACAAAAGTACACAATACTATCATTTTGAGGAAGAAAGACAAAATGACTCCATGAAAGAGATAACGACATCGATGATAACATCTAATGGACTGACAAGAGATGAAACTGTCATTACTTCTGTTTTTGACACGGGCAGCAGTGAAACAGACAACAGACTAAAAGGTGAATATTTTAGAATATTTTTTTAAAACAAATGCAATAGTTGGTTATTGATTTAAACTCTTACATCGACACTGTAGAGTGTATATATATATATATATATATATATATATATATATATATATATATATATATATATATATATGTGTGTGTGTGTGTGAATATACACAATATCCAACGGCGATAGCACTACTCGGAGTTTCCTGCAGCTCTTGCAATCTTCAGGTGCAAATATTTTCTAACCATTATGGAGTTCGTGTTCCTTTGAGTGATGATTCAATCTTTTGTGTTAATGTTTGTTTATTTCGCTATTGTTGCGTAAAATATTACTATTATCTATTAATAATCCATACCATTCAAATTCTTAAGTTCGAAAGGCGAAGAACTAAAAAATAAATAAAATTTATAAAATTATTTACATTTAAATTGGATTCAAAAGTAAACAATATATCAAGGGAGGATAACTCTCTATTTTACATAAAATATTATGGTGGGGGACCGTTGAGCTCAACTTGCATATATATATATATATATATATATATATATATAT
>OZ010579.1:72631563-72674063 GCA_963932145.1 Acanthosepion lycidas | reverse complement strand
TCGACGTGCTGTAATAGTTAGAACGCTTCTCTCGCTAGATCAATTACGACTGAATAGTGAGTTTGATCCTCATTGGGTGCCCCATAATTTCGGCCTTGTGCCACATCTTAGCTACGCTTTGTAAATCATTCTTGCGCCTCGGCCTGGTGTAATCGTTAGCAACTTTGTCCTGCTAGATCAATTACGACGGAATGCTGAGTTCGATCGTCACTCGGTGCCTTATAATTTCGGCTTTGTGTCACACCTAAGCTACGCTTTGTAAATCACTCTGACCCCTCGATGTGGTGTAATGGTTAGGAAGCTTGTCTCTCCAGATCAATTATGACTTCATGCTCTACACTTTGAGTTTTGTGCCACATCTAAGCTACTCTTAAAAAAACCCTCTGTATACGTCTTACGGCGACACAAGGAAACAGGAATTAATCTGCCATTACGCTGTCATTTTCTTTTTCACGTTATTTCTTTTTGCTTTCTAAAATGTTGCATTTTTTCGGTCCATTGTTATTGATTTCTTTTCAAATAAGCTTCCAGGGTTATTGACCTGATTGCACCTGCACGTCTAATTTGGGGGAAAAAAAATGACGTCCAAATAAAACCGTATAGAATTTAAGAGATGTCAATATATGTAACATCACAGCTGACCACGCACTCGAAACCAAATAACTGTACGTGAATTGTCTGAAATATTAGCATTACTCAAGTCAATTGCCAACCTCGAAGCACGAAAATATGGAAAAGAAGATCTAACAATCATATCGGAAACCTTTTTCAATGCTCGTTTTTATAAATCCCTTTCTCGCGAGGAAATACATTCTTCAATTTACATTACACCAATCACAAAAGACACATGATTTTCAAGAACATCGTTACACAATATCTATTTGGCTTTTACCCAGCAGACCTAGGTTCAGATATATATTTTTTTTTATTTTATGATGCGAGTATGGCAAAACAAAAAGTTCGTTTATGGAGAAATTGGAGTCACCATATTTCAGCAACCCAGAAGCAGTTATCTATTCATTTTTTGTTTCAGATTACAATACGGAAAGACATACGCAGAAGCCAATCATTTTATTTCAGTTGATGTCCATGGGATTTTGCTTCGGGGTAAATGCAGTTGGTGGGATAGAATTAGCTCTGACGTTTTTAGCGAACAAAAACAATTAAAGATGGTTGTTTCACTAGAATAAACAACGGGACCCTTTAAGAAGCTAATCTGTAGAAGAGAATATAAAAGATGATAAAGGGCTATAGTAAATGAAAGAAATCGATTTTAAAGATGGGGCAAATTACTGCCTTGATGTCGCTTGTCAGTTTTTAATGTCTACGTGGGTAGTGTAACTGTTATCAGCGCCGAAACTGGAATTTTCGAACCGTGTTTAAATTTCCGCATAACTTGCTGCTTTTCCTTTTCTTGGGAAAGGCATGAATTCATCTCTTACCTCCCCAAACCCCTATAGTGATTGTCCAAGCGTAGTTTAGATGTGACACAAGGCCGAAAATATGGGGAACCCTGTGAGGATCGAACTCAGTATTCAGTCTTAATTGATCGAGCGGGACAAGGTTGAAAGTTTACTTGCTAACCATTAAACCACCTCGGGGTGCCCCCAACCCCCCTATATAGGTTAAATAGCTGGGTAGATTCTAAACTTGACTGGTGGCAACTTTAGAAGAAAAACTCTGAATTCTATACGGCTGAAGAGACAACGAAAACAACTCTGATATTTTTTACCAAAAATGCATAACTGTTTACCTATAATATATTCCATAAAATTGTATATACTTTTATTGTTTCGATCATAACATTTTGGCCAAAAATGGTCAAAACAATAAAGACGAGGAGTTCTCTCTCTGTTTCTCTCTCTCTCTCTCTCTATATATATATATATATATATATATATTTCTCTCTCTCTTTCTTTCTCTCTCTCTCTCTCATAATCTAGGTGACAATGGTTTATTGCAACTCCCTTCATAATCTGCAAATGACCGCCGTGTTTATTCTGAGGGGAAAATGGTGTGGTTAAATCTTTCGCTTTCTACGGTTTTGAATTCAAAATTGTCCTTTTCCTAGGCCGGTTGCCAACCAAGGGTAGAAGTCTTGCTATTTAAGTATTATCTAGGCTGAAAGAGAAGAAGATATGGATCTGTATTTTTCGCAATTTTCCTTATGCAAAGTGAACACGATTTCTCTCAGTCAGGATTTGAACTCGACGCGCCGATTCCATTTTCCCCGCCGTTAGCTGTTAGACCCGCCTTATATCCTAAAATATGGATATTTCCACATAATTCATAAAATATGCAGTTCTACAAAATGAGAGCGCCCAATGAAAATCGATCAATGTAATGGCCATTCCCATATAAGTTTCTTACTTATTATACTTGGACAAACGGCCTATAAAGACATAAATTATAAAGTTATTAAAAACAAAAAAAGAAAAAAAAGTTTTTTTTTTTTACTTCTTCTCTATGTTTGCCTGGTGAAAAAATATTATTTCCACAACTTTTATGACAAATGAAACAGCTCTTTCGTCCCACTGGAACTAATAGATATTAAAGACTGTCAACACAAGATGGCCATTACTGGAATTATAACATCAAAGTATCTGACCATCTGCAGTGAGACTTAATCAACTACTCTTCTTATTTGCTGCTACCCACGGCATTTCAATCAGAGACACATAACTAAGTCAGTTGATTGAAATAACAAAGTAGAAATCAGACAGGTACTTTCGTTTCTGCATAAAATTTAGGCAAGCAACGATTTTTATTTACAGAATAATTAGAATACTAATATATGTATACATATATATATATATATGTATATGCATGTGTGTATGTGTGCACTTAGTGTATGAAATAAATATTAATAAATATGATTTAGCTGAACCTTGTATTAAAGATATATTGTTGTAGATAGACACACGTGCAAATAACATAAATATGAGCAGAGAATTTATAAGTATGTATAGAAAAAGCCAAATAAATATGTAAAATATAGATATGAACTGGCTGACATAGATAGATAGATAGATAGATAGATAGATAGATAGATAGATAGATATGGACAAACTGATAGATAGATAGATAGATAGATAGATAGATAGATATGAACGAACTGATAGATAGATAGATAGATAGATATGAACGAACTGATAGATAGATAGATAGATAGATATGAACAAACTGATAGATAGATAGATAGATAGATAGATAGATAGATATGAACAAACTGATAGATAGATAGATAGATAGATAGATAGATAGATAGATAGATAGATAGATATGAACAAACTGATAGATAGATAGATAGATAGATAGATAGATATGAACAAACTGATAGATAGATAGATAGATAGATAGATAGATAGATAGATAGATAGATAGATAGATAGATAGATAGATAGATAGATATTACTATGACAACATCCTTATTATTTAGATATTTTTTTCTTAATGCCTGTCGTTGTTCATTTATGAAGCCTTGACTATCCCTTAGACTTCTATCTTACCATGAATGCGTGATGCGTTTATTTGACGGATGGTCCACCTGAAGGTGTGAACAATTATATACTGCATGATCTTCTGGACTTCTTTGATAATGATACCGCCAGGAATTTTGTTGATGTCTTATTCTATACCTTTCTTGACCAGGCCGAGAGCACCTGTTATCATTAGTATTGTCGTGGATTCACCTTCTTTCAATTCTTCTATTTTTTTCTATTTCGAGAGTTTCTTTTTCCCCATAAGGAGTTTCTTTCTTTGTCGATTATCAGGCGTGTTCTTTCCTAATTATTTTTCACTACTATATCAGGTCTATTGGCCTTTCTTTTATTAGTTTGAATATTTTTTACAGTGGTGTTCTCTCTGCACAAGACCAAAGGGCCACACTAGGTAGAGAGTTAAAGGCACAGATTATGTGGATATGTATAGAAGATAACGGTTAACCCCAGACTTGAGGTTGTACTGATCAGGGAAGTAGCCCCTTGGTAGTCAGCTCAACGGGGCAGAGGTTCGTGGGAAAAAACTGTTTGGAACTTACATCTCACGAGGGGAATACGAAGGGAATGAGGGTGGTTCGTCACAATGTGCGTGGCATGACGGGTCTTATCCGTGAAGTTTGGGACTAGTGGGCTAATGACTAAATAGCGATTCAGCAGCGAGAGGCTTGCGATATTTCGCCTCTAAAAAAGGGGGTTGCAGAGAGGAATATAATTTGACACCTACAAAGACTCGAAGACTCGGAAATTCTTTGGCACACTGTCGAGACTGGAAAGTGAAGACTGAGAATCTCCCGCCCCTATATGGCAGCAGTACTCCATTTTCGGCCTGAAGAGTGACATACTTGCTGGAGTGGTACAGGGAACACAACATTCTCCCAGCCAGTGATGGATCGTATGTACGAGTTCCACTTGAGGTCTGGATAGATAGATAGATAGATAGATAGATAGATAGATAGATAGATAATGAAGAGACATAGGTAGATAGTGAAGAGACATAGATAGATAGATAGATAGATAGATAGATAGATAGATAGATAGATAGATAGATAGATAGATAGATAATGAAGAGACATAGGTAGATAGTGAAGAGACATAGATAGATAGATAGATAGATAGATAGATAGATAGATAGATAGAGAGAGAGATATATAATGAAGAGACATAGGTAGATAGTGAAGAGACATAGATAGATAGATAGATAGATAGATAGATAGATAGATAGATAGATAGATAATGAAGAGACATAGGTAGATAGTGAAGAGACATAGATAGATAGATAGATAGATAGATAGATAGATAGATAGATAGATAGAGAGATAATGAAGAGACATAGGTAGATAGTGAAGAGACATAGATAGATAGATAGATAGATAGATAGATAGATAATGAAGAGACAGGTAGATAGTGAAAAGACATAGATTGATAGATAGATAGTTAATGAAGAGACAGGTAGATAGTGAAAAGACATAGATAGATAGATAGATAGATAGATAGATAGATAGATAGATAGATAGATAGATAGATAGATATGGACAAACTGATAGATAGATCCCAATAGACGCTCAAGGCGGCCTCCCTGAGGGAACATCCATTCATCACTATTGATGAAAGTTCTATACCCGACCAGAAAATAGCAGACGCATCGTTTTCTGTTACAGTCGATCACTTATGATCATTGCATTCATGATTGTTACGAGGATGCATTTCTATAATAAGGGATTCCACTGGGTTCTACTTATTATTACAAAAAAGTTTTCATTGATGAAGTAGTTGTAAAATAGAGAAATTAGAAATAGAATGTTTGGAAGATTCTAGATCATTCTAGTATATTCGAGAAAAATCTAGATGATTCGAGAAACAGCTAGAAATATGCAAATTAGGTGTTAGCCCCTATAAAAATGTGATTTTGGAAAAGGGTTGTCAGTTGATGAATGGGAATTTCTGCTGTTATTAACTCCGGCTTTTGATTCAAGGACTTTTTATATCCAGCCGAAAGAATCTCTATAAAAAGTGCCGACCAACCAAAACCCAAAAGAGAATTTCATGGAACAAATTTGGTAAATAGAATTTTGACTAATTTTCATTGACCAAACTAAAAATTAATATTTATTTACACATCTTTGTGGATTTCCAAATATAGCACGTAGATTACTTCGCTAGCCCTAAAGTGATAAAGATATTTGATTCCTTTTCCTTCTCCCTCGTAACACTTCGCCAGTAACTCTGTGTTTTCTGTTTTGTAGGCCACAATTGTTTATCTTGTATATATTTTATGTTATGTTTTAGTAAATTAAATATTTATTTGTGATTTAGCTCTGTGTTGTGGTAAATCATTTTTTTTCTTCCTTTGTTACAATTATCAACACGTAACAATGGTACATGGGTACATGGGTGGCCAAAGCGCGTTTCGCCAGCCACACACGGTTCTTTCACCTTTAATAAGCATCTCGTGGAAATATGTTGGCTAAGCTCCTTTTTTCATCACAGTTAATATAAAAGATAAATAAGAAAAATGTCAAGCTTTATGATTATTTACTGGGTATGAGTTGAGACACCATTGGATTAAAACGGAAAATATTTAAGAATTTAAACCCGAATTCTAATGCTAGATTTGTGTGAGGCATTGTTCTTTAGTGTTGCGGGAAGGAATGGTTAGAAGCAGATTGCTTGAACAAATTTCCGGTCAGCAAGGGTTACACAGGAATGCCAGAAGACTGAGGTCATGGATAAGGGTATTAAATATTTGGGTGTAACGGGGGAGTGAGAGTGGTCACATGTGTATGTAACAATAACGTATGTGCAAATTTTGTTCACGTCTTGCAGCTCTCAAACATCCGAACTTTATCGTATGTGACTCTTACATTAGGCAAGTTTGGCCACCCCTGTTCTAAAGAAACTAGAAATGGTTTCTGGTCACATGTGTGAAAACACTTCCGGAAAAATGTCAAGCTTTATGATTATTTATTGGATATGCATTGTGACACCATTGGATTAAAACGTAAGTTTAATATTCATGATTAGTAAAAAATATATAAGAATTTAAAGCCGAATTCTAATGCTGAGGGATTGTTCTTTAGTGCTGAGAAAGGGAATGGTGAGAGGCAGTCTGATCAAACATATTTCCGGTCAGCAAGGGTTACAGAGGAATGTCAGAAGGGATAAGGGCATTAAAGATTTGGGTATGACGAGGAATGAGAGTGGTCACATGTGTATGTAACAAAAACGTATGTGTTAATTTTGTTCACTCCTTGCATCTCTCAAACATCTGAACTTTTTTCGTGACTCTTGCATTAAGCAAGTTTGACCCCCCCTGCTACAGAATTTATTATTGTCATAATTCTTGTTGTTGCTGTTGTTGTTGAGTGAGAGAGTAGGGCAACAACAACGGACATTGGGGTACAAATATACGACATCCAATCTACCCATCACAAGACACGATCAGATAAGTGTAAATAAATCGGGAATACGCATCACAGTCAAGTGTGCACCATATAGAAACAGGTTTCGATAAAAGCAGCGCGTAACTTTCCATGTGGGGTATTCGATTGGGGATATTCCCATGTATTTAGATGCGTTTCTCCAGTCGCTTAGGCCACCTCATCTTGCAAACTTAAAACTTAAACTCGACACCGACCACGATGCTCTCTCACTACTCACGCAGGAACATTGATGCATAGTGCTCCAGCCCCGAGAGGAAATGCCAACCTAGTTTATGTCGGTCAACTTACAAGCAATTCTGTCATGCTGAACGGGATATTTATTTCTGTCCATCTTAATTCGCCAAGATAAAACATGTACATGCCAAAACTACGAATCAATTAAAATCAGAAGCCACGAAAGCTATGCTCAGGGTAACATCAAGGCATTATTATTATTATTATTATTATTATTATTATTTGATTGCTGGTTTATATTCATTTCTTTCCGAGTCCCAACCAGAGACCTAAAGTCAGAAATGGCATTTTCTATTGATCATTTTTTGAGGAGAAAAAAAGTACCTGAAATTACTCGTATTCTACATAGATAAAGCCCTTCGTAAGGTGTGGGCTGCACTTGTGAGTACATTTTTTGGCTACCAGAAATCACTTCAATGACTCGATACTGAGATTTCTACATCTTTTTCTTCTGTGGCACCCTGCATTTTTAGAAAGACTAAAAAGAGATATTCATAGAAATATGATTTAATTTTTATTCGGTTTATTAACCAGTTGTTAGTTATTTAGAAACGAAGAATAATTGAGTTTTGAGAATAATTCTCTAACTGTATTTAGGCGATCCAAAGAGAAGAAGAAAAAAAAAAATAATAAAAAGAAAGAGAAAGAGGAATAGATGATACAAAACCCGGTCATAAGTAAAACTAAGACAAGACAGGTGTCAAAATATATCAGGTCAAATTACCTGACCGAAATCCAGGGAAATAGAAATTGTTATATTTGGTTGAAGAAATAGAGTTTGGAAATAATAAAATAAAACAAAAAGAAGAGGAAAGACAGAAACATAATACGAGACCAGGTCGTAAGCGAAAACACACACGTACGACCAGCACCTAACAAGTGTCAAAATTATCAGGTCAAGCACTTGAACTAATTCCGTGTCCGCGTAGGATGGAAGTTTTGTTAAGGTTGGCTGAAACAATAAAGATTTTTTTGAACAATGAAAACGAAATTTTAATCGGAGGAAAGGTGTTTTTTGTGTTGAGGTGGTGACCGGTGGAACTGTATACAGATTCTGACCTGTTAAAAATTGGAACCCCACGATGATGAAGTGGAGACATTTTCAATTCAGATAATTAAGATTTTTGACTATCAGGTCTGACCAAAAACAAAGAAGGAAAGAAAACGATTGTCTCGGCTCACAGATAGCGCCAATATTCTTTCCTGAAGTCACATCTAATTAGCGGCAGGCTGTTTTGACAGAACCCAGGTGAGAAAAAGCCAAGATTATCATTTTTCGTACGTGTGAAAAAGGCCAAATTAGATTTTGTTTTTTTTAGAACAAGAACGATGTAAGCCACGCCCGATTGGAGACGGGAGGCGTCCCACCACAGTCTCATTAGCCGAAAGCGGTCACGTGATATGCGGAAAGAGGAGGGAGAATGCTCGATCAAGAACCATTGGTCGAAAACGGTCACCTGACATACGAGAGACCGGGAGAGATGGGTATGCGTCTTCCCCCCAGAGGCACTGTGAGGAAGTAGGGGTGAAAATAATAGCGATAATGGGAAATCAGAACTAATGCGACTTTTGGGATTATCGAGAGAGCCCTGACGCCGACAGACCCACCCCGGTTTGCTGCGGCGTCAATAAAAGCAGGACCCCAATCGACAAAAAATGAGTTCAGCCCCGGACGGCAGCGAGAAGAGATCACCTCGGACGACAGAGAGTTGCGGCAAGAAATCCTTCCAGCCCAAGTCGAAAACAAGAAATCCTTCCAGCCCAAGTCGAAAACAAGAAATCCTTCCAGCCCAAGTCGAAAACAAGAAATCCTTCCGGCCCAAGTCAAAGACAAGAGAAGTTCTATCTAAGTCGACGAAGAAGAAGATTACTCGAAAGCCGCGGAGAAGTTGCAGCCAAGTCGAAGACAAGGCCAAAGAGTTACTGGACGGAAGAAGAAGAAGTTAAAATCAAGCCCAGCCGAGAACAGAATTCGACCCAACCAGATCGAAGTGAAGAAATACAACTCAAGTCGAAGAGAAGAATCAACTGCGAATGATTGATAGAAATTAGCCCCAGTGTCGAACTAAACCACACTCCGACATACACAATTCTGGAGAGTAGACAATTCGAAATCGTTAAGTTGTATGATAGAAGCTTGGTGCCATAGTCCACAGAGCGGGTCGGGAATGAGAACAATTTTTCTTTATGTAACGGACATTAGATATAAAAGGTTGTCACCCTTTTTTTTTTCTTTTACTTGTGTTTTGCCACCCCCGTCGGACTCAACTTGCATACGGCCCAATCCCTGCTGGTCCCGTCTGTCTAAGATCTAAACACAGCGTGGGTAGACAGACCGGAGATCAGTACAGTTGCTTTAGCAACCAGGTATTGGAAGCGGGTTGGGAAAGGCGAGGCTGGTGATCATCTAACCAAGAGGTTGGAGCGGCACGCTTGAAACCAGGAGGAGCGACCAGGAGGAGCGACGTCACAGTTGGCGCCGTAACCAAAGGATTCGACCCTGGGCCAGATGTGTGCCCGTCACACTTCAGTTTTCATCTTGTTTTGTCAATATTTGATCTTTGCAACCATATGAACCTCTCCTGCATCCCTTCTGTTCCAGTTGAACAATGTTGTTTGCTTTGAACAAAGAGTAAGTACAGTTCGTTGGGACAGACGTGATCAATTTACACATGGTGGAAAAACGTGTTATCGCCTTGTAATTTTTCGAATCATCTGTTTCACTCGTTTTTGGCAGGATATATGAAATACACTGCGTACCAAATTATTATCGAGATCTTTTTTTTTCTAATATTTCAAAAACCGTCCAATCAATTCATACGAAATTTTCACACAACGTTGGCAACACTGATCTGCGCATTTACTGAAATTTTCGACTTTATCTGCGCAATGTAAAATAAGAAACTGGCGCCATATTTGTACGGTGATTGGAGCGTGCCAAATTATTATAAAGGTTTAGTAAAAATCCCAGAATTGAGCACACAAAACGTTTATTAATGTTGCACGTGAATGTTTATGAACAAAAGAAGCTAATAATTAAGATACTCAAACAACTAATAACAGATACGAACAAAGGCACAGTTTTAAACAAATTAATAGGGAATGTGCTTTCCCTGTTTTGAAATTACTTGAAGAAGTCGACGATCCATAGAATTTGTTAATTGTAGGATATCATCTACTGTAATGCCACGAGATATGTCAAGAATTGTTTCCCACAACTCAGAGTTGCTCCTGAATTGTCGTCCGTTGCATGATGATCCAAAGGTTTTCGATTGGGTTCAAATCCGGAGAATTTGCTGACCACTTCATTTTTCGAGGTCCATCGAAGCCTATCTGCTTCAAATATTCAGTAGTCTTGTGAGCAGCATGTGAGGGAGCATTATCTTGCATAAAATCAATGGCCCTTCTGAAGGCAACTCTTTGCCTTTACATCCACGGTTCAAGATGCTCCTTCTTAAACGCTATGTATGCATCAGCAGTCATTTTGACGCCATCTGGTACTCTCCATGGGCCCACTAATGTTTTTCCAATAATACCACCCCAGATCATTATGCATCCACCACCTTGTTGGCGTCTCAAACGCTGATGGCGATTCTGTCCGTTCATTACCCAGCCTTTGCCCCATCTATCTGGCCCATCAAGTGTTGCTCGAGTTTCGTCTGTGAACGAAACTTTAGAGAAGTCAATCTTCATATTATCCTCGGTCCATTTCAATCGATTTTGAATGTGATTTCTCGTCAACGGAAGCTTCGATACAGCTTTCACTGTTGCTGATATTTCCCTCAGATACCGACACCGAGTACTTTTAGACACAGTAGGATCCCCAATGCGACTGAAAAGCTCTTGACTGGTAATTCCAGGGTTTTTTATGGCCCCTCGTTTAAGTTGTGACATGAGACGACGTGAAATTACCCTTGGCTTGCCTTTATCTTCCCTTTTGCGTACTTGTGTAGAGTCGGCGGTGAAATTTTCGCTGTTTGATGACACCTCCCTATCATTTTAGAAATTTCTAGAGTAGATTTACCTTTTGAGAGTTCCGAGGTGTTAGTTTTCTTTTTAGCATTACTTAAACTGCTTTAATAGCCCATCTTTTTACTAAATTCTTATATTTTTTCTAATAATTTGGCACGGTCAAATCACCGTCCTGATAACAAATATGGCGTCAGTTTGTTTACATATTCACAGATCAGGTCGAAAATTTCAGTGATTGCGCAGGTCAGTGTTGCTAACATTGTGTGAAAATTTTGTGTGAATTGATTGGACGGTTTTTGAAATATTAGAAAAAAAGATATCTCGATAATAATTTGGCACGCAGTGTACTTTCAGTGATCTATTCTAGGACGTCATTGGGTTTATTAATAAGCATTGCTAATGCTTGTCCAAGTGTTTTATGAATTGATTACAGATAATAGAGCCAAAACCTGGTTGCCTTGTCATTTCCTGGGGATTTCCATTTTGGGAATTTCGCTAGATATTGCCTAACATTAGTCTTGGTTATATTTTCCCATTCTTGTAGAGATTATCCATCATTCGTTCTTCTTATCGTTGGATCCACTCAACATTGGGGTTATATTCCTTTGGGCAGCTCCAAATATTCTCCAAAAATGTCTGCATGATGATGGCTTTTTGACATTTATAACTGATTTTCCAATTTCTTTGTAAAATTTCTCAAGGTCCGTTTAGAAATTATCTTATTTTATCGATAGAGACTGCAATGATTTTAGTATCGTCTTGTTCTCTGCGCATTTAACTGCAGTTTCTGTTTTAACATCTTGTTGATTGGTGGAATGTCATTTTTTAATTTGATTTTATATCTCCGCTTGATCTTCCTGCATTTACTTGTTGAGACATTTGGTTTTCTTGAGATGTCTTCTAATACCGACATTTTTTTTTATTTTCTCTTCAGTTTTGCCTTGCAAGCTGGTTCTTCTTCTGTTGATCGATCTTTTCATGTCTTGACACCAAACATCCCAGTTGATGCTGAAGCTGAAGCGTAAATAACATTATTTAATTCTTTGATGTTTCCCAGAGGTTTGTTTGCTAACAGTGTTTGCAGTGCAGCGTTGTATATTTGTGTTTATTGGACTTTGTCATACCAATTTTTGGAAACTGGCGTTTGTGTGCGAGTTATTCTGCTGAATACTTAAATGATGTAGTTTTTCGCTTCGGCGATTTCACCTCTGTTGTTTTCAAGGAATCCCACACTAATACCGTTTGACTAATCTTCAACGACATAATCTGGATAACTGCTGTTTATGACGCAGGTAGATTCTTCACTCTTGTTTCCTGGGAGATTATTATTTCGTATCTCATTTATTTTAGTTTTTACCTCATCCTCTCTCATATTATTTATTTCCACTTGCTTTTATTATTTGAGTGACGGGTTATAGTTTATATATGTTTTTGCCTGATTTGTTTCCGCACTTGAGTCTTTTATCTCGCACTATGTCCCTGTGGACATTGACAAGCATGTTGAGATAGGTTCTTATACTAGTTCCTATCATAGCTCACTATATTTGGTATGTCTGATCCGAGAAATTCTGTTTTGAATTTTCGAGTGCGGAGGAAGAAATATAAAGGGGATACAAGCCACTCCCTTAAGGTAAGGCTTCAAAAACACCAAAAAGCTGTAACACGAGGGTAAGTGGAAAAATCGGGCGTGGCTGACCACATATGGAGAAAAAAGCGAAATCACCGCCCTCTGTGGGATCAGATTGAGATCATAGACAAAGAACATCATTGGAAAATTCGTAAACTTAAGGAATCAGCACATATGCTAGGCAACAAAAATCTCCTTTGCCAACCAAGCATAGAAATGAATACTATATGGGAACAATGATTACAGCAAAAAATTGAAATATGAGCCCTGGTAAAAATGATTGCTGAAGACATTGTTTATAATACCCAGAAATTCATACCCAGATGTCCTCAAGGACACATGGCCCAGTGGATAAAGGCGTTGGTTAGATCCAGTGACCGGGCCCAAAGAGTGGGATTTCAATACCCGGTTAAGGCGGTGGAGAACTTGGAGAAGGGAATTAACAGGAGATAACTGATAACTGACATCCATTAAACATGGCATGTGGAACTAGAACAGTCTACCCCAGTGAGCAAAATAAAGGGTTCAGTTCGACATTCCAGTCACCTGAAGAAGGCCGAAGCGTACAACGGCCGAAACGTTGTAATAAATATGGCGATAAAGATGAGGACAATAGTCCGAATAATGTACATAATACTTCATCTTTGAAATATAGGCAGATAGTGAAAAAGCATGCCATGTCTTGTTGATACTCTTCACGAGTCTATTTTGTTCGCTTTCTTTTTATTAATTGAGTTACTTGGTCAAAGTTTGAACATAGTCCGAGTTTGGTCTCATCGTTGTTGGAAGAGTTTGTTCCAGTGACAGACTGGTTCTTCTCTGAGGGACGCAATCCTTGTTGATCCGGCTGACGGCCGATACGGTATGAGTATTTGTTTGTGAATTATTATTATTATTATTATTATTATTATTATTATTGTTGTTGTTGTTGTTGTTATTTTCTTGGGTTTCTGCTGTATAAATATTTCTTTTCGAGTCCCAGTCAGCTATCTAGGGACAGAAATATCTTCATGACATCTTCCACTGATCACTTTTTTGTAAAAACAAAACAAATTAAGATTACACACAGCTTACATAGATAAATCTCTTCGTAATGTGTGAGCTGTACTCGCGTTTTTTTTTTAATTTCTTTAAGGCATGGGCTACCAGGAATCCCTTCAATGTGTCTATCGTAACCTTTTCCAATCAGTCCGAGGGCTCCAATTACAAGTGCAATTATTGATGCCCTCATGTATCACATGTTTTAGACTTCCATTTCAATATACTTTTATTTAGATAGTTCTTTGAAGATCTTCAAATATACATTAAAATCTTCAGGGACGGCCATGTCAATAAGAAAGCAGATTCTGTTTTTGTGGTCTTTGATCACGATGTCTGGACGATTGGCTTTGATTGTTCTGTCTGTGTGTATTGTAAAGTCCCATAAAATTGTTACATATCCTGTCTTTGTAACCAGGTCTGGGTGATCTTGATTCCAGTTTCTTGCTGTTTACTTCCCGTAAAAGTTGCATATTTTCCAGCGCAGATATTGACCCACTCTATTACGCCGAGTTTTATACTCAGTATGTGCCAATATCGTGCAACCTGATACAAGATGGTCAATTGTTTCTGGATATTTATCACAGAATCTGCATTTGGTGTCAACACATTTTTACAGTATGCGTGCTTTATTATTATTATTATTATTATTATTATTATTATTATTATTATTATTATTATTATTATTTCCATGGCTTTCTGTTGTACACGCATTTCCTTCTGGATCCGAACCAGAGACCTAAGCTCTGAAATGGCTGTATGATATTTTCCATTGATCATTTTTACAACAAAAAAAAAAAAAAACCCGCCTGGATCACACACATTTTACATAGAGAAATGTCTTCATAATGTGTGAGCTGTACTTGTGAGAATTTTTTTTTTTAATTTCTTTAAGGCATTGACTACCAGGAATCTTTCAATGAGTTTATCGGAATCTTTTCCAATCAATCTGAGGGCTTCAACTACAAGTGAAATTATTGATATCTTCATGTGCCACATTTATTAAATTTCCACTTCAAAATCCTTGTATTTTGGCAGTTTTTTGAAAATCTTCAAAAATATATTACAATCTGCAGGGACTGCTATGTCAATAAGAAAGCACATTATCTTCTTGTGGTTTTTGATCACGAAGTCTAGTCGATTAACTTTGTTCTACGTGTATTGTAAAATCCCATAAAACTATTATTACAGGTTCTATCTCTGCAACTGGGGCTGGATGATGTTCATACCAATTTCTTGCAGTTTCCTTCCCGTAAAAGTTGCGTATTTTACAACGGAGATACTACTACTACTACTACTACTACTAATAATAATAATAATAATAATAATAATAATAATAATAATAATTATTATTATTATTATTATTATTATTATTATTTCCATAGGTTTCTGTTGTATACGCATTTCCTTCCGGATCCCAACCAGAGACCTAAGCTCAGAAATGGCCTCATGACATTTTACACTGATCATTTTTGTAAAACATTAAAGAAATCAAAGTTTTTATTATTATTATTATTATTATTATTATTATTATTATTATTATTATTATTATTATTGAGCGGGATTGCAGGACAACAACAAAGTGGCTCTGATATATGAGTATACGAAGCTCAATATACTTACCATGATGCCTACTATTATAATGGTATACCAGGCACATACATCACAGCTATGGTAACAAGTTTTGATAAAAGCAGGTGGAGCTCAGTTAAATGTACCTTTTTCTCGGGTACACCCTGTCAGTGAAGATGGTGTGGATTGAGGGCGTTTCCAAATATCTAGATGTAACTCCAAGTCGCTTCATCTTTCAGACTTAAAAATAACTCTTTCGACACTCGATCATGTTACGTCATCACTACTCCAGCTCATCAACAGAGTTGCATCGTGTGTCAGCCTCTTAGGAACATTCTCAACTTGTGAAGGTCAAGCAAGTGACATTCTTTGGAAAAGACACAACTTCCCGTCCATTCTATCTCTATAGAATTAATCTTAATTCAACAAGCCAGGTCAGCAGGTACGACATCTGCAATCCAATATTCCTAGGGAGAACAAAATTCCTTGCCTCTTCACTTGAGACTACACAAAATGTACATAGAATTCACAGAAAAAATACTGGTTCCAAAACCACACAATACATGTCGAAAGCCCGACGCCACAGCGTCATCCACTTCTATAACTGAGCCACGTCCTTGTCACCTAAGTTTTACACTTTAAATGTATTATGATCTATACTTATTTCCCATTCACTGACACAGTACACACGGTTCATTATCACTCTATTCATTCAACCAGAACCAATTAATTTATTTGTTATTTGCGTATTATCAGATATACTTAAACAAATCTTCACAAATTTAACACCAATAAATTTCTATAATTACTATTATTAACTATCTTCCTCTGTCAAAACTGAATTCGCATAATCTCAATTCCTTCTACCCTTGACTCCGCCACGGGGGAAAACAACCACACACCCCCAGCACATCCTAACTAATCCATTATTGGCTTTACCATGGTTAAAGTGGTTACTTCCCTTAGTCGTACATCGCGACTTGGCATCCCACAAGCCACCTGATCAATTCCTTTTGGTCGTCAGAGCCAATCCTCGCCTCTGAAGAGTATCCTCGGGTATATTCATCCTCTATGAATACTTCACAACTTATAGCTACCATTTACTCCTAAAATTGTTCGGTTTCCCTATCTACATAGCCAGACGTGACGAATTTATCCCCAAGGATACAGACACAGAGACATTCAAAATTTCGAAACTATGCAAGTCGAATCTACTTATTCCCACAAACAATTAATTAACTTAATTTTTCCACAAAAAATTAACTCACACAATACACTAATTAACAACTTAATTCTTCAACCAACGACGGCAAAAGGACACACACACACGGCTCTTAAATTTAAAAAGAGTTTTCCACACACCGTTACAAAAAATGAACAAAACAGTCATTTGTCAGTTAATTACGATTAACAAAATAATTCTAAACGTTTATAAAAAGACAAAACAAAACAACAAATAACCAGTCTCTCACTAAAATGTTTCACCAAAATTGACATTGTCACATTAGTGTGTATGCGTGAGTCTGAGTGTTCACTTTTCATACTACGTTCTTTCTTTCTTTTTTTCCTATTCGTTCTTTTTTCATAACTTTTTTCTTATCTGTCCATCAAAACCTGTTCGTTCGCACATGTGACAAAACCAGTTCAATTATAGTTTTTGCTTTTTATTACTCCTAAATTTTTTTCATCATCATTTCTTATTTTGGTTTGTTGTTCAGATGTGCGCGCGTGTGTGTGTGAGCTGTAGAACATAGTAATATCATCATACTTACAGTTTTTTCTTTATGTCTTGGTTACTTTTTTTTCGTTTATTTCTTATTCTCCTTGTTGAGTCTTCTGTCTGAACACTTTTCCGAACTTTTCCACGTTGTGTTCTAACCACATTCTGCGCCCCCACCCCATGCTGGGAAGTTCTAGTCAACGACGCCAATTCGATAAAATGTTGCATAGCCCCTCTGGTGGAAGTGGTCTCATCTTGTCTTCTCTCTACCGATGATCGCTAATTGGTTTTGTTCAGCAATGAGACTTCAAACAGAGAATTTTAACTTTAATATTTCTATTACTCATGTCGATATGTACACTATCTAATTATCCAGTGGGGAGCGAGTCCCTCACAACTCCTCAAAGCTTTCTCCTATCTCTTTCCCATGCTAGCTCAACCAATCAAAATCGACTTCCCTATTATAGCTTATATCTGACGACGGCTGTCAAGCTCCGAAGTCGGAGCCGACATACACTTCCCCTAAAATTAATAGTCAGCTAAACTATTATTTAACAATCGTTACTTTACTGGCATCCAACTTATTTTCAGATATTATACTGAAAAGACGGACTCTCAACGACAAACAACATTAGAAAATTTATAATTATTGTCTTTTGACTTTGTTATGTTTAATACAAGATCTCTCCGATGGCTCACTCAGAGATTTCAATAGATAACAAGTTTATCTTTTGTATCAAAAGATGCAAATAGATGAGGTGCTATGAAATCATAGAGAAAAAAATATGTAAATGTGGTTACAGGATAGAGAAAAATCTACGCAAGAATTTAGAAGTATCCATCAGTATGATTTTTTAATTTTTCAGGGCTGCCAAGAATTTTATCCACCTATCTGTTTGCTGCTTTTGATATCATTTTCAAAACCCCAATAAAAACAGATAATTTTGTTATCTCGAGATGCCACATTCTACTGATTTCTATCTCAAGGTCCTTGTACTTACTTAGTTTCTGAAACGTTTTCAAAAATAGTTTTATTATCCTATTTTAATTGTGCTTGCCCCCCATTTTGTTAGTTGGTACGACCACTACAACTTGCCAATACCTCATAAATAATAGAATATTCCCTTTTGATCGCGTAAAAAGAAGAGAAAAGACACTACTTGGTTTCAGTGAGAAAATGAAAGCAAGAAGGAAGAGAAATGGAGAGGGAGAATCAGATTAAGTTCATACTACACTTTGATATTGATCAAAAAGGGTGTGAAGCGGTATTTTTAGTGTACCCCTTCTAGATACCCCTAAGGCGCCGAGCAGTAAACATAGCCCCCACCCGAAGGAAAGGTACTGCCTGGATGGAAGGTCCTCCTGGGGCTTGGGCTTAAAATTATTTGAACCTCCCAAAGCCAAAAAGCCGAGAAGTTTTGGCGACCACGATAAAATCAAACGATGGAAACCGAGCAAGACAATCGCCAAAGATCAAGTTACTAAAATAACATCTACTGAATTATTTTAAATTTATTATCAAACGTTCATAAGACGAGGCTTTGACGAGAAAGAATGAAAGAAAAAAGAAAGAAAGAAGAAAAGAAGGAAAGATAGAAGTGTTTAACGTTTCCTTCCAATACCTCCTAATGGCTTATTCCGTTTTGATTTCGTAGAAAAAACAAACAAAAAAACATTTTCTACTTGCTTTCAGTAAGAAAGAAAGAAAGAAAGAAAGAAAGAAAGAAAGAAAGAAAGGGAAGCTGGAAATGTTTAACGTCTGTTTCAGTGAAATGAAAGAATCTTTTCATTTTTACACCCTTTCTTGGCTAGCATTCATATTTATTGTTATTGCAATATTTTGTTAAAGTTAATAAGCTCAAATACTTAACGAAGTGATAGGAGAATTTCTACGGCTATTTTATTGTCATAGAAG
Organism: Acanthosepion lycidas; assembly: GCA_963932145.1. Classification (NCBI taxonomy): domain Eukaryota; kingdom Metazoa; phylum Mollusca; class Cephalopoda; order Sepiida; family Sepiidae; genus Acanthosepion; species Acanthosepion lycidas. Next base: position 72,655,045 of record OZ010579.1, on the reverse strand, counting down.
TCGCCATGAGCCTATTGAATAATTAACTGAAGAATTAATATTCATCAGAAAATTAAAAATAGGAAGCTGTGAAATTTCCACGAGTTTTTCTTGCTATTATTATTATTATTAGTAGTAGTAGTAGTAGTAGTAGCAGTAGTAGTAGTAGTAGTAGTAGTAAGCTGTATCTTATTTCCCTGATTATAATGTTGTATACAAGTATTGAGAAAAAATAAAGAATAGAAAGACTAAGACAAAAAAGAAAGAATTAAAAAAGAAAAAAAGGAAAGGATGAATGACAAATGACAGAGAGAGAGAAAGAGAGAGAAATAAATAGAGAGAGGAGAGAGATAAGAGAGGAGAGAGAGAGAAATAAATAGAGAGAGGAGAGAGAGGAGAGAGATAAGAGAGGAGAGAGGAGAGAGAGAGAAAGAACAAGTGAGGGAGAGCGAAAGAGAATATAATTGTTTGGTAAAGAAATGGAAAACGCGTCAAAAGTCTGGACATTCTTCTCCAGATGTGTAGCGCCTTTTAATCCAATATAGATAACCAAATCTGACGAATTTAAAAGAAAAAAATGTATATCTATCAGTGACGGGAACATTTTTTCACGTCCTTCTTGCTCTTATCTCCCAACTTAACAGCCTAAAGGACTGCATCTGTCACGTGTTGTTGATGTTGACATACCCATCCTCCCCGACACCGATCTAATGCATATCTGTAAAACACCGGTTATACCGATAAGCACGATTGAATGAAGTTTGGAATATACAGTAAATCTATTATCCTTACCTATTTCTGTGATGTCATTTGTCCCACAGAGTCTGAGTGAGGTGCCATATTTGATAATTTCTAAAACTAGGCCTACTTTTCATAATTAGATTCTTTTTTTGCATTATTTGTGATTTTATTATTATTTATCATCCATACTTATTATTTTCGTCATTGTCTTCGTCTTGCATTAGCGTCGTCGCCGTCACTTGTGTCGTCTGCGTCTGCCCCACTTCCATTTTCTTACTTCACTTCTTTTGATGCAATGTAAATTATTCATTCATTTATCTGTCTTGTGTTTCCTTCTTTTTTTTTTTTTTGTTCGCTTTTAGTCCTTTCTTATTCCACCTTTTTTCAAGACATTTTTTGCTATTCTTTCATAATATTTGATTCTTTTTTCTCCTTCTCATTCATACTTATACTTACTAAGCTCATCTTAAACCAGAACAAGGCCATGAATGTGGCAAACCCAGTGAGACCGTAACTCAACAGAATTGTCGCCGAGATTAATTTGCTACTCATAGTTCCAATTCTTTCTTATTAACGTTATTCTTAGAATTCTTCTATTTTGGCTTTCTTATTCATTTTCGCCTCTCATCCTTCTAAAAATTTTACTGTATCAATGTTATCAGTTTTGTCGAATTTTTCGATGAGAAATCATTATGATAATCCTTGTTTATCTTGAACCAAGAAAAGCATGACTTAGTGGATTAAAACATTCTTTGATAATTGTTAAACATACATTTGGTTGAAAGTCGAGAGAACTTCGCCGTGGTGCAATGTGTAGGAAGTTTACCTCGCTAGGATAACTACGACTGAATGGTGAGTTGGGTCCACCAGTGGGTGCCAAATGTATTCGGCCTTGTTCTATGCTTAGAAAATCATCATCTTGGTTGAAAGCCGGGTAGCATTTCTTGGGCAAGTAAGCCTAGCGAAACGCATAGTTCTCCATAGTTTTCCATGTCAAACCACAGGCAATGTTCTCCATCTAGCGCCTTGACTGTGGACACGTGACCGTTGATTCAATCCGGGATACCGTCCAATCTAAAAATCTATCCATCCACCGATGCCATAACATTACCGCACCGGATACCGAGCCCAGTCTGCCGCATTGTACTACATGGCCATTGACAATAAATTCCACTCGTACTTTAATATCCTCTAGTATGTTATTATTATTATTATTATTATTATTATTATTATTATTATTGATGTTGTTGTTGTTGATGTTGATGATGATGATGATTGAGAGAGTATGACAACAATCTACACTGTGGTGCAAATATTTGAAACCCAATCTACCAATCACTTGACACAGTCTGATAAGACTATATATACAGCCAAATGTGCGCGATATAGTAACAGGTTTTGATAAAAGTAGATCTCATCTTTCCATGTGTCTGGCCATCCGCCTCACCCAAAACGCTGATGACCCTACCATGACATGTCCAGAGTATATTATTCGCTACATTATATATTATGTTATAAATGGTCAATCCAAGTCATTCGCATAATTGCTATTGTAGGTATTTATATTTGTTTAGGCCAGCTGGCTTCAACAAATGCTTTTAGATGTAAAGCAATTCGAATGATGTGTATCTGCGCAGAAGTAAATTCCAACTTACGTTTACTTTTGTAGTAGTAGTAATATTTCTCATCGCCAAGTTAGCCAACAAGCTGAAGTTTTCACGCCATCTTTTAAACGCCATTGTACTTATTTTTAAGTATTACTTGAGTTGACCAAACTGTTAAGAAATAACATTGCAAAGAGGAGGATTAGCGGACGTCGTGGTATTGGCTGTAAAACGCTAGATATTTACGCTACAGAAGAAGATTTGTTTTATTTTTACAACAAGAAATGAATCAGGAAAACAGAATTTGCTAGATTGATCTATATGCGTAACCAGAATGTTAGTAAAATATGTATAAAGTTTTCTAGCTTAGCTTAACTCATTTTAAAATACTGACCAAAATTCCCAAGTAACACACTTCAAAAATTAGGACAGGACTTTAAAAAGTACCCCAATTTGTCATCTCTTTGAGAAATGAGAATGATATACATCCTCTTCAAGGCTTACGGCTATATAGCTTTGAAATACAGGTTTCTGTATGATCACCGAAGTTAAGCAATGTCGTGTCTGGTCAGAACCTAGACCAGGTGTTATAAACTTGGATGTGTTGGTGGTGTGATGCATAATGGCACCACAGATTTTACGGTTTCTTTTGATTCCGGGAATATGCCGGATTATCCAAATCTGTCGCATCAAGAGATATCACATATTAACAATTCCATAATACTTCTCTGGCCAACAAATTGTGCCTTTCTCGTATTTCTCGACGTCGTCAACTTTATGTTGTATCCAAGAATTTAATTTCTTCTTTGCTGATCGCTTCTTTTATGATGATGGCGTCGATCACTAAATTCATGCCAACGTACAAGATCAGGACTATAGCAAGTTCAAGTTGGGAATAATCAAACTCAAATTGATACTAAACAATTTCAAATTGATACTAAACAATTTCAAATTGATACTAAACAATTTCAAATGGAGACTAAACAATTTCAAATTATTACTAAACAATTTCAAATGGAGACTAAACAATTTCAAATAGACACTAAACAATTTCAAATTGATACTAAACAATTTCAAATTATTACTAAACAATTTCAAATTATTACTAAACAATTTCAAATTATTACTAAACAATTTCAAATGGAGACTAAACAATTTCAAATAGAGACTAAACAATTTCAAATTGATACTAAACAATTTCAAATTATTACTAAACAATTTCAAATTGATACTAAACAATTTCAAATTATTACTAAACAATTTCAAATGGAGACTAAACAATTTCAAATTATTACTAAACAATTTCAAATTGATACTAAACAATTTCAAATGGAGACTAAACAATTTCAAATTATTACTAAACAATTTCAAATGGAGACTAAACAATTTCAAATAGCGACTAAACAATTTCAAATTGATACTAAACAATTTCAAATTATTACTAAACAATTTCAAATAGAGACTAAACAATTTCAAATTATTACTAAACAATTTCAAATGGAGACTAAACAATTTCAAATAGAGACTAAACAATTTCAAATTGATACTAAACAATTTCAAATTATTACTAAACAATTTCAAATTGATACTAAACAATTTCAAATTATTACTAAACAATTTCAAATGGAGACTAAACAATTTCAAATTATTACTAAACAATTTCAAATGGAGACTAAACAATTTCAAATTATTACTAAACAATTTCAAATAGAGACTAAACAATTTCAAATTGATACTAAACAATTTCAAATGGAGACTAAACAATTTCAAATTGATACTAAACAATTTCAAATTGATACTAAACAATTTCAAATTGATACTAAACAATATCAAATTATTACTAAACAATTTCAAATGGAGACTAAACAATTTCAAATTATTACTAAACAATTTCAAATTATTACTAAACAATTTCAAATGGAGACTAAACAATTTCAAATTGATACTAAACAATTTCAAATTGATACTAAACAATTTCAAATTGATACTAAACAATTTCAAATTATTACTAAACAATTTCAAATGGAGACTAAACAATTTCAAATTGATACTAAATAATTTCAAATTATTACTAAACAATTTCAAATTGATACTAAACAATTTCAAATTATTACTAAACAATTTCAAATGGAGACTAAACAATTTCAAATTATTACTAAACAATTTCAAATGGAGACTAAACAATTTCAAACAGAGACTAAACAATTTCAAATTGATACTAAACAATTTCAAATTATTACTAAACAATTTCAAATGGAGACTAAACAATTTCAAATAGAGACTAAACAATTTCAAATTGATACTAAACAATTTCAAATTATTACTAAACAATTTCAAATTGATACTAAACAATTTCAAATTATTACTAAACAATTTCAAATGGAGACTAAACAATTTCAAATAGAGACTAAACAATTTCAAATAGAGACTAAACAATTTCAAATTGATACTAAACAATTTCAAATGGAGACTAAACAATTTCAAATTGATACTAAACAATTTCAAATTGATACTAAACAATTTCAAATTGATACTAAACAATATCAAATTATTACTAAACAATTTCAAATGGAGACTAAACAATTTCAAATTATTACTAAACAATTTCAAATTATTACTAAACAATTTCAAATGGAGACTAAACAATTTCAAATTGATACTAAACAATTTCAAATTGATACTAAACAATTTCAAATTGATACTAAACAATTTCAAATTATTACTAAACAATTTCAAATGGAGACTAAACAATTTCAAATTGATACTAAACAATTTCAAATTATTACTAAACAATTTCAAATGGAGACTAAACAATTTCAAATTATTACTAAACAATTTCAAATGGAGACTAAACAATTTCAAACAGAGACTAAACAATTTCAAATTGATACTAAACAATTTCAAATCATTACTAAACAATTTCAAATGGAGACTAAACAATTTCAAATAGTGACTAAACAATTTCAAACTGATACTAAACAATTTCAAATTGATACTAAACAATTTCAAATGGAGACTAAACAATTTCAAATTGATACTAAACAATTTCAAGTTGGACGAACGAATTTCAAATTGAGACTAAACAATAACAAGTTCGTACTAAACAAATTCAAATTGATACTAAAAAAATTCAAATGGAGACTAAACAATTTCATTTGATCATGCTCCTTCTATCGGATTCATCATCGGATTATATAGTCCCAGTCGTAAGGTGTGATGTTTGGCAAACTCAGGTTCCAGAAATACGTTTTCCAACGAAGCATGGCAAGGAGCATTGTCAGTCACCAATAAGCACAGCTGACTGGTATCTGTCCTGGGTCCGTTGTAAACAATATCTCATAAACTCTTCAGCTTGTTCTTTTTTTCAATGACCCTCGACGGGTTCCATGATAGATTAATCCTAGGTTACTGGTACCCTCCAATTACGCGAATATTTGCCCCGTGAGTCCCGGTGGCGACTACACGGCAGCATCTCCCCTTCCTTGATCGCCCTTCCGCACGAGAAATATACCAATTAAAATTTGTTTCATCAATGTAAACAACTGGGATATTGTAGGCCTGGAATTATAGAAGCTCCTCAACATATTGTCGACGTTTGTTTTTGTTGATATCGCTATTCGCATTCTCCGGCTCATTGTAAACATATTTGAGTGTTAATAATAATCCATTGAAATGTTGCAAACATATTCGGAACTCACAACCATATTAAATCTCTGCTGTATTAAAGCTGCCGGCTTCTTCAACGTTAATCGTGGGTTCTCCCCGACACACTCTTCAATAAACGCCTTGTGTTCAGCACCGATTGGTTAGTCCAATTGTTGAGTATCAATTTGAAATTGTTTAGTATCAGTTTGAAATTGTTTAGCAACAACCTGAAATTGTTTAGTCTCAATTTGAAATTGATTAGTCCAACTTGAAATTGTTCAGTACCAACTTGAATTTGATTAATCTAACTTGAACTTGATTATTACCAACTTGAGCTTGAAATGTTATAGAATTTCTAATTTCACCAAAACCTGTTCTCACCATTTATTCTCAAATTGCCGTTTGGCTTTGCAAGGGTTGGTTAAAGGTGAAACAAAATCAGAGTAGAAGAAAGTGCCGATGGAGTGAATTTGTTTAAGGTGGACCTCAAAATGCCAGGAAGTGACCCACGCACTTAATTTCATGACCTTCGTCTGTGGAACAGATGGATAGAGACATGGAGAATACAGTTCTTAAACTACAATGAATTGACTCTGTTATGATTTCAAGTGGCGACGCCTTAAATAGCATGTCCTTTATGCGTAGCCCTCTTCATCCGCAGGTTCAACCGTTGAGATCTGTTGTAATCGTCATCTACTTGTTCTACTGTTGGGGTGTTTAGGGTTGGTCACGCTTAGTCTGTTATTATCAACTGTTAGAAATTATATTAAACTATTATTAACGTAATGCCACCATTGCTTTGCTGAGTGAGCATCTTATTCAACATTTAAAGTAGTTATTCTGCCTCGGCTGGTGTCATTGTTTAATTAAAAGGTGATACAAATATTTTTTATATTATTATGAGGATTAAATCAGTGTTTGCTATAAATAAACGTCCGAGCTTAAGTGTCGTTGTCTGACAATCAGTGTCATATTACTGTACGAGAAGCAGTGTCTTTTGAGTCGTTTAAGTTCGTTATTCTGACATGTTAAAGGTTCTTTATTTCCAGATGATTTTGCTTGGAGGCAAGACGTTAATTGGTAATTGCTTCATAATTTAGCTAAAGATTCACAAGAATACAAAGTCCAAAGCCTCTTTTATTACGAAATCACCAGGGTTTTCAAATGCTAATCTTCTTCTTCTCTAGCTATCTAAGTAGCCTTCGAGGAAATAACGAAGTGTTCAAAATATTTTTAACCATACCCAAAGTGCTTAGGTCGATTAGCAGCGGTTTACCTATGAAATGGTGCGAAGCAATGTGACAGTGAAATTTTCAATGCAGTACGACTTACTCATAAAAATATATTAACAATTTCCGAAAAGGTACTTCAAAATACAGATGCTGTAATAAAAGTACAACAGAATAACACAACGTAATATAATGTGCATACGTCAGTAGCAGGGTAGTTGTGTCAGTGGTCTCAAAGTTTTCTTCTTTCATGTGCCGTGTCCTCTTAGGACAGGCGATCATGGCTCTCCACAATTTCCCCCGTCGTAGCTTTTAATAAATGTTGTCTTTTTGTTATTATTCCTAAACCTTGCTCCGCCATCCATTTACTCAAACAAAGTAGATTATCTGTTGTTTTCCTCTGTCTTATATGCCTTCAATATGTTCGGCGAGTATAAAATTTTCCAAGCCTTTTTTCCACATTATGGATCCTGGAAATTTCAACTATCTCTTCCTGGTGTTAAGTATGAGTTTCCGTTTTGTTTCCATTTTCCATTTCGTCGGTGCTAAGATATTCGGTCCATGCTATCCCCAGCATCCTTCTGTATAACCACATATCTGTTGCTTGAATTCTTTTCTTCGTCTCTGAGTAAATTGTCCAGCATTCACTACCATATAGAAGGAAAGATATCGCATAACAGTTCAGTGCTCTTTTCTTTGTTTCTAACGATATTTTCTGTTTCTTTATACACTGATCAGGTTTTGGAATGTATCTATGGCTATCCCAATGTGACTTTGGATTTCAGTGGGGCACTTTCCATTCTATGCTATATACTTAAATATTTGTACTTCTTGTCACAGATTCTTTCTGATAATTTAGGTTTTAAGATATGCAATGCACCTATTCTGTGTAGTATACTGTTTATATATATATATATATATATATATATATATATATATATATATATATATATATATATATATATATATATATATAGAGAGAGAGAGAGAGAGAGAGAGAGAGAGATGAATTCTAAAAAAAAGATATATCTAAATGTATTCCTCGACCCAAGACGATGGTGCAGCTAAGGAATTCATGTCAATACAGACAAGTGCTTTTAGATGTAAAACAGGTCGAATGATGTGCGCCTGCGCAGAAGTAAAAACCAAACTTACGTTTTCTGTATTATTATTATTATTATTTCGCATCGCCAACTTAGCCAGCAAGCTGAAGTTTCCTTATTGTTAAGTTTTACCCAAGTAACAGTTAACAATAATTGATATATTTACTCTACAGAACAAGCATGAAGACTTGCTGTATTTTACGACAATAAGAAATTAATGTGATGACACAATTTGCTAGACTGAGCTATATGCGTACCAACAATGCTTGTAAAATCTGGATAGACTTTTCTTTTGATTATGTTAACCTAACTCATTTTAAAACATTGACCATAAAGTTCCAAGTATCACACTTCAAAACTTAGAACAGGACTTTATAAAGTATCCCAATTTATCAACTCTTTTAGAAATGAGAATAATATACATCATCTTCAAGTCTTACGGACATATAGCGTTAGAATATAGGTTTCTGTATGATCACCGAGGATAAGCAACAGTCTGGTCAATACATAGATCGGAATACCAGGTGTGGTCAGCTGGGTGATGTAATGGATAATGGCTCGGAAGTTTTAATGGGCAAATTCCAATTACAATTGGGTTTGTTATATTCACTTACACGCAAATAATCTTGGCAAAGGCATGAATCCACCTCTTCAACATATAGCTGTTGGTTAATTTACATGAATTTCCATCACTAAACATCATTATTATCTCCATCACCCCGCCAAAATTCTTTCACTCGAAAAGTATTTTCTGGCTTTATAAGCTGCAAATATTAAGTCGTATGAAACGAATCAATCAATCATCATCATCAACATCACATCAATGAACAGCAATAATCAATAGTCATTCAAAATCATCAACATCATATGAATTAACATCGATAATCAATCAACATCAGGGAACACCAAAAATCAATCAACACTATCCACATCAACATCACATCAATCAACACCAATAATAGTCATTCAGCATTATCAACATCACATCAATCAACACCAATAATAGTCATTCAGCATTATCAACATCAAATCAATCAACACCAATAATAGTCATTCCGCATCATCAACATCACATAAATAAACACCAATAATAGTCATTCGGCATTATTAGCATCACATCAATCAACACCAATAATAGTTATTCAGCATCATCAACATCACATCAATCAACAAGAATAATAGTCATTCAGCATCATCAACATCACATCAATCAACACCAATATTACTAATTCAGCATTATCAAGATCACATCAATGAACAGCAATAATCAATAGTCATTCAAAATCATCAACATCACATGAATTAACATCGATAATCAATCAACATCAGGGAACACCAAAAATCAATCAACACTATCCACATCAACATCACATCAATCAACACCAATAATAGTCATTCAGCATTATCAACATCACATCAATCAACACCAATAATAGTCATTCAGCATTATCAACATCAAATCAATCAACACCAATAATAGTCATTCCGCATCATCAACATCCCATAAATAAACACCAATAATAGTCATTCGGCATTATTAGCATCACATCAATCAACACCAATAATAGTTATTCAGCATCATCAACATCACATCAATCAACAAGAATAATAGTCATTCAGCATCATCAACATCACATCAATCAACACCAATATTACTAATTCAGCATTATCAAGATCACATCAATCAACACCAATAATAGTCATTCGGCATTATCAAGATCGCATCAATCAACACCAATAATAGTCATTCAGCATTATCAACATCACATCAATCAACACTAATAAAAGTCATTCAGCATCATCAACATCACATAAATCAACACCAATAATAGTCATTCGGCATTATCAAGATCGCATCAAACAACACCAATAATAGTCATTCAGCATTATCAACATCACATCAATCAGCACCAGTAATAGTCAATCAGCATTATCAAGATCACATCAATCAACACCAATAATAGTCATTCCGCATTATCAACATCACATCAATCAACACCAATAATAGTCATTCGGCATTATCAACATCACATCAATCAACACCAATAATAGTCATTCGGCATTATCAAGATCGCATCAATTAACACCAATAATAGTCATTCAGCATTATCAACATCACATCAATCAACACCAATAATAGTCATTCAGCATTATCAACATCACATCAATCAACACTAATAATAGTCATTCAGCATCATCAGCATCACATCAATCAAACCAATATTAGTCATTCAACATTATCAACATCACATCAATCAACACCAATAATAGTCATTCAGCATTATCAACATCACACCAATCAACACTAATAATAGTCATTCAGCATCATCAACATCACATCAATCAACACCAATAATAGTCATTCAGAATTATCAACATCACATCAATCAACACCAATAATAGTCATTCAACATCAACATAACTTTAATTAGCACCAGTAATCAATAAACGTCATCTTCATGTGTATATTTGTGAATTATGTTTTTAAATGTGTGATTTTGCATAGATAACAACAAATGAATATAAAAATAGTAAAGCATAGCTATTCCCCTTTCATGTGCCTTGTCCCTTCGGCACATGGCTCTCCAGAATTTGTTGTTCTTTGAAGCTCTTAATAATTTTTGTCTTTTTTGTTATCTCACTTAATCCCTGTTCTGCCATCTATTTACTCAAACTCAACTCAAGTTATGCTTTGTTTTTCTCTCTCCCTTGCCTTTAATCTGTCCTGTGAGTATCAAATTTCTCTAGCCTTCTTTTCTCATTACATGCCGTAGGAATTTTTGCTGTCTCTTTCTGGTATTTATAAGCACGGATTGATGTAATACACATCGTTTAAAATAAAAACGATGCTTCTATTTGAAATACAATTAACCACCAAAAATAACGTTTGAATTAATAAAACGTGCTTGTGTGTGTGCATGTGTTTGTGTGTGTGCGTGCGTGCGTGTGTGTGTGTATGACATCATCACCAACAAGATCCAGACAGTTGGCTACTACTCCATCTCGAACATCAAGTAGCTTGAGAAAATGTCCAATACCAACCTGTGGAAGAGAAATGATCAGAATCTCATCAACCCCGACGTAAAGAAACGAAAATGGGCGTGTATCTAACACAGCCTACGTAATTCAGTTGGCATTCTCACAAAGGAGGTACCGTGCTAGAATGTACAGGGTAAAAGAAGATCTAGCAGCCAAATGAGAAATGTAGAAGAACGATTGATAATTAAGCAAAAGCAGCCGAAATAATATGGAGGAAAATTGCCAAGAACTGTGTCGGCCATTTGCAACCCACTATGTTCTACAAAGTGTTTACAGAAATAGAACAAAATAGCTGAAGGATTACAAAAGGAGAAAGAGAGATTATAATTAAGAGCAATTTTTTTTCCTCCGATTGCAACTAGCTAAAAATAGAAGATGGAATTGAAGTATGGATGTATATAAATATTATTACACTAGTCTTGCAAGTGCTATAGACTTGTGTTAAAAATCAGCCGCTTACGGCCATGTCACGTTAAACACCGGTTCTAATACGATCGGCGAAGTTAAGAAACGTCATGAATAACGTCTCGGAATTTGAAATAGAATTTGATATATATCCCATAAGTTCTGTCTGAATTTTAACTTTTTGTTAAAATGAACGAAATTAAAAGAGTATTTTATAATGTCTAATGGACATTATTTTTATGTTTAGATGCATTTAAACTGATCAAATTTTATTTCAGAGAACAATAAAATTAAATTTTGTTTGATTAAAACTCTGCTAACATGGAAGTACCCAAGAATCATTTGAGGCACATAATGCTTTATGATTTCAAGAAAGGAAACTCAGCAGCCGAAGCAGCTCGAAACATTCACTCAGTTTATGGAGAGGAATGTGTAATTGAAAGAACTTGCAGAAGATGGTTTGCAAAATTCAGAGGTGGAGATTTCACCATTGAAGATGAAGATCGAACCTGACGTCCAGTTGAGTTTGATGAAAAGCTTCTTGAAGCAGCCCTTGAAGAAAATCTTGCTTTATCAGTTGAGTAATTGGCAGTGGTTCTCAGTTCAAACCATACAACTGTTCATCATCATCATCATCTTCAACAACTTGGAAAAGTTCCTAAACTTGGAAAATGGGTGCCTCACGAATTGTCTGAAAACAACCTCAAATCCCGAGTTGACATCTGCTATTCTCTCCATTCTCACCAACTTGTTTCACCTTTTTTGGATAGACTTGTGACTGGCGACGAAAAATGGATCTTTTATCGAAATGTTAAGAGTCGCTTGTGGCTTGGTAAAGCGGAAGGACCCCAGTCACACTCGAGAAGGGAACTTCATGGGCAAAAGGTTCTTCTTTCAATCTGGTGGGATCGCCAAGGAATAATCCACTTTGAATTCTTACCACTTAATGCAACAATTAACGCTCAAGTATACTGTCAGCAATTAGAGCGTTTGAACCAAGTTTTGAGGAAAAAAAGACCTGCTCTAGTGAATCGAAAAGAGGTGATATTTCATCAGGACAGTGCGTGACCCCACACATCAAGAATCACGTCACAAAAGATCGAAGAACTTGGTTGGGAGAAAATTCCTCATCCACCTTATTCTCCCGATCTTGCTCCTTCAGACTACCATTTGTTTTGTAGCTTACAGAATCATTTGGAAGAAACAGCTTTTGTAGCACAGGAACAGGTTAAAACTGACATTTGTGAGTTCTTCGAATCAAAGCCAAAAGAATTTTACAGTAATGGAATTAGTAAGCTTGTTAACAGATGGAAGGAAGTCATAGATAATCAGGAAAAATACATTGTTGATTGAATCTGTGATTAAATGTAACATTTGGTTAGTTGTTTTCTTTATTCAAAATTCGGACAGAACTTATGGGATGACCTAATAGATAGTGAAAAGACTGAGATAGATAAATAATAAATAAATAGATGTATCGATAGATAGACAGGTAATTAAAAGATTGAGAAATAAATTGATAGATAGATTTCGTATATACATCTTAGTCTGAAAGAAAGCGAAATGCTATAATGTCGAACTTACTACACTGGCAACATCGGTCCTCATACGATCGCCGAAGTAATGTCGACCTTGATCAGTACTGAAATGGTTGACAACTTAGGAATAACAGGTGGTTATGGTCTCGGAATTTTAAATCGGAGCACCGAGTTCTAATGTCAGCCGTGTTCGTTATATACATATATACAAATATCCTTGGGTTAATTAGTAGAAATTGTATCACTAAAATTTTGATTAGCTGTTAAAAACAAATGAATCAAACTTAAAAATTTACATTCGAAAACCTAACATTTCTTTCAGCTTGAAATTGGTAATCCGCGGAAGATACACAAAGATATGAGTTAGACTGAAAAGTTATTTATTAAGCTTAGATTAGACTGAAGTGTAACGAATAGTAACTCAGAAAGTGAAGTTGGCAGTCCGGGTTCGGATTTCGGTTTCGTTACTTTTACTTTAGCACGAATAGCCTTGTAAAGGGTAGGAATTCATATTTACTTATCGTTCTATGGGTTACATACAACGGCTGACTGATACCACTTTCCTTGAAGTATCAACCAATCTAGAAGGAAAACTATGATTTCGAAACCAGCTTGTAGAGGGATGAGCTCTATCAGTCTTTCTTGCCCTATACACAACAATGCTGTTATGGCTGTACTACATGTGGTAGCCTTACGATCCTAATGGGTTATAGGAGTCGCGACGTGATGTAAATATGGGTGAAGACAAATATTTTAGTCAACTAAGGTTACTAGAACTACTACATTATCAAATTGTTTTGTGCGAAAAGCTTGTCAACCACTGTGCAGCTTACATAGATAATTGTTAATAATTGAAACAAATTACTTCACTTCAGGTCGTACGCCGAATTTCATTCAATATTTTGTTTCTTTTATTTTATTTTTATTTATTTTTTGCTTTTAACTATGTTTATTTTCCTGATAGATAGATAGATAATGAAAAGAGTGAGATATATAGATAGATAGATAGATAGATAGATAGATAGACAGACAGACAGATAATGAAAAGAGTGATATATATATATATATATATATATATATATATATATATATATATATATATAGTGTGTGTGTGTGTGTGTGTGAAATGTTACAGTCAGTCAATCGACCTTACTACCCTGACACAGATCGGTAAAACAATTGCCCAATATATGTTTGGTATTGGAAATGAAACCTTTTCCCACGTGGCGTGTATTGGTTATCAGCTATCAATAAACCTGCATTAGAAGTAAAATGAGTTTTTAATTTTATTTCGGAAAGTCAAAGCCGTAATAAACAAAAAAGAGACAAATATGGCACAAGGCCAGTACCAAGGAATATATTAGGTATATTATGTTCTGCCGATTGAGAAGTGTCAGCTTGATTTAAAAATCAGCGTAGGAAAAGCCTCTCGAAGTTGGCAAATTTTTCGTCTTCTTTAGGTGCTGCGTTCCTTCAGGATCTAGGGGATTATAGCTCTCCACAACTTCATGTCTCTTGTAGCTCTTAATTAGTTTTGTCGTTTTGCTATTTCTCCCAAACCCTGTTCTACGATCCATTTACTTTAAGCTGTACGTTATGCACTGCTTTCCCCTATTCCTCTTTCTCTCAATCTGTCCTGTGAGTATCAGATTTTTCAAGCCCTCTTTCCTCATCACCTGCCCCAGAAATTTTCTTTATTTACAATGTAAAAATAATTAAATAACATTCTGATAATATATATCCGCTAACTATAATAAATCAAATAGCAGAATCAGCAATTTTTGAATTCTGTCGAATATATATATATATACATATACATATATATATATATATGTATATATATATATATATATATATATATATATATATATATATACATATATATATATATATATATATATATATATATATATATATAGAGAGAGAGAGAGAGAGAGAGAGAAGAAAAGAAGAAAAAGAAAGTTAATAGTCAAGTATAATCGCTAGTCAACATTCGAGCTAGAACGTCTTAGAAATTCTACCAGACAAGCCAACCATGTGTGGAAATTAAAAGACAAAATAACAGAAGTCAGATTGTAAACTGGAAATTTTAAAAAAAGGCAAACCTTACAACAATCGTAGTAGTATTTGCAACCTTTGTCAACAAGAAAAGTTAGTAATAATAACATTTCCAGACTAAAATAAAAATTTTGGATGAGAGAACGAAAATTATGACTCGTTGCATACAGACTAAAAAGTTCCTTTTAAGTTCATATAAACCAGGATGAAAAGTAAATCTGTACATTTTACTTAAACCCCCACCGATACATTTCCAATAGCCTTGCTTTTTTCCTTCTCCTCCTCCTCTTCTACCACAAATCGTGTGCGTTTATTTATTTATTTTTTAAATAATGAAGTGTTCATTAATTTTTAAAATATAAAGTGTTAGAAAATGAATTAAACAGAATCGCCTGAAGTTACAGAACGGTTGAGACCAATGTAGCGGAATCGGATGACTTCTTAATTTTTATCTCTCTCTCTCTCTCTCTCTCTCTCTATATATATATATATATATATATATATATATATATATATATCAGAAATATGTGTGTATGAATATATATATATATATATGTGTACAAGTATATATGAAAAAATTGTTCCAGTATACATTCTATGGATATCCTTATTGTCTAAAGCGTGCAAGTTTCATTATTCGAAAAATAGTTTTCGCTAATATTTTCACATTTTTGTCGGTCTTGCGTTTCAGATTAGTCATTCTTCGATATTGGTAATAATTAGTTTCCAAAAATCTTTCTTAAGACATCTACCAAATCGTAACATTTAGAAGAAAAAAGGACCTAATATTTGTCCGAAAAGCACTCCGTAAGAATCTAAATGATATATTTAATGTTTGGCTTGTTCATCTTGGAAAGAGAATACAATGGAGTCTTGAACAGGAAACGAATGCTTTCCTCTACATAAGTACATGTGGTTCATCCTTATTTTTGCCTTTTGTTTATGTTGGAAGAATCTTTTCAGCGTAATGTTGGTCACTAAGTTCTTCTCAAGAAAGTAGATTCCTGAAGAAAATGATATTGTGCTCGGCTCATAGCTGATCGATCTTGCATTTTGTTCATTCTAACAACTAAGTGCCTCATTTGTCTAAACAAATTTATCACAACGATACGCTTGGCATTATTGACTTTCTTTCCACGTCTCGTGCTTCACTCTGCAACAGACGCATGGGACGCTGAACAAAACGGTAAGTTTTATGGCAGACCAATAATTTAATTGTCTCTTAGATGTTAAATATAGGATAAAGTCGAGGTGAAAACGACCACTTTAGAGTTTTCGGTCGATAACACTTATACTTTTCTCACATATTCGCTATTTAAATAATCATCATCTCTCGTGCGGAAATTGAGACCATATCTTTCGTCAAATATTATTTTGTCCTTTGAGAGAACAATGACGACGTGGTGACAGGTTTGTAAAGATAATTAACCAGGAAGATCACAGTGAGGTAACTCGTTAAATAATGTTTTACCAGAAAGGAGACTTGCATGACAAGTTTTTTTTTATTTGTTTATTTATTTATATACATATAGTAATGAGATATCTATAGTTTCCTTTTGTCATGATTAATAATATCTGTGAAATCAAATAGCTCGAAATATAAAATCTGTAGAAAAATCCTCGATTTATCGGACTTAGCATCATACCATGCCCAAAAGTCCGTTAAATTCTAAAATGGCCTATAAGGCCACTGTTGATTTTTAAACATGAAAAAAAGAAAGCTTTATTACATGCAGCACTGTACAATATAAAATTATTAAATTATGATAACGAATATGCCAGGTGTAACAGCAAAATTGTTCAAATCATGTTACAGCATAATTGTCCATCCCACTACATGTTTAATATCTAAAAATCGCCTAAGCTAATTGAGTTTCTTTTTTCCAGGTTTTCAGATAAGACGCTCAGCCATCTTGACACCATTTGTGGTAAGAATCACTTGAAATCCCTTTGAGTTATTAAGCTTGAAAGAGAACAGGTAAAAATAGTCTTGTGTTAGCCCCACTCTCTCTTCACACCAGCGCAATCGTGAGGCGAAAAAGATCATTCAGGCCTTCAGTAATGGTACCAACATTGATACTTTGGCTTCCATCTTCAAAGCCCTTTCAAGAACCATCAAAAGAACGGTGGATAAGTTTAAAAATGAGGGAACAGTAGAGAGGAAAACTGGATCAAGCGGTCACAACAGGAAGAGGGATCTTCATTTCAACTTAGGGCTGAATACGTTCTTATTGTTCAAAATAGATTCCAATAGTGCTATAAAAGCTCAGAGAATTTCAGTAAGATATCTTTAAGCATTTATACGATATAAAGGTTCAAAACTTAATCTAACAATTGGACAATTTTGCTGTTACACTCGGTATATTATTTACAAAACATTTAATTTAGTAGTACTTAAACGGTTTTTATCCAAAATCTAACATACTTCTGTGTTCTCATAATCGAAATTATGCTAAACATGTTTATTATAACGTCAAATTATCTTATTAATGACCAATGAACTTTTAAAAATTTGGAAAGGCACATTACCAGCACTGGGACTGGGATTATTTAAAACGCCATGTCCCTTTCCGGATTTAGGTGATCAAAACTCTTCCCAGATTGCCTTTCTTTATTATCTATAAATTGCCATTAATTCTTATGAAAGATAGTTGAGTGGTTACACGTTGCTATCCCCACAGTTTAGAATTCAGTGTTCCTTCTCTTTGAATAGTTGCCAGCCAAGTCTACCTCTAGGATTTAAGCCCTAACTTTGGGGTAAGAAGAGATGATTTTTGTCTTTCCAAAGTGTATTTAAACGAAAGTGAATGTTTGTCATAAAACCTGTTAAATCGGTTATACTCGGACTCGTTAATTCAAGAGGTTAAGGTACTTATCTTTCTCAAAATGACTAACCTTGACAATGGGCATAGAGATTGATCTCCATTGATCACGCTTGATATATGTTCACACATAACATTTGTTCACACTAGCATTCAAATTATATGAAAAAGGATTTGTATCGGGTATTGTACGGGTGGTGTCAAGATTGGTGTCAAGTGTCCGATTCAATAAAAATGGCGTATTGTTGCCATATGTGGGTTGGAGCTATCAGCATAATCTTCACTTCTGGTTACACCCTCTTTCATTTACATCACACCCCTCACTCATCATTACCATTTTAACAGTAACTCTCTACTTTGAGCGGCTCCCAAGCCTTTTTTCGCCGTTATAGATTTTTCGCCCGAGGTTTAACGACAAAATAAGTATCAGCAACATTGACGATAGTTACGAGAAGTTTTTATTATGATTCCAAGTAAAAAAAATATAAGCAAGGATTAGATTAGAATATAAAAAAATAAATACATTATATATTTCAAGCACAAAGTGAATTCTCATTATATTTTCACTATACTGTCCATTATCATGTTACTAAGCATGCAATAAGCTGACACAATTCTCAAACTTCACTTTCATTCTTACATGGTGTCAGTTTTAATATTATTCTAAAACACAATTAAAAATCATATTGAGACAAATTTCAGTGTATGCGGTTTTTCTTTTTTATCAAACACACGTGCCGCCTGGAATAATCATTTCTACCGGCTTGATTGTTTCAAACGGAATAAATACCGGTTCAAAGAAACGTTCCGCCGTGATTTTAAAAAAATAAATCTAGAACAAAATAATCGTGCTGAAATAGGGCAGGTTGATTTCTCATTGTTTTAGAAAATCAGCATTGCACTGATTGTAGAAACTGGAATTTAATGTTATGAATCTGATTTTTGGTGACAGTATTTATGTATTCAAGATTTTACTATTTCAGGAATAAATCCAAACACATTTGTTATATTTTGTATTAGATACATTGAATGAAAAATATATTCAAACCAGAATTCGAATTATGAATCACATAAGCAAAATATGCAAATTTTTCTATATTCGATAAGTAAAAACTGTAAAATATATAAAAGATTACAAAAAAGTCTACTCAATGAATAAGATTTGTTAGATCATAATTAATAATAACAAAAAATAGATAAAGTGTATATAATTCCATAATACTGCTTATCACAAAGTATAAGACAATATGTTTTAAATTTGCATTGTTTATTGAAAATGGCACTAAAACTACTGCACTGTATAATATATTACATCATAATAGAGCTAAATTGTTCAGTACAATTTCCATACAAAGCAAATTGAGGCCTTATTTCATGGCACAATTATTTAGTATTAACGAAATAAGGTTGGGATATATGGCTTTCACTGATCAAGAATTAAATTGCAACGCTATGATTCTGAATCTACACTTAATCTTCAAACTGGTTTTCTAAAAAAAAAAAAAAAAGGTAAGGAATTGGAAAAAATATTTTGTGTCATTTATTATACAAAATCCCAACTTTCAAATTGAGTGCAATACTATGGTTCGAAAATCGATTTGCCCAAATTCTGCAGTGAAAATTATTTGAAAATTAATAAGCGTGTCGTAATAAATAATCACAGTGTTGGGATGGAAGTGAAGAAAATGATTCTATCGTACCGGCACTTGGTTTTTGCTGTACAAAAGTAACAGTACAAGTAGACAGAACAATAATTTAACCAGCCAAAAATTAGATTCGAAGCCATACTTTCATATCTGAAGAAAGTAAAAATTCATATTACTCGATAACATTAACTGTACATTATTTTGGATTTGAGAAAGGATTCGTCTTTAAGACTCTTAAAATTTTTACAATGTGAAGTTTAAAGTTTTCGCATCATTTGGGTTTCCCAATAAAATTGCAAGTCGTTTATCGATTGTCAGCGGTAATTATAATTGAGCTATTAATAGTTATTTACTTTCAGCAATTTATACGAAATCTACATTTTATTAACATATATACAAAACTAAGACTAAAAGAATTTAAGATTAATATCAAGAAAAATAATTAGGCCTCGTGACTGTAGTACTTTCTAATTGATAGTTTGTGGTAGAGGTTGTTCTTCGATCTCCGGTGAATGCTATAATTAATAACTGTGGTTTTCCAGGTTTGTGGAGCTTTTCTACTTAGAAGATTTGCACACAATCCTCTTTTTGCTACTTTGGCTCTGGTCAAGAAAGATGCTGTCATTTTAAAATTTATCCGGAATTAATATTTTTTTTAATTTAAAAAAATGCTTAATATGGTTATGGTTTCATAAATACTTAAAAATATAATAATATATTATATATAATGCTGCTTTCTCAAGTTAATCAAGATCGGCACTTTTTAAATACTGGACAATTAAGAAACAGAAAAATTCTTTTTTAAACAAACAAAAGAATCAGTCAGTTATGTGCAATGCATGATACAGGCTTAGGCGATCATGTATCTTTTGATACATGACTGACGAGGCAGATTTTTTTTTCTCTCAGTAGGTTTCCATTTCTTTCTGCGGTAGACCAGTGGCCATCCAAACCCGGTCTGTCTTGCTGGTTGGGGGTGGGGGAGGATTCATACCTTTCTCAAGAGTATTAGTACGTAAGTGAATGTAATGGATTCCACTGAAATTCGAACTCGGCTCTCCGATTCCTCAATCCGAGCCGATATCAATCAGAGTACTGAACTATTTTCTTTTAATATTTCACCCCAGCTATGGGTTAAATAAGAGGGATCATTAAAAATCATTGTTATTCTCAGAACATTGTTAATGTAATATTCACTAGCAAAAAGAAAATTATTATTCTCACAATCTAAAGTGTTTCAACTATAAATAATCTCCAAAACGTTGATAAGATGTAAAAACAAATCAATTAATATCAAAATAAACTTAGTTAACAACTAGGCAAATCGCCGTAAAACCAACAAGATTGTTATAAGTTTTAATATTACAGTGTAACCCGGATATAAGAGAGTTGTTGGGACCGGAGACAAAGTCTCTTATATCCGGGTTCCTCTTATATACTGGTTTCTCTTATATCCGGGTTTGGTCTATTTTGTTTAGGTAAGTATGTCTCTAATTTGGGACCAGAGAAAATCTCTCTTATATCAGGGTTCTCTTATATCCGGGTTACACTGTATAAAAATAAATTTGATGGTTAGTGTGTGTTCAGCAATTGTCGGTCATTATCGTGCTTAGTAAATATCAGCAACAATGTGGCGTTCCTCCCAAAAGCAATTCGCATTTGAACAAAGAAGAAAAATGTGAATGTAAAATAAATTATAATTGACAAAAAATGTCTGAATTTCCTGAGTGAGGAGTTATTATTTAAACCTTGATTAATGTCGTCAGCATTGCTTTTCTCGCAATTTTTCGGCTGTTTTGCCGTTTGATATTTTTCAGATACCTGTCGATCCGGGTAACTTTGATCTTGTTGTTGTCCTTCTTCTTCTTCTTCTTCTTCTTCTTCTTCTTCTTCTTCTTCTTCTTCTATGTGCAGTGTCCTTCGTCTCTCCGCAGCTTCCTATCCTTTGCTGTCTTTTTACCATTCTTCCCACTTCCGTTCCGCCATAAGTTCGGCATGTAGAAGGCTTGCTACCTCCACTCTGTCACTTTTTCTTCGATATGCCCTGTGAGTGTCAGATTTTTCAAGCCCTCCTTCCTCATTATGTGTCCCAAAAATTACAGCTGTCTTTTTCTGATTCTAAGTATGTGCCCTTTTTTGTTTCCATTTTCATTAGAATTTCCTAATTGTCTACACGCTCTGTTAATGTAATTCTCAGCATCCTTCTGTAGAACAAGATTTATGTTACTGCCTTGTTATTGCATGCAATGAGTTTGAATATTCGATACGCTGCCCAGAAATGCAGCTCTCAATCACAATGCTACCCAAGTCATAAAATAATATTTTAATATCCTAGGCTATAGTCTCACGGCCAAAATATTGTGATAGGTCATTTATCTGAAAGTGATGTAAATAATGACAAAAAACACTTTTGCCCGGGTTTTAAGCAACTGACTTCTATAATTGTTCTAGATTTAATTTTATGCATTCTTAATATTAAAGGTATAAGTTCTAGCGTTTTAGTGAGGATAAGTGACTTATCTTTCTTGTAGTTTGAGTCTAAAAATCCCTTATTAAATTTTTACTATTCTTTATTTCAGATTACTATATATCCTTGTAATGTGTAAAAAAAAGCTTCCAAGGAAAAAATAGTTTGCAATTGGGTATACAGACTCTATTTTTTAAAAAGCGCTTCGAACTTTTGCACGCACTTATTATTTTGGGATCTTAGGGCCATAAAAAAGCACCTTGAAACCCATACACAACTCTCATTAGAAAAATTCTTCATGATAACACCATCATTCTAAATAAATCTAATTGTCGAGGACGTGTTAAGTTATTGAGGCTGTTTATATAAAGCAACCCAAAGCAATCCTAAACGTTACCTTATTTTACAGCGATAGAATTTGTTTGGGCTTTTTAAAAGAAAAGCCGACAGAGGATAACAGGCATATTTCAGTCATACAGCTTCTATACCATAAACCCTTAAACACCAGCACTGAAACATATTAACAACAAACTCCTTGAAAATAGCTAATGAATTGTCCGAAACCGCTTGATACAAAAATCATTACGCGTAGCTCCCGTACTCTCTTAACACGCCAAAGAAAACTGTAAGAAAATTCGAAAAACTTAATAAAAAATTATAAGATTTTCCTCTTTTCTGTCAAATTTAATGAAACATGTATACAAGAAATGTTGCTGCTGATATATATATATATATATATATATATATATATATATATATATATATATGTATATATATATATATTATTTATTTTACGATATTAAAGCAAAAAGATGTTAAAAATCGCTACACAATTGCTATCGTTTTTCGATGCATATCAATGCATCTCCTCAGGTGGTTGTAAATTACTGTCGAGTGGACGCTTAATTTAATTTCAAAAGCAGAATACCTCCTCTTTTTTCGAGAAAAAATAGGTTTGAGGGTATTACAGTGATCATCCAATCGAATATAACTTACGTTAAATTCAAGCTAAACGAAAAAGGTAAAAAAATTATGAGTCATGACAGGAACTTGTCTGCGAAACGATCCAAGATGTTAGATCAAAGACTAATACAGATGGTTACGTTATTTCGTAAAGTGTATACCAGACAATCAAATTTACCAAGAAATAAAAGCGGGGAGGGGGGTAATGAGTAATTTAACATAATGGTAAATAGTTATATGCTT
>OZ010579.1:72544063-72626563 GCA_963932145.1 Acanthosepion lycidas | reverse complement strand
TACACATGAAACCATACAAACTAAGCCTCGTCCAAGCACTTACTAATTATGACAAGGTGATGCGGAGGATATTCTGTGAGTCAATGCTGGAGATGGAGGAAGGTGATGAAACTCTCTTTTCACGTTTAGTTTTTAGTGACGAAGCGAATTTCCATTTGAGAGGCACAGTCAATCGTCACAATGTGTGCATTTGGGGAACAGAGCACCCAAAACTGGCTATTCACTTTACTGCAAGCAGATTCGAATGACTTTATTTTTCAGCAAGACACAACACCACCCCATTGGCATCTCGGGGTTAGTACTTATCTGAATGAAAGCGTGCCTCAGCAATGGATTGGGAGGAGAGGTGCTAAAGATCTTACTCTCTGTGCTTGGCCTGTCAGATCCCCGGACCTCACTGTGTGTGACTTTTTCTTGTGGGGGTATGTTAAAGACCAAGTTTATGTTCCAGCACTTTCAGCAAGTATCGATGACTTGAAAGATCGAATAACAGCTGTAATCAACATGGTGGACCGTGACATGCTGAGGCGCATTTGGGAGGAATTCTCATATCGGCTTGATGTTTTCCGCGCTGCCGGTGGTGGCCACATTGAGCACTTATAAAACATGAAATGAAACTTGAATGTATATACAACACATGTGTTCATGCTAGAGGTTTGTAATTTTTTTCGTTATTGACACATCACGTGATGATTTTGGCGTATTTTTTTTGAAACACCCTGTATATATATATATATATATATATATATATATATATATATATATATATATATATATATATATGTGTGTGTGTGTGTGTGCGTGCGAAAATAAAGGTGGTGTTCGTATCTATGTTTGTGGTAGGCTATGCTTAATAAGTCAGGAAAATTCGATCATACGTGCACATCACACCAACCAACTACAAAATGCCGTTAAGTACTGAGAATCTCCGTCACTTTTACGTAAGAGTTTGCAAGTTCGCTGCAGGACTGAAAAGACATGCAAACAATCATAAAGATAGACCTAATGATAACGAAATGTATATGTCTCATGTCTACCAACTTTTTGCTAAAGGTATCAAATGTCTGACCAATTTAAAGATCTATATCCGTTCAAACAACAATCAGATCTTAAAATATCTCGAGATGATCACACATGACAATGCTGTGGCGCATGCATTATTTTTCTATTACTTAAAGTCTGCGCAAGAAAGTGAGAGAGAGAAAAAAGAAAGAAAACATTACTTAGACGCATGTTCAGAATGACTTCGTGGGGCCTGTTAATATCATCCATCTACATTGTGCCGTTAATGTCGCCTTTAACGTTTGATGGAAAAATTGAAACAGAATCTGGAGTAGAGAGAAAAGAACGAAAGAAAAGGCGAAACTAAAAATGTTCGGCGTGCAGCTATAAATTGTCGCTAAGCGTCCAATCAAAATGAATCCTTTCCCAACTTGACAAATTGGCCAGCACTGCAAAAGAACTCCGTTTTCTCCAATATCTTTGGACACTTTTGAGTGTAATACGATGACAGTGATCTCATGGGTAGCACTTCAAAATATACTTATAGATATCTAATAAGTTTAGTTCAGTCTTGAACGGGACCATGCAAAGGAAAGGAATATTATTTTGTAAGTACAGACGCACGCACACCTGTACAGTAATTGCATTAATCGTAATACATCTGACCTTAATTTCGACTTAAAAATATAGATTTAAATAAAAAAAAAAAGAGAGAGAAAAGAATGTGTCATATTAAAGCGAAATTGTATAGAAAGCACACTGATTTCTGGGTCTTCCATAGTTAATTTACGTCCGCCTTTCATAACAAAATCACTATAGTGTAACCCGGATATAAGAGACCCGGATATAAGAGAGATTTTCTCTGGTCCGAATTTAGAGCCATACTTACCTAAACAAAATAGACCAAACCCTGATATAAGAGAAACCGGGATATAAGAGAGTTCGTATCCGGTCCCGACAATTCTCTTATATCCGGGTTACACTGTAATATCACAATGTGGGATTTATTTATTTATTTAAAAACAAGAGCGATAGAAAGAAAAACAGTAAGAAATTGTATCAAGTCAGTTTGGATGTTTTTGTTTTTAATTGAGTTCACCCAAAGCAAGACAGTAATGCCACTAAGACACAAGGGATAATACGGTGTGGAAAATTAGAGAACAGGAACATTACTAAGGAGCGAGGACAAAAGAAGGGTAATCAGGAAGACAGGAGATAACGACTGATAATGCACTTAAATTTTTCGAAGATCAAATTTGACGAGAAAGAATGGAGCTGGAAGAAAGTTTCACAAGCGAGAAGTGCGAGAATGTGAATTATTAGCATACGGTTAGATCTAGCCAACTCAACTGTAAATTGATGAGACGTTTTCGCCAGTCCATCTGGGATATTAAAAGAGTAAAAAAAAATTAACAACAGCTAGAAAACAAGAAAAACAGGAAGAATTTCACTGAGGTCGGCTCGGTTGTATATGTAGAGACACATGCGCTTGTTATTATGTTCCCTTCCACTACATATATATATGATTACCTCAATTACAACATGATTTGGTCGGAAGAAGTCTTTGCGAAGGACGGAACATTAATATAGCATTATTTTTTTACATTTTGTGATTCGATTAACCACGCAGATATATATATATATATATATATATATATATATATATATATATATATATGTATGTATGTATAGAGAGAGAGAGAGAGAGAAAGAGAGAGAGAGAGAGAGAAAGAGAGAGAGACTGACGAGAAAAAATTGTATCCCTTTAAGGATTATGCCTATTTCCCCTGTATACACGTGAACATTGAATGACGGTTATCGGTGCGGTAAGAAAAATCAGCAAACTGGGTTCCAATTTATCCCTAGCTGTTGCACTTGACTTTGCAATAATGCATTTAGGAAATGCATGAAATAGTATAGTAGATTGAAAACTTTAGTCTTGGGTGGTAGCCTAGACAACTCTGCATACAAAATCATAGTGGAAGCAATTAGAAAGTTCCCCTTTATCTTCCTACAGAAGTCGCAGCAATTCACTGATAAAGAAAACGCGTGTATGTATATATATATATATATATATATATATATATATATATATATGTGTGTGTGTGTGTGTGTGTGTGTGTGTGTGTGAATGTAAATATGCGTGTAAAACTTACCACAGGATTCTACTGCTCAATGGCAATTTCTGAAAAATTCGTATAAAGAAGTTTAATTCTGTTCAAAAACGAAAATAAACTGGAATATTTTATATAAAAATTCTGTATTTATTTGATCTTTCATTGCCGATTTCCGTTGGTGAACTTGAAAGAGTCTCTATGCGAGCGATTTTGACAGTATCTCAAGTCAAGATGAAACACTGACAATATTATCATAAACCCACTCTCTTCATCTCTATCTTAAATTTTGTTTTATTAATCTCTCTCTCTCTGTCTCTCTCTCTCTATATATATATAAATATATATATATATATATATATATATATATATATATATATATATATATATATATATATATATATATATATATATATATATATATATATATATATATATATATATATATATAATAAAACTATCTATAAGAACACCGGATTATATATCTTACTGTTCTTTCTTTATATATATATATATATAGTGATCTTCCAAGCGTAGCTTAGATGTGGCACAAGGCCGAAAGTAAGGGGTACCGAGTGAGGAACGGACACACTACTCAGTCGTAATTGTTCGAGCAAGACAAGCTTGCTAACCATTACACCGCCTCCGGGTGCCCCATAGTGATTTTCCAAGCGTACTTTAGATGTGGCACAAAGCCGAAAGTATAGGGCACTTAGTGAGGATCGAACTCACTAACTCAATGATACTTTTTCTAGTGAGGCAAGCTCGATAAGCATTAGACCAAGTCGAGATGCCATATATATATATATATATATATATATATATATATATATATATATATATATATATATATATATATATATATATATATATATATATATATATATATATATATATATATATATATATATATATATATATATATATATATATATATATATATATATATATATATATATATATGTGTGTGTATGTGTGAAAAGTGTGTGTATATAAATATAAATAAATATATATATAATTATTTATATATTATAAGCGCGGTACTTATTAGAAAGCGCTCAATATCAGAGATAGAGCTAACATATTTGGTTGGATTGATGTGAGTTTCTGACCCTGGGTTTTACGCTTTTGCGATCGTCAGACAAACTGATTAATTTTTTATTTAAAAAAAAAAAATTTTTTTTAAACTGATTAATTTTTTATTTTTTAACAAATTAATCAGTTTGTCTGACGATCGCAAAAGCGTGAAACCCAGGGTCACAAACTCACATCAATCCAACCAAATATATATATGTATATATATATATATATATATATATATATATATATAGTGAGAGAGAGAGAGAAGGGTATTATTTGTTACTTCTTTATATATGAATTCAATTGTAAAGTCTGATTTTGTATAGTTTAACATCTGTGGATATATTAGTAAGTATAGTTTCACTCAACACCGATACTAACTACAAAACCAAAACATCAACCTGAAAACGCGTGTCATATTCTTCAATAGCCTGATCATATCGAGAATTTCATATTGATGCCATGCATGGCGGAAAACCTGTCCAAAATATCTACACTGTCAGCTGTATACAACTGCTTCTTAGATCAATCATTAAAATGAGTGAATGTAGTCAGAGGTTGTTGGCGAAGACCATCTTTGCTTAAACTTTCTGGACTGGCGCTACAGAATCACAAACAAAGAAATGTACCAAATAACAGAAACCACATCACTTGAAGACTATCAACAGCTGAAAGAAGGAAATAGCTAATGGCAACATGTAACTCGAAGAGAAAATAAAAACATAATCAAGATAATGAAATTTCACACTGCTTCAAATAAAACATTAAGAAAGTAATCCCCCATCAATACTGGAAAGAGTGGTAACAAATATTGGACATGAGAAACCTATTTTCGTGAAAAATTGTTTTAACAGAAAGATTTTATAAATTTCGAATCAAACTGGAAATCAAATCTAATCATAGAAATCTTATTCTTTATTATTCACTGATCGCCATATTTGTTGGCAATGTTTTGTTTATATATACTAGTAGCATTATAAATAATATTTTACTGAATTTCAATGTTTTTTTATTAATTTTTTTATCCGTTCTGTCTATCAATGAACGTATATCGTCGATTTCAGTAATGCATTGAAAAGCAAGTGAAATTAAAATGAAAGAAATACAAATAAAAAGTTGATAATGCTCAGTATAATTAAACCTTAAACGATGATGAAAAGCATTCACAAACGTGCGAGCCAAAAAGGTTTTGTTTTAAATAAAGCGAGAAATTTTCGTTTTTAAATGATAGATTTTAATGCTGTTTTTCCCTTTAATTATAGGCAAAACTATAAAAGTATTTTTTCATATTTTTATAAAAATAAAGGGAAAATGTAACGGAGTTAGCAATTAAGGTTTCATAAGGTCTCAACATTCTTTGCCTCTTTTTCTCTTCGAGGAGTATGCATCCCTTTCTTTGACTTATTCTTCCAGAATTATTTGCTAAAAATTATGCATGGAAATGGCGCCCTCATTAATTCTAGAGCTGCCAATTAATCATTTATTCTCGAATTATGAATGATTCCTGGAAAAAATGATGATATTCGCTGATCTCAAAGGAGACATCAATGAATGATGCCCACTGATCTCAAGGCAAACATCATTGAATCATTCCCGCTGACCTCAAGGGAAACAACATTGAATCATGCCTGCTGACCTCAAGGGAAACAGCATTGAATCATGCCCGTTTGTTTAAACTTTAGCAAAATGAAGATATTACTATGAATGTTTGACATTGAAATCCAGAGAAATATTTTTCTATACGAATGTTCACCCAATACAAAATCGGAGAGCCACTCAAGATAGAGTGTCACTGTATGGTGTTGTATGAGTCAAAAAAAGGCACAAAGTACAGTTTATGAGGTGTGGCCTTTTTGCTGCGTACTTTGCTGAAGTACGCAGCTTTCTTTCTTTCGTCCGTGTCTATTGGTCCATCTCCGGCGAACACACTCTGTACCAATCCTGCGACCCCCACCACGTGGGTAGTATTCGCAGGAATATCGGTGAAGAACTGCCAAAGATCAGGCTTGACCCCTCTCTGTTGTGGATATACTTGTAAAAGACTAAAGTCACCTGTATCGCCGGTAAATGTAACCCCTTCCCCGTCAATTATTTTTGGAAAAAAACGTTTCATTTTCAGACGATTCAGGCACCTTGAACTACTCGAGCGGTGGCTAACACCTCTACTTAGAACTGGACTCATTTCAAGCTCAGAAGGGTATAAAAATTCAAGATCGACGTACAAAAATGTAGCTGGTTTTTTAACGTTATGTTCGAACGTGTTACTTCGTCCCTGTCTGATAAAAGACACTTTTGGTAAAAAAAACATATATACACGTCTATACCGTGGAAGGGGCTTTAATTAATTTCAACAACACTCATTAACAAGTATAAAAATAACTTTTATTTAGAGTAATATGATTGATTAAGATCATGATTACATAAACAAAAGAGTTTTGAAGAAGTTTTCCAGTATAAGAAATTCATGAGCTGAGAGGAAGAGGTTGACTGGCGGGGTTGGAGTTATGGTTATCCATAACTCCAACCCCGTCAGTCAACCTCAGCCCAGAGTCATTCAACTATTTACACGCAGGTAAATGATCGAGGGAGTTCAAAAGGTGTCGTAAAGAACAGGTCTTTAGCTGATTGAGGCACCAGGATCATCCAGCAGAGTGAGTGATGGTTTACTAGCGGCGAGACCAGTTTGATCTTACTTCCGCTTTTATGGTGTGCAAACCCCAATTTCACTGCTCTTATCGGCTAACCAATAATAATGCTTGATCCATAGCCTTGTGTCAGGCGCATTGAAGGGGAGAAAGGAAAGCCTCCAAAATCGCAATATTATTGGTGGTCCAATCAAAATAATGGTCTTATGTCGTAAGTATCAGAGAGGAGGCGAGAGGTCCATCCAAACTGTTCTCTCATTGTCAGAACGATCAAGATTGTGTTCTTGTATCGCTCATATCCAACTTCAGTGGAACATTTTCCATCTTCCACTGAAGGACATGAGTATCACAGGCGTCAACGTCACCTCCATCTGACAGTCTATCAAAACAAATCTGACCTGTAAAGATTTACTTTTTGTCACTCATTTCAAGTAATAAATCTTTTATCAAATGAAAACAAGACTCAAGTTGAACAGATCAAATACTTAAGACTTTGCATAACGACCAATCCCATCCAAGCTTTCAATTTCACCAATAATCCAAAAGTCACACAAACCTGTATCGCAATTTTTTAAGCTGAAAAATATTTTCCTTTCTTAGAGATAAAAATTAAATCGCCAGTCAAACTTTGACACCAATCATGGTGGCATAAGGCTATGTAGGAAAGATAATGTTTAACCCTGAATATGTCAAGATTGTAGTGATTGGAAAAACATCTTGCAGGGAGTCAGTTCAGAGTGGAATTTTTTTTACTAATGGAATTCCGAGAGAATAATGATGATTCACCATTATGCGACATGGCCAGTCCCAGTTGCAAAGATCAGGGCTGCTGGGACAAAGGAATCTTGCTCGTCAGAACACATGCTATTGATAAACCCATTTAGTAACAAGAGGCTTGTGATGTTTCGCCTGTGATGGCATGGATAACGTTAAACTTTGCATTCGAGTCAGAATGCACAAAAGATTGATACGACTTCAAACGATATCGATGACATAATTTATTCCATTCAGCACGCTAGTAATGGACAGGACATCTAGCCCATCAGTAGGACAACGGGTGACTTTCTGGTAGATCCATATGATCTCCTAATACATTTTACAGGTGCTGTCTACAGGGACTTTATTTCGAACACACTTCCAGACCTGCTAGAGGATGTATCCCTGCTAATACAAAGCCGCATGTTGTTCAGGCATGATGGGGTTCCAGCATATTTTAGTCATATTGTTCATAATGCACTGGCTGACATTTTCCATGAAAGATGGATAAGTAGATGAGAACCTATTCCATGGCCCGCACGTTTCCCCGAGCTCAATCCTTTGGATTTTTATCTGTGGGGTCGCCTAAAACAATTGGTTTATGCAGCAAACATTGATATTGCAGAGACGCTTCGTCAATATTCATGGGGGCCTGCGAAACCATTAGACACCGTGTGGGATTATATGACTATCCGCCAGTCAATGATCCGACGGGTGCATGCGTGTGTAGAAGCAAGCAGATGACATTTTGAACATTTTTTATGAGTTGCTGCGCTGAGATACAGCGATAGACTTTCGGACATACGTTTAGATGGACATTTTACCTTGTTTTGTTGTCAAGAATTCATCCCAAAGTTTCTGAAAGTATTTTTGGTTTGTATCTTGGATCCTATATTTGACAGCGTTTACCGTAAAATTTAAACTTAATATTATGTTGGTGCAAAAATAATGACAGAATAATGTCGTTTTCTGACGTATTTTTAACGTCAAAAAACGACATTATTACGTCATTATTTTTGCACCAACCTAATAAATCAAAAACGAAGGATTTGCGGGCATACGTTTATTTGGACTTTTGTCCTTGTTTTCTTGTGAGGAACACGCTCCCAACGTTTGTAAAAGTATTTTAATACACCCTGTATATGTATAAAAGTGAATACTTGGGTCGACACAAGAGGCGACAGTGTGCTTCATCCCAAACTTCAGGCCACGATTTTTATATGCTGGCTCGACTCTTTATATATGTTGTTCAGTGGTGTATTATGGATAGTAATGTCTATTAAATTGTCCTGGCGGTTATTCGGTGTGCAAAAAGCTGTTATGTTTAAAATTATTATTGGTGTTGACCTCAGTGTCCATTTTTACCTACTATCTCTGGTATTGAGCATATTTACCCATAAATATATCTTAAAAGTATAATTTTATTATATATATATATATATATATATATATATTTCTTCAAAGTATATTTTTAACGAATATCTGTATTGAAGGAGATGATCTGTGCACTCTAGAAACGCAATAAAGAAAATGTGACCTGCGTTTTTCGAGTTCGCAGGCCGGTAGACGAAATAAAAACTATTTAAACAAACGCTCCGTCTACACAAACTGAAAATATTAAATCTGAAGAACGATTAATGGTTTCCTGCATGTTTCTTATTCAATATTCTATCCCATCTAACACACACACACAGATAGATAAATAGATAGATGTGCATAGGTGTGCTTTGATACATGCATGTTGCGTTAATAAGTATGTTCGAATACTTCTGTGCAAGTAAGAGGTTATTCATATTTAATAATTGCATAATTATCAAAACACGATCCTCTCCCCTCTCTCTTTTTCTCAATATATCAATATATATGACCCTGTCCTCTCTCGCTCTCTCTCTCAATATATATATATATATATATATATATATATATATATATATATATATATATATGCTCCTGAAAAATCATTTCGGTTGCGTTCTCGTGGGAGAAAGTGTGAGTTTGTAAACTAATGCTACTAATGCAATACTCTTCGATAAAACGAATAGAGTTCTCTCAGTCACTTGAGTGTTTATTTAAAAATAAATACGCTTAAATTCACCTTCATCCCTGCCGTGCGTCAACGGCTTGCGGGTAGATTCTCCGACTGACGCCAGTTCAGCCGGATCTAGCTACACTGATGAGTTGTGATACAGCAACACCGTCTGTCTGTGAATGGCAATATATATATATATATATAAACATACAAAAAAATTGTGACTTAGTTGATTGATTCTATTTTCAGCATCTCGACTCTCCATGTTTGTAGACGGACTCTCCAGCAACTGTTCCATTCACTCGTCAGGAAATACTATCAATTGAATGCTATTTTTTTTCGTCACTTTTATATTTAGTTAAAAAAATAATTCATGCACTTTTCTTTGGTGTAAGATTTTTTTTCTTCTACTTACATTGTGCGGGCGTGTGCATGCGCCTTCCCGATATATATATATATATATATATATATATATATATATATATATATATATATATATATATATATATATGTGTGTGTGTGTGTGTCTGTGCGCGCGCGTGTGTGCGTGTGTATGTGTGCTTGTAAGTGTGTGATTGTGTCTGTGTGAGAGAGAGATTTGGTACCCGTACTTTTGTCATATATATATATACATACTTGCATATACTATATATATATATATATATATATATATATATAAGGCTCAAACACTAATATTTTATATATTCTTACTCCGTCCTGGACATTGAGTTCTGCCTGGATTCTATCCTCTTGGGAATTTATTCATATAAATATATATTTATATTATATTTCGAGACGAGTGTAGTTACCTATATATATATATATATATATATATATATATTGACCACTAATATTATCAATCCACACACACACACATATACATACATACATATATATATATATATATATATATATATATATATATATATATATATATATATATATATATATATAAATGTGTCTGTGTGTGTATCTGTGGCTGTATAAAATAAAGAGATTTACAGGAAGTGAATGATCTGCCCTCTTTCAATATCAAATTCCAGACGCCCTCGAGTGTTCTTTATCTACTGAAGACTTTTTTCTTTAATCGTTATATGAAGCAGACTCTCTTGACTCTCTGTTTCGAAGAGTCTTTAAGCCAATCGGGCCGATATAATGCCAGGCTTATCAAATGATCAGCTGAACCATGTTCGTCACATGAAAATCAAACCTGGCTAAATGCCTCTTCCTTCAAAAGATCTAATAAATCGAATTATTTCACCCCAACCCTTTCAAAGAACTTTTTATTTAATTCAAAGACGCGTGCGGGTGTACATGCCCGTGAACAGCTATGAGATTCAATTGGCTTTGGTGTTTCCATGAGTCTCCATTTTCCTACTTTTCTCACGTTTTCCATATTGTTCTCCGAGTTCCTTGAGAATTTTGTGCATAAAGTGTTAGTGAGACTAGAATCGAAATACCACATAAAAAATTTTTTTAGTAATTCAATCTCATAGATTGTTACTGGTTTCTTATTTCTATAAACGTTATTTTTATGGGTACATGCATTTGAGCAGATATCACGGTTATTTTTGTTTGTTTGTTACAGTAAAGTTAACATCTACCGACCTAGATTCTTTTTTGATCAATATCCCTGAGGAAGTTTCAGTTATAAAGCCATAAAGTGTCTTGAAGACCAGAAGGAATGATTTATGGAGGTTCCTTCTTTTTTTTTTTTTAACTATAATCCTTTTTTTCGAAATGATGTACACTTCTGGACACACTTTGAAAAGAATTATCATAGAAATTTAATCCTACAAGTAGAATGTGCAGCAAACGTTCACTCGAGGTTAGTGAATGTTTGTACAAAAACTGCAAATAATTTAAGTTTAGTAAGAAGATGGGTCAGTAGATCTTTTGACAATCCTAGAGAGGAAGTTTAAACTGAGTTTAGTGATATGTCTCACACTGGAAGGTCTGCTGCTTGCTGGAAGTGAGGATGAAACAAAACAGTCTCATTCTCTTATTACAGCTGACAGAATAATCAATATTTCAAAGTTCTATTAAAACCTTCGATTGATCGATGTTAATATTTGAATTTTGATGAAGACTGCTACTTAAAGAACAAACGTACGTCGGTAGATAGATAGATAGATAGATAGATAGATAGATAGATAGATAGATAGATAGATAGATAGATAGATAAGAACAAACGTACGTAGATAGATAGATAGATAGATAGATAGAGAGAGAGAGAGAGAGAGAGATGAGACAATAAGAAAATTGTGTTTAAGACTAGAATTCTGTTTAAGTTCTAGCTTCAGGATCGCCGTGTATTTGTTGGTATAGTAATCGATAGTTCAATTTCTGATAATACAGACTCAATGAAAGAGGGCTGGTACTAAAAAAACGAACGAGATGAGCTCTCCATAGACACGGGCAGCTAAACGAGAACACTGTACCCCTTCCTTAGGTTAAATAAAAAAGTTCATTCTGGAATTCACTGATGATACATGAACTCCGAATGTTAGCGTTGCAGTTTTTAAATTAAAAGTTTCAACAGGAATTTATCCTCGCTTTTGTTAAGCTTTGAAAATCTGTCATAGGGAAAAAATTTCAGGAATTTTGTCGCTAATACTTGCGACAATACAAAAAGGAACATTTCGCCACCAAACAAAAAAAGAGATCATTGAATCAACATTGAGGAATCATATTTTGGTAAACATCAGTTAAGAAATAAGACATAAGAAAGTAGGCTACGAAAACTTTTTTTTCGATAGTCTATGTTGGAGTTCCACAAAAAAAGACGCAGATATTTTAGAATATTCAATGCATTTTCGATGTTGGAATGTCAATAGTAACGGCGAATATCATTTGATCATAAAAAAATTATTATTATATACAATACAAAATTGGAATATTAGCATTTTTTCTACACATCACATGTTTTTTTCCGACTTTATTTACTTTACTGGTATTTTTCTCGTTTGTCTCTCGAATCTTTGTTAGGTACCGAATTATTTCGCGTTTTATCTTCTATTTTTTATGGGAAAACACATTTTCATCCCACTCTATATATCCTCTGTGTCTTGGAATTTTGTTTTTGCTTGAAAGTGTCGTTTTCATTCACCGTGGTGGCACTATATATATATATATATATATATATATATATATATATATATATATATGCAGAATAAGTTATTTTATAATTTTGTTTACTTTTCAGTTCACCTCTTTTGTAAATTTATCTCCTTGTTTTTTCTATGTTCGTCTGTTTATCCTTTTGTTTATTCATGTATTAGGTTGAGTCAAAAGTAATTCCGGTTTGTAGAACCAATTCTAATGAATGTTTCGTCCTAACTACCAGTTATACGGAACAATTAAGAATAAATTTTGCATACACCAACATGTACGGAAGTGGCAGTGAACACATTTGATTTTAACAATAAATTTCTTAACCCCACTAATAGAGGTATTGAAAGAACATAGACGCCATATAATTTTATGGGAGATCAAGCAATGGAGTAATAATATGACCAGCAAGTATGGAACTTGTTTGTAAATATTCTGGAGAAACATTGTTGAAAGACGAACCCAAACAGGGGCGTTCATCGGGCTTTGATTATGAAGCTCTGGTGTCAAGAGCGGAAATCACACCACAGTAAAGCAATTAATAAGGATGTTAAATACACCACAATCTAACATATGCGGACACCGAATACGAAAAGTCATCAAGCTAGGTGTTTGGGTTCCACACGCTCTTAAAGAAAAAAAGACAAAGCGGGCCGTTAGTAAACCAAAATATGTTTTATTCGAGTCAATATTTTACAATAAAATTGGTATTATCTAAATGATGTTGATAAAACCTTCATAATATAGTTGTATGTGCAATATATAATGGAAGTTTCGGCTTATAATATCTATCCTTGTTAAAAAAAATATTGATATTAACCTGTTTGTGGGAATGTGAGGTTTTATGTTCAGCATAAATCATGACAATATTTATTTTTAAATATCAACTCCTTGTGGATCATTTAATGCCGAAATCTAAATAATTTGAACAATTTTATGGCTTCAACTACATATATCAGTTTATAATATCTATCCTTGTTAAAATTCGGACAGGACTTATGGGATGACGCCCATAAGTTCTGTCCGAATTTTAACTTTTTGCTAAAATGAACGAAATTTAAAGAGTATTTTATAATGTCTAATAGAAATGAACATTATTTTTA
Source organism: Acanthosepion lycidas (assembly GCA_963932145.1). NCBI lineage: Eukaryota > Metazoa > Mollusca > Cephalopoda > Sepiida > Sepiidae > Acanthosepion > Acanthosepion lycidas. The sequence continues at coordinate 72,612,723 of OZ010579.1, read as the reverse complement.
TGTTTAGATGCATTTAAACTGATCAAATTCTATTTCAGAGAACAATAAAATAAGATTTTGTTTGATTAAAACCCTGCTAACATGGAAGTACGCAAGAATCATTTGAGGCACATAATGCTTTATGAGTTCAAGAAAGGAAACTCAGCAGCTGAAGCGGCTAGAAACATTCATTCAGTTTATGGAGAGGAATGTGTAAATGAAAGAACTTGCAGAAGATGGTTTGCAAAATTCAGAGGTGGAGATTTCACCCTTGAAGATGAAGATCGAACCGGACGTCCAGTTGAGTTTGATGAAAAGCTTCTTGAAGCAGCCCTTGAAGAAAATCCTGCTTTATCAGTTGAGGAATTGGCAGTGGTTCTCAGTTCAAACCATACAACTGTTCATCGTCATCTTCAACAACTTGGAAAAGTTCCTAAACTTGGAAAATGGGTGCCTCATGAATTGTCTGAAAACAACCTCAAATCCCGAGTTGACATCTGCTCTTCTCTCTATTTTCGCCAACTTGTTTCACCTTTTTTGGATAGACTTGTGACTGGCGACTAAAAATGGATCTTTTATCGAAATGTTAAGCGTCGTAGACAGTGGCTTGGTAAGGAGGAAGGACCCCAGCCACAGCCGAGAAGGCAACTTCATGGGCAAAAGGTTCTTCTTTCAATCTGGTGGGATCGCCAAGGAATAATCCACTTTGAATTCTTACCACCTAATGCAACAATTAATGCTCAAATATACTGTCAGCAATAAGAGCATTTGAACCAAGCTTTGAGGAAAAAAGACCTGCTTTAGTGAATCGAAAAGAGATGATGTTTCATCCGGACAATGCGCGACCCCACACAGCAAGAATCACGTCACAAAAGATCGAAGAACTTGGTAGGGAGAAAATTCCTCATCCACCTTATTCTCCCGATCTTGCTCCTTCAGACTACCATTTGTTTCGTAGCTTATAGAATCATTTGGAAGAAACAGCTTTTGTAACACAGGAAGAGGTTAAAACTGACATTTGTGAGTTCTTCGAATCAAAGCCAAAAGAATTTTACATTAATGGAATTAGTAAGCTTGTTAATAGATGGAAGGAAGTCATAGATAATCATGGAAAATACATTGTTGATTGAATGTGTAATTAAATGTAACATTTAGTCACTTGTTTTCTTTATTCAAAATTCGGACAGAACTTATGGGATGACCTGATAGTTCATAAACAGTTGTATACTTTCAACTACAGATAACATGTATGGCTGGTTATTTCGCTTTCAAAATTTATCGTGGGTCCTTTTTATATAAAAATATATTGCTGTTGTTTTTACTATAAAAATGTAATTTTATACTTTCTTAGTGTTTTGTTTATTAATTTATTTAATTTACACGTTTACCTTCTGTAGATTAAATAGAGCTCTAAATTTGTTGGCGGTTGCCCGAAGACACCTGATGAAAGCCGTGGAGCACAGCGGTCGAAACGTGATAATTTCAACAAAAATGCGGACATTCTTCGGAATGTAAATAATGATAACTCCCAATCACAAAAAGAAAATCCTTATCTGTGATCATTCATTTTAATGCATTATATTCACGTCTTTCATCTGGGCTTACACACCCAAATGTAAATTTGCAAGCACATACCAGAATGTAATGGAGAATGAGCTATTATTGCAGCCAATGGGGAAATCGTTCATCACTAGGTACCTGTTATATAGGAATAAAATGTTGCTGCCAACACTTGAGTGTGAACATAGATCGCCAGTGAGTAAATACAGGCGATCCCATTATTGAATTAAGTGGACCACGTGATCATAGAGAAAAAAACGCATATATGTAGGAAGTAGCTGACGACTAACGATCGCCATTCCTAGTCTATATTCTCTGTTACTATTCGGATTGTTATTTCTACTCTATTCTCTATTACTATTCGGATCGCTATTCTCTATTTTATTCATTGTACTATTTCTCTATGTGAATCCCTATTCGGATTACTATTCGAGCGAGTATTATCGAGCAAGTACCATTTGTGCGAGTGCTACTCGAAGGCGTCGGACACCAATATTGTTCAACGGCGTTACTATAGATGTATCTGCGATTACAAAGTCTCTACTACAATGAGCATTACAAAATTGGCAACGAGTGTTCGTTGACATCACCTACCCCGATATTGTGGCCTTGTAAATATTTAAAGCTTTGTTTAACATGAAAGTAAATGAACTAATTTGCCAGAGTTTGATACTCAACTACTGTTACCTTGTGCCACACTCAGCTAAAGATTAGTAAATAATTAGGGTACTTTTCTAGATCATTGTTTATCAAGCACTTGTGAAGATTATTGTGATGCGTTCAATCCTTATTAGATTATCCACCATTTAATCCAGTAATAGATGAAGCTAAACTTCTTTAATGCATAAGTTCAGACCCTCTACAGGGTTGTGGTTAAGGAGTCCACCGTAGTCGAGATCATTGAGTCAATGCGAACGATTCTTTCTTTAGTTGCATAGGATGTGCTTCGCCAGGGCAACATACAATTTGGAATATAGTTTTCCTTCTCTTAGACCGGTTGCTATCCAAGGCTATAGAACCAAATACGTCTTGCTATTTATCCATATATGGGGGAGAAATGATGGATTCATACATTTCCCCAGGTTATTAGCAAGTACGTGAATATATTGAATTCGACTGGGATTCGAACTCTGCTCTCCGATTCCTCAATCCGAGCCGCAATCAACCATTCTCACTTAATTAACAAGCTCGTAAAATTGGTCGGTTTCCAAGTGCAACTAACCGTTAACAAAAATGTGCTCTACTTCTATGTCGCTTTGTGGTACATGTAAGCATTATTCATTCTGGACCTTTTTGCGTTAATATATGAAATGGATTTATGTGTTTCCCAAGTGTTTTAGTGTGTAAACTGTCTACGAATTAACTTGAACTCGGAAAGTGAAATCGGAGAATAGAGTCGAAGTTCTGCCCTCGTTAGATGCTTTTAATTTTTTCAATGCTCTGGAAATGCATGAATCCATATCTTCTTAACTCCTACCGCCATGGGTTAAATAGAAGGATAAACTGAGCTCTCTAGCCTTGAATGTTAATCTAAAAGAGTTACACTGAATTCCAAAATTGCTACATTAGGGGTTGATAGAGCAACGGGAAATCACTTCACTATGTTTTAAAAAAAGACATAGCAATTCACAGAGAACAGGGAACTGTGGAGAACCATGATCCCCTACGCCCTTAAAAGAGATTTTGTATGTTCTACCAGGATTTCTTATCAGTGGGTTTGATGATAAGGATATAAGATATGCAGATGATACTGCGTTGATGGCAGACACACAAAGAAGACTAGAGGACTTCCTAGATAACGAAAGCAAGAAGAATGGAGTAAACATAAATAATGAAGGCAGAAAACATGGTTGACACAAGATGGATACCTGCGAATTACAGATGTCACAACCTAACAAGTACAAAAGATGTAAAACGTTTTAACAGGTCACGGACAAAGTGAAGACAACAAGGACTTGGCTTTACAGAAGGTTACTGAGAATACTATATATGATGTAAGTAACGGGGAAATATTAAGTTAAAAATTTCTGGTACACGTAATGAGAAAAGAAGGCCTGGAAATTTCGGCACTCACAGTACATATTAAAGGCATCGGGGACAGAGGAAAGCTGTGTAAATTGCTGGTAGAACAAGGAGAGCGATAGCAAAAAGACAAAAATTGCTAAGAGCTACAAAGGATAGGAAGCTGTGGAGAAGTATGATCGCTCACACCCTGAAGGGTCACAGCGCATAGAAGAGAAAGACTTGTTTAACAATTGTTATCATAACATATTTATTAAAAATCTGTGTTTCTTCTGATAGAAGCTAGGGACAAAAGGTTCTAAAGAAAAAGACGGACAGAGCAGGCTCTGATAATGACATGAAACCATCGTCTTCTGCTTTCGCAGAAAGAAAAGAATGAGTGAAGAAGCGGGAGACGTATTTATTGGATAAAGCCATCTTATAATTCAGCAAACAGATAACAGGAGAAAAAATGAACAAAGATAGCAACGAAATACATTAGTTGCTCGAATTGCTTTATTTGTATTCATAAAGAATAAATTTGGTGACACGTCGAAGAAACTCATTCTTTGTGATTATGTTGGGGTCAAATGTAAATTCTTTTTAGCTAAGTTCCTCTTATAGAATGAAAATGAGCGAGTGAGTTTCATAAGTTCATCTAGTGCTTTAGAACTTCACTGGATAACCCTATGCGTGAAACTTGAAAGATCCTTTTAATTATGAACAAAAAGAGCAACAAAATATAGCATTTGTAACATTCTGTTAAAAAATATAAAGAAAAAAACAGTAATTCCTTGAAAGCCAGAAAATCTATATCCAAAGGAGAATGACTCTTGTATACTAAATACAAATTGTCTGGTAACAAGAAAAACTTAAGAAATGTATTACTGTCGCTCTTTGATGGACAGTTCCTATGTTTGGCTGGAACAACCAGCTCTCCCGAAATCATCCCAAAGAATTTTGCTGTTCTTCCGAAGATACGAGAGTGGGATGAAAAGTTCATAGGCTGATTATAAAGGAGTGATGCTAGATCTGTGAAATCCTGCATGCAATAATCTCGACTCTTATTAATAAATGCATTGTTTCTTCTCAGGTAAACTGACATCTTACTGTTCAAAGATGACTTCAAATGTAACTAGTAGCAACCTCTCTTGAAAATGACCAAAATTTGGTATTTTGGTGTTATCAAGTACCTGCAAAAAAGAGTTTAGCTTCCAAGGACATTCATACTGACAGGGTTGCTACATTAGGGGTTGATGCTCCAGCTTTATAAACAGTGCAAAGTGGACAGCCGAATTTAAGAGGGCAAAATAAAATGACCAATGCAATTAGCATATCTCGTGAGAGAGGTGAAAATATTCTGCCCATTCTGAGACGTCGAAGATCTCTGCTCTTTGGGTGCCTCGTTTTCTGACACCCGATCAAAAGCACACCAGTTTGATCCCATCACGGTAAAATCTGACATGTTTGAGGCAGATACAGTTGGTTTCTTTGAACATTTCATATCTCAAAGATAAGTGTTGGGTTCATCACTTGTGTGTAAACTGCAAGGAAGCAGATATGTTGAAAAATAAACCTCATTTCGTCAATTTCCACGTGAGTATCTTGGTCAGCCTATAAAGTTTGGAGCTGACCATCATTCTGGACTGTTTTATAGAGATTATTATAAATTATTTTTATCTTTCGAGGTTTCCTTTTTTTTCTTTTTTTTTTTTTTATCTATGACCATGTAAGTTCTGTCGATATCCGAGCAAGGCAAGAATGCCACTAGGACGCAGCGTGTTATACGAAGTGAAAGAGAATGAAAAGATTTAGTGAGGAAAAGCACAATAAAGGAATAGGGTTCGGGAAAACACAAGATGGCGACTGAAGTTACATTTAAATGTTTTAAGATTTTAGATGGCAGGCAGCAAGAAATCGGAAAGAGTTCCACAAGCGAGGAATGCAAGAAAATAAACTGTTAGAACAGAATTGACGATAATTCAAATGTATATATTAATCTCGTTCAATCTATTTCTCTTCTAAATTATCAAAGTTCGCTCCTCCAAATATTGTAAACATAGATTCTAGCTTTAATATTACAATAGCGATGAGTCAACTTAGTAACGTGTATACGTAAATGTGTTATATCTTTTTTATTCCAAATGATATTTTTTTTGTTTACTAATATGAATCACTCTCTCCCTTAGTCGCCTGCTCTCTCTCTCTCTCTCTCTCTCTCTCTCTCAAATTTGTTTTTACACAATAAGCAAAAAATAAATCCGGAAATCCTGTGGATAATCAAGGTGATTGATTGTTCTTCTGATCAAGTAGTTAAACGGTATGTTTTTTTCCTGGTTACACTCACGCACACGCACACACACATGCACACACAGACACACACTCACGCATATATATATATATATATATATATATATATATATATATATATAATTATTTATTTTAAAATATGATTCCAACACGCTACATAAGAGTTCTCATGTTTCAAAACAAGACCGAAAACTTCAATATAATTATTTGAATTAAATTTAATTAAAGTAAGCTCTGTTCCATCTTCAAGCGAATTTTTTTTTTTTGGAATAACTTATTTCTGAAATTTACGTGTTTTAATGGCAGATTCAAAATCAAAATTTCCATGGTGACGACCAGCGCGATTTTTCATATAGAAGGGGCGCATATATATATGTATCTCTGACACTAATAATAAACCCACTACATATATTGGTTTTACTACAACCACGCTCTCCCGTAGACTTACCTGTCACCTTTCTGATTTTAGTTCCATTAAACAACATTTCTTAGAAAAACATAGCCATGTACATAACATTAGGCAGCCATTAGTTGATAGCACAATAATATTCAAACGTACACACAGTAAAAAGAACCTTCAGATATTGGAGGCCATCTATATTAAAACAAAGCAACCCACACTCAAAAATATTACATTTCAAACTAGAAACAGTACATTACATTGCATTTAGACATATGGTTCTATTATTAATAGTTCGGGCTTTCGGGTGTTATGACATCATAGAACGGCATCTTGAACTTACGACTTCCCTCTGCTATTTTGCAACCATTATCGTTGCATAGCAAACTTCTATGTCAACATAACAAAATCTCATCTTCAATTGGTGAATATCTTTGTTTAAATGTCCTTATAACCAGTTTGAAGCACACGTGAGCCGAAAGCTTAGATCAAGGACCAACAATAAAAAAAATAGCCAAATGTTGGACAATTTTTGTCTTTATTTTCACTCGAAATTAAAGCATGCATACGAACTTTAGAACGGCTCATCGTCAGACATAATAGACATTCATTATTCATATATATATATATATATATATATATATATATATATATATATATATATATATCCTGAATTTGCAACTGGCACAAAAGCACATATATAAAGCATCTAGTGATCTTGGACATTGTAGCAGTAATAGTTAAGCAGTTTGTCTTGCAACCACCTGCTCCACAAGGAGACGATCTTAATTATTCACTAAAACTACCTACAGAAAACGGTAAGAATCGAACTCATTATCGGAGTAAATTTTTGCTCGCTATGTTATGTAATATCAGTCCTCCTATATGGCAGTAGATGTTGGATAATCCCCTCACAGATTAAAATACTTAATCCAATAACGGTTCAATTATGAAAACTTGTATCACTAAGCCATTATCATCTCCCCTACAAAAGATTACACTCTAAAGATATTTTCTGGTTTTAAATGACCTTTACATAAACAAAGGGTTGATAAGCTGTAGAAAACGTATCACTGAATCAAATTTCTACTTCGTAGCAAAATTTAAACGACATCTCCATCTATGTAAATATTCGATATTTTCAAAAAAATTTCTAGTGATAGACCATTTTTTTTTTATTTAGTGATTTAGTCTGAAGCTTTCGCAAAAATTGCGAGATCCATTTTCTGACATTTAAGAGTCTACTCGGAATTGTAGTTATCGATTCAAAAAGTGGAATCAACGATCCGTGTTCAAATTCAGGTCGCGGCGCTGACAATTATTTTGCACTAAAGGCGTTGGAAATGGCATGAATCCGTCTCATCTCCCAGCTAGGGATTAAACAGCTGTGTAAACTGAGCTCACACGCCTTTGATGGCAGGCAATCTAAGAGAAAGAAATCTCCGAATCCTAGATCATTTAGATGACAACAGGAAACAACTCCAGTATCTTTCCCCAAAAGCCATGGGAATTCATATATATAAGAAAATGAACATATGGGGTGTTACATCCTAAAATACTGGGTCATTAAAAATATAGCATAGTATATTTTATCATTATTAACTTTGTGAAAGAAAACCATTATCCTGGCAATTGTAATTTCTTCTTGACGAAAGTATATTTTTTTAAATAAAAATATTTTTCTTTCTAAAGATTAAAAAAAAAGCCTAACGTAAATAAAAAAGATTATTGATTTAAAGGCAAAAAATAGATTTTTGGAAGGTGATGTTCTTTTTTTTTTTTTTTTTTTTTTTGTTTGTTTTTTATCGAATTCCTTGTCCTGTTCGCCTTTTTATTTTATCTAAAAAAAAAGGCAAACAAGACAGAAATAATGTTGGTTTTTCCTCATTTTGTTTTTAGTGAACGGAAACAGAGAACACCTGCAGACGTTCACTAATTCTAACACAAAGGATTTAAATAGAAATCAATGGAACTAAATTTGGATTCCAGCACTAAACTGGCTGCATGTATATATAGGACATGTACAAAAGTTTACAGAAAAAAAACGCTTTTCAACTGTGTGTTTAGTTTCGAGTTATATTTTTGAAAATACGGCACTGAAAATTTGCATACATCTCATAGATATTTTTTAAATTTATTAACCAAAAAAGTTAATAACAACCGGTTCAAAATGAGAAGTCCTCCTAAAGAGAAATTGTGCCGCCGACAGAAATGGAACCTGCAAAGTGTGTCTCTTCCAATTCAAACTCGGGGGCAGCCTGACAGGGCAATGTTTGAATCAGCCTATTAACGATGCTACATTTCTATTTCTCTTCCAAAGATTCGATTCCTGTCGAAGCACAATACTGACTTGTCAATCTAGGCGGATTATTATTAATTTCATTTTTTAAGAAAAAAGACCAAAAAGGGGGTGCAACCAAAACACTTGCAGCCACTAAATATAACGTTAATAGTTAGAGGAAATAATGTTCTTTATATTTAAGTTACGAAACTGGAGCTAGAATATATATACGATGGAGTAATGGATAGCGGCTCGATTTGGGGAATCGGTGAACCGAGTTCGAATTCCAGTCGAATCCATTACAGTCACTTACGTGCTAATACTCTTGGGAAAGCTATTAATCCTCTACTTCTCCCTCTAGCTATAGGTAAATATCAGGATAGACTGGGTTCTACTAATCCAGGAGAAGGACAAGTCTGAATCCTGCGGAGGGTCGTTTGGGGACCTTGTGGCACGTCGTATTCGGCCCTTCGAAAAGTGTGGTTGGTTGTGCACAAAGCATTCACCACTATCATCAAATCATATGTGCTGGTGTCTGGCTGTCGGTTCCTAGGAACTGAGCTGCTTGACCCTCATAGGTCGAATACGACGGGAGAGTCCACCACCATATATGTGTGTGTGTGTGTGTGTGTGTGTGTGTGTGTGTGTATATATATATATATATATATGTGTGTGTGTGTGTGTGTGTGTGTGTGTGTATATATATATATATATATATATGGTCGGATGAGAGCGAAGAAGCTTGCGCGTGTCTGTGTGTGTGTGTACTGTGTGTTTCGTCTCTTGAAAGGGCTTCTTTAGATTAACAATGGTATTATTGGTGGAATCAGGTTTTGCTTTTATCGTGTTCACCCCAAGCAAGGGAGTAAAGACACTAAGGCACAAGGGGTTACTGGATATGGAAGAATTACAACACAGAAACATTACTAAGTAGTGAGCAAAATAGAAAATTATCATTTTTTTGTTTTTTTTGTTTTGTTTTTTTTAAGCGCTTATGTATAGATATTAGGTTGGTTCAAAAATAATGACGTAATAATGTCATTTTTTGACGTATTTTTTAACGTCAAAAAACGACATTATTACGTCATTATTTTTGCACGAACCTAATATGTATAGTTATAGATACGTCAAAATCTTGATGCTATTATTAAGAGGAAAAAAATGAACGATTTTTTAAAATATTGAACTATATTTTTTTTAACCTGGTTTAGAGCCTGAAAAAGTTTGGTTAATTTTTTTCTTGCGTCAACGGGTGACCATAAATTAATATAGGACAAGTTAGCATCTTTTCGCGGTGAAAAATACATTGATTTTGAAATTCTTACAAAAATCAAATAATTGTAGGATTTTAATGAAACTTTCAGGACTTATTTAAAAATGAAGGAAATTATATTAGAAAGGTTTCTTTTTTTAGAAAACCTTGGTAAATTTATTTTTTACATCTTTTACTCCCGCATATTTAATTTTAGGAAATTGCGAGAAATTAATTTTTGTAAAACTTAATGTTTATATTAGTCATAAGCACATTTTCTTAGAGAATTTAAATCAATTTTGTTTTGTAGAGCAGTACACCCAGTGACAGAATAGCTTCTCTGAATCGTAAAATAAAAATACAATCAAACTAAGACATTATTTAATTAGAAAATCATTTAATAGATTTTATGAATAAGATATATTAAAATCACTATTGTCTTAAGAAAAAGATTTTCGATGAATAATGAATTTTCACAAGAAGAGAGGACAATAAAAGAACAACATTCAAACAGACAGAAAATGACTATTGATATTTTTTTGTTGTTTTTTTTACATTTTTGAAGCTCGGAGTTGACAGGAAAGTAATAAACTGAAAGAAAGAGAAATGAGAGACAAGAAAATATTAAAATAGAACTTACATCTAGCAATTTCAACCATGAAATTATGAGACCTATCAGCCAATCTAGTACTGCGTTTATATTCGTGTTCGAGGTACCAATGAGGAAAGCTCATCAGTAAAATTAGCATGAGTTATATATATATATATATATATATATATATATATATATATATATATATATATATTAGAAAAGATCCAACCCAGTCCATAAGATGTTTGGCACGTCAAAGAGGAGTTTCAGCTATGACAGTCCAAAGACCAGTGAAAAAAGACGTGAAAATGAAATCGTACGTGAAAAATGGGAGGTACCTTGTTACTCCAGGACAGAAAGTTACAAGGTTAGAGAGAATGATCATCTTGAATAAGTTGGAAAATATTAATCCTAGAGTAACACACAGAAACACACACACACACACACACACACACACACATATATATATATATATATATATATATATATATATATATATATATATATTTGAACTTTATTTCAGTCCTTCATGAGATTCCGATCCTTAGCTATGCTTAATTAATGACAAACATGTTATTTTCATTTATAATCGATTTCATCACGATTCTTCTGTTAAGTTTAAAGAGATATTATACATTCTTATTGCTCAAAGTAGTGCCCAATAGTGTTATAAAACCCTTGGAGAATTCCGGTAAAATATATTTAATCATTCCTAAGATACAACGGTTCAAATCATTATCTAACAACTTGACTATCATGGTTTTCCACGATTTGGACAATTTTGCTGTTACACATGGTATATATAGATGAATTTATATATTGGATTGATGAAAATTGCATTTTCTAGATGTGTATGTATAAAGAAGATAGGCGTACATGCGAATACGTCTATTTCATCACCTTGGAAGTTTGAAGAAGGAACTTTTCAATTCGAATAATTTCAGAGGTCATTGTTAAAGCGCGTGATTGCTTTTCATATGTTTTTTTGAATCTTTATTATATATATTTTCCAATCTCACTTTATATATGTCGGCCTGGGGCTGTATCTTATTTGTGCTTGTGGGTCTATCACACAAATCACGACACCTAAAGGCGGAAGCTGGTTATTTGTTACTAACGCTCAAAATCAATCATACAAAAATCCTTGCTTATGTGTCGATTTTATAACACAATATCGGAAAGTAACTCCGAGCAGCATGTTTATCAATATTTGACTCCTAAACAAAATTTGATTGATCTTGTCAATAACTCGATACCTACTTAAACCATCATCAAAATATAAAAAATATAATGACATTGTGAAGGAACGTCGATATGAAAACCAAATCTACAGTGACAATTGATTATGCCCAGTATTGACCACGTGTCTATCAAATATTGATCAAAGTCTTTTTCCTTTACCTACTCCTTCATTTTCTGACCTAAGCTTTCTCTCCCTCTCTATCTTTTCTCTTTCTCTCTCTTTCTTCTTTCTTTCTTCTTTCTTTCTTTTCGCCTAGCCTTCCATCCATCTACATATGGATATATTAGGTATGAAAGCACACGCACAAACACATACATACATGCATACATAAATACATACATATATATATATATATATATATATATATATATATATATATATATATATATATATATATATATGTAAGCAAATATATGGATATAGATCTGACAGTATGAAGAAAAATATACGGAAAAAACAAACAAAAATCCTTATATGCAATTATGCTGTTTTAATGTTAATATCATGTTAACGTCGGACGTTTCGGTCTAATAAACCATCTTCAGGACATATTCATAAAATATAATTAACATTATCAATTCAACATGACAAAGACCGAAACGTCCGACGTTCACATTATATTAACATTAAAACAGCATAATTGCATATAAGGATTTTTGTTTGTTTTTTTCCGTATATTTTTCTTCATATATATATATATATATATATATATATATATATATATATATATATATATATATATATATACATGTGTTTAAAAAATTCCGAGAGAGTATTTCTGTAAAAAGACAATACAAATAAAGACAAAAGGAAAACTTTTCTTATTCGACGCGTTTCCTCCTCTTTATCAAGGCAAATCAGAGATTTTATTTTGTAAGAAGTATTTATATACAAAACCAAAAGTTATTGGTTTTACAAAATTTTTAAAAGAACGTTCATAAATGTTCATCAGCTTAACCGAAAAGTTAGGCAAGCTATGGAGAACGCCAAATGAAACAATTCAATGCCTAGTAAACAAAAGTGATTAAACGATATTCTTGAATATTTTTAATGCACATTACTATTTAAGTTATTTTAGTTTGAGATTAATTTATGTGTTATATATTTTAAATAACATTTAACCTTTTCCTTTTACTTTTTAAAAACATTTTATAGTGATGTTACGTAGGCTTTGTAAAGTAGTAATTCTTTCAGGAATGGAGATATTTGAAAAAAAAATCAGAATTATATTTTGATAAAATTCGATAGCGGCATTGTCAAGAATTGTCCTTCTAAGTAAGTTACTTTCTCTTTTAAGAAGTGTGGCATTCTTTAGACCGAAGATTAAATTTATTTCTATATATAATTAATGCATTTGATAAATTGATCTGTATAAGATCCCTTTTGTGTTCATAGATAAGTTGTTTTTTTTTTTGTTTTTTTTTATTTCTGCAAGTTTCCCCAATGTATTATGAGGGGCAATTCTGACCATTTATTTTATACTAACCAGTTTCAGAATTATTATTGTTATGGATATTTTTGTTCTAATCATATCCCATAATAGTTTTGGTTGTGGTTGTAATTATTTTGACGTTGTTGTTTATGGATAAATTCTTTTGGGTGGAGGATTTTATAAAGTTAATAGGCAGTATTATATATCTTATTTTATCCAGTATATTGTTGTTAATAATGTTATCTTTTTTTGTTCGTATATTGTGTATGTCTTTCTCATAGCATTGCGGATGAAATAATCAGGATATTGGAAGTTTTTGCAAGTGTTTTCTGTATATATTTCTACTTTGAGTAAGTATTGGAAGCTGCAGATTCTTTGTGCTCTTAAAGAAAACTGTATAATTATTTCAGATTCTACATTTTTCCTAAGCACCTTCGGCTACTTCTTTAGCCATTTTCAAGTGAGTCTTTTTTTTCCTCATGTTTTGACAGTTTACGTTGTATTTTATTTTTGTGTCGTTTTGAAAAAGAGCACAACCCCCCCCCCCTAGAAAATGACTAAAGAAGTGACCGAAAGCGCTTGGGACAATTATGGAAATTTTCTTTATTCCCTTAATTCTACAAAAACGGAAAAACGTAAGGATGCTGGAAAAATTAAATAAAAAATTAATTAAATCTTCCTTGTCTACCGTATTTAATGAAAGATATTAAACGAAAGGTTGCTGCCCAAATATACATTAATATATATATATATATATATATATATATATATATATATATATATATATAAGGGTTGTGTTATAAAAATATAAATAAAAAAAATCTTGAAAAGTGGACCTATACCACGAAACTGTGTAGTTGGGATAATAATAATAAAATACGAATAATAATTTACAGTAAGTAAATTTTTCAATCAGCATCTTTGTTTTATTAGGTTGGTGCAAAAATAATGTCGTTTTCTCACATATGTTACTATGTGAGAAAACGACATTATTTTTGCACCAACGTAATATATTGCCGACGATTCTGTTTCTGAGGAAGTGTCGGCCGAAAGGTGTCTCAAATCCTATTTTTAAAAGAGATACTTTTGTATCTAATTTAATAATAAAATTATGATCCTTGTCCTTAAAGCTAATATATATATATATATATATATATATATACAAATATTCAAACATATACACTTATACAGATACGAGCTACTATATGTTTTTGAATATGTATGTTAATGTGTCCCTGCAAAAGTAACTGATGGAAGATGCGTTTGTTTTTAGCCTGCCATTTTTGTTCGTTGTTTGTTTTTTTGTTTTTGTTTTTTTAGATTAGGCGCCATAGTGGGAAGGCATGAATGAAGAGACAATCACGTTGCTTTGTTGTCTTTCGAGAATTCACAGGAGACTTGATTACAGTGACGGACGGATTTGGTTTGTCAATGTTGGTGAACAACATGAAACATCTATCTTATGTCCTTGTTTTCTTTTCTTTATTTTCGCACAAACGAAAGGACTTTTTTTTTAATTTCTCGTTTTAGTTCTCTCTTTCCTTTGCCGCATTCTTTCAATTAAGGTTTTACTATTTCCTTCGCACTTCCTTTCAAGATTTGTCTATTTGTACATATCTATCTGTTTCAATCTGCTTATATCTATCTATCTATGTATCTTTTATCTATTTTAGTTTATATCTATTTATCTTAGTTTATACCAATTTAAGTTTATATATATATATATATATATATAGATATATATAGATATATATATATATATACTTGCTCATATCTATGTTTCTGTCTCTTTATATATATCTGTCTTAGTTTATATCTATCTATTTATCTTAGTTTATACATATTTAAGTTTATATCTATTTATCTTTATCTATATCTATAAATATATATATATATATATATATATCTTAGTTCATATCTATGTTATAGTCTCTTTGTATCTATCTATCTACCTATCGATCTGACTTTATATCTAAGTTTATATCCAAGTTTATATCTATTTATCTTAGTTTCTCTCTTAGTTTATATCTATCTATTTGTTCATATTTATCCGTCTCAGTCTGTTTATATCTGTCTATTTATCTCCATTTATATCTATCTAATTTTTCATATCTCTTCCCATTCTATTTATAAGTATATCCCTCTGCTCATTCTATCTATTGATTTGCATATATATATATATATATATATATATATATATATATATATATATATGCGTGTGTGTGTTTATATATATATATATATATATATATATATATATATATATATATATATATGTGTGTGTATATGTATATGTATCCCATCTGTTCGTATATGATTGACTATTTATCTATCAGTTTTTTCATAGTCATCTATTTATCTGTCTCTTCATATATATATATATATATATATATGTGTGTGTGTGTGTGTGTGCGTATATATATATATGCGTGTGTGTGTTTATATATATATATATATATATATATATATATATATATATATATATGTATCCCATCTGTTCGTATATGATTGACTATTTATCTATCAGTTTTTTCATAGTCATCTATTTATCTGTCTCTTCATATATATATATATATATATATGTGTGTGTGTGTGTGTGTGCGTATATATATATATATATATATATATATATATATATATATATATATATATATATATATATGCGTACCTTCGAAATGCAACGTACGTGGTTTTACGAAAGGCATCATCTTCAAGGCTAGCATTAACCATAATGGCGAGACAAAATTTTATTTCAGTTCCAAAGCCAGTCACTGGAAAACACGGTTTTATCACCATAAGATGACTCTTAAAAATAAGCAATATGCAAATGCCACGGCACTCTCAAAGTTTTACTGAGATATTAAAACAAATGACTATACACCGGTAGTATATTGGAATTTCGTCGCCAAAATTATACCTTTTTCCGGCCGCGGCGACCGATGCAACCTGTGTTTGCGGGAAAAAGATTTATCCTCAAAAATATTATTTACCGAAACCTACTTAATAAACGAAATGAATTCATGTTAGGTTGTAATCACTGAAAGAAAACTCTCTTAAAATATTTTAATTCTATATATATTATCCAAAAATCACATCTCTTTACATATTTTAGGTTACATATTGATTACCATTTAAACGTCTATTAATACTTAACGAGTTACCCGGCGCGCCTCTTTTAAACTTTAAGCTTGAGTCTTTTTTTTTCCTTTTACAATAGCTTACTACCTGCACTGTACATTTTGAATTTACACCCAAATAATATATTAAGTTTAACTTTAAGTTTTGAATCTGCGTTAAATATAGGGTTCCTCCCATGAGTCCCAATATTTTTAAATGCATATTTATTGATATATACTTCTCAGCTCTGTCTAACCACATTGAAAACTGTTTTGAACCTTATATTGAATTAAATAAATGTTTATTCGTTTATCTGTGTATGCACGTTAACGCAGGTATATACAGTTGCTGATATGTAGTTATTTGGTTTATATGCACATTTATACCTATATATATATATATATATATATATATATATATATATATATATATATATATATATATATATATATATATATTGAACAATAAAAATTAAAAAATTAAAATCCTCAGACACACTGGGTTGTAGAGATTAATATTCTTTCGTTTTTTTATTATTATTCCATTTAGATTCCTCATATATATATATATATATCCCAGTTTGTTTATAGCTATCTATCTATCTATCCTGCCTGGTCATATTTATTTGTCTATTTATCTGTCTCTGTCTTATCATAGGTAACCATTTATCTTTGTCTTTTCATATCTATCTATCTCAGTTCGTTTCTATATATGTTTTTTTTATCCATTCGATTGCCTTCCTTTCTTCCTTTTCATCTTTTCATCTTCCTTCTGTATTTATTTCTTCTTTTTTGGGTTTTTTCCCTGTTTATTTGCTTCTCTTCGTTCCTGATAATTTGCTTTCTCTGGCAACATCTATTCAACGTCTCATCTTCTCGATCTGTCTCTCAAACATTATTGACAAACATACATATTATGGGAAACACACACACAATATTGACAAGACGACCGAGGAAGCTGGTCAAACTCAAAATCGACAGTCTAATAAATGTTTTGTATCTGTATGTATAACGAAAAACGTTATTACTACTTCTATTCATGTATATTTGATTGGTACGTGGGAGATGGCCCGTGTTTGTGAGCATAAGTTTAACAACAGACCTTTATATACGAGTAACAGTTTACGAATGCGTTCCTGTTCATGTGAAGATATAATACTTTTGCACATTGACATTTATATGAGACACAGAGACCCAAGCTAAAAATTCACCTTTTGTTGTGACAAATCAATGGTAAACAAGAGTTTTCTTTTTTTTTTTTTTATTCGCCATTCTACGAGACGCATGGATGTCTTTCACATCTGCATGGAAACATGTTTGCGGAAAAACAAGAGAATATCTACAGGTGGTGTTTATTTTCGCGTCGCTTCATACGACTTTTTTTTCTGTGGAAAATTTGATTATGCGAGTTTAACAATACAAGTTTCATATATACAGGCATATGAGATAACGACGGTTATACTGTTAAATATCCAGTCTATGATCTTCATCTCTTTTATCTTTTAATCATATCGTCTACTAAACAGGTAATATATTGTCGTGACAACAATACTTCATCTCAGTGCGTCCGGTTTCTTGGCAAGGATTATAATAACTTATAACACTTAACTTAACACCCACCATGTCACTTACATTGTAGCAGCACACTCACATTCTCTCCGTATTTCATTGGCGAGAAGTAATTCCACTTCTTCTTGCGAACCTCTACCCTGTGGAACAAACTCCCTAGAGGATGTTTCCCGATCACTACAATCTTAGTCTGTTCAAATCAGACTTAACTATTATCTTCCCCTTCTATCCATATAAACTACCCCTTAACGTAACCATTTACCTCGAGTACCTTCCAAGCCGTGTACAGGGTGAACCTTACAGTATAAAATAATAGTATACTCTTGCGTCTTAGTGGCTTTATTGCCTTACTTGGCGTGAAATGATTAAAAACGACAATTATAAAAAAAGAAATCGTTTAAGATACGTGACCTCGGTCTATAAAAAGACACACTTTAATTATTTTTATGTTTTTAATTAAGAAAAAAATAATAAAATATGATATAATGGTACCATAAGAAATCATTCTTTTAAAATAGTATGACATTACAAAAGTTTTTTTGAGCGTTTCAATATCATTAAAATAATTCACTACAAAATGTGTTAATTCAAATTCCTACGGGTTTGTTACATTCATTTACGCATTGAGAAAAGGTATGTCTCAATATCCCCCCCTCCTCACCAGCTATGAGTTGAATAGGAGGACAGACAGGCTCCTATAGTCTTGATTACTAACCAGTTTATCGCAGAAAGAAACGGGAACATACAGCGAAAAAAATCTTCTGCCTAGTCAGTCATGAATCGAAAGTGACATGATCGTCGAAGAGTGTATCGCGTATGGCACTTATTAACTGACTGACAAGATGTGTACATTTATAATCCTTTAAATATTTTCATTAAGAAAACATGAAATTATAATGCTATTTAATTAAGATATTTTTTATTAGTTATTGCGGTATTAATGCGAAAAGACAAGTGGAAGCAAGGAAATAATGAAGGTGATAGCAAAGCCCACAATTGAACCTTCCTTGCTTTCAATCCCAACAAACTCACCATCAAGATATGTAAAGAATTATAAAGAGCAATTTTGGAAAGCCATTGATCGGTGTCGAATGTTGCCAGATTATTTAATACTTAATGCTTAATTAATTAATATTATACTACTTGTCATACGCTAGATATGCCAATCTTGTAATAGCATTTTTATTATATTACATTATATTCTGAAAGTAATTACGTATTTCAACGCTGTGAATTATAAATCAACTAATCAAGGAAGAAGTAAGGTTGGAATGTAAGAACCTGCGTCTAGAATTAGCTTCTCTTCTATTCAGGAATGTGTCGTTTTTAGTGCATTTCTCAGTTGATGATGGATGATTATAACTTTAGAAAGGAACATAATCATCATGGATTCTAAAAGAGTAATACTGATACAAAGGCATTGTATACGAATGCAGTAAAACTCGTACATGACATATGTGGTTTAAAAATACCAATTGTCACATATCCGACAAGCTATGCTCTGGAAGAGAAGAATAAAAGAATGAATAAAGAATGTTTGAAAGAAGTATTTTTTTTAATTAGATCCATGTAAAAGCACGGGAGGAGGCACGATGGAGTAATGGATAGCGGCTTGCATTGGGGAATCGGAGAGCCGAGTTCGAATTCCAGTTGAATCCATTACATTCACTTGCGTGCTAATACCCAGCTATGGGTAAATAGCAGAACTGATTGGGTTCTATAGCCTTGGATGGCAACTGGTCTAGGAGAAGGAAAACTCTGAATTCAAAACCTGCGGAGGGTCGTTTGGGGACCTTGTGGCACGTAGTGTACCAGGTCTCTGTAATCGGCCCTTCAAAAAGTGTGGATGGTTCTGCACGAAGCCTTTACCTCTATAATCAAAATCTCATGTGCTATACATGCGGGTTGGGGACCGCTTGTGAATTCCAAATTTTCATGAAACTCCAATATTGGAGCCGGCTCAATCCACCTAGGGTTACAGGCAGTGTGGGGCGGGGACATGTAAAAACACCTGAAAAATTAACATGATTCATTAAGCTTTAAGCGAATTGAGAAAACTTGCAAATAAGGAATTTGGGTTCTTCACCAACTTTCGCTTGAGAACTGACACAACGTTCCATCTTTTGCAGCAAATAGGCCGATAAACCAATTGTAGCTTTTAACCCTTTGAATCCTGACCACCGCTTTAACGGTGGTAGAGAAAAATGATGTAATGCCCAACCATTGGTTGAACAGTGGCAGAGAAAAATGACTTAATGTCCAGCCACCGGTTGAACGATGGATTAAACTATTTTTATATCTACCCTGAAACATTACATACAAAGTATTTATGAATCTTGACTCAAGAGCTCAGGAAGGAGCGTTAAAATTGTTCAGGAACGCAGGGCCCCAAAGGGTTAAAAAAAAAAACAATATTGAGAATGTTTTCAGGTGAGCAATGGCAATGACTGCAGACTCTTGGCTACGCAATGGTACGTGAAAAGTAGGTTTCCAGAATACTAATAGACTCCATGAAAATAGTGAGAGTGTTTTCTTTTAGAGCAGTACAACACAGAGAATACGCAGAGGGTAGTGGTTCCCTAATTAGAGTAATGAGGTAATACATATGACTAAGAAAAATGCTAAGAATCTTCTAAGCGGTGGCTATATATTCTCTTCTTCAAATATATATTAAAAAGGAGGAGGAAGAATATGTTGAGGACTAGATATAGAATCTTGATATTTTTGTGCTCATTTCGGCAAGTTCTGCGTACATCGGTTATTAAGTAAGTAATAAATACATGGTATCTTATTTAATATATTGCAACATTCTCATTTTATTAAATACCATTATTGTATATTTTTAAAAACAATACAATAAATATTGCCTGTAAAACAAGACGACATAAAGGGATTATTTCCATGGCTTCTTCAAACTGGTGCCATTGTTTATGCAGTTCTCTGTTTGTATAATCCTTCATATGATAGGCCAGGCTCCTAAAATAAATACTTCAAAATTGTCATTTACTCTACTCACTCTAGAGGAAGTGGGTAAATAATCTTGCATGTATTTTAGCACCGGTATATTTAGGCATATATATATATATATATATATATATATATATATATATATATATATATAGAGAGAGAGAGAGAGAGAGAGAGAGAGAGAGAGAGGGGGGGAGAGGATAGTCCACAGACAGACTGCATCACAGCTCTTCAGTGTGGCTAGACGTCTGATTGTTTCAAGCCGGGATCGAAATCCGTCCGATTTGGTATCAGTCAGAGAGTCTACCCCTAGACTATTCGAAATACGTCAGTGGCCTGGAGAGCTCAATTCAATTCGGTTGAAGAGCAATATTGACCGAATCCTGCAGAAACACAAATAAATAACTTTATCAAACAAAGACTACATCACTTGAAGTCTTCCAAAAGGAGTAACAACTAAAATGGATAGTACATGTAATTCGAAGAGAAAATAATGGCATAATCAACATGGTGACGTTTCACACTAACACCCCGCTCCCTTCGAGAATAATAGAAAGAATAATAATAACTGGTGCACGTGAGAAATCGATTTCCTTGAAAATTTAAGGAAAAGATTTTATAAATTTTAACCAGTATTAATGGTAATGCTGAACATTTCATGTATGTTACTATTATTAATATTTTATCAATTGAGAATTCGAAACGATAAACTATTAAAGCAACAAAGTTGTATTGTTCGAAATTACAATTCTCTCTACGCTGTCTTGTACAGATTCACTTTGTTGATTATTTTATTGCCACCGTGAGGCTACATGACATCAACAAGAAAAGGATTCCAGATTTTCTACATAACAAATAAACTGAGATCTCCATACTTTCGGCCTTGTGCTACATCTAAGCTACGCTTTAAAAACACCATAACAGATAAACTGTTATTTAGAAAACCTTATGATATTAGTAACGTTCTCATGAAGATTCTGAATTTTTTTTCTCTTTCTATCTCACTTTCTTATTATCCGATTTTTCTGTAACCAAATTCGCAGGTGTCTTTGACGTTCGTCGAAATACACCGAAATCTAACCCTATTTTTGTACGTAGATCTATTAACTTTAGAGATCTTTTAAGAAAAGAGAACTATTTACTGAATTTTGAAGGGGTGGGGGTACTTTAGCGAATTTCCATCAGTAAATAATTGCAAATGTTGCATTTCATAGAGAGTATCTGTACTTCTTTTTTTTTTTTCTATTGGTTTTTCTCTGAATGATTGCATTTCCCCTGATCGATAATATTTTGAATTACGATTACGGCGTATGTCTCCTTTCTTATTGAGCCGTTCTAGGGAAATTAATTTAGCCAATGTTGGACCAAAACTTTTGTATGTGTAAGCATCGGTAACTTCATCGTGCAGAATGAAGAATATTTCAGCGATTCGCCATTAAATAAGGAACGCTTTCGTGCATTTGAGGCGAAGAGATACTGTTAAAGTAACCGTTCAGAAATATTCAATTTTATCGAAGTTCATTGGACAGCTACCAGTACCCGGAATACCAAGAGGTGACAGCGAAAATGACGTGTACAGAGAGAAACGAAGCATAAAACAGAACTGAAAAAAGATGTAGGTAAAAAAATATGGTAGAAGGAATTGCCTCCTCCCCGCCCCCCCCCCCAAAAAAAACAGAGAAATGCGGATAAAGAACGAAAGACAATATTTTTAAAATGAGAATTCAATATTAAGCTTAAAATAAAGAAGGGGTCTTTTCTGTTTATTCACCCCCAAAATATTAATTCATCCCAAAATAAAGCGAATTTATATTTACTAAAATTCGCACCAAATTATTCCAGAGCGAAGCCATTGCATTGCACTCCGGTTGGGTTGACCTTTGCAATCGCCCCAAATGTGAGAGACGCGGTGCGCTATTTCTAAGTGTGGGGGTCTACGTTCGCCCACACTCAGATAAATAAACCAAAAATAGATTTTTTTTTAAATTATAAAAAATTCCTTGTAAGTAACTCAAATATATTCCGCATTTATAAAATGGGAATATCTCCAAGATTTTAGGTAATTTTTCATTCTGAGGGTTGGAGCTGTTTGCGAGGCAAGCTAAACAAATTTTGACTTGAAATTTATAATTTCAAAAGCGTACCAAAAATTTATTAAAAAGAAACAAACTTTGATTTAAAATTTATAATTTCTTGGGTTGAATTAATATTTGAGATAAGTAAATTTACATTATTTGGGTTGGTGGGGGAATTAACAAAAAAGATCCCAAAGAAAGACAAAAGAAAGAAATAGAAAAAAAACACACTGATATTTATTTATACAATTCCTAAATATGGACAGTTTCAATCATTTTCAACTTTTATTTTTTATACTAATATTCACCCAATACAAACCCAAGAGCCACTGAAGGTATAGTATTACTGTGTCGATTAGCATAGTAAAGGACCAATGTTAGAAGTATAGAGCTGAAGTAGACTTTAGAAGGAACCGTAAACCCAATCCTAAACAGGAAACAATGTATAAACCTCTACTCCTGTTTAAAAGACAAGGAAGGAGAGTGAACCGGACAATAGGCAAACCTATCTATTCCTATTTGGTACTGTATATACTCGTGTATAAGGCGACTTCATGAAAATGCGACCCTTGATTTTTGCATGTATTTTAACCTCACCAGAAAAATTATTTGTGTTTAGTGCAACCGGTCACCGAAAACGCATGCAACGTTTTAACTTGTGTATAGCGCAACGTTTTTGCATAATAAATGAACATAAATCTTCGCCCTATATTCGAGTATATACGGTAAGTAGGCGAAATCTTTCTTCTTCTTCTTTTCATCCTCCTCTTTCTTTTCCCTCTTCTTATTTTCCTTTTTTTTTCTTCTTCTTTTTCTCCTCTTCTTTCTTCTCCCTCTTCTTTTCCTTCTTTTTCTCCTTCTTTCTCCTTTTTCTCCCTCTTCTTTCTTCATTCTTTTCCTCCTCCTTTTTCCTCTTTTTTTCTTCTTTGTCGTTTCCTTCTCCTACTCCTCCCTCTTCTTTTCCTTCTCCTCCTACTTCTTTCTCTTCTTTTCCTTCAGTCCATAGAAATCCAAGTTCATTTTCTGATTTGCAGGAATGGGGCAGATATCAACTACTTTTTAACCAGTCGGCAAATAGTTTAAATCACGGTTTGTCGAAATGTGGACCAGCGTCCATTAGGGAACGGTATGCCTCACATGGGGTGGGGGGCAATGTAGCAGAGATTGAAACAGGATGCAATAATGACTTTCAAATGGGCCATATGTAGCACAGAAATATCCTCGAATATAGTTATATGATAATGACTTCATATTGTGTAATATGACACACGTATTGTTACCAGAATCTTTTAGAAGCTGACATCAACACACTAATAAAACATCATTAAGCGCCTTCTTCTGATTAACGGTTAATTCTCTACATACCAAGATAGGTATAAATATAATTTATAATTATAATTCTCTATAATTATAATTATAATCATAATTCTCCACCTACTAATATAAGAATAAATTTGACTCTAATTTCTCTTTCATTGTTTTTCTTTCCTCAGTTCTCATATATTATTATGCAAAAAAAAAAACTTTTTATCTAATTAGTCATTTTATTTGTCTTGTTTTCCAGTTCTTAAAAATTTTGTTAATTTCAAATTATGGAAATAAACGTTAGAAATTATCTGCTATGGCTAAAAGGCTTCAGCCAAAAATAAGTTTTAAAAAAACCTGACCGTTTTATATGGTCGTTACCCATCCTTCCAGTATATTGCGGAGAATATACAGAAAATATTGTCAGATTGTTGATACTATTCCGAAATTTGCTTATTTTTCAAGCACCTGGCATTTCTTAATTAAGAAAAATGAACGACAACAGAAAAGTAGCTAATTAAAAAAATTATTGCTTGTTTAGTTCGCTGTATTTTTTATGGCAGTTAGCTGATAACAATGACAGATTTAGCAGAACACAATTTTACATTTCTACGTTGGGAACAAGAACAGGAATATTGTATTACGCTGGTTTTTCAAGCGAGGATGAAAATGCCTTGAAAATAGAATTATACATCTAGATTTATATTTCACACACATTGACAAACAGTGACCAATCCCTTGACATACAGAGAGAGAAACAAAATTCATGCTTTTCGAAGTACATTCATGCAAAGCGAGCGCATCTGACTACAGTTGAGATTTGCATTTGGTTTGACATCGATGCAATTTCATTACTGAATTCAGTATAACGTACCATTCAGAAAATGTATTGCTAACTACCGATTGAATTGGGAAATTTATAATTTATAACTAAAATTTTTAATGCTAGTTGGATAGTTGCATTAAATGAGACCTTAAAGTTGATTGTTTTTGTTCAAAGTCAAATCACACTCTATGGTTAATTTAATACCGAAATCTAAATATTTTTACGCAATTTTTATTTTTTATTTTTGAGATAATAATGGTTTTAGTAATACAGGTCTTACTACTTAAATCATAGCTGGGGTAGAAGAAGTGGATTAATAGCTTTTCCACGCATATTTACGCCTAAACGGATAAAACGAACCAAACCGGAATTGAAACTCGACTCTCTGATTAACAATTCCGAGTCATTATCTATTACACCACGCACATATTTAAGATTATATTAGATTCGTGGAAAAATAATGTCGTTTTCTCACATATGTTACTATGTGAGAAAACGACATTATTTTTGCACCAACCTAATAGTACCTGGTTTTCCGAACCGGTCACCCATCTAGGTACTGACCAGGCTCGATGTTGCTTCAATGATCGTACCGGAACCGTTGTTTCAACGTGTTATGACCATAAACCACTAAGCTATGAGAACATGATCCCTTTACAGGTCGAACTCAGCGCACCATTCCATAATTTCCCTCAGTACCATATTTTTTCTCTTCAAATTGTATTAGTAACATTAGTGTCCTCTTTAAGTTATTGTTTATTAGATGAACCATTGGCAGCCATTACTAATTTCTGACGAGCTAGTTCTATAAATCCTAACTTCAGAAACTAAAACAAGTGGAACACCAACCTTATTCTTTTTTTTTCTGCTTTTTTTTAATCTTCACCCAAAGCAAGGCATTTAAGCCACTGAAACACAAGGGGTTACTTGGTGTTAAAGAAGTAGAAAACATTTCTAAGGATCGAGACCAAAAGAAGAGTAATCAGGAAGACAGTAGATAGCGATTAACATTGCATTTAATTTTTTGAAGATTAAAATTGACTGGAAAGCATGGAGCCGCAAGGGATTTTCACAAGCGAGAAGTCCGAGAAAAGAAACTGTTAGCCAGTGTAATACTGGGCTTAAATTCAAAAAGTCTAGGTACCATAGCGAATATTTACTGCAGTGGGAAAGTAACTGGGACGCCAGATCAGGGCCAATAATATTGCTGATTCTTTTTATCAAGAATCATCACTAAATATACTGCAGAGGCACAGGGCCATATGTGGCAGCAATATTCGAGGCAAAGATGAAGGATATACTTATAAATATGTAACATAGATTCAGGAGAGAAAAAAATGTCAGCCTGACCTAGTAATAGATTTAATATAGTCTTTCGACTTCATGTCAGCTGAGAATGTCAGCCTGAAAAGGCGCAACATGTCACTCTTGTGGAGGTTAGCATCAGTCATGCTGATGGGAAGCAGAAAGGAGTCTATAAAGCGAATGTGCTGTAATATACCGTTTCGAAATAAACCCCGAAGATTCCAGTCAGGCAAAACTGCAATAGTAAATGAAAAAGTATCATATTACATTTTATTTGCCGTTATATATATATATGTGTGTGTGTGTGTGTGTGTGTGTTAATGGTCAGAGTTGAATTAGACCAGGAAGCAGGGGTATTAAAAAGTGCTCAGTACGCATATAAAAAGATAAAAATTTAACATGTAGAGCTTTTAAGTATAAAAAAAATTACGAAATCATGATTCCGCTACATTGCTTTCAACCTTTCGATATCTTCAAGCGATTCCGGTCAGTTGATTTCCTAACGCCTTAGTTTTTAAAGAAATTTATGAATAAGCGCACGACGTGAGGTGTAATAGAAGGTGGAGAGGGGTAAAGGCAAGTGCATTGGAAATGTATCGGTGTGGGAGTAAATAAAATATACACACTTTCTTTTCATCCTACTTCATATGAACTCAAAAGGAACTTTTTAGTATGCATACAACGCGTCATAATTTCCGATCTCTGATTCAAAAGTTTTTTTTTCCTGGAAATGTTATTATAACTAACATTTCTTGTTGACAAAGGTTTCTGATATTACTATCATTGTTGTAAGTTTTTTTTCAAAATTTTCCAGTTTACATTCGAATCTTTTGTTTTATTTTTCTCCTTTAATTTCCAGACATGGTTGGCTAATTTTGAAGATACCGAAAAAGGTTGAAACCAAGGTAGTCAAATCAGTTGATCCCCTAAATTTACACACACATACATACATACACACACATACATACACACACATACACACACACATACAGACACACACACACACACATATATATATATATATATATATACTTGCTACATTTATCCGTATTTACTTTTAAAAACATAGATTCAAATTCCTCCCATATTTCTTCAATAAGAATGAAGTTCCACTCGAAAACTTTCTTCTCACGAACCTCTACTTTACGGAATCGGCTACAAAGACGAAGCTTTCTCGACCACTACAATTTTAGTCTCTTCAAATTTAGGGTTAACGGTTATCTTTCTCTCACAACCTTCTTACTTCTTACAGAACACTCTACCTTGAGTAACTCTTTCAGTAACACTCTACCTTGAGTGGATCATGAGCCTTGTATAGGATAAACATTAGCAATCTCTGAAGTTAGTTATCGTTGAATTCTCACGTATATTCAGTGCTCTCCTTAGTTTGTTCACAAACCCCGTGAATACTCGTTTCTGGGTAGTCTCAACACTTTCTTACAATTCATCCAATCTCACTTTCAGGCGTGGTTTTCTCAACCAAGCGTTATTTTCCTGATGGTGAGACTTTCTTGTCATAACTATTTACATTTTTACTTCCTCTATTTTATAAAATCGTTGAGCTGTGTAATATCTTTAGTTTCGATTGTAATAATTCATTGACATGTTCAGCTGCTGCTTTTACCTTTTTTCCTTCCCTTAGCAATAATATTCCATAAATAAGAATACACTGATTGTTTCTGCCTCCAACAATATCACTGACACAGTTGTTCCTTAAACTGCTTCCTGTAAGAGATAAGCTAGTTTTTTCTTGGTAATATTTAATTCTTTGATGTATCGTATCTGTTGAATGAAAGTGGGCTAAAAATAAAGCGAATAGACGAGTCTATAGACACGGTGGGAAGAAGGAGATTTGAATGCAAGAAAAGTCATTTGTGAGTAGCGTTCAACCAATGTAATTGCATATTGACGATTTGCCTGAGAACCAGAATGGTAAACCGTTAAGATGAACGAGAATTTGTATTGCAGATAAACGTCCATTTTTCGGATTTGTTTTTGTTGCTTTCATTTCTTCTTTTTAAGAATTTAGTCGCACATTTTATCCAGTTATCTTTTCCTGATTTTAAAAAAATCTGCACTTTTCAAGTTTTGTTATTCATCATGAACTGTGGTCGACATATGTATATCAAATTGTACCAAAAATATGCATACATTGGTTATGAGTGCAGATCACGACTATATTTTGACGGGAATGAATCGAGATATGAATTATGGGAGACGAAGTTTTTAGGCTACCTCAGAATACAAAAACTCCATGACATCATCTTTTGCAAAGACGACCAGAACGGGGATGATGATTTTATGGAAAGAAATGCGACCGTGTTTTCTGAATTAATACAATTCCTAGATGACCGGAGTTTGTCTTTAATAATGAGAGGGGCCAAGGACAATAGAAAGCGAGCTCTACAAATTTTGCGTGAACATTATTTGTCAAAAGGTAAGCCTAAAATTATTGCTTTATATACTGAACTAACCGCATTAAAGAGACGAGAAAATGAATTTATAACTGATTATATCATCCGAGCGGAGAATGTTACAAATTCCTTAAAAATTGCAGGTGAGACTATCTCGGATAGGCTGCTAATAACCATGGTCTTGAAGGGTTTGCCACCATCATTCAAACCATTCACGACAGTTATAACTCAAAAAGATAAACAACTAACTTTCACTGAGTTTAAAATGGCGTTACGTAGCTATGAAGAAACTGAAAAAATGTGTAGCCCCCAAAATCAAGGCAATAACGTAATGCAACTGAGAACGTCATTTAAAAAATTCAGAAAACCAGTTCCTCAAACCGATCAGACTAGGAATTATGATATTAAGAACAAGGGGCTTAAAAACAATTATTACAAGAACTATAACAGAAATAACAACACTAAAAGAAATATCGTTTGTTTTCGTTGTGGTAATGTCGGCCATGCCCGTGCAAAATGTCAGTGGAAGCGTGCTGGGCTCATAACCAATGTTATTCATCATGACGGTCGTCTTCGAGTATAGAATCCAGAGGTTAGCAGTGAATATATCGAAGACAGTAGGAAAGCGTTGTTCAGGTTAGCAGTGGATATTTCGATAAAAGTAGCAGAGCATAGTTCGTCCTTCTGGTTCTCTTCGCCTGACAAGCTGGACTAGACATTCGGGTAGAGTGAACAAAAATGGCCGCCTTTATACACGACGGATTGAATGTTCTACGTCTTCTGATTGGTTAACCTTCTATTGGTGGACTATAAAGTGAGTTAAGTCATTTGAGCTAACTCACTAGTTATATGTACACAAAAACTTTTTCTTTCTTTTTTTCTGTTTGTTACATTACTTTCTTTTTTCAACCCTATTTTGTCCTTACACGATACAGAAAGAAGCAGTTGAAATTTCTGCGGCACGTAATGAGGAAAGACGTACAGAGGAAAGCAGCTCAAAACGTACTTGATGAACTTGAGTAAATGGATGGTAAGTGAGAGAAAGATGTAGAGGGCCTTGATCTCCTACGCCCAGTAAGGACACAGTACATGAAAGAAGAACAAAGAAAGAAGAATTGGAGAATTTAATACATTCGAGTAGTACATTAATTAAAAAAAACAGAGAAAGCTAACGAATGAAGATATAAAGAAAGAGATCGTGAGAGAGAAAGGCCTACTTATAGTTGAGAGTTAATTTTCTCCCATTCTAATTAGCAAGAGTTATTTACGATATGCAATTTATAATACATCTAGATGATTATGTCCGAACGGGCCCTCCGACGTGGTGTAATGGTTAGCTAGCCTGTCACGCCAGAACGATTTCTTCTGAGTACTAAGTACGATCATCACTGGGAACCCCATACTTTTGTCCTTGTGCCATATCTAAGCGTAGCTTAGAAAATCAGTTTGGGCATCTCGACGTGGTGAAATGGTTAGCAAGCTTGTCTCACTAGAACAATTTCTTCTGAGTAGTGAGTACGTTCCTCACTGGGTGCCCATACTTTCGGCTTTGTGCCACATCTAAAATGCGCTTAGAAAATCATTTTATGGACACTTCGACGTGATGCAATGGTTATCATGCTTGTCTCGCCAGATCAATTACAGCTGAATAGTGAGTTCAATCCTCATTAAGTGCCATTAATTTCGGCCTTGTGCCACATCTAAGCTGCGCTTAGAAAATCACCATATGATTATGTTTGAAGTTTTTCTTTTTTTTCTTTTTTTTCTTAGAGATGTAATAGCGATCTGGAAGGGGAAATCTTAAAACCGAATTCTAATTCAAATTCGTTCTTTACATACACTTTCGGATAGATACCATGGGTAAATGTATGAATCCACCCAGCTATGGGTTAAATAGCAGAACAGATTGTGCCTAATAGCTATATTTGGCATCCAGTAATTCCAGCCAACTGAAACTATGCAAAGGTGGTTAAACATCGGATGCAGATACCCAGAGCATAAAACAACAAACAAGATAGTTTTCAACAATTATTGATATCTGAATTATCCAGAATACTTTTGAACCCAGCGGGCATTGGCCCCTCAATAGAGGTCATTTATTTTTTGTTTACTTTCCTTTTTTTTATTATGATAATTTTCATAATATGATAATTTTCATTCTTTACTGTTTCTTTTATTCATTCCATCTATTGTAATATTTCCTTCAATATTTCCGTTTCTTTCTTTCTTTCTTTCTTTCTCCGTTGATTTTTTGAGTCCTTTTTTAAGCATCTCCATATCGTTTTTCTTTTACCTTGAGATTTTTTTTCTCCTTTGTTGTTTCTTTAAATCATGTTTCTATCATTTTTCAATTCCTTTTTTTTACCAGTGTATTTTTCCTTCCTATATTGCTGGTTTATTCGACCATTTTGTTTGGACATTCTGAAGACGAATATGACTAACAATATTAACAGAGAAGGAATTGCATGCAAAACACAAAAAGAATCGCAGAATAAAAGAAGGGCGTGGTGAGTCGATAACTGCTGTTTTGATATTGAGACCTGACAGCCAATAAATGTATATTCGTTGCAGGAGATGAACAAATAAGTCTTCCCCACGCGATCAGTTATTTAACTAACCATGATGATAACCAGGAATTGTCATTTCTCTTGAAGAGCAGTTCTAAGGATCAGTGATTCACTTTTTCTAAATCAGATTCGATTGAGTGTAACAATTTTTTGCGTTATATTGAAATGTTAGAATGTGTAATATTTTTGCAATCTCATCGGAATTTGATTCTCGTTAACAAAAAATGTTAAATAAAAAAGATGTCCAATGAATTTCTGAAAAACAGAATGAAAATAAATTGTTTGGCATTATAAAAGATACGGCAGGGAACAAAAGAATGGAAATGTCGCCCCCAAAACGTGAGTAGCTAATTTGAACGATAGTGAGTGACTAGACGATATCGAATAAGGAAAACGCATTCACAAATGATTTTAGCTGAGGGAATAGCCAGAAAAACAAAAGAAATATATATGTTTTTTATATTCATAGAGAACAGACGAATACATATATACACACTTATGTTAGAGAGATGTTGAAAGAGAGAAAAATACTGATTATTTTTCTTAATTTTTAATCTATCATATATATATATATATATATATATATATATATATATATATATATATATATATATATATATATATATATTTGTGTATGTATATATATATATATATATATATATATATATATATAAGTGAACATAGAAGTCAACACTTAGAGGCGTGTTTCATGCTATATGCAATCGTCAGGCCAGAGTGAGAGGGAGAGAGAGAATTAATATAAGTAAAACGTGTAAAAGGTTTGTCACTCAACTGATTAAATATTACCTTGAGCATCCCGATTGCAGAGTTTCGTACACTCGTCCGTACACTCGTCAGAGGGTATCACCAATTGATTGCCTATACCTCTCAATTTTTCTTTTTTTTATATGCACATCATTGGTGAAAGCTTTTTTCATAGTGTGTGCGTGTATGTGCGTGTGTGCGTTCGTGCACGTGCGCCCAAATTATTAGGTTGGTGCAAAAATAATGACGTAATAATGTCGTTTTTTGACGTTAAAGAATACGTCAAAAAACGACATTATTACGTCATTATTTTTGCACCAACCTAATAGCTTTGTCTGAAAAGTAACGGGACTGGTGTCACAAAGAACTTATTTCAATTCCAAACAACAAACTACACGATTTCCCCTTTCAAAGTAATCCCTAATGCACTTTTTACATGCTTCTCTTCGACGTTTCTATGCACTGCTGGAAGTATTCTTCTTTGATGACCCTCATCTCTGTCGTTAGATGGCCTATGCGCATTCAAGACGGGTTCACTTGACGATCCACTTGAATTTTGAAAAAAAGACACACGAAAATTGTTTCTGTACTTCGAAACTGTCGGAGGCTCAGGACGTTGTGCTCATCTTCACTGTCGTGGTAAAGCAGCCACGATTTGTCATCCCACAACTCTAACCTCTACTCGTGCACTGAGATTAGTTATATACTCCCAAAATAACGTTAGATGATGACGCAATCGGCTAATAACGTTTTCGCCGATAGCTCACACATCACACCCATTTCCGTTACTTTTCACACAGACCTCGTATATATATATATATATATATATATATATATATATATATATATATATATATACATGATTTTTTACAACCATGTAACAACAAAAGGAGCTTATGCTGTAACCACATTAAACACAATAATTCGTTCAGTAGTTCAGTCACTAAATCTACTTTCAAAATCTACCACGACTCTAACTGTAGAAGTCATAACATAATTTACCTCCTAGAATGCACACTATGCCCGAAACAATATATGGGAAAATCTAAATGGCCCTTTCATTGCAGAATTAATAATTATCGTAATCGATACGCACGAAAGATTATTACATCTAGAACATCATTTCCGGCGAGAAAAGCCATGCCAAATTCACTATAATCGAAAAAAAGTACAGAAAAGATAACATTAGGAAAATTTTAGAAGACCATGAAGACAAGTGGAAGATGCACCTCAAAACACCCCATCCAGATGGGTTTAATCACAAATTTAACAACACAGAATTAATATATAACTTCATTTCTCACCCACACAAGGCAGACATGCGAGCGGAGGTGTTGAGGCCTCACACATACACGCACCCATATTAATATATACACTTACACACATCATACACACTCCCGAAGAACTAAATGATAACATACACTTAACACAGACACATTCCCTTCCCAGGAATAAAACTGTCAAAATGATCAAGGGAATTCAGAGTAGTATGAATCTATCCAACCGCTATCTTAAAAACAACTTGAAAGAGGCCGTTTGACCAACACAAGGCCTGACCAAAATTAACAATAAAAAAAAAAACAAATAAAAACTATAGATAAAGTTCATTTTTCTCAGAAAGTAATTCATTCCTGTAGTTCACGGTTACTAACAAGCAGATTTTTTTTCTCTTGATGATGGCTATGCTGGCCGAAACTAGTCGAGGAATCTAATTGAAATAACAAACAAAAATAATAATGTACAACCCAGTGTGTTTAAAAAATTTAATTTGTTAATTTCTCAATAGTTTTATTGTTCAAAATACACACACACACACAGATATATATTAGGAAAATGAATGACAAAATGGAAAAGAATCTGTTTAAAGCATTTCGCTCTCTAGAAGGACTTTAGCAGACTAAAATAATGCTTTTGTTGATGCAATGTGTTGTGGATTCCGAGATGAATTCGGTCTCCAAGGAATGACAAACGTAATAATTAAATATAAGAAATGAAATGTATTTACCCAATCATACAAAGAGTAATACTGTTAGTAAGTCCAGGAACGTGTTTAGTAGCAAATACAGATAGATATATACAGTCTCGAAGTAGGACTTCCTTAGAGTCTACGTGCTTGTAACTGACTTCTACAAGAGGTTATCTCACACTATCTCCGTTCGTATATTCTCACACTCTCCGACCACGACTGCCGACTACTACCACCCTCACTGACTTTAACTCTGGGTATTTATCGGCAGCAGTCCAGGTACACTTGGTAGAGTCCACTTATATGAAAAAGGGGTGGACCCTATAACACTCCCTCCTTAGATCCCTTTTTGGGGGAGTTAATATTTTTATCTCTTGTGGTTGATGATCAGGGGTTCGACGAATTTTCTTTTCCTGTTTGACCTTCTCATTACTGTATTTTCCTGCGGTCTTTGTATCTCAAACGCTTCAAAGATTTTATCCATGGCGTCGTCATCTGCGGTTGACGAGCTTTGGCTCTTCAATTCGTCTTTTCTGTAGCTGTTCGATATGTTTCTGTGTGAAAACTTTTCGCCTTTTATGGTGTATATTAGATTCCCGATTCTATTGATTACTGTGCCAGGCTCCCAGTAAGCCATATTGTTTCTAAAAAATTTGAAATAAATCCGTTCTCCAGGTTTGAATGATCTCTTTGGCACCATCGGTGTATATTAATTTTTGCTCTTGTTTGGCAATAATTTGTCAAACACCGACCTTATTTTCCGCGCAAACATCAATTCTCCTGGAAAAAGACTCGATGGCGTGTTTGCGTTGGGTGTTATCCTGTACACTTGTAGAAATTGCTGTATAGCTTTTGTCGTCGCTACGTCCTCAGCTTTTTTTAGTGTTCTTTTCAATGTGTCGACAAATCTCTCAGTTTGTCCATTTGACCTCGGGTGGTATGGCGCTATCTTAATATGTTTTACTTTGTACGTCTCGCAAAATTCTTTGTTTATTTTTTCTATAGTAGCAAACGGTACATTTCGCTTCTTTCTAAAAATTGGTTGGACGTTTTCTTTTAATTCTGTTTTGGCCTTAAATTTGTTGCATCGTTCCAACCCGCTTGAAAATACCTCAGGAAATTGATTATATAATTCCTCTTTCAATTTTATAGTATCTGATGGTTCAACCTCTAACTTTTTGCAAAACGATTTGATTGGTAGGTCCTAAACGTTGAATTTCTGCATCCAGTCGATACCTACTAGATTTTCAGTATCTTTCATGACGTATATCTTAAGTTTTTTTGTTTTGCCGTGAAATTTAACATTCACGATTATTTCTCCCTCAAATTTTATTCGTTTGCCTGTAACCGACTTGGCAATTTTTTGAGTGTGTAACATGGTAGGTGTGTTGAGTTTTTTCCATGTCTGTAAGTTGATTAGTGTAAGGTCGGAACCCGAATCCAGTTGTAATTTAATCTTTTTGTTTAAAATTTCCAGTTCCACATATTTCCTTACATTGGTGTTGTCATCGTTATTCATCCTTGTAGCTCTTATTCTATTAGTATCTTTTCTATTTCTACATTGGGATGCCTTATGGCCTTTTTTTCCACATTCAAGACAGTTTTTATATCTGAAGCGGCAATCCTTGTTTCAATGTAATCCTCCACATCGATAACATGCTGATGGAGGGGGCTTATATTTGTTTCGATATTCGTCATAATTTGTCCTGCATGTTGTACTTTTTCTCTTATCATAAAATTTTATTTTTCTTTCCGGGGAGGGTGAGAAACTTTTTTTATTGTCGTAAAATTTTAGTTTTCTTTCCGGGGAGGGTGAAGAACGTAGACTTTTGTTTATCTTATGTATATGAGAAACAGCTGAATCTTCAATGTCCTTTGCGTCTTTCTTTATACTTAAACATCTCTGGCAATCTTCCGATAATTGCTGTAATGTTAGGCCCGGTTCATTTTGTAATTTTGCAAGCATTCGTCTACGCATTTCGATATCTTTTGTAGAAACTAGCCCTTGAACAAAGATGAGACATTTGAAATTATCCGTGGTTAATTCCGCTAGTTTGAAGTCGTCACAATGTTTATTTACGATTGCGGCAAACGTGGAATAATCCTCATTATCGCCCTTTACCAGGTTAAGGCATTTCCACCTCCTATGTATTTGTTTTACGAAGGAGGAACTTTAAGAAAAGAGAATAAAAATTAATAACAAATAAACTCAATCCTTTCATCGGCTTACTGCCATGTTGAAACACCGGTTCCCGTAATGTCACCGAAGTTAAGGAACATCGAACCTGGTCAGTACCTAGATGGGTTACCACTTAGAAATACCAGGTGCTGTAAGTTTGGATGTGCGGATGATGCAGTGGATAACGGCTTGGAAGTATTAATCAGAAAGCCGAATTCCATTTCCCGTTAGGTTCGGTTCGTTATATTCATTTACGCTCAAATAAAAAAAATATGAAATATGAATCTACGTCTTTTCTCCACCCAGCTATGGGTTAAATAGTTATAGTTATGTAGTCAAACCTTTATCACTGAACTATCGTTATCTCCTCCAAAAAATTTTTTCTGCCTTTAAATAACCCGCAAAGGGTTGATAAACCGTAGAAAAAAGAATTTAAAGAAGATATTGTTTCTCTTACATTGAAAGAATAGTGAAAACGTGGAAAACAAAATCACCGTGAGAAGGCAAAGGAAAATTACTCCATTATCAATCCTTTGCAAATTGATGGCAATACACAATTTAAATGTAAGACAGAACGGCGAGATGAGGTCAAGTCCATTGGCCGGCTTATCGCAACAGATAAAAAAATATTAATAGGGACATGTAATATAAGAGCATTACATCAATGTGGCTAGCTTGAAAATATTAAGCAAGAGATGAATTGGCTAAATATTAACATTCTAGGAATATGCGAAACTAGATGTCTAAATAATGGGGATTTCGTCAGTGACGCAGACAGGGTTATCTATGCAAGTGACATGAAAAATGAAAGTGGAATAGGACTAATACTTGATAAATATATTAGCTTGGTGCAAAAATAATGTCGTTTTTCTTTTGAAGTTGAACGTCAAAAAACGACATTATTTTTGCACCAACCTAATATCAAAAATATGTTCTGGGACTGTATCAAGTGTCTGACAAAGTTCTTCCACATAAGCTGAAAGAGAAGACGCTTAATATATTAATTACAGTTGTATACAAACCGACAGCACAAAACACAGATTAATTGGAAAGATTTACAGTACTGTGGACAGAAATAAGACTGAATAAAATCGCAGGAAATTACAATCCTCATGGGGGATCTGAATGTCAAAGTAGGGAAGGAAAGAGATGATGAAGTAGTTGGTAAATTCGGATTATCAACTCATAACGAACGCAAAGAAAAATGCGTTCAATGGTGTAGAGAAAAACGAACAAATAGTAACCAACAGCATGGTTTCAAAAACACTCTGAACCTTATGGACGTGCAAAAGCCTAGCAGGAGAAACGAAGAACAAGATCGACTACAAAACAATCAATAAAAGATTCAAAAATGCAGTTTTACACTCTCAAACATATTCAATTGCTGACTGTATGAGCAACTACCTTCTAGCTATATGCAAATTGAGAATAAAATTACGGAAATTAAAGAAATCTAAAGAAATGCCTTAATTACAATATGACAGACTCCTGAATGACCCAAGTTGCAAAGAGCCGTCTGCGTTAAGAGAAGCTCCAGTGACATCGACAGAGATCATCCAAAGGAAAACGAGACAAGAAAAACAGATAACAGATGAAACTCTCGAGAGGATGCAAAAGTGACAGAACACAATGTCAACGTACAGATTATAGAACATTAAACACAGAAATTAAAAACAAATGCAGGTGGGCAAAAAAGGAATGTCTCAATGAAAGTATGCAGAGATAGAAATAATGTGCATCACTGATAATTGAATTAAGAATAAAAAGAATTAAAGAATTAACAGGTCATAAGAGTTGCTCGTCAACAGGATGCCTAAAATCAACGACGAGAGAGGACAATCTGCAATAGACAAATATATGGAAGAGTATTACAGAGTATCACAATCATCATTCTCTCATGCATGGGCACCTCGACGTGGTATAATTACAAGCTATAATTACAAGCTTTCCTCCCTAGATCAGTTACGACTGAATATTGAGTTCGATCATAACTGGCTGCTTAATATTTTCGGCCTTTTGCCACATTTAAGGCACACTTTGAAAAAAGGGCACTTTAACGTGGTGTAATGGTCAGCAAGCTGGTCTGGGTAGATCAGTTACGACTGTAGAGTGAGTTCGATCGTTACTGGGTGTCCTATACTTTCGGCCTTGTGCCGCATCTTGATCTCACGATGGGATAAACATAAAAAATGTATTTATACACATTTTGTTCTTTTCCCAAAGATGAGGTAGTTGGATATATATGAATTTAATCATGGGAAAAATATATATATATATATATATATATATATATATATATATATATATATATATATATATATATATATATATGTATGTATATTAATAAAAAGAAAGAACAGTAAGATATATAATCCGGTGTTCTTATAGATATTTTTATTTTTATAAAATAGTGTTCAATGTAAATTTACAGAGCATTAATATTATAAATTAATTGACTTAAAGACATTAGTTCCATTTCATCCTCAAGCGAAAAAATTCGCTTGAGGATGAAATGGAACTAATGTCTTTAATTTAATTACAAAATTAAATTCGGGGCTTTTAGCTTCCATTTTTGAAACATGGTTAGAACTGTGTAGCGAAAAAAACATATTTTAAGTCAATTAATTTATAATATATATATATATATATATATATATATATATATATATATATATTTAGTTAGTTTATGAAAAATTAGGTAATCCGTGTGGGTAAACCTAAGAAGGATATAATCCAGAGAGCTCCATGTAAATCCAGAGCAAGTAATTTAAATAAAAACAGACCACTTTAAGGTTCTATGTAATAAATTGATTCACCACAGCCCTTTTAAAAGATTTTACTTCCAAAAGAAAAAATGAAAAGAAAATTTACACATTTTTGACGAGCCGTATTAAACATATGTAAATTAACAAAGTCAGGAAGTGAGACGGGGGAGAGAGAAGACATGAGTGAGTTTGCAGATATTGACACATTTAAACGGTTAACTTAACGGAAGTTATATATTGAAATCGAAGGGGTAGCGAAGAAAAAACTAATGGAGAAAAAAAGAAAGAAGGAAGTTAAGATAGAAGAGAAGAGAATATGTCTTAAGATAGTTTAACTATATATATATATATATATATATATATATATATATATATATATATATATATATATACAGAGTGCGAAAATTATCGTGATTTTATATTTTAATTTCGTGCATACGCGTTGTTTGTTTTTGATTTTGTCAACTTCTCAGTATAGTAGGGTAAGTTGGGCACTGTTTGTGAGAAAAAGGAGTATCATGACGCAATTCGCTCCGCCATAAATTTGGAAACGACATGCTGTACTACTTGGTTTTGTCGCCGGAAGCTCCAATACGAACATTTCAGAGTATCTGGGTGTCAATCTGAGACCAGTGCAGAGGATTCAGAAAGTATTGGATGAGTCTAATGGTGATTACGAAGGTACGGCAACTCGGAGAACTCACTCTGATCGTTGTAATAAGATAAGAACCCCTGACTTTTTTGGTGAGGCCCTCAAACTCGACACATCAAGTGCCTTGATAAGGTAATGCTGCCCTTGGCCAAGAGTGTGGATGCAGGAAGTTCCTATCTCTGGCTACAGGACGCTGCAGCATGCCACACAAGCAGGAGAACCCAATCATGGCTGTCAGACATATTCTGCGACTACATCACCCCTTACAACTGGCCACCTAACTACTCAGACTGCAATCCCCTTGATTATTATGTGTGGGGTGAAGTTGAGCGAGAGACCGACAAAACTCCTTATAACACCAAAGATGAACTGAAGACAAGCATTATGGCAGCATTCACCAACTTAAACAAGGAGACCGTCCAGTAAGGATGCAGAATATTGCGAAGTCGTCTGGAGGCCATGGTTGAAGCCAGTGGCAATTTTATTGAATAAAATTACTCTTTAGTATTTCAAGATATTTGTGTTTAATTTTGGCAAATATATCTGTTAAAATGAGATGTCATTATTATTTTCATTTTTGCATAATATAGATGATAATTTATCCATCGCACCATGTATAAGGTGTGCTTGTCTGTAAAATTCAAATATAAAGATATCTGTAATGACTACATAAAGAAAAAAACAAGAAGCCTGTATATGTTTGTGTTCAATGATATACGATATTATTACATTCGGAATATACGCTTACATGTAGGTCTAAATTGGGTAAAATTGTCCCATAATGGACAAGAATTCATAGGAAATTGAGTTATTGGAGTGCAAACCGTCGAATTGAGAAAAGAATCTTCACAACTGGTCTGAGAACGATTCATTCAGCTGATGCACTCGCATGAGTTTTAAAAGAGCAGAAAGCATGAAAATAGAACAAGGCGATCGAATGAAAACCGTTTACCTAAGACAGACATGATCATTAAAGAAAACTGGAGAACAGGTCGAATTCAAAACCTGCACTATACAAAATATCCCAAGCTTTCATTCGATGCTTATATATATTGTCTATCTGTATTCATGCCTTTCTCCTCTCCTCTCTCCTCTCCTCTCTCCTCACCTCGCCCCTCTCCTCTCTCCTCTCTCCTCTCCTCTCCTCGCCTCTCTCCTCGCCCCTCTTTTCTCTCCTCTCCTCGCCCCTCTCCTCGCCCTCTCCTCTCCTCTCTCCTCTCCTCTCTCTTCTCCTCGCCCCTCTCCTCTCTCCTCTCCTCTCCTCGCCCCTCGCCCCTCTCCTCTCTCCTCTCCTCTCCTCTCTCCTCTCCTCGCCCCTCTCTCTCACCCTAGATATCGAGATGTAGATGTGTGTGCAAGAATATAAACTGATGAGCTAAAACATTAGAACCAGCGACACGTGGCAAGAATGATAGCTACTGTTCTGCAACAATTGTGCACATCAAGATTATCGATCGTCTGGCCTTGAGTACTTCACTTTGATATGCTGAATACCGAATTTGTAAAAAAAACAACAAGATAAAGACCAAAACATTTTCGATATAGCGCTGTGTGTAGAGTGTTCATGTTCTCTTCTGTTGTGCCCCTATTGGCAATGGTCCGAAGAGGGACAAAATCATTTTTCGCCTACAAAACATTGGTTAACCAAATATTGTACGTGCGAGAAGTGAATGGGGGCTTCCTCGCTAAGTACAAACCAACATAAAGGCTGATACAGCACAAATACCTTAAAGCTTTAATTAAGGCGAAAAAAATTACTCACAACACACAGTACATTGATTACTCTCGCGTTTGCGGTTATGTAAAAACAGGTCAGTTAGAATACCATTACTAAAATACTGAAATCATCTTCATTGGAGATGCAAGAGTCGGAAAGGAAATTGAGATGAACAGAACTGATTCCAATAGTCCAACTTTTTCATAAAGGATCTAGTCAGCAGTACATGAATTCGCTGTTATCCTAGGGAATTTATCATCGCTATTACTGCTAAGAGGCACTGTGGTGTAATGGATTGCAGATTGGATTGAGGAATCGTAGAGCTGAGTTCGAATTCCAGTCGAATCCATTCACTTACGGTATGAATCCTCTTCTTCTCCTTCCACCTACGGGTAAATAGCAGGACAGACTAGGTTCTATAGCCTTGAATGGCAACTGATCTACTGCAGAAAGAAATGTCAATTTACTACGGGAAAAAAACTGTCTCGTCTATTAAAAGATACATTGTCGCCTAAGCATGTATCACAATTGTCACGTGTATCATAACTGATTACTGCTAAATAAGCAACAACAAATAACCAGTTATCATCATAAGCAACAAATTATTCCACCAAATCATTACTAAATAAATCTTCCTCTTCTATGTGCTATGTCACTTCAGGATTTGAGCGATCATGACTCTCTACAACTTTCTCTCCTTTCTAACTCTTAGCAATGTTTGTCTTTATATTATCTCTTCTAATGCCTGTTCTGACAGACTTGTTAGGTAGGCTATTCGCTGTTTTCCTCTACTCATCTTGCCTCCAGTATGTCCTGTGAGTGTTAAATTTTGTTAGCCCTCTTTCCCCATCTAGAAATCTGAACTGCTTTTTTCTGATTCTAAGTGTCCATTTGTCTCCATTTTCCTTAAAGTTTTGCCATTGCTCTCATGTTCAATCCATAATATTCTCGGCACCCTTCTCTAGAACCATAGTTCTGTTGCCTCAAGTCTTTTCTTCAGCTCCGATATTTTCTTTGTTTCTAACGAAAAGTTCCTGTTTCTTAATACTTTGCTTATCATTTGGGAGGTATCTTTCGCTAACCCTCTACGTCTTCTGTCTCAAGTCTATCCTTCATCTGTGAGCAGACTGTCCGGCATTTACTGCCATATAGGTAAACCGATATTTTCTTAATTTCTAACAAGGT
This sequence comes from Acanthosepion lycidas, assembly GCA_963932145.1. Lineage (NCBI taxonomy): Eukaryota > Metazoa > Mollusca > Cephalopoda > Sepiida > Sepiidae > Acanthosepion > Acanthosepion lycidas. The sequence continues at coordinate 72,570,300 of OZ010579.1, read as the reverse complement.
TCTCTTGTTTCTTAATACTTTGCTTGGGTTTTGAAAGACATTATTCGCTATTCTGATCCATCTTTTGATTTTGGTGTTGCGTTTTCCGTCCTATGTTAAAATATTTCCCAGATATCTAAATATTCTTTGATTTCGGTGTCTCAATTCGTAGTTCGAATTCCTGGGCTGTTTCTTTTGCTAGCAACCATTCATTCTGTCTTCTTACACTTGATGGCTCGTCCTTTCTTCTTGATTTCCTTTACAGCTGCCTCTTTATGCTAATTATACTAGGGTTTATGCGTTCGCTTCCAAAATCTAGATGACCAGAGCCTGACAGCTGATACATCCATTGCCCTCAGCCCCCACAGCTCAGTAGTATAGAAATACTCAATTATAACATTCAGTACCATCAAGACCAAGGTGGTACCCTAATTTTTCTTCAGTCCTAATAAACTGTTGCACTTTTAAGGTATATTCCTTCTAACATGCTCTAGCTTTACAAGAGAAAGATCAGGCCAAAATTGTAAGATGTCTGCCACACTCGGACTGTGTTTGTTCAATCTTCATTCTTCAAATTTCTGGGTGATGAATTACTATCCACTTGACAACCTCTTTGTGACCGACGAAATGTCGCAAGTCTTTCGCTAATCTATCGCTATTTATATTACAAATGTTCAGGCGCGCTACACACCTTCGTACTCCCAGTGCGGTTCTTCCCAGCTAGACCTTCACATTCCATTTGTAAGGAGGAAGTTCCATTCATATAGCTTCTTTTCTTGAAACTTGGAACGTATTTTGTAGAAGAAACACCCGAGAGGATGTTTTCCCGATCACTACCGTATATTAACATTTAAATTTGAATTTGAATTTCAGTTTTTATCGCACTACACACAGTAAAGATCATTTGTTCTGGTTAAAGAGTATTATTAATGGATTCTTTTACAGCGTAACTACAATGAAAATCCTGCGTTTGGTCATCAAATATGTGTTGGTTAGCCTTACTAATAACTAGCCCTCGAAGCAAAAAAAAAATATCTCACGAATGTTCCAAAGAATTGTCTCTTCCTCCGGCGTCCATTAAAAAAAATGGTCGATAAGGTCACATGACTAGACAAGAACGATGTATGCTAATTGAGAAAAAGATAGAAAAGTTTTCCATCTTTCCTTTTTACCTGTACAAGGCCAAAGAGCCACTCGTGATAGAGAGTTACAGAGTAAGAGTCACCACTTCAAGTAATGTGACCAGGCCATCAAGACGTAAGGGATCATCAGAAGTGAAAGAAAGCTAAAACACATTAGAAGACACCGGGAAACACAATCCTAAACAGAAAACAAATGATAAACATCTGCTTCACTACAGAAATGTTAGTGTTTTGTGTCGGTGAAACTCATAATTAATGTTTTACATCTTAAATTTTCAAAGGTTTAAATTTTCTTGGCCAAATTTAAAAAAACATCGTTTACAATTCTCAAAGAACGAAGAATAATTAATCTGTTCGCCACAGATTCAATATTTCAAGGAATATTTTATTATTAAATCAGCTAAGAAATTCTCTTTCGCACTTTTATTATATACTAGCTTACAAGAAACCCACACCCCACCCCACCCCACCTCCCTATCGGACAAAAAACCGAAGACAGCAAAAAGAGAAATCGTAATTATAAAATACCGACTGACAAACATTTGAAAAAAGCCTGAAGTCGAAAACTATCTGGGGTGTAGGAGACCGGATGACAGACCTTTGGGAAAAACCTGACATCGTAAATAGACAAATTTGTGTCGTAGGAGACCGGACGACAAAGTTTGGGAAAAACCTGATGCCGTAAATAGACAAGTCTGGGAAAAACCTGAAGTCGTCATTGGCGGTACTATGAGACGGGTAGAATGGACATATATGAACATATTTAAAATGGCTGGAGATTTCCGAATAAATGATATACATTGAAACAATTACTCGTTCACTATTTTCGTACGAAAAAGTTGGTTGGTTGAAGTGTTTAGCGGCATATCAACCTCTATGGGTTATTTAATGCAGAAATCTAAATATTTTGAACACAGTTGTATGCCTTCAACTACAGATAAAATGTGTTGTTGGTCATTTTGCATTAAATATGTATTATTGATAATTTTACAATATATAAACATTGTTTGTTGGTTGTTTCTGTTTAGTGACATATCAAACTTTTGGGGTTATTTAATGATAAAATCTAAGTATTTTGTACGTATTTTTATGATTTCAACTACAGATATTTTCTATATAATTTATACTTTCCTAGTAAAGGTATGTTTTTAGGTATATAGTTTATAGGTCATAAAATTCATTGCTTCATAAATATGTATATTTATGTTGCTTTTTTAGGGGTGCATTGATTGTCATTTTGCTATAAAAATATTGCTGATCATTTTATTATAAAAATGCACTGTTAACTTGGTGTTTCACTATTTGCCCATGGCTGGGACCCTAACAGCTGCTTCCACTCCGGAACTAGGAACAACAGCAGTTAAGATGTGATTCAACGTTCCTCAAAAACTCCAATTTTCCGAGCAGATGCCTTGCTGCCGGATGTAGTTTATCGTCATATTGTTATATACCGTACTTATGAACACTAATGGGTAAATACGTTGAACACTTTTGTAAGTGGGGGTAATATGTTGTATAAGTAGTCCACCACAAGCATTGGTTTACCAACTTCCCGCCGCTGGCGAGTATTGTATTTTGTTGATGTTTTAAAGATTCAGTCAGTCAGTCAGATTCACTCATTTAGTTATGTGCCATACGTGATACCCGATACATGACTGACGATATTACTAGCTGAGATCTGTTGAGTACGACTCAGACTTACGCGAGAACTACCAACCTTCCAATAGTAGCACTCACTACTAGATTGACTTGCGACGACCTGTTACCTTTATTTTTTTCTTAGTAGGTTGTCATTTCTTTCTGCGGTAGACCAGTTGCCATCCTATAGAAGCTGATTTTTTTCCTGCTATTTACCCATAGTTGGGGGAGAAGAAGATGATTCATACCTTTCCCAAGGTATTCATACTTTTCCCACGTAAGTGAATGTAATGGATTCATACTGGAATTCGAAATCGGCTCACAGATTTCGAGCAACTATCTATTACCGTGCCTCCTAGATCTTATAAAAATTACTATTTCATTTCCAAACCACTGTCTTGGTTATTTCTTATTCAGTAACTCTTCCTAGGTTATAACACATACCCAGGACAAACGAAAGTCTGGAAACACGCACATTAAAAAAAAAAAAAAGGAAAAAAAGAATTTCTAATGTAGAGCAATATCTAATCTCTCAAACAATTGCAAATATAGAAATATCGATCCTTAGTTCGACTTCTGTGATTGTCACTTTCTGCCAGAACAAATTATGTTAAGGAAATATCGATATCCGAACTACTGCCAGTCATGAAGAACGGATATTCCCTGGGGGAAACACTGTGCTTTGAAGGGAGAATATTGGCCTCAAAATTACACCGGACCTCAGTCTATGCAGTAAGTACTTGACGAGTGTGTAACTTCGATATTATTTATGCCGTTTCTTAATCAGTTAATAGCTATATCCAACAACGCACAATGGCACGTGAGGAAAAGAATAACAAGCGACGCCATTAGAAATACGATTTGTAAGGTTTATATTTAGTTACGGTAAGAATTTGGCTATAGAAGAAAATTGTTTGAACGCTCTTTGAATAATTTTCTCTGTTTACATAGCATACCTTCATTCGAATAAACTAAATTCTTGATTAAGCCTACAAACTCCTCGGAGTTTTACAGACCACCTCGCTTATTCTAATTCGCGCACTTATTGGATTTTGTAAATATTTCCTCGTTCATCTTATTCTAAAGACATTTTATTTTGTATAAAATGGGTTTGGAATTAGATAGGCGTAGAGATGTCGTGAGTCAACAACAAAAGCAAATGGGCGTAATTAGGAATGAGGTTACAAAGTTTCTTTCACTATCTATTGTCAGGTTTATAAGTTCAATCCTTAACTAAATTCTAGTCTATCTATTTAATCTTAAACATTTTCTATATCTATCTATCTATCTATCTATCTATCTATCTATCTCTTATCTGTCTACCTATCTATCCAATGCCAGCAGTCAGTTATCTATTTATCTAATCTCAGTCAGTTATCTATCTATCTATCTATCTATCTATCTATCTATAAAAGGCAGGATGTGTGTGTGTGTGTGTGTGTGTGTGTGTGTGTAACGAATGCATGGCCGCAATTTTCGACGGATTTGCACCAAATATACATGCACATGCTCCAAGTTAACGGGAAGGCCAAGACCGACTTTGCATTTCCCAACTCCCATCGATAGTGGAAATAATCGATTTTATCATGCTTCTACGGCAGTTTTCATGTAGTTTCCGGCCATTTTGTACTGGTCAGAGTGAGAGCCTATAGCTGGCTGTCACGAATAGGCAGGAAGATTCTATTGGCCAGCGTAAGAGCCAACAGCTGACTGACACGAATGTTAATTAGCATGCAAAAAAAATCGACAGCTGCATTCATCACAACTGGGAAAAATTTAAATCTTCATGGCACTTTACTCCAATTGGCTCATTGATTCTAATTCCGCAGAACTGGGTTGGGTGTGAAAAAGTATTTGTTGTTAACATTCTTTTTTCATTCGGTTTTTTCCAGTTACGAGTGCTTTTGTAAAGCTGATCGTTTTGTGTTCATTTTGTTTAGTTCTTTTTTCGTAACAGATTTAATGTTTAGTATAGAGCTTAGAAAAAATTCGCAGTGTGAGATAGGCAAGAAGTAAGGCATGTAGCAACATCAGCATGGCAAAGGGTACTCCTTTAAAGGCAAGGAAAGGCAAAAAATATTTTAAGTCAAGTGATACCGATTCCTGTATGAGTCGTACGATTTTTGAATCAAGCACGAGCAACGCCTGGCCATGCTGCTAGTATATATATATATATATATATATATATATATATATATATATATATATTATGAAATTGACTAAATCCGGCAATTATTTTAATATATTTTTTTGTTTATACGTTAGTTTTATAGATACAAATATTTAAGTAAATGTTCTGTTTATAATAAAGTATTAACAACATTTACCGACTTGAATGTTTAAAAACAGTAATTTGACATTGCTAACCAGACGTTTTTCTCTGTAGCTAAATGGTATGCCACGTCAGGCTATATGACGGTTAAGTGAAGGATACACTGTTCGATTCCTGTCGGAGGAGACATATTTTCTATGAAATTTCTCGGAAATTCAGGCCGGTAAATGTAGTTAATCCTGTATATTATAAACAAAGCATTTACTTAAATATTTGTATCTATAAAAATAACGTAGGAACAGAAAATATATTAAAATATCTATTTATATATCTCTTTAATCTCAGTCAATTTTCTCTATCTATCTATCTATCTATCTATCTAATCTCAGTCAGATATGTATCTGTCTAAACTTATAAAAATAACGTATAGACAGAAAATATATTGAATAATTGTCAGACGTAACCCATTTCATAATATGCTATCATTGTTTATGTTAAGATATGATTCCTGAGCAGAAATGATCGGTTGAGAAAAATCGTTCTAGGTGTGCGATTACAAACAGTAATCCGACTTTGCCAACTGAGCGCTTCTCTGTGGCTGAATGGTGACAACACATGAGGCTATATGGACGGTTTCCATAATGGTTACGGGTTCGATTCCTGTCGGAGAGCGCATATTTGCTACGAAATTTCTCGAATATTCAGGCTGGTAACTGTTTAATTAGAAAATAGACCATTTATAAATTGTATCTATAAAAATAATGTATAAAGAGAAAAAGTATCTAATCTCCGTTAGTTTTCTCTCTCTCTATATATATATATACAATGAAATGGGCTAAGTCCGAAAATTATTAATATATTTTCTGTTCATACTTTAATTTAATAGATACAATTTATTCTCTGTTTTTTTTTTTTACTTATCTGTGTATTTATCTGTCTAATAGTCTAATCTCAGTCAGTTTTCTATCTAATCCCAATCAGTTTTCTATCTGTCTATATATCTAATCTCAGTCATTTATATGTCTAATCTCAGTTTTCTATCCCTCTATCTATCTATCTAATGTCGATCAGCTATCTATCTAATATCAGTCAGTTATCTATCTATCTCTCTAATCTCAGTCGCTTATCTGTGTATCTATCGATCTAATCTCAGTCAGTTTTCTACCTACCTACCTATCTACCTATCTATCTGTGTAACGATTATTAGTACGGAAAAACATGAATTTATTTCTAGCCTCGGCTCTATAGAAATACCAGAGTCAATTAAACCCGTTGGGCTAGTAAAGACAGACCAACTAAGAAAAGATTACTAAAGTAAATGAAAATAAATCTCAAGTCCGGGTAAAGGAGGGATGTGCGCAAAGCTGACGAGAAATGCAACCTGTTATTGAAATGACCCTCTGGCACGCAGACAGTTCACGAGAGCCAATGGTTAATAAATGAATCAAAATATCTATCTTAGATTCGTTCTAATTTTATTCACTCTAAAAACATTTTTACATAACTAAAAAAAAAGTAATATACCTCAGCGTATACACATTTATCTAATTATGTTAATATCTATCTATGTATCTATCTATCTAATCTCATTCAGTTATCTATCTACGTATCTATCTATCTATCTAGATATTTAATATCAGTCAGTTATCTATCGGTCTATCTATCTATATTAATCTGTTCATATTTGAGTCCATTTCTATTTAGCTCGCCTCGCAGTCGCTTTTATCATTATCGTCATATTAGTCTATTCATTTCTATATATCTATCTCAGTCTGTATGTATTCATCTGTTTGTTTATATCCGTCTGTTCACAGGTAACAATCTCAGGTTAGTCATATCTATCTATCTATCTATCTATATCTATATATATATATATGTGTGTGTGTGTGTGAAAATATTGTAGAAATTAGGAAAGAAACTGGTTTGGTAAATAATCCAAAGTTCCTTAGTATTTTTGTTATTATTTTTAAAAAATAGTGCTCGATACGAAAGTAGAGCATAAATATAATTATTTATTTAAAAATATGATTCCAACTCGCTACATAAGAGGTCTCATGTTTCAAAACAAGCGCCGAAAACTTCAAAATAATATTTGAATTAACTTGAGTTAAAGTAGGCTCTGTTCAATCTTCAAGCGAAATTTTTTTTGGGGATTCCCAAAAATAATTTCTTTTCATATGTCAACCCACCCACATCTATCTATTTATCTATCTATCTATCTCTCACTCTCTCTCTCTCTCTCTCTCTCTCTCTCTCTCTCTCTATATATATATATATATATATATATATATATATATATATATATTACATGAAACTTGATAATAATATTATATTATATTTATGCTCTGTCGACTTTGGCATTGAGCCCGCAGTTTATATTTTTTTACATTTTAAGCTTTTAGTTTTTATTCTTAAGATATATATATATATATATATATATATATATGTATATGTGTGTGTGTGTGTGTGTGTGTGTGTGTGTGTGTGTGTATTCATATTTATACGCCTACACATGCCTATTTAGCATTCTATTTCCGTCTGCTCATATAAGTAAATTCTATTAAAAGTTACCTATTTCGGTCTCTTTTTATATCTATCAACCTATAATTCTCTACTTGTATCTTTTCATGTCTAAAGAGTGAAGCTAAACTTAGTATAATAAATAGCTAATATCATTTCTACCTCCAATTATCAGACAACTTCTACAGCTAAAGCTCCTGATTTGGCCAGCTTCATTGTCGCTAAAGTTACTTACTTTCCACGGACGCGATTTATTGCAACTCAAATTAATTGGCCTTGGGACGTACTAAACTAATCCTAATAAATACCAGGAGGTATTTGACAGAGAAATGAGTTCGATATTGCTGAGCTCTCTCTATATCAGTATCACTCGCGTATCTGTAATGTGTCTTTCTCGGAAACTAATTTTAGCCGACAGCAAATGCCAAACGAGAGAGAAAGCAAATATTAATCGAGATGTCAATTTTCAATTTGCCACATTAAAATTATTATATTATTTAAATATTTTTCTAAGATTCCAGACGTTCTAGTTTCATTTCACTACGTCTTATTATGGGCATTGAAACGCTAGTTTCACACAGATTACGTTATGAAGCACAGAACGATTAAATTCAAATATCCCTTCTCTTGCCTACTCACTTTTATCAAAGTTATTATAACAACATCATTATACAGGCAGACATAGATAGATAGATAGATAGATAGATAGATAGATAGATAGATAGATGACTGTGATTAGGTATAAAGATAAATATGAATAGAATGAGGTAGATGGATAGATAGATAGTTTTGAATAGAATGAGATAGATTTGAATAGCATTAGATAGATAGATAGATAGATAGATAGATAGATGGATGACTGTGATTAGGTATAAAGATAAATATGAATAGAATGAGGTAGATGGATAGATAGATAGTTTTGAATAGAATGAGATAGATTTGAATAGCATTAGATAGATAGATAGATAGATAGATAGATAGATAGATAGATAGATAGATAGATAGATAGATAGATAGATAGATAGATAGATGACTGTGATTAGGTATATAGATAAATATGAATAGAATGAGTTAGATGGATAGATAGATAGTTTTGAATAGAATGAGATAGATTTGAATAGCATTAGATAGATAGATAGATAGATAGATAGATAGATAGATAGATAGATAGATAGATAGATGACTGTGATTAGGTATATAGATAAATATGAATAGAATGAGGTAGATGGATAGATAGATAGTTTTGAATAGAATGAGATAGATTTGAATAGCATTAGATAGATAGATAGATAGATAGATAGATAGATAGATAGATAGATAGAGGGAGAGAGAGAGATAGCAAAAGTGAGTGAGACTAAAATGATAACCAGCGTTCAATGAAGTGATGTTACTATTTTTTAAATACCATGTCCTATCGGGATATTGAAGATTATCGCCCCACTGCATTATGTTTGCTGGTTTGCTTAAATAGTTACTACGTATTATGTCTCTTTATTTTAAGCCCACGAATCAATTTCTTGTTTGCTGTAGAAAATTGATCAAGAAAAATAGCAAAATTTTCTTTCACATAATTTTTATTTTTCCTAAATACTTTCAATAAAATCTGAGATCATTTTCATTGGTTTAAAATATCTGTGGATGTGCATACAATGGCTTCGTAAATTCAAAATAATTTCGTTTACACTACAGCGTTTCAAATTCAAAATTCAAAGTTTTCCATTATGCAAGGGGTAACTTTTGTAATTATAAAAAGGAAAAAGAAAAAGATTTTAATTATAATATTTTAATTTAGTATTTTTATATAAAACTTTTCTGCTAAAAACTTTTAAGAACTTTGATGCCATAATCATAGCTGACTTTATTTTGTGCCGCAATTCTCTTATATAAAGGGTTTCGAGAATTTTTAGTTTTTGTTTTATTATTATTTTGATGAAATACTAATGTATTTTCGACTAATATCTGTCTAAACTGTGAATGTGGACATGTGTGGTCCTTTACATGTTCTAAGATTGAACTATGCGCATTCAGATGAAACGTAAGCCGTTGGTTAACATCGTCGTTGTAAAACCAACATATGTATTAACATTTTTTATCACAGATGCAATCTCCTAAAGGACATTTAAATTGATATAAATTGTTGGTGATTTGTAAGATGCTAGTTGACGGAGAAGAATTGTATTTGACGACTAGGTTGGTTGTATTAAATTTAGTATCGTATATAATAAATTTTATAAATTATTTAACCATACGTGCTTGAATGAAAATATGTTGTCTAAATATACATATATATATTCATATTTGGGTGAGTGTCTGTGAGTGTGTGTGTGTGTGTACTAGTAGCATCAACCAACTATTGGCACCAACGTACTATTTACACTAACTTATATCATTAAAAAGGCAATAGGAACCACAAGTTAGTTTGCCTTTTTTTAGTGACACCATGAAAAATTTGAAGTTGTGTGACAAGGATAATTATTTCAAATAGTTACATATTTCCGATTACAACTAAGGTTGTTGGCAGATATTTTTCGGAAGATCAGATAACAAATGATCTGAATATTATGCTTTAAGGAGACTTCAGTTTTTTAAAAATATATTTCCAAACATGCAGGTCGATCTTACATAGGTTCGAAGTTCAAATAACAACCAAGATTTCCAATGTTGATTTCAAAGGAACACATGTCTTTCTGCTAAGAAATTAGCACTAAATAATCTTGCTTAATCTATTCCGCGCTATTAAGATCTGTGTCGCACCAAATTTAATATATGTTAGCTGATTGCTGTTCTATGTCTTAAAATCAAAAATAATTAGTCAAATTAGGAAACTCATGAAGAAACGGCCAACTAATTGATTTATTGCCGATTTTCAAATTAAGAAAAAAAGAGAGAAGTCATTTTTTCTAAGTTTAATTCTTGGAGACAGTTTAAAGTCATGATTCCAAGGAGCTTGCTTGCAATAAAACAGGACGAACATTTTTCAAATCATCGCACAATGGCGGAAGCAAAAGACAATCATAAGAAAAAATGATTATGATTACAAATCTTCAAAATGATGTAATGATTCATTTTTGTGTACGCCATCAATAGAAATTCCAGAGACAAAGTACCCTATTCCAAATCAAATCAGTCCCACTTAAATTGCCGCTATTGTTATCAGTTATCAATTGACACAGTTACTAATAATTATCTCTATTTAAGTATAACTTCAGAACGTAAGTAGTCATGACTCTCAACAGCTTCCTTGTCATAAACTGTTCTTGAGAACCTTACCCATAATAACATAATGAACTATTCCATAATACTGCACCTCAAGAGGAAGCAGGGAGTTCAGTCCGAAGTCGGGCGACCGGCTGATCGGCTGATCGGTTGAACTCTCTGCCTACGGGCGGGGAGGAACCCGAAGGAGGCTACGCCGAAGGGCGGAGTCTCTTTCGGGGTGGTAGACCGACCCTGAACCCGTTTATACGGGTTCAAACGGCATATTTTTGCCCGAGCCCACGGGCTCGGAAATCCCACGTTAAACCGGCCTTGTGCCACATGATGCCCTCGTTGACTAAATACTGTTCAGTCTGAAGTCGGACGACCGGCTGACCGGCTGATCGGTTGAATTCTCTGCCTTCGGGCGGGGAGGAACCCGAACGAGGCTACGCCGAAGGGCGAAGTCTCTTTTGGGGAGGTAAACCGACCCTGAACCCGTTTATACGGGTTCAAAGGGCATATTTTTGGTCGAGACCACGGGCTCGGAGATCCCACGTTAAACCGGCCTTGTGCCACATGATGGTGATGACTGAATACTGTTTAGTCTGAAGTCTGCAGTGAGGTCCGTCAGAAGTCTGTCAGTCAGTCAGAGCGAGCGAGTCAGTCAGTCGACTCAGAGGCAGTCCGAAACAGAGTCGCGTTCAGACAATTACTACTAAACCTGATTGTTCGTACTAACACTTTCTACTTCTCTGTATATATTCCTGTTTGTAATATATCTGTGTTATTCCATATCCGCCTTCGAGTTCTTCTTTATTGGTTCTACCTTGGACTATCACCGTGGTACAAGGAACCGGACCATAACATATAGAGAACTTAGTTCCGGTTGCCTTCTCCGCAATTTTAAATTCAGAATTATCCTTCTCCGAAACTGTCCTGTTATTTACACAACAGATAGACGGAAAATGGGTGGATTCGTGCCTTTTTCAAGGTTATTAGTGCGAAGAGAACACAACTGTCTCAAAATAGATTTTGAACATATTTCGCTGACTCAATTTTCAGCACTGTTAAGAAATAATTATCTATGAATCCAGAAGGTGGCTAAAGTATTTTTGTAAAGTTTGAATTTTAATAATTTATACAAAATATTCGGTATATGCAAAGTTTTCTAGTGTAAAACAGATTTCAATTTCGATTCAATTTGTCGTTGTCAATTAACAGTAGCGGAGACTTATACGCACTCATCATACAAAAACGCAAATGAAGCACAGCTTATTTGGTGTTTCCTTGGAAAGGCGTTCAAAAAGGCTTCGTGCCTGCTGAGAATATCATGGATCGAACATATGAACAACAACGAAGAGGTTTTGATTTGCTTGAGTAAATGAATGGTAGAACAGAGTTGTGGGGGGGAATAACAAAAATATAAAGCTTATTAAGAGTTACAATAGATAGGAAGATGTGGAGGGTCATGATCGCCTACATCATGTCATCTAAGAACCTTAGTGCCACTCTTCTGAAGGAAGGTAAAAAGATTTCTTCAGATGATTAGAAGAGAGCAGTTTCAGTTCAGAATACATGGTTATTAACAAAAGGATGAGCCCAAAATGCAAATAATAAATTGGGGATATTAAAATCAAACAAGTACAGAAATGTAAATATCTAGGAAGTGTTCTAACTGAGGACGGAAAGTGCAAAACTGAGATCCGAAGACGTATTGGGATAGCCAAAGATAGATTCCAAAAGCGAAGCAGAGACAGAGAAATTTCGTTAGAAATGAAGAAAAGAGTACAGGAGTGTTAGGTGTCCTCCTGTATGACAGTGAATGCTGGACAATCTCCTCAAAGTTGAAGAAGAGACTTGAAGCAACAGGAATGTGGTTCTACAGAAAAATGCTGAGGATACCATGGACCGAACATGTGAGCAACAAAGAGGTTTTGGGAAAAAATGGAAACAAAAAAGAAACTTATACTTAACATCAGGAAGGGAGAGTCGGAATTTCTGGGGTCATATAATGAGGAAAGATGGAAATCTGATACTTACAGGACAGATTGAGTGATAGAGGGTCAAATGAAAAAAGCGCATAACACACTTGATTTGCTTGAGTAAATGGATGGTACAACAAGGTCTAGTAGAAATAACAAAAATATAAAGCTTATTAAGAGCTACAAGGGACATTTGGAGGGCCATGATCTCCTACGTCCTACAGACACACGGCACATAAACGAAGACGGTTTAGATGAAGATTCTTAACCTTTTTTTTTTCTTTTCTTCGTACGGTTTAGATAATGCTCCTTAAATATCTCTTTTCCATCGCCCTTTTCAAATAAATATGCGGGTCGTGGCCCCCTAAATTCAAATTGCACAGATAATTGGAGCAGAGTTTATGGACCAGAGTTAATGCTCCGTACCGTTACAGGAGCGCAATTCACTGGAAGAAAGATACAGCTGGAACATCCATGTTGTAATGCTTAACAATCTTGTGTCGCAAGATCAATTGCTCCATACTTCCTGGTCTTGTGTCCTATCTAAGTTACGCTTAATAAATCACTATAAAGATGTTGTAACTTGTTCTAATCAGTGATCAAAAGCTTAAATCATGTTACCACGTAGTTAAATACTCGCTCCATAACTACCCTGAATACTGATTGATCTCTTGAGTGCTCATAGCCAAGAGAGGATGTCACCGTTCAAGTTGAAAACCACTACTGTAGACTTTTAAATAATCCACTTTGCTGGAAAATAATCTTATAAATAAAATAAAAATAAATAAAATTAACATACAGTATATTTCGGTATGGTAATGACTTTCGATATAGCTGTCATCATCTTGTATTTAAAAAAAACTCTACCAAAGACATTCCCTTGTTATAGGATTATTACCATAAGTTATTGAGAATGATTTTTTTTTTTAAATTGTGGCTTTCTTGGGTAAAATATTTGAACATGTACCAAGACAATGCGTCAGCTATTTATATTCAAACGTTTTCTTTTATGCCTGAAGGAAGCAGTATTCTTAAACGTATATACTGAAAAAGCGATTTGAAAGTTAAGAAACTAAGTATTCGGCCCTTTTCTTTTATGCCTTAGGGAAGCAGCAGTTTTCGGCGGATGTGTTCGTGAATTTGTTGGAGAATGAGAAAGTATTAAAGAACCACACACTTACAGACTTTGGAAAGGCAGCGGTTTGGATCAATATATTCGAGAAGAGGTTCTAAGGATCGGAAATTATCTATAATAGACGTTATCTTTTATGCCTTATGGAAACACCAACTTTTAACGGATATGTTCAACGGATTATGTGGCGGGCGAGAAATGATATATTCAGATGTTACCTTTTGTACTTAGGGAAGCGGCAGTTTTTGACGGATATGTTCAGGAACCTATAAAACGACGAGAAGCGGGGTATTCATATGAATTCTTGTTATGCTTTGGGGTGGCAGCGACTTCTAGTGGATGTATTGGAGACGCTTGGGAAACAAAGTCTCTTCACGTTTTTTTTTTATACTTTTAGGAACAGCAGATTTTAAAAGATATATTCAGAAAGCTATTGAGTGGGTGGTTATTTTGAAGAGTAATCGTTTTAGTTGGTATTAAAAGTGTAAAAAAAACTCCTCAAAGTTCTGACTACCTTAAACGTTTTGGCCATAATGAAAACAAACTATTTTTTTTACTGTTACCTCGCTGCAGAGAAGACATACTTTTGCTGTTGACAATGAACTTAAACTTAAGATAAAAAAAGAAAAAGAAAAATATAGTAGAAGACTGAAAGTTAGATATGCCAAAAACTAGAAGTTAAATAATTTCAAATTTATATAATATAAAATTATTTTGTAAATCCTAAACCAATAAATTGACAGCTGGACTTCCTACCCTCGTCACCAACCGAACAAATTACTAACGCTAAATCTTACTTGAGCTACTATGCAGATTAATCCACGTTTTCTTGCTACATATGAGTGTATGCAACAGTTGTGAAATTGAATACTAATTTGTAAATTATTTTTTTGCTTGTTTTTCGGGTTGTCCAATTTAAATGAGAAAGAGAAGATGAATCATCAATCCTACAGACAGAAGGATCAACCAGGGTTGGGTGAACGTAAAGTATCGACGGCCATCTAACTAAAGTTATTGTCTCGATGAAGTCCCCGCAGAGAAGGCAATAGGTAACAACTATAGAATCCTTCCAAAGAAAATGAAATGCTATGAAGACTCCTTGGAAATGACCCCCGCCTGCTACGTGAAGATATGCATCATCTAACGACTGGGCACAAAATAATCACAATCGCGTCAGAGAATGTAAAAAGTTAGAAAATATTAAACAGGAAACCGAAAGACTAAATATCAACTTTCTCAGAAACGAGATGGATAATCAATGAGACATATACAATCGATGACATCAGAATCATATATGTAGGTAGAGTAAATGAAAGAGGAGTTGAACTAATGTTAGATAAAGACAATATGCTTCCTGAAATTCTACCAACTGAAAAGAAAGTCATTTAATTTGATAATAATCGCTATATATACACCCATTAAAAAAGCAATGAGATGAGATAGAAGCAGCGAGAAGAAATAGATAGGTTTTACAGCATATTAGTAATTGCTAAATCACATAGCAAGTTAAAAAAGACTATGATTATCATGAGGTATCTAAATGCAAAAGTGGGAACGAAATGAGATGATAAAATATGATCAAGCAAGGCTGAGAAAAATAGTAATAAACTACTCTTAGTTTGAAGAGCTCCAAAAACGCTCGAGAACTTGAAAAGTCCAGCCAGTGACAGATAAAAAAAGCCCAGATATATTACTTGAACACCAATAAACGATTTAGCAACACAGCTTTACATGCCAAAATATACCTAAACGCTGACTGCGGGAATGATCACCTCCCAGTAATATGAAAACTACAAAAAACCGAAAACAACATCGAAACTACAATTTAGTAATCTCTTCGGCAACACCATTTACAATCAAACATATGGATTCATAGTAAAGGACAAAAATGAAATATTAAAACATGACAGGGGTTCAATGTGAAACCCCTTAAAGAAAGCACGAATGACAGAAACAGATATCATTCTACACGGGTAAAGAAAGAGTAATAAAAAGAAATCGTTAACAGAATGACAGATAACGCAAAAATACTTTAATATTCACGGACGTAACTTTTAAGTTACGCCGATAACATTACACTGAAAGCAGATTAAAAGGAAAAACTGAAAGATCTATTAGACAATGTACTCGATGAAGCTATATGAAAGGACTATTAACTGCAAGAAAATAAAATGCATGGCTTTTAGCCAAAGCAACAATCCAAGATCGAATTACATATCGGAGATGTTTTTATTACCTCAAACGTTATGATGGTGAATAATTCGTATTTGAAACAGACGCCACATTTTTATTTATTGCGCGTTCGAGAAAATTTAATAAAGAAAATTCGAAAAGGAACGAACCTACACCCCTTTTCTATAGAATACCACCGTCGTGTTTCGGTGTTCTTTACCGCTTGGCCGCGAAGAACGTGGCTTCATTTTCACCTTTTTAAAAGAAGCGATTCCTCTTCACTCATTATTTTACCGAAAGCTTCATATCTGCTCCGTTTCATATCAAACGTTATTATAGCTGATACTTCGTATTTGAAATAGACGCCTCATTATAACGGTTGAAGTAATAAAAATGCCAGATTAAAATTAAATTAATTAATTATATGGATAATCAAGCGGATGAATGACTATCTGTTAAACAGATAACAAAAAGTGTGATACATAAATCCAAAGGCGATCACAACGCTTTCTTTTTTGAAACAATCACACAATGCTGAAATCTATTCTGTTACAATTTAGAAAATTAACCTTCAAATCAATGGAAGCTGTATTTTTTTTTCATTTGCACACTCTTCAACTGTGTTTCATATTAACAAATTAAATTTATCACAAAGAAGGTAAAGAATTTTCCTTCTCTCTACATAGGATCCGCTATACCGGATTTTTATTACCTTCCTTTTTTTGGCAATGGTTCCATAAATCGACTTTATGAGGAAAATCGTTTCCCTGTTTATATTCTTTACACTATTTTGTGCAGTTTATGAATAGATATAAATGCAAACTCTTCTTTCTGAAGTAACAACATCTATTAGGTTGGTGCAAAAATAATGACGTAATAATGTCGTTTTTAGACGTTAAAAAATACGTCAAAAAACGTCATTATTACGTCATTATTTTCGCACCAACTTAATAGTAAGGAGTGTGAAAAAACCCTTTCACTATTGAAAACAACACTTCAGGATATAGGCGATCATGGTTATACCCAGTTTTTTTTTTTTTTTTGTCTTCCGTTACTCTAAGTACATTTTGACTGTTTGCCTTTCTTTTTGTCCCTTCTCTGCTATTCATTCACATAAACTCATTAGTTACTCGCCATTTCCTTCATTTCCCTTCCATCGCCTCCATTATAGCATGTCAGTGTTAAATTCTCGAAACCCGCTTTCCCCATAATGTATATCCCAAATTTTCTGCTATGCTTTTCTATTTGTAAGCATACGTGTCCCTTCAATTGTTATTTTCTTAAAAACTTTCACGTTGATCAAAGGATCAATTGATGGTAATCTCAGCATCTGCCTGTAGAATCATGTCTCTGTCACTTCAAGTCTGTTCGTTATCTGTCAGGGAATTTTCACCATTCACAGGCAGAAATTTACAATTTCTTATCATCCTTTTCACCTTAACTTCGTACAAGTGTTTTCGTCCTGACCATCTCTTCTGTGCTAAGAAAGAGTTAGTTCGTGGCCTTTAAGTCTAAAAGCAAAGGTCATGAGTATATATTTATATGCAATCATCAACCTATTTTGAATTTTTTTTTTTTAATGTTTAGTCCTTTCTTCTCGCTTTCATTTAAAGCTGCCTCATTATATAGTTTCTTGTAGTTCTCCGTTTAATACATTATCCATTGTACAGATCCTTTACGGGCGCCCACCGATGCGCAAATTTTAGCAAGCTTCTGTTGATAACCACTTCGTCAGTGTAACAAGTTCGATCCTAAGATCAAAACACTTCATATGAGGCATTCCTGTGAGTATTTACCTAACTGGGCTTAGCCTGGTACAAGGCCACAAGGGTGGAGTATCCAGTGTCGATCATTATCCCTACATATCAGTAATGGTCTGATAAACTGGTTCGTTATTACACCACGGCCAAGTGACCGGGCACAAAACCAGAAGTTTGGAGTAGATAACTGACATATTAATTATGGGGTACTTAATGAAAATAGTAATAATTTGCAGGTTAATTGTTCTATGCTGAAGCCTCTTGAATTAATTATAAAATCTGTTGTATAAAATAACGCACAATGCTATTTTCATATATTGATCGGTCACACAACCTGGTCTCCTTTACATAATGAAATATTCTGATGTTATTCTAACAGAAAGCATTACTCGACACTAATACATTGAACAAGGCTACTAGTATCGATCACCTAATAGGGATCAATATCATGACATATCAGTAATGGTCGGATAAACTTGCTCGCTATTACAACACGACATATGACCACAAATTTTGGGTACTTAATGAAGATAGTAATAGTTTGAGGGTTATTGCTCCATGTTGAAGACTCTAGATTTTGCGATTCATTATAAAATATGATACAGGGTGTTTCAAAAAGAATACGCCAAAATCATCACGTGATGTGTCAAAAACGAAAAAAATTACAAACCTCTAGCATGAACACATGTGTTGTATATACATTCAAGTTTCATTTCATGTTTTATAAGTGCTCAATGTGGCCACCACCAGCAGCACGGACAACATCAAGCCGATATGAGAATTCCTCCCAAACGCGCCTCAGCATGTCACGGTCCACCATGTTGATTACAGCTGTTATTCGATCTTTCAAGTCATCGATACTTGCTGAAAGTGCTGGAACATAAACTTGGTCTTTAACATACCCCCACAAGAAAAAGTCACACACAGTGAGGTCCGGGGATCTGACAGGCCAAGCACAGAGAGTAAGATCTTTAGCACCTCTCCTCCCAATCCATTGCTGAGGCACGCTTTCATTCAGATAAGTACTAACCCCGAGATGCCAATGGGGTGGTGCTCTATCTTGCTGAAAAATAAAGTCATTCGAATCTGCTTGTAGTAAAGTGAATAACCAGTTTTGGGTGCTCTGTTCCCCAAATGCACACATTGTGACGATTGACTGTGCCTCTCAAATGGAAATTCCCTTCGTCACTAAAAACTAAACGTGAAAAGAGAGTTTCATCACCTTCCTCCATCTCTAGCATTGACTCACAGAATGTCCTCCGCATCACCTTGTCATAATTAGTAAGTGCTTGGACGAGGCTTAGTTTGTATGGTTTCCTGTGTAATCGTCTCTTTAACACATGCCAGACAGAGGTATGAGGGATGGCAAGCTGAAGACTTGCTCGACGTACGGACTTACGTGGGCTGCTCTCAAATGCATCATGAATCATCCACTTGCTTCTCTGTAACACGTGGTCTTCCAGGACTCTTTTCTTTGCACAGGCACCCACTCTCTTTAAACTGTTTAACCCACCGTCGAATGCTCTCACGATGGGGCGGATCAATGCTGAATTCTGTTCTGAAAGCACGGTGCACCGTGACAATGGCGTTTGGTTTTGCGAACTCAAGCACGCATAATGCCTTCTGCTGAGGAGTCGCCATTTTGATTGATCTTCCCACAATTCAGCTGCACCAGAAGCGGTGAAACTGACACCCAATCAAACTTTGATAAGTACTCTATCAAATAACCACTGATTCAGTCCACTACAATGCTGTAGACCTGAAAAAACAGCGTAATGATTTTGGCGTATTCTTTTTGAAACACCATGTTTAACGAACAATGTGACTTGTATATATCGACCGGTCATACAACCTGACCAGCCCTACTTAATAATATTTACTCGATGTTAATGCATTGCTTCTTATTTCTTTTCTTTCTGTGAGCTTTCTTTCGGTATTTTTATTTTAATGATTTAACAATCAATAATATTTCTTACTTGCGACAATAGTTTTAATTCTGTTGACAAAACGGTTATTACTGAATTTATCTATCAAGCTTAAGATAAAAATAGCAAACCTCGGGCTGTGCCTTTAGATATCTCGAAGGCGTTTGACAGGGTTTAGCATGTTGGCAGGGTATAGTTTCTCAGGTTGAATATCTGACTTGATCCAATCTTTCTTAACAAATTTATATCTTTTCACATTAATGTGAGCATCCCCCAGAGCACCATCCCATGACAAAACTATTTACTCCTATCTCAATAGTAAGTCCGACAGGACCGATAAAATAAAACTGGCAGCTGATCAAGAAAATGACTTCCAATCAGTTGTTAACTGGGACAAGAAACGGCATGTAAATGTTAACGCTTTTTAGTCATTATACTCTATGGCTGATTCTAACCTCCACTTTGCGCCTTCTTTTCTCTTTCTCTAATGACGTGAAGTAGAATGATTATAGTGAATCACTTGCTAAGTCTGCTGCTAGGAAAGTTGGTTCAATATCTCGTGCCAGACAATTTTTCTTGTCAGAATCCATCTTGCAATTTTATATATCTGCCATTCGCCCGTTCACTGAATATTGCTTACACTTCTGGTTTGGTGCTTCAGTTATATATCTCAACAAAAGTCAAAGGGTCTGTGATATAATCGGTCCTGACCAGGCATCTCGATTGCAGCCACTTTAACGCTGCCTTGACCCGTATTCTCTGTTTCTTTTCTATAAACATTTCCATGGCAAATGTTCTAACAATAGTTCCTGATTGGTATTTGAACCTCATGAATATAAGCGTATTACTAGATTGGCAAATAGCTATCATCGTTTTAGTGTTGAAATCTCTTGATGTAACTAATGTAACGTTTCTATTCTAATAGTTACTTTTTTTTTTCATTTACTGCCTGTGGAACTTTTTTCCTGTTTCTTGCTTCCATGCCATTTATAATCTTGAAAAATTTAAATACAACATCAGTCACCATCTTTTGTTTTCCTGAAACCTGTTCTTTCATTTTACTAATTCCTAACTAACGTCTTCTCAATTTCTTACACTGTCAGCAACCTCTTGCGTCTTAGTGGCATTATCGCCTTGCTTGAGGCGAAATGATTACAACCCTACTCTAAATTGCTTAAATATCGTTGTCATTGTTTATAGTACAGTTAAAAACAGTGATTAAATAAAAATTAAGAAATTGAAAACTGATATTGTTAGACACTGGGCTTGTCACACAAGACAGCAGCTTCGGTTTGTCATTGCAGAAAACAAAAAATCTTTTACATTGAAATAGAAATGATCTTTGTTTGTCTTGTCTCCACAATCATTCAACCTACACAGATAAAGAAACATATCTTCAAAAACGGTGTCTGTTTTACTAAAAAGAAAGTGGGTGTACACTGTAAATAAATCAGGTGTACGCTATGAAAATAAATCAACTTGAGGGTCTGACCATCCTTCTTTGAACATTGTGGAATAACGCTACCGAATCACAAAGAGCTGTACAAAATAACAGAAATCATATCACTTGCTGACTACCAACAGTAGCAACAACTAAAATGAATATCACATGTTGCAGAAAGAGAAAATAATGACATAATCGCGCAATGTTGACATTCCAAACTACTTCAAATATAAGGTTAAGAAGGAGATACCCCATCAATACTGGAAAGCGTGATAACAGCTACTGGATTCGAGAAGCCTATCTATTTAAAAAATGTTTTAAGGGAAAGATTTTATAAATTTCAACCGAAAGCAGTACTGTCTGCTCGGTCAATGAATGTCAAATATTTCTTTACAGAGAAATTATTAATATTACCATTGCTATTATAATTTTAAAAGAAACAAATACAGAGGTCCTCGACTTACGACAAAGTTCCATTCATACGACGCGTAATAATAAGCGCTTACTTCACTCACATATGCTAACGACATCGTGAAGTAATAATATTGGACATAACATATAACATAATTAGAACTAAACAAACAGATGGAGAATATAAATATAACATGTGTATAATGAAATGAAAATAACACTTTTAATGGAATCAATATTGTATATCTTGGGTTATTAAACTTTAGAAATATTGCAGGTCGGCTAATTGCGAAATTTTAATGAATATTTTCGCTGATTCACTTAATGTGCAAACCAAATTTAGTCGCATTATTTGTAAAATTTATGCATTCTCATTGTTAATCTTTGATTAATCTTCTGGGGTGAGGCACTTGAATCAAAGACACTGTTGCTCTTCACAGAAATATGTTTTCATCTGTCGATACACTGCACTGAAAAGATTACATATTTCCCTGCAAACTTTGATAGAGATGTATGAAAACATCAGTGAAAATACCATCACTCTAATGGGTAAAATGTCCGTACATATAATATTTTATTCACAAAATATTCGCTAATCGAATAGTTTTACCACATACGTTAAGATATTATTTCTTATTGCTTAAAATGTAAGGTTAATTTCTGACTTTCAAATGAAAATACATTTTTTAAAAGAAAACAACTGAAATTTGTGTATTTTCTTTTATAATTAAATATAGCTTCTGAGAAATGTCTTACTAGTCGACAAAAAATGGAACATCGAAACTCGAAAGCATATTTGAATACCGGAAGATGCCTTCCAAAAACTAAACTATTAAGAAAAAAGAAAATTCCATTTGACATAATAAAAAAAGACAGTTGAACTGCAATGCAGAGCTCCTATATGTCAGTCAATGCTGTAGAATTTCAATATAGATGCAAAGGGAAATTGAGGCAAAAGAGAAGCCAACAAAAGGATGCCGAAAATAACATGGTTTTCTATTTGGTTTACCTTAGCTCTTTAAAAAAAAAGGTGTAATGTTTATGAGATCGATATTGATATCTGTGATATGCATTTACAATCAATGACAAAGGAGGATTTGAGCAGCGCTAACTTGCATATATAACCAGATAAAAACCAAAAATTATTTAACAGCTTCCAACGGAAAATTTCATGCTAAGAAGAGATCATCAGGCAAATACGAAGCAGATTTCCTCTTGCCTGACGATCGTTTCTTAGCAAAAAAAAACAAAAAAAACTTTAATTTAAAATTCAAAATATTTACAGCCTTAGCACGTTTTATGATTATGGATTAATTGATAATGATAGCGTTTTCACAATAATATTTATACAATCTATTACATATATATATATATATATATATATATATATATATATATATATATATATATATATATATAGAGAGAGAGAGAGAGAGAGAGAGAGATAGAGAGAGAGAGAGGGGTGAAACAGAGAGAAAAAGAGAGTGAGAGATAAAAGGAATATATAATATTGCTCTAAGGATAATTTAAAATTATCCTTTTTCGCAAAAGATTACTTTGTAATAATATTTATTCAATATTTATTAAACTTATTGCACACACATACACAAACATACACACACACACACACACACACGTATATATATATATATATATATATATATTATTCTGTCTGTTATATTTTTATTCTATTTTTGTATTATATTTTTATATTATATTTCTTCTATATATTTATAATCACCTTTTTTCATTGAATATTATTGCTTTTAAATAGCATTTATTATATTTGTCGCATATATATATATATATATATATATATATATATATATATATATATATATATATATATCCGAAGATATTCTATTAGGTTGGTGCAAAAATAATGTCGTTTTCTCACATATGTTACTATGTGAGGAAACGACATTATTTTTGCACCAACCTAATATATGACGAAACGCATCATACGAAACATTTTGCCACTTTATCATAGATTTTTAAATAAAATTGCTCTTGATATATATAAATCTATATATTGTTTTCCCATATATATTTATTTCTTTCAACGTCATTTTATTTGAGTAGACGAGAATACGCACGTGTACAAAACGGAGTAAAAAAAAAAACGGATTGAAAATGATGCGAGAAAAAGTGAAAAAAACTGAAAAAAGTGGAAATGCCATTTAAAACGAGAACCCCTGAAGACTGAAAATTTTACCAAGAAACATTGATGTCGGGATATAACTGATATTTAAAAGTTAAGTCATCTTTTAATATAATATTATATACATATATAATGCCTGCGTTTGTTGCGCCCTTTATAAAAGTTTAATTTATAAAAGTTTAATTAAGACAAAATAAAGATCTTTGTTACAGATTTTTTAAATCATTTTGTGTACATTTCTATCAGTTTAATTTGTTTCCAGTAACAGATTCGAATAATGAAAACTTTGGAACTTTAACTAATGCTTACTTAGCTATAACAGTGAATGCTTACACAGATACAATATACGCAAAATAAATAATTTAATAAAAGGAGCACATTTAATATCCTCCACGAACAATATTTTTAAGGAATAGTAATTAACAATAATTTTCCTAAGCAGATGATTGATGAACCAACCAAACTAATTTTAGAAAAAAGAACAAAAAAAACAAGAACTAACAATAATACAAATAATAATAATAATAATAATAATAATAATAATAATAATAATGGTAATAACAACGTAAAAATACTATTAAACTAACGCAGATGGACCAACTACATAGTAACAACAAATTTAACGAAAAAGTACAATATAATATCATTTAACAACAAAAAGAAACAAATTAAACTCATCACTTAAGACAATATACTAAAATTTCTGAGCACTACAAATGACAAAGCAAAAATCAAACCTTCACACAAATCAATGTTATTTAGGATTTTGTTTGCCCAGCTGAAGAATGTCCCTCTAATAATAATAATAATTCAAGCAATACATACATTGATCGCACAAATGCTACGTTATCGCGCTGATTAACGTGCCATGATCAAGTTTAATTAAAGCGCATATCACAAACAAAAACAACATCAGAATATAATAAATTCGACAAATCCTTCCCAATAACACAAAAATACTGTACTGAATAAACTGTTTTCAAATTTGGGAAGAAATATACTAAATATATTTAATTAAAAACTCACAACACGGTAATACGTACAGTCTCGCGAAAATACTTAACATTTTAAAATGACAGAAGTGACATTAGCTGGGAAGACATTTGAAAAATGATGAACCAATCAAACAATAAATAAATAATTAAACTCTTGTTAATGGCTTGTGAAATCATTGGCCAATTTATATTTAAATATGTACCGGAAGTCTGAAATATAGAAAAATAAATATAAAAAATCTTTAAGAAAGAACATTTGTTTATCTTTAACCGTTGGTATATAATCCGGGTGGATCCTAGTAATTAATTATTAAAACTGATCCACAGGGAGCTCAATGTATTTATCATATTATTATTATACAGAGCATGTATTTTTATACAAAAAATATACCTCAACATGGAAGTCTATTTCAAGCCGTTCTGTACGCAGCTATCAACAACTCATAATTGTCTGTCTAAGAGCATTGTTTTAAATTTATTTTCAATGTCAGTCCTCCTCTGGTAGATGCCTTGTTAATGAGAATGGGTTTATGTTAGCGACTGGTTGGGGCATAAGTTATCTTATTCTGGGGGAAGCGCTCTGGGCTTGGAGTTTATTTATGGCTAGAATCTTTCGTTTTTTGTAATCTGATAAGTGTTCCTTCTATGTGTCGTTTCTTATACGAGCCTCGCGTTTGTTTTTCTGGGATTCACAGGAAATATTTTTTGTTCTACAGGTGTCCAATATTATTAATAAGCGATGAGGGATTTAAACTTAAACCCGTTAAGATTAATATAAATTACATGAATTATAGATTTATAGATTGTGGGTAATACCAGAGCACCCAATGGAATAAATCATCCTGTCCAACACACTTATATGCGTACATATCTTCATACATACATATATGTACATTTATATGTCCACACATACGCACACATACACCCCCACATATATACACATGTATTCTTATGTAATTTTGAATCTATTTCTATGTTTACATTTCGTAATTAGTTCTCTCCGTTGATTTAATAGTTTGCATTGATCTTTGTATTTTAGTATCATGATTTTTTCTTATAAACATATAAACTATTGGATGTGTTCGCGAAACGTAGATTTTTTCTATGTATTTGAGGATTCAGACCGTTTTCCTTCAATTCCCAATTTTTTTTTCGAAAGGGCTGTTTAGTGTTTTAATTTTGGATTGGTGAATCAGTGTCTATGTATAATGATTCTCTTTTTAAATTCTCCTGAAGAAATGCCAATATAAATATTATGATTTGTCGTATTTTCTTTATGGGTAATGGTTGCCTGGTATACTACCCTAGTGGATCTGTATTTGTCCTCTACTGGGCAGTTTTCCTTAATTCTACAATTACAGGCGGTTTCCATGATAGATTTAGTTTTTTCCCATGGAATTTACTTAAAATGTAATTGTTACGAGAATTAATAAATTGTTATATATCATCAGTGCAGGAGTAGCTAATTTTCATTGACTTGCTGTTGAATATCTTATTTAGTGAAGT